>CM033686.1:8774819-9374819 GCA_019514585.1 Dendrobium officinale
AATTTTGGTTTTATTGGGATTGTTGATTAGAATTTCGATCAAGTTTCTTTTTTGATTATTAGATAAACCATTAGATATGATTGTGATGGCAGTCTATCTATGAGTTTTTTTTTTTTATAGAACAAATTATGCTAAATAAGATGGGGAATTTGCTACATTAAAATAGAATAACATTTTTATAGAAGAATCGACTGATGTTCATATAGACATGCCTGCCAACCTTTTTTACATTTTAAGGAGAAATTCAATGGGATACCCTTGCGCGCACCATCATCATTATCATCCTCTACATTCATCAAATATTAGTTTATTGGTCATCATGTATCTCAATTTGACATTTGTGTCGGGGAGTAACTGAAGGATTTAGGATGTTTAATTTAGATGGAGTTTTAATATAAATAAAATGAGTTTTAATCATATATTTTATTTATCATTTATTTTAAAAATTAGAAGAATATTTTAGCCGTACGCCTTTCGGATGTTTAGATGGAGTTCTTGAATTACATGATCATTTGGTAACACTTTAAATACTATGCTATTATGATGTTATTAGTCAAATTCTTCAAGTTTGTAGATTGAATGCTTGAATTGTCCATTGCGTATAACAAACATAAAGAATAATACGTCTAAGTAATAAGTTCATTTTTTTTCTCACCACTGAGCTGCAATGCTTCACATATGCCTGCCGTAAAGTATTCTGCGTGGTGAATTAACTTGACCTGCTTCTGTTTGAAATGTGTTTGGGACTTGTTCTAGAAGCTGGCAAACTTTCATTTAGCTTTATATTGGATGAAATGCCTTTTCTTGAACTTCCATTGAAGATTCTTTTCTTGATCATATTGTTGCAGCTATCTTAATATATATATGGGAACGGGGGTATCTACCCGCTACCTCCTTAAGGAGGCGCATGGCGGCGTAATCGCTCGGCGAGCCTACTGGCAACCAATCGCACATGTGTAGGACTCACAGTTATTTTCTCCCCACTTAAGAGGTCGCGTTGCATGAGAGGAGTTTCGAATATGGATTGGGGGGGTTCCCAACCATGCTCTCCCACCAACTCAGCTAAGTACGGTGGGCTATCTTAATTGCATATTAATAAGGTTCTTTATATATCCCCAAGTAGCTGAATAGTCAAATTAAATTGCGGAAAAGCTATAGCATAGGCTAGAGAGTCTTTGACAGATGATCAAGACCCACCAAGATGTTAAGTTGTTCAGTAACTTATGTCATTTTCAGCCTCCAATATATAAATAATGAGGAGCACTGTTATATAGAGAGTGAAGAAGAGCAGAACTTAAAGAATAAAAAGAAGATCAACGCATAATAACTTAAAGAAGGGAAAATTACAACATAATTCCCTTGATAGAACTTAGAAGAGGTGACTAATTTTGCTTAAAAAATTAGGTTCCACCATATAACAAAAGATATATGCTTCAATCGTTTGTGTTTTATTGTACTCTTATTGTTGTGTCCAGGAGTATTCGCGGCGGTAGAGAAATATAAAGTTTAACGTCTTAGCATTGTACGAAAATCCAGCACGCAATCAGATAAGAGAGTGTGTAGCATTCATAGGAGACACTAATATTTTTACGTGGAAAACCCCTAAAAAGGGGGAAAAACCACGGGGCCTAGCCCAGTTTGAATGAATCCAAGTATTGCAGTTGATTACAAATGAGGCCCTTCCTTGGGAGAAGGCCTTAGTTTGATGCATATTTTATAGAGTACATTACATGATGTGAATACAAAGAATCACTATTGGAGTGTTCGTTCGGTCGGGAGGACCGTAGTCTGGTGACAGAGGTCAAAAAGGCTGTAGTCGGCGGGTTGATGTAAGTCAGAAGGACCTTAGTCGGCTGGCGACGGAGGTTGGAAGGACAGTAGTCGGTGGGTGATGTAAGTCAGAAGGACCATAGTCGGTGGGAGACTGAGGTCGGAAAGACTTTAGTCGGCGGGCCACATAAGTCAGGAGGACCGTAGCCGGCGGGCGACAGATGTCAGAAAGACTGTAGTCGGTGAGTGACGTAAGTCAAGAGGACTGTAGTTGGCTGGCGACGGAGGTCGGAAGGACTGTAGTCGGTGGGCGACGTAAGTCAAAAGGACCGTATATAGTTGGCTGGCGACGGAGGTTCGAAAGACTTTAGTCGGCGGGCGACGTAAGTCAGGAGGATCGTAGTCGGCAGGCGACGGAGGTCGGAAAGACTGTATTCGGCGGGCGACGTAAGTCAGAAGGACCATAGTCGGCAGGCGACGGAGGTCGGAATGACTGTTTTCTAACGATGAATGTCATAAGGTTGACGTCCGATAGAAGTCCCCATAATGGAAAGAAATCCATCTTCGGATAGATGTATAGTGAAAGTCTGACAACCGGTAGAAGTCCGGCGTTGGGTAGAAACTTGACGATGAGTGAAGGTCCGGCGCCGGATAGTAGTCCGACGTCTGTTGGCGGCCGATGAGAACTCCAGCATCACTTGGGCGGAGTTTCGGCGTCAAGGAGGAACTCTGTCGTTACTTGGGAGAAATTTCAACATCCTGTGGAAGTCGGGCAGAATTCTGACGTCCCGTGGAAGTCGGGCAGACTTCTGACGTCCCGTGGAAGTCGGGCAGACTTCCAGTGTCTCGTGGATGTCGGGCAGAATTCCGGAGTCATTTGGAGTTCAGGCGGAACTCCGGTGGTGGTTGAGGAGTCTCTTCCATCCTATTCTTCTCTTCTCCTCTTTTTCTCTTCTTCTTCTTGCTTCTTGCTTTTTTCCCCTCTCAAGAGAAATGAGGAGTCTATTTATAGATTTTCTGGAGTGGTATGGCCCGTCAAATAGATGATAGATCAGGGGCAAATTAGGAGTGGTTAGAATGAACGGCCGATATTGAATCCTTCGTTCGTTGACCATTTATCAGGCATTTGAAGGTCTTAATGACTTTGGAATTCGACAATCGTGGGTTTGTTGGATTCGTCTCATCGAGCCGCTCGATTCGACCATGAGCTCGTCAAGTTCGAAGACCGTTTGGTAACTGAAATTGTGGACGAACTTTCCAACAGCGCTTCGGGTCCTTGATTTTGGCTCATTTGGGTTCGTATTTTCGAGACGCTCAGTTTGATTGTAAGTTTGTTGAAATCGGAATTCAGGTGTTCCCGAATTTAATTTTTGAAGCGTCCGGCTTGATTTTGCCTCGAGATTCGTGCCCGATCAAGATAATTTTATGATGACGTATCTATTAAACTTTATATTTCTCTACCGCCGTGAATACTCCTGGACGCAACACTTATAATTTTGAAAGAGAATAATTTCTGTTATATTCAATAGAAATGAATGTAGAATGAGGATTCACAAAATGATCAATCTAAAAGAGTTTGGATGAAAGCTAAAGAGCAGATGGGTGAGAACAAGGACATGGCAGAGGATGCCTATCATCAAATGAAATGATCAAGAAGAACTCATCTTTCATCATATTTGTATAATATATGGACATGTCATAGGAGAGCTCGAAGATCTACATGCTGGGAAAGATGCCTCAGAGCAGGTTAAGAAAAGTTTAGGTTGGAGCACAATTTCTTTCTTTAGTGTTGACTTCCACAGGTTATTTATTGGGCAAATATAAGCTGGATAGATTAAAATCTTAAATTTTATCACTTAAGGTTATATCTTATAATAAACAAGTAAATTTTAATTAAAGTAAATTGTTAGACCGGCCCATCCTGGGCCGGTTGGACCGGTCCAACAGGGACCGGTCCAATTCTACGCGAGGCGGAGACGGACGGGTCGGGCGGAAGGCGCGATCCGCGTGGAGCTGGAGGGGGAAAGTTAGGAGGGAAATTTTGAACGTGTGAGGCTGTTTTAGGAAGTTTATGATTGTCCTTTATTGTCCTTTATGATTAATTCTGTATAATTAGGAGTTTGGGGGGGAAAAGGGGAGGTATCTTGAATTTGAGTTTTCTCTTTGAGATCTAGGTTTTGTTTTGGGCTCTTGGCTTCGCCGGAGACTTAGGAGAGTACGTTCTTCCTCTCGAATCGAAGAACAAATTGTATCTTTGCTATTTTCATCATCTACTAGTAAAATACCGGTGTTTTCTCCTAGTCTCCAGCAGTTTTCCTCGTTTTTTCTACTGTTTTGGGCTGATTTCCTGCTGTGGACAGCAGCTCGCCTTGAGATTTGTTGCTAAAGTGATTAGGGAATACTTGAAATCAAGTATTTCCTATCTAATTGGTATCAGAGCACCGATTCGGGACCACCGGCGGCTGAAATTCTGAAATTTCAGCAAGATCGTCGTCTCCGGAAAAAGTTTTTTGTGGATCCGTTAAAAGAAAGATGGCAGGGAAGAAGGTGGAAGTTTTAGAAGGCGAGTTTGGTCAACTGAAGACAGATCTGGAGGGGAAATTCTTGGAGATCTCTACCAACAATGAGAGGTTGGAAGGGAGGTTCGCGGCGATGGAAGAAATGATGAAGAAATTATTGGAGATGAAAACCCATCCAGACACATCGGAAGTGAGAGAGACCACTGACGGCCATGGCGTAGGAGGAAATCCGAACCCAATCCGGGGGAGGAGGAATCCGGAAGTGGAGATTCTTGAAGGTGATGACGACATGCCACCTCTAGAGCCACTCTCTAGAGAGGAGATGAGCATGGGGAATGACCGCCGAGGTGCTGATTTTCAACGTCGAGGTGCTGATTTTCAGCGTCGAGGTGCTGATTTTCAGCGTCGAGGTGTGGATTTTGGAGGCAGGCGGGGGGGAATATGAAGGCAATGCAGAATTTGGAGAGAGGAGAGAAGAATATCAGCGTCGAGGTGCTGAATTTCAGCGTCGAGGTGCTGATTTTGAAAGGGGAAGAGGAGATTATGATGAAGAATTCGGTTACCAACGTCGGAGGGAGGACCGGGACACTTGGGGAGTTCCTCATCTTCGAGGAATGGGAGGTTATGAAGATTACCGGGGTAACGGAAGGGATCCGAAGGTGAGGAAGTTGAAGATGCCCATCTTTGAGGGGGAAGATGGCCATGGCTGGATCTACAAGGTGGAGCGTTACTTTGCTGTCAACGGGTTGACAGAGGATGAGAAGCTGACGGCGGCAGGATTGTGTCTGGAAGGGAAGGCGTTGGCGTGGTATCAATGGCGAGACAGGAGAGAGCCTATCAGGAACTGGAGAGAGTTCAAGGATTGTTTATTAGAACGTTTCCGAGCCGATGGGGGAGGAGACTTCTATGAACAGTTCTTTGCTCTGACTCAGGAGGGGACCGTGGCTGACTACCGGGACAGATTCGAGTACTTGGCTAGCCGTCTGGATCACATCTCTGAATCAGCCCTGGAGGGGAATTTCATGAAGGGGCTCAAACCGAAGATAAGAACAGCTGTCAGAGTGCTGGAGCCAAGGAACTTGGGCAAGGCCATGGAGCTTGCACAGCTGGTGGAAGATCAGAAGAGATCAGAAAGAGGAGCTAGAGGCAACTACTCAGGAGGATCATACAAAATGACTACTGCTGTATTACCCTCAAAAGGGGTAGCCCCAGGGAACCAGAGGGAGGTGCCCAAGGAGAAATCGGGTGGAGGAAATGGGGGACAGTTCAAAAGATTGACCGACAAAGAAATGCAGGACAAAAGAGCAAAAGAGTTGTGCTTCAGATGCGATGAGAAGTACATGCCGGGGCATAAGTGCAAGGATCGATATCTTCAGGTTCTCCTCGTTTGTGAAGATGAGGAAGACGAAGAGGGTGGAAATGACCCCGAGGTGGAGGAGGACGAGAAGCTGCATCTGGATGTAGCAGAAGTCTCTCTGAACTCTGTAGTGGGATTCACTCCGAGTCACACTATGAAGGTAAGAGGAGAGATAGCTGACCGGGAGGTGGTGGTGTTGATCGATAGTGGGGCAACTCATAATTTCATTTCCACCCAGATAGTGGAGTCGCTAGGGATGGAGCTAGTGGACACAGGTGGCTATGGGATGATGATGGGCACGGGAAAGGTGGAAATGGGCAGGGGAGTTTGTAGAGAGGTGGTGCTGAAGATTCAGGGAATCCAAGTGAAGGAAGATTTCCTTCCTTTGGAATTGGGGAGTACTGACGTCATCCTAGGGATGAAGTGGCTGCGTACATTGGGGGAGACGAAGATTAATTGGGGGACTTTGAGGATGGAACTTGTGATAGGGAGAGAAGGAGAACGATTCAAGGAGACGCTGGGTTGACCAAGGCTGGGGTTTCTCTTAAATCCCTAATCCGAACCATTCAGCAGGAGGGAGGAGGCTACCTGGTGGAATTGCATAGTTTGGAGGGGGCAGGAGTGGAGGAGGAAGGAGCTATACCCCTCTCCGTTCAGCCGTTGATTCAACAGTTCCAAGAGGTATTTCAGCCGCCCCAGGGATTACCACCGCAAAGGGAGCATGAGCATGCTATTGTGTTGAGGGAGGGAGTATCACCCATCAGTGTACGTCCTTACCGCTACCCTCAGTTCCAGAAGGATGAAATTGAACGGTTGATCAGAGAGATGCTGGAGGCAGAGATCATCAGACCCCAGCATCAGCCCTTTCTCTAGTCCCGTTCTGTTGGTGAAAAAGAAGGACGACAGCTGGCGTTTTTGTGTAGACTACAGAGCCCTCAATAAGGAGACTGTACCTGATAAGTTTCCTATACCCGTTATCGATGAGCTCTTGGATGAATTAAGTGGGACCGTGATCTTCAGCAAGATAGATTTGAAATCGGGCTACCACCAGATTCGAATGAGGAAGGAAGATGTTCCCAAAACAGCTTTTAGAACTCATGAAGGCCATTATGAGTTCTTGGTGATGCCCTTTGGCCTCACCAATGCACCTGCTACTTTTCAGGCCCTGATGAACAAGGTTTTCAAACCTTATCTCAGACGGTTTGTGTTAGTATTCTTTGACGACATCCTGATATACAGCAGGACAGAGGTCGAACATTGGGAACATTTAAGAACGGTGCTAGAGGTTTTGCAGGAGCATCAGTTGAAGGAAAACTTGAAGAAATGCTGCTTCGCTCAAGCCAGTGTAGAGTACTTGGGCCATGTGGTATCAAAAGAAGGAGTGGCAGCTGATCAATCCAAAATTGAGGCGATGCTAAGGTGGCCACTACCGAAAAGTCTGAAGGCGCTGAGGGGATTTCTGGGATTGACAGGTTATTACAGAAGATTTGTGAAGGGGTATAGCACCATAGCCTGGCCACTTACAGAGCAGCTGAAGAAGGATGGCTTCCTGTGGGGAGAAGCAGCCACCTCTGCTTTCGAGAGCCTGAAGAAGGCAATGACTACAGTGCCAGTACTGGCTTTGCCAGATTTTACTCAGACATTCATTGTGGAGACAGATGCATCGGGGTACGGGCTGGGTGCAGTACTTATGCAGAATAGGAGGCCCATCGCTTATTTCAGCCAGGTATTGACTGCTCGGGCAAGGATGAAATCAGTATATGAGAGGGAATTGATGGCCATTGTGTTGGCCATTCAGAAGTGGCGGCCTTACCTACTGGGAAGACACTTCGTTGTCAGGACTGATCAGCGGAGCCTGAAATTTCTCTTAGAACAACGGATGGTAACGGAAGAGCATCAGAGGTGGTTGTCCAAGTTACTGGGGTATGATTTTGAGATCCAGTACAGGCCGGGGGGTGGAGAACAAGGCGGCCGATGCCCTATCCAGATGTATGGAGGAATTGCAGACAGTTGCTCTATCCGTGCCCTGGATGCTTGACTGGGAGGCCATCAGAGAAGAGAGCGCTAGAGATGAGAGTTTGGGAAAGATCAGGACAGAGTTACTGAAGGAACCAGATAGCCACCCGGGATACTCCATGGAGGGAGACAAGCTGCTGTATCAGGGGAGGTTTGTGATGCCTCGGACGTCTATCCACATCCCAAACCTACTCCAGGAGTTTCATGGGAGTGCAATAGGGGGTCATTCAGGCGTACAAAAGACATACAGGAGGCTAGCTGGAGAGTTGTACTGGAAGGGGATGCATAAAGATGTAGAGGAGATGGTAGCCAGATGTGAGGTCTGTCAAAGGAGTAAGTACTTAGCCATGTCACCAGGAGGATTACTACAGCCTTTAGCTTTGCCAGGTAGAGTATGGGAGGAGATCTCTATGGATTTCATAGATGGGCTGCCCCGTTCAGAGGGATTCACAGTGATCTTAGTAGTGGTGGACAGGTTGAGCAAGTATGCCCATTTCATTCCCCTCCGACATCCCTACACCGCAGTAACAGTAGCAGTATCAGCCTTCATCAGAGAAGTGATCAGATTACATGGGGTGCCAGAGGCGATCGTATCAGATAGGGACAAGGTGTTCCTCAGTCATTTCTAAGGAGCTATTCCGATTGCAGGGAACAGTGCTCAAGAGAAGTACAGCCTACCACCCACACAGACGGATGGCCAGACGGAAGTAGTCAACAGGAGCTTGGAGACGTACCTCAGATGCTTTGTTTCAGAGACACCAAAGCTATGGGCGAAGTGGCTATCCTGGGCTGAATACTGGTACAACACATCATTTCACTCGGCTTCACAAATGACCCCATTCAAAGTGTTGTACGGACGGGATCCCCCTCACTTGGTACACTTTGGGAGCAGTAGTACTCCTGTTTCATCAGTAGAGGAGTACTTGGAGGAGAGGGACCGAGTGTTAGAAGAGTTAAAAAGGCACTTACTGAGGGCGCATCAAATCATGAAGAAGCAAGCGGATGGGCATAGAAAAGATATCCATTTTGAGGCAGGGGATAAGGTGTTTTTGAAGCTCCGCCCATACAGGCAGAAGACAGTCGCCAACAGGAGAAATGAAAAGCTAGCTCCAAGGTATTTTGGTCCTTATGAAGTGATAGAAAAGATCAGAGCAGTAGCATATCGACTAAAATTACCCCCATCGGCAACTATACACCCGATTTTTCACGTCTCACAGCGTCATTGGTGATCACATCGCCATTCCCGAGCTATCGCCGACACTTACAGAGGAGTTAGAGGTGATCCTGAAACCTTTGGAGCTGAGGGGTGTTCGCCAGAAAGAAGAGGGAACTAAGGAAGTGTTGATCCAGTGGAAGAACCTTCCTGACTACGAGGCCACGTGGGAGCCATACGAGATGGCGAAACAGCAGTTTCCAGATTTTCACCTTGAGGACAAGGTGATTCTTTGGGAGGACGGTAATGTTAGACCGGCCCATCCTGGGCCGGTTGGACCGGTCCAACAGGTACCGGCCCAATTCTACGCGAGGCGAAGACGGACGGGTCGGGCGGAAGGCGCGATCCGCGTGGAGCTGGAGGGGGAAAGTTAGGAGGGAAATTTTGAACGTGTGAGGCTGTTTTAGGAAGTTTATGATTGTCCTTTATTGTCCTTTATGATTAATTCTGTATAATTAGGAGTTTGGGGGGGAAAAGGGGAGGTATCTTGAATTTGAGTTTTCTCTTTGAGATCTAGGTTTTGTTTTGGGCTCTTGGCTTCGCCGGAGACTTAGGAGAGTACGTTCTTCCTCTCGAATCGAAGAACAAATTGTATCTTTGCTATTTTCATCATCTACTAGTAAAATACCGGTGTTTTCTCCTAGTCTCCAGCAGTTTTCCTCGTTTTTTCTACTGTTTTGGGCTGATTTCCTGCTGTGGACAGCAGCTCGCCTTGAGATTTGTTGCTAAAGTGATTAGGGAATACTTGAAATCAAGTATTTCCTATCATAAATTTAATCATAATTAATTTTAAATAAAAACTAAATTTATGTTTTTTGTAAGACCATCTTTTGTAATTAATTAAACTTAATTATCTTAAAACCTGATTTTTTTGTTTTTTTTGTGAAGGTTTAAATTGACCAGATATCACATTTGAACTTGAGCTACATTGATTTGCAGATAAGAAAAAAAACCTAAAAGTTTGGTTTAGTGATTACATGAAATAGTAGTTGATAGCCAACGAAAATTGAACTTGGATGGAAACTAAAAAGGGTTCAAAAAGTGAAAATCCCTGATACTACAATTGAATCTGAGTTCTATTGAGTTGGACTTAGGAAAAAATAAGTATATTTATGGTTATCTTCAACAAAAAAGAATATAAATGATACTGTATTTTAACAATTGAAGCTTAAGGAGAGGTGTTTGGCATTTTAGAGCTGCTGGCTCATGAAAAATAATAATAATCAGCATAAGTTTTATGAGAAGAGTGATTCAAAGATAATGTGTTCCAATGGATCATAAATCTTAGTTGTAGTATCTTTCATCTCATTTCTCGCAGACATGCAAACATGTTGAGTCCAATTTGAGTCATATAACTTGAGCTCAGTTCGATTATCTCATGGTATGCTCAAACTTGAGCTCAAGAGAAAGTAATGAGGTCAACCTTGGCATGTAATAACAACTTAAAGCTCGAGCTTAATTTGGGAGCATGCGTTTATCTTCCAAATTCTCAAAACTCATGACGACAAAGAAGCGATAATATCGTGATAGTGGATTGTTAGAGAAGGTATTGACAAAAAAAGTTGTGATTTGATGTCATTGGGGAATTTATTGACGACGTTATGGAAGTCACAACTATACCTTGTTGGGAAATGCATCAACGATGAGGAAGTTATGGCTGAAGCTTACTAGAGAAGAAATTCACAATAATATAGCAAAGAAGTAAAGATGTGAGCTAATTGGAGAAGCAGTGATGAAAAGAAGACAAGAAAAAGTTGTGATATGAACTTGTTGGAGTTGACATTAACGGGACTAGCGATGTTTGAAAAATAAGAGGAGTTTGTGAGACTAACAAATTATGACATTCAGGATTTAACCTAAAGTGGGGAAGAAATGATATTTATGATTTATCGATTAATTGTATTTGAGATATATTTAACCTAAAGCAGGGAATAAATGAGATTTAGGATTTGTTGATTCGATCAAGTCAGCTCTAGAGCTAACAAGCTAAGCTATTTCAAGTTTGAAATCGAGCTCCTATAATATATGAGCAATAATCTAAGCACGAGCTTGAGCTTAAGCATGTAGATTGATATGTTTTAGCTAGCTTGTGAGCCAACTCAGTTCACATTGACTCTATTATCTATTACAACATACTAAAAGTTAAATTGGCTCGTGAAATTATGAAATAAAAGAAAATTGCAAATAACTTTTCTCTTCTCAATCATAAGTTATATACATGGATATATATAAATATTTTGATCAAAGTAGGGCTCATGTTCACCCGTAGGGCTTCATCAAAATATTTTATTAAGCAAGCAACCATAATCTTCTAAAATCCATTCCAACACTAAGTTTTCAACCTACAATATACAATGTAAACGTAATGTGGATGATTCTTAAATACTAATGGTGTTCACATACACCATGAAACTTGTCAACAACCCTAGCCAATTTTGTCGTTTTTCAAGTCATTCCACATTAAAAATATCATTATATTAATTTATTTAAATTAAAAAATATATATTTCATTGTAAATTACATACTCAAATGATGTACCAATAAATCAAACAATTTAAATAATAAAAGCTTTAAAATACAATAGGATATATATATATATATGAATGTAATTTCTTCATAATAAAATTATGAAAAAAAAAACACTCTAAATATAATAGGCGCCCCCTTTAAGGGAACTTTTATGTCCTCTGACCGGACGTAGAGCTTCGTTCGGCCGCCAATAACATGTCGCGCCACGTGCTCTTACTCTTTACCGCGCGGCCCGACGACTTGACTCGGACCGGAACCCGGGAATGCTATGTTCGCGTATTGCTAGGTATTACTCGGTATTTGCTCGGTATTGTTTGGCAATAACGAGAAATACCGCTCTGTGAAGACCAATACCGAACAATACCGAGTTGTACCGAGTTTTTCTAGAAAGCTCGGTACAACTCGGTATTCTTCGGTATTACTCGGTATTTGCTCGGCATTGCTCGGTATTGGTTATTGCCTTGCAAAATCGACCAATACCTAGCAATAACGAGCAATACCTAGCAAAAAACTAGAAATATCGAGCAATCCTGGGTCCGTTCCGGGTCGGGTTGTCGAGACGCGCGGTAAATAGTGAGAACGCGTGGCGCGATTCTACCGAATGTAGAACTACGTCATGTGGCAGGACCAAATAAAAGTTCCATCTAAGAATGTCAAACGAACCACCAACATATCTGTATCTCTCGCTGTCCCTCTTTCTCTCTCTAACTATTCATTCGCTTCACTTAAAGCTGGAAAACACTTAAGCTGGAAAACGCGTGACAGAGTGTTCCTCCACGTTTTCTACTTCTATCTTCTTCCTCCTCAATTCCTCAATAATAAACTAAAAATAAAAATAATTACAAACTTCACAAACCTGCTATTCTTCGAAACAGCAGGTGTGAACGCAAAGCTAGATTCCGTACATATTCAACTCTTCCGTATATCTTCCGTACGCAGGCATGAATTATGGGATTCATGTATGAGCTGTCTCTGCATCCTTCCTTGCTACGACTAATGCAAATTTCTCTTGCAGCACGTACCCATTTGAAGATATCTTATTTGCAGCAAAGAGCTCTAAATTTCTAGCTGGGGTTCAATGTGCAAATAAGCTGATTTTTTAATGCTAATATGAATATTTATCCAATGAACCTTCGGAGAACCCGTGGATGCTTCCGCTAGAAGAGTTAGCATTCCAATGGTCGGCTATGAAAATAAGGAATCGTATTTATTTTAATAATTTATAATAACGGCTGAGAAAAAAATAGAATCATATTTGGTAAGTTCAAGCTATACAAATTAAAGAATATTCGCATCTTCCAAATTAGGGTTTGTTCACATCTGCACGTTCTTTTGTTGAATAGGAGATGCCTTTTAATTTATAATAATATGATTTCGGGGTTCAAACGTTGGTGGTGTTGTGATTTGTGACTGATGTGAATGACATGAAATTTGAATATTTAGATCATGTTGATCAATTATGGCAAAGTAGAAGGGCATGTTTCTAAGAAAGTACAGCTAATTTTTTTTCATGCCCTCTTCCCATTTATAGCTATGTCAACTTATGGTTGTTTATTTTTAGTCTCATAGCTAAATATAAATAATTTTGACTAAATAAAGCTATTTAAATTTATAACTGATACATCCTCGAAAAATAATTTTGACCGGGCATGAATCTCGAGGCAAAATCAAGTTGTAAACTTGCGAAATTAAAATTGGGACCATCCAAACTCCAATTTCAGCAAACTTATAGTCGAACTGAACATCTCAGAAATACAAATCCAACGACACCAAATTCGACTCAATCCAAGCCCAAATGGATCCAAATCAAAGCCTGAAGCTATGTTGGAAAGTTTGAACCACAATTTGGATTAACAAACTTTTTTCAAACTTGACATGCTTATAATCAAATCAAGCGGCTCGACGAGACAAATCCAACGAGCCTAAGATCACAAAATTCTGACATCATTAAGACCTTCAAATGTCTAGCAAACGGTTCACGTTAAAGGGATTCAATATCGGCCGTCCATCCAAACCACTCCCTATTTGTCCTTGATCTTCCATCTATTTATAGGCCATGCCACTCCAAGAAATCTATAAATAGAGCCCACTTTTCTCTTGAAAAAGAAACCCTAAGCCTAAGGAGAAGAGAGTGATATGAGATCGTTCTTGCCTCCTTGCCTCATCGACCTCCGCTAGACCACCACTTGAGACCCTGAGCTCCGTCAGACCACCACTTGAGGCCCTGAGCTCCACCAGACCACCACCTGAGGCCCTGAGCACTGCCAAACCACCACATACAACCCCGAGCTCCGTCGGACCACCATCTGAGGCGCTGAGCTCTACCGAACCACCACCTGACGCCAAAGTTTCACCAGACCACGACATGAGGTCCTGAGTTCTTCCAGACCACTACTTGAAGTCCTGAGTTCCGTTGGACTATCACTTAACGCCCAGAGTTCTTTCGAGCCACCTACGAACACCAGGGTTCTACTAAGTAACACCTGAACTTCTAAGTGACGCCAAAATTCTACCAGATCACTGGGTGACCCCGAAGTTCCAACTAAACATTAAGTGACATCGAACTTTAATTTACCCCTGACTTCAACCATACGATTGATATTTATAATCTGATCGCCCTCAGGGGAAAGTAAGCCCATTGTAACATACTAAAATTCTAGTGAAATCATTTTTAACTAGGCCAGGCCCTGTGGTTTTATCCATTTCCAGGGTTTTCCATGTAAAAATATTGTGTTTTCTATGTGTGAGCTGGATATATGTGCAACGTTAAGACATAAGATCATAACTTTATCGCCACATATATTCTAGACCGCAACAATAACACTAACTCATAACTCCAATTTCATGAACTAATGATGTATGCTGATTGATAATGTTTTAATTTTTGAGTAGTATTATTGAGATTAAATAAGATCGGTTATAATTTGTAATATATTTACATAATTGGGTATCAAGTATTTTTTATTTCAGCTTATTTTTAAAAAATTATAAAAGAATAATGTATAATAAAATAAATAAAAATAGTACTATTTTAAGCAATTTAAAGAATATGTTTAATAAGAAAATAGATTACTTAAGTAATTTCTGTAATATATTTTTAAAATTTAAAATTATTATTCATGACAAGTGTGTTGGACATGTATGTCATTTATTATTATTTTTTATTTTCTACGTAGACATATAAATAGTGTGTTTGACACGTTTGTAGAGTGTCGAGCAAGTGCATATGTTCAACACATATTTTTTTATTTTTATGGCCGGGACTGTTAAATAATTAAAGTCTTAAGCTTATGAGTCTGTTTGGTGAGTATAGCTCATAGTATTTTTATTGATATATTATATATTTTTCATTTTTCTTTTTAGTATTATGTATCGATATTATATTAATATCAACCTTGAATAATAAAAATATTAAAAATTATAGGTTTTATATAAAAAAATTTTATTTAGCTACACTTACATTGTTGTTCTACCCCAAATCAATGAGAACATTTCTTATGGGAAGGCTTCAATGTCACTACTGAACCCTAGCTAAGAATTTTTTGATAAAATTCGCAAGTGTGGATGATTTCAAATATATGTTTGTGCATATGAGAGCCTATTCATGAGAATTATCAACTGGTCTCTAGATTTGATCAGTGTAATGAATGCAAAATTGTCCATGCTTGGAACTCATTCATGCACATATGGATTCGCCTATTTAATCAAGCCATCCTCTAGTTATGGGCATCAATATTTGTCAAACTTTTATATTTTGATGTATCTACTATTGCATAATCAAGACCTTTAGTTGATAGGGTTCTTATTGAAGGTTATGTGTTGCGTGAATTTCCTAATTCTATTTGCAATCGTTCAAAGGACAATAGTTATTGGCAAAAATGAAACTTGAATCTATATCAACATTTTGAGTTTTCTCTTTGCATACCACTTAATTAGGAATAATTAAGGCCAACAATTAGTATTTGAATAATGACATATAACATTTAGGATTCTATAGTGAAATTTGATTTCCTTCCTATTGTGATTCCAACAAATATTATTGCCATCAATCCTTCATTGTCACCATACCAATCTTCTCTCAGAGATCCAATAATCTCCATGTCAATAATTTTAGGATAGCCAACTACAACAAAATTCTTCTTGCCTTTTTGTGAATTGTTTGAATATTAGTGGTCTATCTAAATGGAAAACTTATTAATTAATCTTTATTAAAAATATATAAATTGTAATTCATCTACATGTATAATTAATATTAGTTTTTGCCAAAACAAACATATATAGCTAAGGACACACATGAAGAAATGTTTGTCCTTTGCTAATGTCACCATCAAGAAAACAAATTTGTAGAACAACTTAGCCATTTTTATTAAAATATTGACAACTTTCTTTACTACCTACCCAAAAAATACAAAATCAGCACAATATAAAATTAGCTAGGCTTCCAATAGTTTTGTTGAATACATCAATGCAAAAGCTGTCATATGAGATAATTCAAACGCCAAAGTTCAATCCTTCCAGGTCTCAGGCTCGACACAATATTATTTAATAAAATAAAATGTGATAATCATACAGTATTCTTTAAACTAATTACAGCATTGAAGCCCTGCTAATTAATAATTATGATTGCTTAAAAAAGCCTAAGCACACACCACTAGGAGCACCCTTTCCATTCATTTCTACTTATGGATTATACATTTGTACAGAACATAGTGCAATTTTATCAGGAAGGACTTTAAAATATCTAGTTAATAACTATATATATTATCATCACCAAAGAATCAAATGTATATGCTCCAATAATTAAAATAATTTTATTTGTCTAGTAGTTGACCTCATGTTTATATGAGGTTGACTAGTTAAACCAAAACTCCAAATCAAAAGTCGAGGCTAAAATTCCTTGTCCGTAACATATGATAGATTGGGGTGTTTCTGAATTAATTTATAATCCCAAAATACCTCTTACTTCTCATCCTTTAGCCTCCAAAATAAGTGTTCAAAAAAAAAAAAAAAAAAAAAAATCCAATCCCATTTGAAAATTCCAACCTTATTCCATTCATATCACTCGTTGAAAATCTAAAATAAAATTTTCTCAATTATTTTAATCTAGAATATTCATAGGAAGCTTAAACTTTCTAGGAAATTTAAGATCCCATATAAATCAAACCCCACTCTATTTAGCTCCTAAATAGAATGGAGGAAAAACTACTCTCTTTGAAAAATTAAAATCAAGGACGATTGTTATCATCATATTCAAATAATTGATAATAAGTGATATTAT
This sequence comes from Dendrobium officinale, assembly GCA_019514585.1. Lineage (NCBI taxonomy): Eukaryota > Viridiplantae > Streptophyta > Magnoliopsida > Asparagales > Orchidaceae > Dendrobium > Dendrobium officinale. The sequence goes on from CM033686.1 coordinate 8,791,502, forward strand.
CTCTTTTTAGGGAAATATATTATTTACTAACGAGATAGTTGAATATGAAATTAATGATATATTTATCAAGATTATTATAGTTAGATATGTATTCATAGTTCACTACTATAAATGTTAATGTAAGAAATATTGCAGAAGAGATACTAGGTAGAGAATAGTCAGATGTTGATTTTCATAATCATGCCCATAAGTGTCAAGAGAATTACCAATGGGTGGATGAGCAAGCGAGAAGAGTCGTGAGTATATAAATTTAAAATTTTAAGTATCATGTATAAATTGATTAATCTTATATTAACTTTTATAGAAAGAGTATACAATATGACTACGAGAGGGCCAGGCTGAAGCAGGTGATGGTTTCTATGAGGGATCTACAGATTATTCTAATAGAATGCAGAAAATATGGGTTTAGAGATTAGGCTGGCAAGCCTATGCGTAAGAGGGGTAGATCTCTGATAGCTTCAGCTTCTCAGCAAGCAACCATGAGACTTTTCATAGTTTTTTTTTTTGGTTAAAACCCACAATGGGGCCTACGTGTTAATATCAAAAAATGGTTACATAGTCCTTAAAAGGATCAACAGACTCACTAATGCTCGACTGAGCTACAATCAAAAAGTAAAAAAAAAACCTACGAGTCCGTGGTTCCTTGTCCTAATATTACAAAAAAATAGAAGCGCTAAAACTAATGGTGCTGAGAGCATACGGCACCCAAGAAGTACTGAAGATTAGAGTTCCGCATCCACTTCCTGCAAAAAAGAATAAGCCAAAAAAGGAGCCCAAAAAGAGACAACCAGAAGACTACCTGGATAACCAAGAGGGTAAAACGCGAAGGAACTAAAGGTAACCTGCACAGAGATCTCCAAAAAACCCCATAAGAGCAAATGACAAAACACAACAAAAAGGATATGGAAAACTGATCAGTACAGCCATTCAGGAAGCAAGTATTCAACGACGTTAAGCAGCAGTTCATAGAGCTCGGCCAGCATAAAAGATATATCAAAACATTAAGAGATCTCAGCTGCATGTCAAACTGCCACAACGCCCAACAACAAAACACAGGACAGGAGCAAATCATAAAAACAATGTAAGACATATACCAGTTAATAGAAAACACCCTGCCAGAAAAAACACCAATACACGCCAGAAACACATTGAAGCAGAAATTGCCCAGAACATCACGAAAAGCCCAGCCAATAGAGAAATAAGGAATACCAAAGAAATAAGAAGGAAACAACACAACAAACCTGCAATTAACCATGCCTAATATAGGGTAAACCAGAGTTATCTAACATGATCATACTAAGAAGGAGCGGATGCAAATCAGTAAGACTTAAATCCTCATAATGAGGAATATTGCAGCCACACTTAGCTAACCAATCAGCACAAACATTAGCTTCACGAAAAATGTGAGAGATAACAAAATTAAAATTAGACAGAGAGAGCTTCAGCTTTCTAATAAGGTAAAAATTCTCAGGATTACCAGGAACCATATTCTTAATAATCTGAATAAGAAGCAAAGCATCGACCTCAATCCAAAGAAATCTAATACCTAAATTAGCACAGATATTCAGACAAAGGAGAAGGGCATGAATTTCAGCCGAAATCGCAGAATTGCAAATAACAGGGGCTGAGAAAGCAGCTAAAACTTTACCAACCTCATCTCTAATAATACCTACAGCACCAGCACCGTTAGGGCCAAGAGAACCATCAGTATTAAGTTTAATATAGGGAGGTTTGGGTTTTATCCATCTTACCAACTTATCAATCTCAACAGAATAAGTATCAGCAAGCTCAATTCCCAAAGAATTGGCCAAATAAGCATAGTTTTTGAAATTTTTCTTAGAAATAAGTTTGTAAGAGTGCATTTGAAGAATTTTGTACTTAACATTAGAAATAATCGTAGTGGCATCCATAACAATATTGTTAAGTTTCTGCTCAATCTTAGCAAAAATGTTATCAAAAAGAAAATTCCTTTTTTTACCTTTATAGATTGGGGTGCCAAGGTACGTAATGGGTAAAGCTTTAGACATAAAACTACATAATCTTTGAATTCTTTGAATTCTGTTCTGGTTGACAGAACTGCTGACAATAAAAGTGCTTTTAGCTTTGTTAATAGATAAACCACTATGATTATAAAAACTGGTCAGGAAATTCAACAGTAAAGAGATATTATTAATAGAACCATTAGTAAACAGAATGAAATCATCAGCAAAGCTAAGGTGAGATATAGGTAAACCTCTAATAGTACGATAATTTAAAGTAGGATGTCTCAAGAATAAATCATTGAGACCTCTAGAAAGAAATTCCATAGCAATAATGAAGAGAGTAGGAGACATATATGGTGTCACCTTGTCTTAAGCCTTTGGTGGATTTGAAAAAACCATTATGCTTGCCATTAATAATCACAGAGAAAAAATAATTTTCAATACTATTATTGATCAGAGAAATAAAAGATCTACTAAAACCAAACAGAGATAGAATCTCATAGAGGAAATTCCAGTTAAGGTTGTCATACGCTTTAGACACATCAAGTTTAAAAATAACATTGCCACCTTTAGATTTAACATTGATATCATGCGTAATTTCCTGAGCTAACAAAATATTATCAAAGATGCTGCAACCTTTAACAAAACCCGTTTGATTCAAAGAGATAATTCTAGGAAGAATGGTAATAAGTCTATTAGCAATAATTTTAGAATTCAGCTTGTTGAGAAAAGTACACAAACTTATAGGTCTAAAATCATGCCAATGATTAGGGCCATCACATTTAGGAATCAGCACAATATACGTAGAAGAGAAAAATTTCGGGTAGGGATTACCAGCAAAGAAATCCTCCACAGCCTTAATCACATCCTCTTTGATAATATCCCAATTATCTTGGAAAAATTTCATAGTGAAACCATCAGGATCAGCCACCGCACTACTATTGAGATCCTTGATGACTCTAAAAATTTCCTCTTCAGAAGGAATATTGCAAAGCATAATATTGTCATCCTCAGAAATAATGTTAGGAATAGTATGGGTGTTAGACAAAGGCAAAAAATTAGACGAACTGGTAAAAGCATTCTTAAAGTAAGCCACACCAGCATTGCAAATGGCCTCCTCAGAAATAAGAATAGAACCATCAACATCAATAATTTTATGAATATGGCATCTAGATTTCTTTTTGTTAGTTAAAGCATGAAAAAATTTGGTGTTTCTATCACCTTCCACAATAAATTTAGCATTGGACTTTTGATGCCAATACCACTCTTCTTGACGTTGGAGGAGAAGAAGAGAATCTTTAGCTTGGTTCAAATCAATCATGTTATCAGAATTGGGGTTACTTTGGAAAATATTCTCTAAATAAGAAACCTTGTTCTCGGCATCTTTAATATTGGCAAATAAGTTTTTGAAAATGCATTTATTCCAACATCTTAAGCACTGTTTTAATCAAGAAAGCTTAGACCAGAGTCTTAACATGCCAGAAATATTGTTATCAGGATACATAGGGGCATTCCAATTAGTGGACAGCATTTTAGGAAAATCAGCATGTAACATCCACATATTTTGAAATCTAAAAGATAACACATTGTGCTGCAAACTTTTGTTAATGTTCAAAAGAAGGGGAGAATGATCAGAAAGAGTTCTACTAAGATGTTCGATACTAGAAAAGGGTAAAAGAGCAAGCCAATCATCATTAAAAAGAAATCTGTCAAGTCTTTGCCACAAATTGGCTCTATTCCACGTGAAAGGGCTACCAAAATAACCAATATCATTAAGGTTGCAATCACTTATCATAGAATTAAAATCTTCCATAGCAGAAGCATTAGGAGTATTACCTCCAAGTCTTTCCGAGGGATTAGAAATAATATTAAAATCACCACCTATGCACCAAGGGCCATTAATGATAGAAGCAAATAGTCTTAATTGATTCCAAAGGGGAAGACGGTTGTTTTTAGTACAAGCAGCATAAACAAAAGAAGCGTAACAATTGACATTGAAAATAGAGATATAACAGTGGCAAACTTGAGGAAAATCCTCAATAACATTTAAAGAGATAACATTAGACCAGAATAACCAAATTTTGTTGGAACAATTAGCATAATAATTAGAAAAACCTAATAACTTAGCAGTAGAAGCAATGTTGATATTCTTAATTAACAGCTCAATCAAAACAAGTAACTGAATATTATGAATTCTACACAAATTACGAACACGAAGCTTAGAATCCTTACCACCAATACCTCTAACATTCCATAGAAGGGCTTTAATCATTGGAATGTTTTGAAGAATTTTGAGTTCTAGTTGATCTTGGTGTTGGTGGTAAATTCTGTTTGGGCTGCTTACCTTTTTTCTTAGGAACCTGAATAAAATTGTCATCTTGATGTTTGCTAGACATATCCGTATAAATATCAGACCCAGATTTGTCGGAGATAGGCTCATTAGCCCCAGCATACTGAGGTATAAATTCCCCCTCTTCGACTATGATCTCCCCCTCAATCCCATTATTATTAGCAGTAAGAGCATTATTATCTAAAGACAACGATTGTAAGCAATTCACGTTATTAACAACAATGTCCCCTTCATTAAACATAGAAGCAACAAAAACAAAAAGTGTAGGATCAGTTATAGCATCACATTCCTGAACAGGAACGTGCGATTCATTGGCCTGATTAGCATGAGAATCATCTAAAACAGGAATATAATATTAGATAAAACCAGAATATTAGCTAACTGCAAATCACAAACATTAGAAATTTCATTTAGCAAGGTATTGTCAGAAGTATTCAAATCGTCTACCTCAAGGTTATGAGGAACGGGTTGCGGTTCCACCAGATTCTCCTGGTTTTCTGGACTCTCGCTGATTTTGTCGTTGACAGCAACATAAATTTTTTTTTGAGAATCGGCAGAGCCTTGCTTCCCGTTAGGCATAACTTTGGGTTTTTTGAGTTTAGGATGAAGATTATAGCAAGCATTTTGTGCGTGTCCATGCATTTTACAATGAGAACAGAAATCTGGCACATTATCGAAATCAACTTTTTGAAAATACCCGAAAGCTTTAGATCTAACCCAGATTTCTTTGGGATGGCTTTTCGAAATATCCATCTCAACAAGAATGCGAGCAACAGAAGGTCTAGTTCTAGAAGCAGTGGCTTGATCCGTTTGCAAAGGTCTACCGAAAATTGATCCTAAAGCATACAGAACTTGTTGATTGAAAAAGTGTAAACGAAGGTTAGGGAAAGAAATCCAAACAGGCACGATGGGGGATTCCTCTTTAATATCAAAAAAAGGCGTCCACTTTAAAATCTGCATTTGACAGTTGAAGATGAAATACGAACGTCTAGCGAAAATGCGACTATAGTCCAGATCATTCGATAATTGAATCGCAACATGCCTTGAATCGAGCAAACCGACAGAATAGAAACCCGTAAGTTTTAAAGAAGCAAAAAATTGTCGAATAGCATCAAGATTAGGTCTACGAAGACCAAATTTACCGACAAGAGTGAACTTGAAAGGAGACGCAAGTTTCAGAACTTCCTCATCCGACAATAAAATCGCAGGCACACCATTAAAAGTAGTTTGAGTGAGAGAAGGCAGTTCATCACCTGCTGAAGCTTTACCGGCTAGTACCTCTTTGAAAGATCTAGATCTCGGAGGAGATGTCGGAGAATCATCCACGAGGTTGAAAAATCCCTTGTTCTTTTGCGGAACAGGCTCAGAAATCTTCCCCCAGGAGGAGGAAGACGCTATTCCGGCCATCCCAAAAGAGCCCAGAAGGACAGAGATCACCAGCCGAAGCCAAAACTCAACGATCGCTAGAGAAAAACTCACAAAAACAGAGGAAACGAGGGTCGCAACGAACGGAGGCAGGGAAACCCTAAATCGCCAGAGCGGCTAGGGCGAGCGAAGAGAGAGAAATGATGAAAGAATTAAAAGATTATTGACTTTTCATAGTTAAAAGATGCTAGCATGCCTTTATAATAGAGCTAGATTAAGTTTAAAAATCACAAGTTGACATGCAAATGCAGGTACAGATGCAGCAAAGTCAGATATTGAAGGAGTTATAGAGAATGAGGGAGCAATTAAGGGTAAAGAAGCCATCATTAGCAGAGGAGAAGAATAACGAAATATATTATGATTAGACTATGTGTTATTATTGGACATATTATTATTAAGTGTTTTTAGATTTTATGTTCCATTTTTATTGTATAACAAATTTGATATTTATTTTAGAACTATTTGGTAATTACAAAATATTTTCTTATGATCAAATGTCTTATTACTTTAGCATCAGTGTTTCTATTTGATCTTAAACAGTAAGGATGATATATGTATGTTTGACTGTATAATTGCGCGCGTGATTGTTGTGTTGTGCAATAATGAAGAGAAGGGGTTATTTTTTTGTTTATAATACATGTTTTTGGCAGATTATCCGCTGGAAATATTGATATAATGAATTATAATAAAATTTCCAGTGGACAATATCTATCGTAATTACCTGTTGATTATTTCTGTCGGAACAATGTGATGATTCTTCCAGCATAAATAACTTGCGGCTAGACTGTCAGAATTTTTTGTGGCGATTTTTTGTTGAAAATTCTGGAGGAATAAACCTTCAGAAAATGATCCCAAAAAAATGTCATCTCTTTGCACACATTTACGCTGGTAAATACGTCGGAAAGATTTATGACGAATATTTTTCAGCCGGAAAAGTATTTCCGACGCTCATTTTAATGTCAAATCATTTTCCAAATGATAATTTTTTTGGCGGATTACTGCCATTTTTGCTGGATTTTGGCCAAAAATGTGTGTTTTTCCGTTAGTGTCTCTCTCTCTAGGTGGAAGCACCAAGAAGTAGAATCCTCCTCCAAGAATTCTCAACAGATGAACATATTGCATAGAACCACATGTTATTATAAATGCATATATTATGTACAAATATATGTTTTTAGAATTTATTTGATAAGAATGATATGATATACATAAGATTAGACAAATGAATGAACTAATGTGATATGTGATTGAGAAAATTGACGTGCAATATATGACTGATGAGATATCTGAGGAGTGGGAATTGATGAGTGATAATGCTAATAATTGATAACATTGACGATTAATATGATCAGATAGATGATATATATGAAATATGATAGATGACATATAAGACACATGACAAATATGATCGATGCTAGATGTGACAAATCATAGATATGATCAATAATAGATATGACAAATAAGAGATATGACTAATGATTGATGATAGACAAATGATGTATATGATCAATGAAAATTAATAAAGATGACATATAAGACTGATGATTGATTAACTGATGATACTGACATTAAATCTTGGTATTCTTTTTCCCTGTTTCGGATTTTTTAACATTAAATCCTGGAGTTCTTTTATTTTTTCTGCATTTTCTCTTTCTTGTTTGTTTTTATGGTGTGACGTTTATTCCCAACATCCAATTCGAAAACACAAATAAAAATAAATTCTAAGCCAATTCTCTTTTTATGGTAGAAAACTTTTTTTACATAGGCTTAAAATCTTACATTATTAGCTATGTTAATTTGCCCTGGAACAACTGTTCTAAATAAATTGGAAACCATCCCAAAATTCATACCAAAATTCATTAATCTGTCAAAAAACTCGAGAATTCATCAATTCACATGCTCGATAGCTCCCTACACAAAGAGAACTTACCCAGCCTGCTAGAAGGATTTATAATTCGTTACAGTTAATAAAATCACATCAGCTCCCTAAACACAGAACTATCTTTACTCTTTAATTCGACAATTCACTATATCTAACAAATTCGCTGAACATTACAAATTGTAAAAGAATTCTCTCGATCAATTTAAGCCAAAACTCAAAATATTGGCGTCGATCTCCGGCATAAATTCTAAGAGGATGCATAGTTGATAATTAATCTTGCTGGATAAGATTGATATGATTCTGCAAGCAGCTGCTTGATATGAACAACGAAATTTCAAGCAAAATATCGTTACTGGCTATCTTTCTATTAATTTCTCTTAAAATTTTCGTTTCCAATAGAATTCCCTTCATAATTATATATTTATATTTCACTATACAAAGTCAACGGAATTGTCAGATATGCAAAAACTCTATCCTCATTTTCTTTCTCCAATTTGTCCCATGAAAAAAAAAAAATCTAATCAGACCTTTCCTGTGCTATATTTTTCATAAAAAAATGTAAAACTTTTGAATTAGCCGGAAATATCCACTTGAATTACCGACAAAAATATCCGTAGGTTAGCCATCGATAATTTTGATAGAAAATCATCTTTTTGATTTTTAAATTTTCGTCGGTATTTTCATCAACGTTTTCACTGATAATCCATCAAAAATATTTCCTGCAAAAATAAAAGTGAAGATGTCATGATCAAGACTTGTTTATAATGACTTGTTCTAAATTTTTAGATATAAACTTGCACCTAAATTCCTAAAATAACTCACATGATCATATCACATCAGCGACAGCCTTCTCGATTAATTTATAAAAATATATATATGACAGCATTTAAATATTACGTAGATAACAGTGAGAAAATGAAGTGAAGTAGAGCTAATTAAATTTTTATTATGCGCGCATAATCTTCAAGTCAAGCCGCGTCTTCAATCTCTTTCTTGAGAAAGGAGACAGTGAAGACGCGTTTTAGGGTTTTGGAAGACAGTGGAGATACAGCTAATAAGTTTAGGGTTTGGTGGCTTTATGCAGCGAAAGGGATGGAAGCATTAGATGGGCGCTCATGGCTGCATGGATCCAAAATCAAATTACGTCGGCCGTGGGACCTACCCCACTTACGTCGAACCTGCTTCCATGGGGATCGAATCAGCTGGTTCAGAAGAAGCTCTCCGTGATATATAGAAAAAAATAAAAAAAAAATATCTTATTTTCCATTGTAAAAAAATATTTATTTAGAAGATTTTCTTAAAATTATTCGTTTTAGGGATTTCTGCGTATTTGTTGCAGAAGAAAATTTGCATCAGTTGATCAGTCGTATGAAAAATATGGCAAGAGTATAATAGTAGAATATTTTATGAAAAATAAAATAAATATGAAAGATAAAATAAAATTTTATTAATTTTTTTTTTGGGACATTTAGGTCATTTAGGGCAAACTCACACACACGACGCATACACATAGACTCGAACCTTAGACATCTTAGTTGGAAGCTTTAGCTCTCAACCAATAGGCCAAGGAGAGTTGTGTAATTTTATTAATTTTATGAAAATTAAATAATAATTTTGAGTATTATTTCGTACTTTTTTATATTAAATATTTGTATTTTTTTTTTCATATTTTCTGTGAGTATCATTTGATACGAATTTTGAGAAAAAATTTTGCCAGATGTTTTGATCGTAAAATCATAGGATTTTGTCCAATTACCGGGAAACATACAAGTAATTAATCAAATTCAAATTATACTTGTGTTGCGTTCTGGAATATTCGCGGCGGTAGAGAAATATATAGTTTAACGTCTTAGCGTTGTACGAAGATCCAGCACACAATCAGATAAGTGAGAGGGTGTAGCGTTCATAAGAGACACCAAAGTTTTTACGTGGAAAACCCCTGAAAAGGGGGAAAAACCACGGGGCATGGCCCAGTTTGAATGAATCCACTAGTATTTGTAATCGATTACAAATGAGGCCCTTCCTTAGGAGAAGGCCTTGGATTGATGTAGCAAATGTACATCATATAGATTGCATTACATGGTAGGAGTTACATATATAGGTTTGTTTGGCCTGAAGGACCGTAGTCGGCAGGAGACCGTGGTCGGCAGGAGACCGTGGTTGGCAGGAGACCGGGGTCAGAAAGACCGTTGTCTGTTGATGGAGGTCGGACGGACCGTAGTAGGCGATGAAGGCCTGAAGGACCGTAGGCGGTAGGATATAAGGAGTCAGGTGTTCGTCCCAGTGTCACTTGGAAGATCGGATGGATGTTGATGGTCTAGCCTTGAGTAGGACGTCGGGTCTTAAGCAGGACGTTAGGTCTTAAACAGGACGTCGGGTCTTCAGCAGGACGTCGGGACTTAACATCGGGCCTTGAACAAGACGTCGGGTCTTTGGCAGGAAGTAGGGACTGAGTGTCGGGCCTTGAACAAGACGTCGGGTCTTTGGCAGGACGTCGGGGGTGAACGTCGGGCCTTAAGGTGGTGGTCCGGCGAGGTTTTGTGGTGGTCCGGCGAGGTTCCTGCGGTGGTCCGACGAGATTCCTGCGGTGGTTCGGCGAGGTTCTGTGGTGGTCCGGTGGTGGTCCGGCGGCTGTCGAGGAGGAACTCCTTCCTTCTCTTCTCTTCTTCTCTCTCTTGCTTGGATCCCCTATTGTGAAGAATGAGGGCTCTATTTATAGATTTTTCTGGAGTGGCATGGCTCGTAAATAGGCGTGAGATCAGGGGCGAATAGGGAGTGGTCAAATGGACGGCCGATATTGAATCCTATGACCGTTCACCGTTCGTTGGCCATTTGGAGGCCTTAGTGATGTCGAAATTCTGTGATCTTGGGCTCGTTGGATTCGTCTCGTCGAGCCCTTCGATTCAAGTATAAGCTCGTCAAAATCGGAGTCCGTTTGGTAACTCAAATTGAAGTTTGAACCTTCCAACAGCACTTTGAGCCCTTGATTCAGACTCATTTGGGCTCGTATTGGGTCGATCTTGGTGTCGTTGGGTTCGTATTTCCGAGACGCTCAGTTCGACTATAAGGTTGCTGAAATCGGAGTTCGGGTGTGATTGGAATTAATTTTTGAAGTTTCCAACTAGCTTTTGCCTCGAGATTCGTGCCAGATCAAGCTAATTTTGTGACGCCGTATCAGTTGCCCCCCTATTTTCGGACGTCAAAGCTCCAGAAGTCCGAAAATACTTATTCCGAATTGTTACCTTGGCCGAATCGCAAAATTTGCGTTCCAAAAGTTGAACATTTGCACAAACTTGATTGTAGAGGCCCCGTTGAGTCCCGAAAGTGTCGAAATCGAGTCCGGAACGTCGAAAAACGTGTCCGGGGACCCCAAAAACGTCCGAATCGGACCGTCCGGGCCGAAAATCGGGCCCGGAACGCTTAGGCGGCCGAACCGGCCGGCGGCCGGCCGGCCGGCCGCCGCCCGCCGCCGCTCGCCGGCGGCAGCAGGCCTGCCGCGCGCCAACAGGCGCGTCCCGCGCGTGTACCGCACGGTTATATTGAATTTTTTTTTTGTGGGGGACCCATATGGATGAAAAAAAAATTCAAAAAAATCCCAAAAAATTCCAAAAAAAATTCTGAAAAGTTCAGAAAAAATTTAAAATTTTTAAGAATTCTAGAAAACTCTAGAAACTTCCCCCCTTCTCTAAAAAAAAACTATAAATAGGCCCCTGAGGCCTTTAGAAAAATTATTCTTCTCATCTTTTCTCCTCTTCTTCTTCTCCTTTCTTCTCTTTTTCTCTTCTCCCTCTATCCTTTCTATTGAGGCCTTCCCTCGATTTTTCGAGGCCCCTCTCTTGGCAAGGAAGTTCGAAGATTTCCCCTCATTCTCTTCTCCCTCTGTCCTTTCTATTGAGGTCTTCCCTCGATTTTTCGAGGCCCCTCTCTTGGCAAGGAAGTCCGGAGATTTCCCCTCCTTCTCTTCTCCCTCTGTCCTTTCCATTGAGGCCTTCCCTCTATTTTTCGAGGCCCCTCTCTTGGCAAGGAAGTTCAGAGATTTCTCATCCTTCTCTTCTCCCTCTGTCCTTTCTATTGAGGCCTTCCCTCGATTTTTCGAGGCCCCTCTCTTGGCAAGGAAGTCCGAAGATTTCCCCTCCTTCTCTTCTCCCTCTGTCCTTTCCATTGAGGCATTCCCTCGATTTTTCGAGGCCCCTCTCTTGGCAAGGAAGTCCGGAGATTTCCCCTCCTCTCTTTTCTTCGAGAGATCTTGTGGAGTTCCGATGTTTGGTGGTTGGCAATGGAGGTCGGATAGACCGTTATAAGGAGGGAGGTTGAAATGACGGGCATACTTCCAGCATCGGGGAGAAGTATGATGACAGGCAGGAATTCAACGTCGGGTAGTCATACAGGATCGGGCAGAAGACCGACGAAAGTCTATTAACTGGTAGAAGTCCGACACCCGGTAGAAGTACGAAGTCGGGTAGAGGTGCAGCTTCGAGTAGAATACCGCCAAAGGTTTTGTCGACGGGCAGAAGTCCGACGATAAGTAGAAGTCCGCTGACGAGCAGAAGTCCGACAACAGGGAGAAGTCCAACGTCATGTAGAAGTACGGCCTGGGGCAGAACACCGATGAAAGTTCGTCGACGGGCAGAAGTTCGACGACGAGTAGAAGTCCGCTAACGAGCAGAAGTCTGTCGACATGGAGAAGTCCGATGTCGGGTAGAAGTCCAACGACAGGCAGAAGTCCGTAGTCGGGTAGGGATGCAGCGTCAAGTAGAAGACTGACGAAGGTCCGTTGATGAGCAGAAGTCCAACGTCGTGTAGAAGTCCGTTGACCAGCAGATGTCCGACGTCGAGTATAAGTCTGCTGACGAGCAGAAGTCCGACGTCGGGTATTAGTCCGATAACAGGAAAGATTTCGGCGTTGTGTATTAGTCCGTCGAAAGTCCTGCAAGGCAAAAGTTTAGCATAGGAGGAGATTCAAAATTGGGAAGAATTTTAACATTATGGAGAAGTCAGATAGAAGTCTATTGACGACATTCTAGCGACGTTAACCAAGGACGTGAGACTTTTCCGAGGTTGTAAGTCGGAGCCCTGCTCGACGACATTAACCTGTGTGGAAGAGGTCGGGAGAATCCACTAAGGATGTGAGACCTTTCCGAGGTTGTATGTCGGAGCCCTGCTCGACGACGTTAACCTGTGTGGAAGAGGTCGGGAGAATCCACCAAGGATGTGAGACCTTTCCGAGGTTGTATGCCGGAGCCCTGCTCGACGACGTTAACCTGTGTGGAAGAGGTCGGGAGAATCCACCAAGGATGTGAGACCTTTCCGAGGTTGTATGCCGGAGCCCTGCTCGACGACGTTAACCTGTGTGGAAGAGGTCGGGAGAATCCACCAAGGATGTGAGACCTTTCCGAGGTTGTATGCCGGAGCCCTGCTCGACGACGTTAACCTGTGTGGAAGAGGTCGGGAGAATCCACCAAGGATGTGAGACCTTTCCGAGGTTGTATGCCGGAGCCCTGCTCGACGACGTTAACCTGTGTGGAAGAGGTCGGGAGAATCCACCAAGGATGTGAGACCTTTCCGAGGTTGTATGCCGGAGCCCTGCTCGACGACGTTAACCTGTGTGGAAGAGGTCGGGAGAATCCACCAAGGATGTGAGACCTTTCCGAGGTTGTATGTCGGAGCCCTGCTCGACGACGTTAACCTGTGTGGAAGAGGTCGAGAGAATCCACCAAGGATGTGAGACCTTTCCGAGGTTGTATGCCGGAGCCCTGCTCGACGACGTTAACCTGTGTGGAAGAGGTCGGGAGAATCCACCAAGGATGTGAGACCTTTCCGAGGTTGTATGCCGGAGCCCTGCTCGACGACGTTAACCTGTGTGGAAGAGGTCGGGAGAATCCACTAAGGATGTGAGACCTTTCCGAGGTTGTATGCCGGAGCCCTGCTCGACGACGTTAACCTGTGTGGAAGAGGTCAAATCGGATCCCCCTGGGATCGATTTTGTCTTTATTGGGAGGGGGCGAATGCCGCGTGTAACCCGAATCAAAGATAATGAAGGGTCTATTTTTAGACTGTTACTACCTTTTTGAGGTCGAGGTTAAGACCATGCCCAAGGAGTAGAAGTCCAACTAGGGACTGTATATGCAATTGATATTAAGTATCCTTGCATTTGCTCGGATATTCCTGAAATATCAACTTGATGTTGAAGGTATTGGAGGATCTATTTGGCCATGGTTTGAGTCAAAGTTGCCCCCCAGTCCGCATCTGCTTGTTATGATATTGATGCTATGTGTGATCTTTTGAGATTAGAGCACTAATTGCCCCCCAGTCGGGAATCACTTTCCCACAGACGGCGCCAAACTGTTGCGTCCTGGAATATTTGCGGCGGTAGAGAAATATATAGTTTAACGTCTTAGCGTTGTACGAAGATCCAGCACACAATCAGATAAGTGAGAGGGTGTAGCGTTCATAAGAGACACCAAAGTTTTTACGTGGAAAACCCCTGAAAAGGGGGAAAAACCACGGGGCATGGCCCAGTTTGAATGAATCCACTAGTATTTGTAATCGATTACAAATGAGGCCCTTCCTTAGGAGAAGGCCTTGGATTGATGTAGCAAATGTACATCATATAGATTGCATTACATGGTAGGAGTTACATATATAGGTTTGTTTGGCCTGAAGGACCGTAGTCGGCAGGAGACCGTGGTCGGCAGGAGACCGTGGTTGGCAGGAGACCGGGGTCAGAAAGACCGTTGTCTGTTGATGGAGGTCGGACGGACCGTAGTAGGCGATGAAGGCCTGAAGGACCGTAGGCGGTAGGATATAAGGAGTCAGGTGTTCGTCCCAGTGTCACTTGGAAGATCGGATGTTGATGGTCTAGCCTTGAGTAGGACGTCGGGTCTTAAGCAGGACGTTAGGTCTTAAACAGGACGTCGGGTCTTCAGCAGGATGTCGGGACTTAACATCGGGCCTTGAACAAGACGTCGGGTGTTTGGCAGGAAGTAGGGACTGAGTGTCGGGCCTTGAACAAGACGTCGGGTCTTTGGCAGGACGTCGGGGGTGAACGTCGGGCCTTAAGGTGGTGGTCCGGCGAGGTTTTGTGGTGGTCCGGCGAGGTTCCTGCGATGGTCCGACGAGATTCCTGCGGTGGTTCGGCGAGGTTCTGTGGTGGTCCGGCGGTGGTCCGGCGGCTGTCGAGGAGGAACTCCTTCCTTCTCTTCTCTTCTTCTCTCTCTTGCTTGGATCCCCTATTGTGAAGAATGAGGGCTCTATTTATAGATTTTTCTGGAGTGGCATGGCTCGTAAATAGACGTGAGATCAGGGGCGAATAGGGAGTGGTCAAATGGACGGCCGATATTGAATCCTATGACCGTTCACCGTTCGTTGGCCATTTGGAGGCCTTAGTGATGTCGAAATTCTGTGATCTTGGGCTCGTTGGATTCGTCTCGTCGAGCCCTTCGATTCAAGTATAAGCTCGTCAAAATCGGAGTCCGTTTGGTAACTCAAATTGAAGTTTGAACCTTCCAACAGCACTTTGAGCCCTTGATTCAGACTCATTTGGGCTCGTATTGGGTCGATCTTGGTGTCGTTGGGTTCGTATTTCCGAGACGCTCAGTTCGACTATAAGGTTGCTGAAATCGGAGTTCGGGTGCGATTGGAATTAATTTTTGAAGTTTCCAACTAGCTTTTGCCTCGAGATTCGTGCCAGATCAAGCTAATTTTGTGACGCCGTATCAACTTGCATTGAAATTGATAGGTCCTTAAAAATGGTCTTGATCAAGCAAAAATCCTGATGCATAAAACTTTCAAAATTAAACTCAGAATCATCCAAACTTCAATTTCAGTAAACTTATCGTTCAATTTCCAACAACACTAAAATGTGTTCAATTGGGCCGAAAAGGGTCTAAATCTAGGGGTTGAAGCATATTTAAAAATTCAAAGCATTAATTTGATGATCAAATGATCTCTAAATTTTACATGCTTATAATAGAATTGAGCGTCTTAATGAGAAAAATCCAACGAGCTCAAGATAGCTTATTTTTGACATCATTAAGATACTAAATGTTCTATAATTGAAGGAATCAATATGGATCGTTTGATGGAGTACTCTGAATTTGCCTTTGATCTTCTCCATATTTATATAGCATGCCACTCTAAAAAATTTATAAATAATCCCTCACTTCGCACATGAAAACAAGGATTGAACTTTTGGAGGCTTAGACCCTAGACTAGAGACACACTAAAGCTTTGAGGTTTGAAGTATCCCAAAGCTCCACCCTAGCACAACCACCAACAAATCCCACTACGGGAAAACACGCGATTATGGTCGGATTTTCCGGCGGAATAATTTGCGTCGGTAAATACGGCGCCTATAACTGTGCATAGTGCGAAGGAAAAGTTCCGACGTCTATTGCGCCGGTAAAAACGTCGGAATATATCAGCATTTTACTGGTTTCGGCACACTTTACGGCAAAAAATATCCGTCACGGATAATACGCCGGCATTTTTAAACTCAACGACTTAAAACCAGTGCAAAATGCGCCGGAATGTTTTCCGGCGTCTGGGACGCCGAAAAATCCGTCGGCGAAAGCCCTATTTTTGAACCCGAGCCCCTATGGTTGCTCATTTCATTCGTTCGTTTCTCTCGCATATCTGCTGTTTCCCTCGTCGCCCATCGTAGATCGAGGTCGCCGAGTTCTATTGACGGTCATCGGACGTCGCCGACGGTCATAGCCTTCCTCGCCGGCGAGAGCTCCATTTCCGATCGTGAGTTTCCGCCTTCCGCCTCCCGTCGATCGATTGTAAAATTTTTTTCGTGTAATTTGTTTGGATTCATGCCGAGTAGATCTATTATGGAAGCCATACATTTTTGAGAGGTTTGATGGACAAATATAGAGAGAGTAAGGAGGATCTACATATGTACTTTTGTAGATTTAAAGAAAGCATATGATAATGTTTCAAGAGGAGTGCTATTGAGAGTTCTTGCCAAAAAAAAGTTAATAACACTTATATTCAATGTTTTTTTATTTCTAAACTTTTCAAAATTAATTTGGATTCATGCCGGGTAGGTCTACTATGGAAGTTATACATTTATTGAGAGGTTTGGATGGAGAAATATATAGAGAATAAGGATGATCTGCATTTGATATTTATTGATTTAGAGAAAGCATATGATAAAGTTTCAAGAGATGTGCTATAGAGACTTCTTGAAAAAAAGAGAGTTAATAATGTTTGTATTCAAAACATTAAAGATATATATGCATAAGGTATTACTTGTGTTCAAACACAAGGTGGTTTGACCAAGTATTTTCCTATTTTGTCAGGATTACATAAAGGATCGGCCTCAAGTCCAAATCTTTTTTTGCTTTAGTCATGGACATTCTCAATAGGCATTTGCAAGAGGATGTACCTTTATGTATCCTCGCCACCAAGCTACCACTACTGAACCTCAGCTCGACCATCACCGTTGAACCTCGATATGATAACCATCGTTAGGCTTTCGTCTGACCACCGCCTCTCGACTACGAACCTTCTAACCTCTATTCTCCTTTTACTATAGTATCTCCAACCACTATCACCCATTACGATCCTTCCAACTCTGTCTCCCACCGACTATGAGCCCTTCATGGTCCATCGCCCACCAACTACGATCCGTTCAGCCATTGTTGCCTGATTACAGTTCTTCCGACCTCTGTCGCCCACCGACTATGACCCATTCGACCACCATTTCCCAACTAAGGTCCTTCCGACCTCCATCATATGCATGCCTCATACGGTCCCTCTGACTACCATAAACTTTTGACTATATATATAGTCCCTATGACCTCTATCACTTGCCAACTACATTCTCTCAAACCACTATTGCCTGCAGAGTACTATCCCTCGACCCCCGTGGCCTGTAGACTACGATCCCTCTGACCTCCGTCACCCGCTAACTACATTCCCTCTAATCCCCATCGATTGCCGACTACGATTTCTCCGACCTTCATAGCCTTTCAAGTAAGATCCTTTTGACCACCGTTGTTGGCTGATTTTATGATCCCTTCAGCCTAAGTCGCCAAACTACAATCTCTCCAACCCCCGTAGTCTGACTACAATCTTACCAACAAAATGAATAGGCCAACATTATCTAGAGAATAACTCTAATATTATTGGATTCTTCCATCCCTAACTATATAATGTCGGGCGATTTTTCGAATTTAACGGGCAGCGCGGCGGGCGATTTTTCGAATTTAACGGGTTGGTGGGTTGACCCGGCAACCCGCCGGGCCGAACCCGACCCGTTTTAAAATCGGGTCGGGTTCAACCCGAATTTCTGGGTCGGGTCCGAGTCGGGTTTTCGTGTCGTGTCAAATATTGACACCCCTACTTGAAGGTTTACATGAGAAACTAAAAAAAATTGTTGCAAAATATTTTCACATAAATTATATCAATATAAATTTAATCTTAAAGGAAACGAAACAACTTTAAAACTCATATGAAATAAATATACCGAGCTGTAAGCCAAATATTTTCACCCGTCCTTGTGCTGTAGGATCTGTGCAAAGCGAGAGATGAACAACTGTAATGGCGCGGTAGTGATAACGGTGCGAGCAAAGCGCGGTGGCGTGTTTACACTGCAGTTTGCTCTGATACTGTTCCATCCAGCGGGGGCTATCTCCTCCCACCAATGTCTGAGTTTTTGTATTTAATCGCTGTCTTTAGCGATGGAGTTTAATGGTTGTTTAAGGGGATCATTACCTTTTAAATTTAGTTTAATAAGAGGAAAACCCGCTCTTAAGTTAGGGGATTTTGATATTACTACTTAGTTAATCGAGATAAGCGCCGCATAAATAGTCACACGAACTCTTCAATATTTTTCAATTTTGATAGGTACGATTAGTATGAATTCACATGCTTAATTATTTTATTATTTGATTAAATTTTAGAGATTTAGAACCTTAATTAATTTGATAATTGAATAAATTTAAATAAATTTTATTTTGTATTTAATGACTTATTCTACATTTTCCTATTTACTTTCTTCTATGATCACTTGCGATTTAAAGTAAATGTATATCATTAGAAATATAGGGTCATGTTGGAATAAAGTTTTTTTTTTGTTTAAATTTTTTTACTTAATATATATATATATATATATATATATATATATATATATATATATATATATATATATATATATATATATATATATTAGGTTCAGAATATAGTTTATTTTTGGAAAAAGTAAATTAAAATTATTTTAAAATTTATAGTAAAAAAATACAAGTAATTTATTTTTTATTTAAATTAATATTTAAATCATAGTTAATTTAAGTACTAATTATTCTCACAATGTCTTCATAGTTAATTTAACTAATTATCCTTAGCTATTCGAGGTTACTCTCGAAATTGCTAATTAATTAAGTATAAAATTCTTATATAATAAATATTATATAACTAATTGAACAAAATTAAATTAATATTTAAATCATAATGGTCTTGATTAAAATGATAATTACTTCTTAATAAAGCATGAGTAATAATTGCCCATATACTTAATTAATTAATAACTTGATCATACAATGTCGAAGCTAATTAGATAATATTTTAAAACTTCAATTATCATAATTTAAATATAATTAATCAATAATTAATATTGATAATAACTTTTATGCTTGTGAATCAATTAATGATTTAAACACTAGTTATCATCATGAAATTCTAATTGTTATTATTAATTATATTTAATTCTTAATAAGTTAAAATATTTTTTAAGTTATTCATTAATCTAATTGGTTAATTTTGTAATTATCTATCACAATGAAATAATAATTTAAATGTAAATTAATATTATTATAAAATTAAAAATTTCCTATTTGGATTTCATAAATAATTAATTACTATTTTAAAACATTTAATCAATTTATTAATTATAATTGTTTTTTTTCAAAATTTGTATGAGTACAATAAAAACTTATCCTAAGTAAAAAATATGTATATAAAATTTTAAATTAACTTTTATTTGCATCTTAATTTCAAAATATACTATACAACTAATAAGTATTTTACATTCATCATATGTTAATCAAATCATTAGAAGGCAAAAGAAGAGCAACAATTTAAGCTTAGTTTAAGATGACTTTCTTGCTGCTTTCTAAATCAATTTTTTTAGTACAAAAGATTCTATTTCAAAAAATTTGTGTACTAAAAAACTGTCTTATAAAGAAGTAATGAATTAAGCTTGCAGATCACCAGATAATGAAGCTCACTTGAAGGTGTAATTATTACGTCCGGACACCGAACGCGTCCAGAGACCAATAATCACGCGCCACGTTGCCTGGACCCGGTACCGAGCACTCAGTATTGCTCGGTATACGTCCGAATTTCCGATTTTTTTACCGGACGTAATAATTTTTTCACTTGAAGGATTTTGCAATACGGTGGATAGTTGAGAGAATAAATTGGAAAATAAATAACTTAGTTTGGATATGATTTTTAAATGAGAATCGTGTCCAAATTGACTAGATTATTCAAAATAAAAATAATTAAATGACATCTTTAGTTAAAAATACTTATCCAAATTACCATTTTGATTATTGAAAATAAATAAAACAAAAGTCACCGCAATACTTTTATTTTGGAAACGGCATCTAAAATCCTAAAATAACTAAAGAAGAAAAAGTTAAGGAAATTGTATTTTTTTATAATTTAATATTTCTTATTTAATTAGTAATAAAATTTAACACCAAAATATTAATAAAGATATTTTTTTCATTATAAAAATTAAAAAAAGAAAAATTTATTAAAAGACTTTTTTAAAGCATATACCATATTTTTATAAGAGATAAGATCTCAAAATTTTACAAAATAAATAAAATATTATTAAAATTATCCTCAATTAATAGATAAAAATTAGTTTAAATTATTTTTTTAAAATGATGATCAATTTCATATATTCATATCATTTAAAATTTTTTAAATGATGCTCCATTTCTTAATTTTTGTAGGTTCTTTCATTCATTCAGCGCCTACTGGTTATTAAAAGATCATCAATAAATATTTGTTTTTCTTAATTTGTTTATCATTCCTTTAGCATATCTGATGATTATGTTCATTGATTTTATTTGCCATTCTTTTGTGTTTTGTGTTCTTGTTGGTATTATTACAGGTGCTATTGTAGCTTGTATTTCCATTTAATTTCCTGCTGCCTTAATTATCTGCATATGAAAGCTGAAGCATTTTTTGGGTTGCTGATGGTTCGACAATTTTAAGCTGAATGTTAATAGGGACCACCGGCTCATAGATATTTTTTAGGATTTTTTTGTTGCTATTTAGAGAGCTGGAGGTCCCTTTAAAGACCTTATAACCTTTTTTTAATTATTAACTTATAAGCCTTTGGGTGAATTTTAACTATATATATATATATATATATATATATATATACTCATGAGTTGCAATCCTTTCACTGTTTTTCACATCTCATTTTTCTTTCTTTCCATTCCTCGGCAAATTATTGCATCATGTCACCGAACAGAGAGGATCCGTTCGTATCCTCTCTGTCTACAGTAAATCGCAGGTCACTGTAGCAGCTGTAGACAGAGAGGACTGAACGTGTTCGGTGACCTGATATAATAATTTGCCCCATTCCTCAGAAGCGTCAGCCCAAAGAAACAGCCCCAATTTCCTGGACCCCACAATATTAGTTAAAGACCACTACTCTACAGCCCAACCCATTACCATTTTCAAATTTTCATCTCCATTCTCCATTATTAAAAAAAAAGAAAAAGAAAAAAGGAATATTATTAATAAACTTTTTTTTCATTTTAAATATCATCTTCATCAAATAAGATATTATTTATACAAAATTTTCTTGCTATGGTAAAACAACCTAAGCTCCTTATAAATAAGCCTCCCTTCCTCATTTCTCCTCTCCCCACTCGCATCACTCACTCCCCCACCTGCTTCCATTACAATCAAATACCATTCCAAATCCACAAAATCATCTATTCTAACAAGCAAACAAGCAAAAGACCATCTTCCTTATTACGATCAACCT
Organism: Dendrobium officinale; assembly: GCA_019514585.1. NCBI lineage: Eukaryota > Viridiplantae > Streptophyta > Magnoliopsida > Asparagales > Orchidaceae > Dendrobium > Dendrobium officinale. The sequence goes on from CM033686.1 coordinate 8,813,158, forward strand.
TATCCCCCATTCCAAAATGGTGAAGTCTCAGTCCCCCTCTACCTCCTCCTCCTCTTCCTCGTCGGTCACCGCTGCCGCCGCTGTATCCCGCGGCCAGAAATGCAGAAACCAGAAGCAATACAAAGGAGTAAGAATGAGAAGCTGGGGCTCCTGGGTCTCCGAAATCAGAGCCCCGAATCAAAAGACTCGAATTTGGCTCGGCTCCTATTCCACTCCGGAAGCTGCCGCCCGTGCGTACGACGCCGCCCTTCTCTGCCTCAAGGGCTCCTCCGCCTCCCTCAACTTTCCCCACTCCTCCCCTCACCACCCCCCTTCCTCCCTCCTCTCCCCCAAATCCATCCAACGCATCGCCGCAGCAGCCGCCGCAGCCGTCAGCACCCCACCGCCTCTCTCGCCGCCATCCTTTTCCTCCACCTCCACCGCCGACGCCGCCGCTGCGGTAGCCGAGGAGGAAATGTCATCTTCGCCGCCACCGCCGGCTACGCAACCTGACATTTTGGTGGACTTTGGAGCTTTCCAGTCGCCTAAATGCTTCGTGGATCCGACATGGAACCCGTTTGGATTCTTTGCTCCGTCTCATCAGGCGGAGGAGTTTGACGAGATTGGTGATCTTAGTCTCTGGAGCTTCTGCTAATGATCTCTGTAATTTGTGATTCGTAAATTTTTAATTATTTTTTAGTTTTTAGAAGGAAGAAACTGACATGGAGGCGTTTGGTTTCGTGGTCAAGTATTGGAGATAATGCTTCGGCGTTAACGGAACTGCTAAAATTTGAGGGCTGTTCCTTTGGCTTTAATTACAGTGTGTTTTAATGGTCTTGATTAATGATTTGTTTGGTAATTTTGGTATATTTGTAAAACTTTTGCTTGTCTAGTAATTTAATGAATTATATATATATATATATATATATATGGAAGCAGGATATCCAATTACTATCACTCTTGAAAAGACGTCTGGCGGCATGACACGACGTGACTAATCCTCGGCTAACCTAGAAGAGACACCTACCCTACAAATCTCTTGTCCCACATTTGATTGGGTCCCATTTAAGGGCAAATTATTAGGTCCGGTTACCTGATAGAGAGATACATCCGAATTTCTCTCTGTCTACAGGTACTGTAGCAGCTGCGCTTTGACTGCGCTTTTACTGTAGCCAGAGACAAATCCGGATGTATTTCTCTGTCAGGCGACCAGATGTAATAATTCGGCCCATTTAAGAGGCTTGCTATTATAGTAGAAATATTGAGAAGTGGAAGATGACTAGGCCATTAATTCTCTCAGGCTTTTAAAGACATTTTTCATAATTTTCTTTTCTTTTTCTAGGAATTCTTGAGATCATTAATATACAAAGTCTTATCACGAGTTCCTTTTAAATTTTATGTGGAATGCTTCAAAAAAGCAATATTTAGATTTTTAAAATTGAATATTTACATTTATAGGATCAATTATACTCAATAGTTTGAGATATATTATTTGTAGCGTACATATAAATATTAATATACAGCATAACTTATAATTTAATTTCTTATATAAGAAAATCCCAATCGTCAAGATTTATTTGCATAAATTTGAATTAAGAAAAATTTATGAGACATTTTGAAGAATTATTATTTTTTGGGTAGAACTGCAATTAATAAACAAATCCGCATAGAATTTTCTACTTTTACGTTTCTTTGTTAAGATAAATGTAATTTATTATTTTGAGAAATAGATTGTAATAATTCATGAAAGCGCATTGGCTGGCAGCTTTCAATCTATTTGAGGGAAGATAGCTACCTATTATGGAAGCTTTATATCTTCAGTGCAGCTGCTTTGATATATTTTCTTAACTTTGGTAAAGGATGAGAGCCTGTGGTGGTTGCTCAAAAGTTAGGTGTTGGAATCTGTCTTCCTTCATTGACTTGTTCTGAAAGAAACGTGCTCTGTAGAAAAAATTAACTTGCCCAAGAAAAGAATCGTTTGAATATAATCTTAATTTATTATACTTTAATAGATTATTACACGCAATAATATAATAGTTTTCTACCATAGTAAACACTTGCTTTCTATTAGGGCTTTTTTTCTAGATGATTTTTAACTTTAGATTCAAATCTTCTTATGGTTATTAGATTGAATTATAGGCTAACTTGTATTTATCTCTTAGCAATGACTCTCATTCAGTGCGTGGTGGTGGAAGCAACCTCTCCTCTCAGGCTTCGAATGGGACGACTTTCTTATTACTTCTTAAAGAAGCTTCATAGTACAAAAATTTTAATTTTTGTACTAAGAAACTGCTTTAAGAAACAGAAAGAAAGAAAGTGCCATCTCAAGTGAAGCCTCAATCTACTTTCATCTCCCAAACTCATTTCAACAATTTCAAAATTCAACCTTTCTTGCATTCTGCAGGTCAAGGTAAACCAATAATTATTATTCCTGTAAATATTTTTAAAAGTTAATTTTGAATTTTCAATTTGTGTCGGTAAATCTTTGACTGGGCCTCTTTCACTATAATACATTAGGAATTATCTTTCTAAGAATGGTAGGATATGAGTTTATAGGAGGTAGATAGAGAGGTGAAATTTGTATAAGTTATATAAAGAAAATTTTTCTTCATAATATGACGACAAGTTTTTAATAAACTCATACGATAGAAAATTAAAGAATCATTGCCGTTTGATATGAGAATGCTTTAAAATTTTTGGAGAAATGGTTTTACGATTTTAGAATTTTGATTGCACTTATGTTGTTTTGTTGGGTTAATTTTCTTTTTGAAACAAATGTTTTTATTTTTTTTGCCTCATCTTATTAGTGTTTTTAAAAGTATTACTTGTTGCTTGTTGGATAAATGACTTCTTTTAGGATAAGGTACCTTCTATTGTTTTAGATTGGGCAGATGTGCATTTGTAGCATCTTATTTCTTTTACCTTAGTGTACTTTTTTTTTTTTCCAGATTTCTCTATTAGGCTTGGCTTTGCTTTTCATGGTTTATGAATTCATTTTATATTACATTTTGCGATACGATCTCCCGGGAATGATGTTGCATTCTCAAACTTGATTTTAAGGATTTTTATACATGATTAGATAATTAACTTCAACTTCAACACTAGCGCATGTAGTGGTTAACAAAGCATGATTTTAATGGGGTGTTTTTTCAGAGCCTTATGTAGGGTTTCAAATCAATGAAATATTCAATATGCTACTTATGACTTGACTTCATTAGAATGACTAATCAATCTTATTAAGATTATCAGATTTGAATTTGAACCTCCTAACAAGAATGGATTATAGGCTAACTTGCACTGATCTCTAATTAGCAATTGTAACAACCTAAAAGTCTAAAAAATTATTTTAACTTGAAAAACATAAAAAATATGTAGGAGCGCTACAATGAAGTGCTTTCGACTGCAACGGCTCTAAGAATCACATGCAGCCCAACAACGTTGAACCAATGAATTTTTATATTTATAAATAGTCATTTCCACTTTCCCACTCACTCGCCCGGCTTGCCCTGGAAGGAAAAATAAAAGAGAATAAGGGAAGGAGGAGATAGATAAGAGAATACGGGACGGAGGAGATAGGAAAGAGAAATCGAGTTTTTGTCTGCCAATTTAATTCATTTCGTCGCTTTTACAAAATTTCTTCAGGTCATTATAAATTACTTATGTCATATTTTTGTTTTTGAAGATTTTGATTTCTATCAATTTTATTATATTTTCTCCTGATTTAGTGAACTTCTACCGCATAACTTTTGTTATAATGTAGTACTAATTATTCTAGTTATTTCAAAAAAAAAAAAGGTAGGTTGATAAGCTTTCCTTTAAAAAAACAAGCAAATGATGGTTATCCAGCATCTTTTTTTAGGGTGGGCAAAAAAAAAAATTAGTGTGTATAAGAACAAGCAAATGATGGTTATTTAATGTTGTTGGCTGGAGACTGTTTATACCTGCACAAGATGGTAGGTTGATAAGCTTTCCTTTAAAAGATGTGACATGTGGTGTGTTATCCTTTACTAATTTATGTTATTCGATGATTAGGAGTTATTATAATTTAATTAAGATGCCAACATGCAAGAGTAACAACTCTATTTATTGAGCAAACGTTTACTAATTTATTGATTACAAGAAAACCACAATGCAAGCTAGAACTCCTTAATTATTTAGTGTACATATAAGATATTGATTTTCAAAATTTCACCAAGAAAATTCAGGCCCGCTCAGGTTTTCGCCCGCTCTGCTAGGGCTTTGCCCTAGCTCTTTCTAGCGTGTTCCTTTGGCTGGGGCACTTGCCGTGGTGGCGCCAAAATCGTCCGTTCCTTCAGGAAGTTCTCCAACCTCTCTGGTTGGACCTAGCATTTGTTGGTTTGGTTTTTGTTTTTTCCGGCGTTTGCTGGCATGCCTCCGAAGCTCTGCGACCCTTATTTTTTAGAGGGTTCATCTTCTTCTCGTTCGTTTTTAGATGTCATCGCGGGCTCGTCAGTTGTCTCTAATTTTTCAGAGCTTATGGTTTTTTTTTTCATGGTATTCCCTCTCTATGGATCTCCAAAGAAGAAATTTCGGCGTTAGCTATGCCTTTCCAATTTTCTCTGGTCGGTTTTTCCCCCTCTAAACGACCATCCTTGGACTCTATCCGACAATTTTTCTTTAATCTGAAGTTGAATGGTGAATTTTTGGTAACTTTGCTGGACCCAATGCATATCATCATCAAGCTAAAAAATGATTTAGATTATTGTCGGATTTTCTGCCATGGATCATACTTAGTTTATAACTGTTACATGAAGCTTACCAAGTGGTCGCCCCTTGTGGATATCGATGTCGAGTCGCCGATTGTCCCCATTTGGGTTTCTTTCCCTCAACTGTGCCCCCATCTCTTCTCTCTCGCATTCTTCACGGCTTGGGTTTGATCTTTGGCAAATCCCTTAAAATTGATATCGCTACCTCCATTGGTTCCAGGCCGTCCCTAGCTCGTGTCTTGATAGAATTGGATGTTATTAAATCCTATCCATATAGGGTCTGGTTAGGCCCTGAGTTGTCTAGATATGTTCAGCAAATGGTTTTAGAAGTTTTCCCTCCTTTTTGTTCTTTTGGCAAAAAATTTGGGCATTCTTCTGGTAATTGCCATCCTATGGCTGATATTCCAGTTCCATGTAAGATTTCTACCAAGGATTTGATTAATCCTGAACTGGTTATTTCTTCTTCTCCTGTTAAGTCTGAGCAGTTTATTTCTGCTAAATCTCCTTGTTCGGCTTCTGCTCTATGTGTGCTGCCTGTGGCTCAGTTGGTTAATGTGGATCATGTTTTACCTTTAGTGGAGGATGCTGGTATTATTCAGGTGGCTGCTTCTTTAGATAATATCAATGTGAATGTTGAGTCTATGCATAATCGGGTTACTTTCTGTGATATTATCCCGTCACCTGTGGTTGGTTTGGGTTCTGTTGGTGAGGTTGCTACTGTTTCTAATATGCTTGTTTCTGAGGGCGTGGTGAGAGGGGTTTTGCCTGCTGTTCTGGGCTCTTGGGATTGCGCTAGTACAGGTGGGTGTTTGGGTTGTGTTGTTAATTCCTTTCCTATTTTGGGTACTATGTCTGCCCCGTCCTGTTTGCATGGGTTTGTTGGGCTTGGTGTGGCTTTGGATTTTTCGTATTCGTCGAGCAAGCCTAATGAATTTTGTCCTGACCGTGTTGATGAATCTGGTGTTGGCTTGGCCAATGTTGAACCTGCTATTAAGACTCCCTTGAATATGGGTTCGCCAGTGTTAATGCTTCCCCTGTTACGCCTATTGACCAAGTTACTGGTCGTTTTGTTGAGGTCCCAGTTAATTTGTTATCTCCTAAGGATTTGTTTGATCAAGTGGGTACCAATTGAGGGGTGGCTGTAACTAAATTGGCTTCAATGCTCGTCCGACTCCTCTTCGGAGGCTAATGGGGAGGATGAACCTACTGTTAAATTTGCTTTGCATAAGGACTGCCCTGTTGTATCAGTTTCCTCTCCTGGGAAGGGTAAACGTGGTCGGAAATAATTGAGAGTGTTGGCTGTTGCGTTGGTTGTTTTTGTTTCCCCTTACCCACGGACTCTTGTTTCCATTTTTGGTTCTACTTTATGGTGGCCTTGCGGATTTTGCTAGCGGTTTCTGGGCAATGATCGATGTGGCTCGGGCTCATCGCTCCAATCCATGGCTAGTTGGCAACCTTAGGTGGCGATTCTTGTTAGCGGTGATGGCGGTTGGCTGGCTTTTGGTGGTTTTTGGCTCTTTCACTCCTCTATATGGTTCGTGCCCGGATTTAAAGTGGTTCGTAGTCTGAGCCTTTGCTAAGCCTAACGGTCCACTACAGGAAAAACAGTGAAAACCGGCGGTTTGAACCGGCGGTTTAGAGGCCGTCGGTATTACCGACGGCTACACCGGCGGTTACGCCGTCGGACGATAACGACGGCTTAATCGACGGCTTAGCTACGATAAACCGTCGGTAATACCGACGGTGTCTAAACCGCCGGATATAGACGTGAACCGTCGGTTTTCCGGCGGTTTTAGTCGACGGTGATAAGTGATTTTTTACCGGCGGTTTAAACCGCCGGAAAACCGCCGGTACAAGCCCTAATACGAGCCCCCTCGCTCCGCTCATTTCATTTTCCCTGTTTCCTTCTCTCTCTCGGCCGCTCGCTCATATCGCTCCTCCGCTCGTCCGATCAGCCCCCGACGAAGGAACTCCGGCCTCCGACCCCATTCCGACCGCCGCCGACCCCTGTCCGACCGCCGCCATCCCCAGTCCGACCGCCGCCGACCCCTTTACTCCGACGCCCGACCGCCGACCGTTTTTCCGACCCCAAACAAACCGATTTCTCTTTTAAGGTTAATTTTAATGGTTTTTCTTTGATTATTTGTTGATATTATCTTGTTAGTTAATGTTTTATACTTTAAAAATGTGGGAGAGAGTTATGGTGCATATATAGGTTTAGGTTTGCTTGGATTACTTGGATCTTATGAATTTTTTAGATAAAAAATGTTATATCTCATATGAGTTATTATAATTTATTGATATATGTGTTTGCAGTATTATTGCTCTGTATTAAAATGATCAAACTCGGAAGGTGGTTTGATCAAATGTTTTCCTATTTCAGTTGAATTATATCAAGGATCAGACTTAAGCTCATATCTTAATATTAGTGATCGAATCATTAATAAGAGCATGTGTTTTTAATACTGGAATCTATTGTTTTGAGTGATGGTGAAATAGATGGGGATGTTATTAGTAGAATTCAAGTTGGATGGTTGAAGTGGTGGAATGCATCGGGTTAGTTGTGTGATAGAAAAGTTATCATCAAACTTAAAGAAAATTTTATAAGATGGTGATTAGACCTATAAAGCTTTATGGTGGAGAATGTTGGCCATTAAAAGAAATCATAATACTAAGTGTTGTAGAGATGAGGATGCTTAAGTGGATGAATGATTTTTTTCTTAAAAATAGGATACAAAATGAGCATATATGTGAAAAGTTTAGTTAATGTTACTAAAGATGATTTCTGAAAAAGTTATAAGAAAAACTAAAAAAAAAAAAAGTAATTACTTGGATCTTCTGCTGATTCTAGAATCACAAGATACAACACTTCTTTCAAAAAATGATCTTAATGATTAGTTATATGGTTGCGAATATTACATGTGTTGATTTTTTCCTTCGCTAATTGTTCCAGTAAAATTTGGGTTTTTTGTAAAAGTGATATTAATTTAACTAGTATTGATGATTTTGATCAAATTATTCATTGCAACTTCTCTCTATTTTTAATATTTATAATATTGGTATATAGTTTATTTAGTTGCACAAGACTTGGTAGATTGCCTCTTTGGCAATGGCTTGTTGACCTTGAGAATTCTTATAAGGAACATTGGTTTATTAGAGGTGACTTTTAAAGCATAAAAATCTATTTCGATGTATAACAGATTGTTTATGCCTCCAACATGTAGGGTACGTTTACTTCAACGTGCAAATGACTATCCAAGAAGAAAGATATTGGATGTATAATAGATTGTTACCGGGTCGAAAAGGATTGACAGTTGAATTTATACAGGGAGTTGAAACTTTCATTCAAGTTGCATCTCAACTGCCTTCCTTTCAGCTTGATAAAATGTTTAGATGTCCGTGTTCGAAGCATAAAAATCTAGCATTCCTAAAGCCCGATGATGTGAAGCTTGATTTATATCGTAGGGGATTTCTTCCAAACTATTGGATTTGGACATCACATGGCGAGTACGAGCCACATAGAGATGCTCATGCTGGTTCATCTACAGCTTATGAAACATTTCATGAAAATCAAATGAGTAGACCCTATGAAGACCTTATTTTTGATGTAGCAGGTCATAATTTAAGGTCTAATGTGGAAGAGCCACCAAATGCAGAGACACAAAAATTCTTTGAGTTATTACATTCAGCCCAAAAGCCAATTTGGGAAGGTTGCAGTACGCATTCAGAATTATCCATTGCAGTGAGGATGTTAAGTATTAAAACTGAGTATAATATTCCCCGTGAATGTTTTAATGACGTTATTGGTCTTATGAAGGAAACTAATCCGGCTGACAATATAATTCCCTCAGACTTGTACCGAACAAAGAAATTAGTATCCAAGCTGGGTCTCACTGCTACAAAGATTGATTGTTGTATCAATGGATGTATGTTATACTATAAGGATGATGCAGCAGAAGTTACTTGTCACATCTGCAATGCTCCTCGTTTTAAGCAGAACTCGGGAAAACAACGTCGTCCAAAGAAAGATGTGCCATATTCCCCGTTTGTTTTATTTACCAATCATTCCAAGACTTCAGCGGCTCTATGCATCAATGAGTTCAGCAGGCCATATGAGATGGCATAAGGAGAAAATAGCAAAAAAAAGTGATGTTCTTTCTCATCCATCAGATGCTGAAGCGTGGAAACATTTTGATCGAGTGCATCCTTCATTTGCTGCTGAACCCCGCAACATAAGATTGGGATTATGTACTGATGGTTTTACTCCTTATAGTCAAACAGCTACACCGTATTCTTGTTGGCCAGTTATATTAACACCATACAACCTGCCACCAGAGATGTGTATGACTACTCCGTTCATGTTCTTAACTCTGATTATACCTGGACCACATAATCCGAAGGCAAAGATTGATATCTATTTGCAGCCATTAATTGATGACCTCAAATTATTATGGGAAGGAGTGCTCACATATGACATATCAATAAAAAAACAAAATTTTCTCCTTCGAGCTGCTTTGCTGTGGACTATCGGTGATTTTCCAGCTTATGGTATGTTGTCTGGTTGGAGCACAGCAGGGAAATTAGCATGTCCTTACTGCATGGAGAACAGTAAAGCTTTCACATTAAAAAACATGGAGGGAAAAATACTTGGTTTGATTGTCATCGTATGTTTCTACATGCTAATCATCAGTTTCGAAGAAATAAAGAAGCATTTGTTAAAAACAGAATTGAGCGATCACCTCCTCCACCCAGATTAAGTGGTGATGAGATACTCCAGAGACTTTCCAACATTCCAACAATTATTGAGTATCCAATGCTATCAGAATCTAAATTTCCGGGTTATGGTGTTCAACATAATTGGATTAAAAAAAGTATTTTCTGGACATTACCTTATTGGAGAACTAATTTGATAAGACATAACTTGGATGTTATGCACATTGAGAAGAACTTTCTGGATAATATTTTTAATACAATTATGGATGTTAAAGGCAAGAGTAAAGATAATGTCAAAGCAAGGATGGACATTAAAGAGTTTTGTCGGCGCGAAAAAATTTGGAGTTAGTAACAACAACTGACGGTAAAGTAATGAAGCCCAAAGCTCCTTACTCGTTCACGTTAGAGCAAAAAAGAATGATATGTCAGTGGTTTAAAGGTTTAAAAATGCCGGATGGTTATGGATCAAATATAAGCCGATGTGTTGACTTGAAATCTGCAAGGTTATTTGGACTCAAAAGTCATGATTGTCACATAATTATGGAGGTTCTTCTTCCGATCATAGTCAGTATGTTACCCGATTACATATCAAATCCGTTGATTGAGCTTAGCATTTTCTTCAAAGATTTATGTTCATCTAAACTAAGTGAAAATGCTTTACGGAGGTACGAGGATAACATACCAATCATCCTATGCAAGTTAGAGAAGATATTTCCCCCGGGTTTTTTTGATTCTATGGAACATCTTCCAGTCCATCTACCTTACGAAGCTAGAGTTGGTGGACCTGTACAATATCGTTGGATGTATCCTTTCGAAAGGTAAATGTGTTAAGATTTTTATTAATTACTCAAATTTTTTGAATCAGTTAAGATAACATATTTTTATTTGATTAATAGATATCTGAACAAGTTGAAGAAATATGTTAAGAATAAAGCACGACCAGAAGGATCGATATGTGAAGCATATTTATCTCAAGAAACAACACACTTTTGCTCCTACTATTTCGAGCCACATGTAAGGAGTACAAGAACAAAAATGGGTCGTAACATGGACTTCGATGTAGAAGAACAATCACATGCTACACTAACAGTATTTAGAAGGCAAGGAAAGCCTAGTGGCAAATGTGTTGAAAGATATCTCAACGATTTAGAAATAAATACAGCGAATTTGTATGTACTACTGAACTGTGAAGAAGTTGAGCCAATCTTAGAGTAAGTTCTTACATAATGTTAATAATAAATTAGTAATGTTTATTTAAAATACTTATGTATTATTTGTCAACAGGTATTTCGTAAGCAATTTGCCCTTGACAGATTCAAGGGAAATTGAGCAAGCTGTTGCAAATGAATTTCCAACTTGGTTCAGATCATATGTGAGTACATTTTTTTTTTATAAATTTAAATCTTATTTATTATCAAAAATTACTAAAATTTGAAAATATTTTTAGGTACAAAATCCTGATAACAAATGTTTCGATAAAGGTTTGCAAGCATTAGCATGGGGTCCAATGCGAAAAGTAAAAAACTTGGCCAATATATATAGTGAATGGTTTCAGATTTCATACCAAATCGTGGAGTGAAGGAAGAAAAACTGAAAATTGTGGAGTATGTGTTAGAGGAAACACTCATGAAGAAGATGAGTGTGATTATTATGGTATTTTGAATGAGGTCCTTGACTTGGAGTACCCAGGGGAAGATGAGAACTTTGTATGCTTATTTAACTGTCAGTGGTATGATCCAGTACAAAATAGAGGCACAAGGGTTCATCCTGTGTATGGTTTAGTAGATGTTAAACATAGTAGAAGATACGGAAAGTTTGATCCATTTGTGTTAGCAAAGCCAAGCTATTCAAGTTTATTTCAGCAAATATCCCAGTGGTCGCAGAGACAAACAAGATTGGCTAGCTGTCATAAAAACAAAAGCACGGGGAATAATTGATCAACAATACATTGTAGCAACTGCACATCAAGAGGATGAGATGTCAAGTTATATGCCTGTTGAAATTGAGGATATGCCAACTACAACCTCTATTATTGAAATGGAGTTAGAAGATGTCAATAGTTCAACTAGTTCAGAAGAAGAAGAGAACCAGGATGAAAGTGAAGATACTCTTGAGAGTGATGAAAATAGTTCTGATGATTCTGATTAGTTTCTGTAATTTAGAATTGTAGAATTTAAATGTTATGTAATTTTTATTACTGCTTAGAAATGATATTGTATTTTGCCACCTTGTCTTTTATTAACTGCTTCATTAACTGCTTTATTAACTGCTTCTCGTAATTCATTACCTGCTTCATTAACTGCTTCATTAACTGTTTTATTAACTGCTTTATTAACTGCTTTATTAACTGTTTTATTAACTGTTTCTTAATTATTTTTGTTTTAATATTGCAGATGGCTTCAGGCGACGATCCTCCTCGTAAATCATTTGCCTCAAAGTTCCGCCGGAAGAAGATTACGACTAGCAGAGTACCCACACAGACTGAGGTAGGTGAGGGGCCTTCAGTTGCACCAGATCTACCTACACCACCACCGCCACCACCTGCCAGGAGCCAGCAGCCTTCACCAGAGCAGGGTCAGGGACAGTTAGATCCACCTCTTGTTGCACCTCCATACTTCCCTGGCCACTTCCCTCCCAGCTCGACGAGTCCTCGCTTCCCCTCTCCAGATCAGACACATGCTTCTCCATTCTATCCATATTACCCCCCACCATCATCACAGGCTGCTGGTCCATCCACTGGTCCTCACCCTCCTTACCCTTACCCATATTACTACCCCTATCCGGTGCAGCATGAACAGGGTGGACCATCACGACCACCAGAGGTTGGCGCTACCGATCCTGCAACAGCAACAGATAAGCGTCAATACATCGAGCCTGACGGCGATAAGTAAGTTCAATTTAAGTTATTCAGTTGTTTTTATTTTGATATATTACATGTTATTGATAAACAAAGTCACTTGCAGCTTCAATCCTTCAAGGCCACCTATACATATGATCCGGGATATAATAAAGAATAAGTATGATGCTCCTTACTTATCCTGGAAGAAGATCCCAAAGCCTGTTAGAGATATGTGGTTTGGAGAATTTCAGGTATATTTTTTTTTTGTATGATTTCAAATATATGATTTAATTTGTACTAATCTTTTTGATATTGCCTAAATTTGTACAGAAAGAATTTAGGTGGTTGCCTGAGTACAGCACGAGGATCAGATCTAATTTTGAGAGGAGAGGAGCGACCCGTCTCAGAGACATGTTCACGGACATTAGAAAGTCCGGGCAGAGGCCTAATTGGATTGGAGAGGGCGTTTGGGCAGATTTGAGTAGTGCTTGGGCTACCCCGGAGTTTATAAAAATGAGAGAGCAGAATAAACAGAACAGAGCCTCTGACTGCGGCGGTTTAGGAAGCTCTCTTCATACTGGTGGATCTGTACCTCATACAGAACATAGGCGGCGACTGGTAAGTGTTTTGAATTGGTTTATTACATATATTTATGTTAGTATAACTAAGCATCAAATTTTCAGAAAGCGCACCTGGGTCGGGAGCCAACACCATTGGAGCTGCATACAAGAACTCATCAACATCAAGCTGACCAGAAGTGGGTTGATGAGAAATCTAAGAAGGCTCATGTGAGTAAAATTTTTTGGATTTTTAGAATAAATATTTATTTTAATAAAACTATTTGTAACTTGCAGGATGATTTCTTACGAGTTAGAGAAAGTAGGCAGTCCACTGGCGAGGGATCATCTTCTGGATCGGCCCATACTTCTGAGTATCAGACATGGTCAGAAGTTGTTGGTGGAAGACAGAGGGGGAGGGTATATGGCATGGGTTCACAAGCTTTTGCTATTGAGTCCAGTTCATACACCTCTGCATTCCATGATCCAAGTGGAGCTGAAGAATCTGTAAGTGAGAGGGTTGCAGCACTTACTAGAGAGATTGAAGAGATGAAAAGGGTTCAGAATGAAATGCAAGCAGAGTTGCAATCCTACAGAGCTGGAAAACAAAGGAAGAAGGACCAACAGGAGCAGCCATCTGCAGACAGTGAGGATACCGATGATGATTAGATGTTTATTATGTTTGATGAATGTATTAATTAGAACTTGTAAACTTCTGAACTGGTGATTGTAGCATTATTAAGAACCCATTCTTGTATGAACTTGTGATTGTAATGTTGTGATGAATTTTGTATTTTCTGGTTGTGATGAATATAGCGGCGTGTTGCCCAACATATATATGCTTTTTCTGCAGGTTTAGACTTTAGGGTGAACCTCCCTCAAATAGAGGGGATGCTGTCAATTTTTTTTTTCAGGTGCTACAGGTTTCCGGCGGCTAACCGGCGGTTTGGCCGCCGGAAACTACGATACCGGGCGGGTAAGATATAGCCGCGGGTGTTATTATAAACCCGCCGGTGAATACCGGCGGCTTACCGACGGTCACCGGCGGTTCTACGATGGACGCACGACGGTTTAAACCGTCGGTAATACCGACGGCTATAACCGCCGTCAACCGCCGGTAAGTTACCGGCGGTCTAACGGCGCCGTCCGGCGGTCTAATGAACCAGACGACGCCAGGTTTAACCGCCGGAACACCGCCGGTACTCTGACCGACGGTTTTCCGGCGGTTACATTACCGGCGGCCAAACCGCCGACAGACCGACGGTTGAAATTCCGGTTATCACCGGCGGTATGGGCCGCCGGAAAACCGCCGCAAAAATAAACCGCCGGTAAAAGGCCGTCGGAATTTGTTTCCTACGCCGTTTTTACCGGCGGTCACTAAACCGCCGTTAGACCGCCGGTATTTTATAAAACCGCCGGTAATCTTACACTAACCGCCGGAAAAAACCGCCGGTTTTCATTGTTTTTCCTGTAGTGGTCGTTGTGCCTTCTTCTTCTTGTTTGAGTGTACCATTTGTATCACTTTTATTGTTTTGACTGCCTCGGTTTTGTGGCTTGTTGGCCTATGATTTATCTTTTGTGTTCTTTTGAAATTTTCCTGTAGTGTTGCATTCTTTAGGTCAAGGTAAACCATAAATATTTTTAAAAGGTTAATAGTGACTTTTCAATTTGTGTTGCTAGGTATGCTTTGGACTGGTCTTCCTTCACAATAATACATTAGGAATTATCTTTCCAAGAATGACATGTTTTGAGTTTATAAATGACTGGTAGAGAGAGGTGAAAGTTAAATAAATAAAATTATCTTCATAACATAACAAGAAGTTTCTGATATAATCATGAGATAGAAATTTAGGGAATCTTTGCTCAACTTGAGAACGCTTTGGAAATTTTGGACAAATGATTTTAGGATTTTAGAATTTTGATTGCACTTTTTGTTGTCCTATTGGGTTAGTTTTCTTTTTCAAACAAGTGTTTTGGTTTTTGCTTAAAAATACTAGTTTTATTTCTTTTTGGATGAATAAATTCTTTTGGGGAATGGTTCCTTTTATTTTTTATTTTTTAGATTGGGCAAAGGTGCATATGTAGCATCTTATATCTTTTGCCCCCGATTGTATTTTTTTTTTTTTTAATTTCACTATAACTACAGGAAAATCACATGTTATCGGCGGACAAAATTCGTCGAAAAATGGTCAAAATCTGTCAGAAATTTGCTTTTCCGACAGAAATATTTTCGCCGGTTCAACGCGCGTCGGAAAAGGCCTTCCGGCGCAAAATAATTAGCCGGAAACATTTCCGACGTTTTTCCAGCGGATTTTCCGCTGTAAAAATATTTCTGGCCAATTTTTTTTTTGCGTCGGAATGTCGAGAAAAAAAATTAAAACAAAACCAAAGTCGCGCGCAGACCGGTCGCCCGGTGGGCGGGGTTTCGCGCTGGGCGGTCGCGCGGTTTTTCGCACGACAGGGGGCGGGCAGGTCAGCGGGTTTGGTTAAAACGAGTTTGCGGCCCGTCGGGTCAACCCGAACCCGACCCGTTTTGAAATCGGGTCGGGTCCAACCCGGATTTTTCGGGTCGATTTTTCGTGTCGTGTTAAATATTGACACCCCTAATTGTATGTAGCGGTTCAAATGAACTAAATATTCAATAAGCTACTTATGACATGACTCGATAAGTATATGTTCATATTCATTTGGATGACTGGTCAAATAAGCTTTAATACTTCTATAGATGATTGCTAAATGAACAAACTTAAATAACTTGTTGCTCGAATCTTTATGATCATGAATAGTATTATTTAAAACTCATGAATAATGATTTTTGAATAGTATTATTTAAAACTCATGAATAAGCTGGATTAAAACAATTTTAAATTAATTAATATTAATATTAACTATTGCCAATTTTCATATACTTAAAATTGAACAATCAGTTCATATAAAAAAATAAAAATAAAAAAAATATTTATTTTTCCTATTTAAGTTTATATATTATTTATTTTGCAAAATGATTGAATTTAACTCCTAATCTTTTTTTAAGGATAAAAATAGTCATAGACGATAAAAATAACAATTTGGTCCATTGATTTTTTTTAAATATCTACTAAAAAAAATAAAATATTAAAATATGATTTTTAAATAATTAGAAGCTATTTTAATCCTTCATATTCATTTTGGTCCTTATCTCTGTTTATTTAATTCATATTGTGTTTAAAAATATATTTACGTATTGTTTATATATTTAATTCATATTATTTTATTTAAATATTGATATGTTGTTATGATGCATTGGACTATTGATAGGATAAACTGCTGTATTATATTTTTTCTTCAGATCTGCAAGTTATCAAACGATGAAAATTAAGTCAATAGAATAATATTATATTAGATTTTTCGTTCCATGTAATGGATTTTCGATTGTAATGTAATAGGCGAAAGAATTAATAAATTTATTTTTTCAATTAGGCGTTACTTAGAGGTGCAAATTAGTCGAGTCAAGCTCGAGTCAGAGGGTGTTCGAGTTGAGCTTGAGCTCAAAAGACGAGCTCAACTCGTCTCACATCAAGCTCCATTTCGAGTTCTTCGTCGAGCACCGTCACGACCAGCATGCGAGCTCCATCGTGACGTCGTCGACCGACCTATATCGTCGTCCTGAGTGTTGTCGTCGTCCCGAGCTCCTTTGACTTTCCTGAGCTCTACTATCGTCCCGAGCATCGTCCTTGTCCTGGGCTCCATCGTCGACCAAAGCTTTGTTGTCTTCTTGAGCATCGTTGTCGTCCATAGCTCGGTCGTCAGATCGACCTCATCGTCGACCCGAGCTCCGTCGACACTTCGAGCTATGTCGCCTTCGATTTGTTTTCCTCTGGCATCTAAAGGTCACATCGGGAGTGGCTGGACGAGCTCACGAGTCGAGCAAAGGTCTATTGGAGCTCGGGCTCGATAAGCCTCGCTAGCTTGATCAACTCGACTCATTGCACCTGTTAACGAGTTGAGTCCGAAATGGCTGGCAAGCCAGCTTGAATCGGTTACAACCCTAGCGTTGCTATTGTGATGAAGTTTTAGAGATTTTTCACTGTTAAATATCAGATGAGCGCTCGAACTTACAGCCCATTAATTGAAAATAAATTTAAAAATTTTGATCGTTTGAATTCAAGTACGCTCATTCTGTAAATAAAATTTCATATGAACATTTTTTTCCCCGTTTATAAATAAATTAGAAGCTTATTCTCTGATAAATATTGTTAAGTCGCTGAAGAAAATATTTGATACATCGTTAAAAATTGGCTTCATTAGATATCAAATTTGGTCATTATATGAATGGGAACTTCAAAAAACTATTTTAGGACTATCCAAACTTGAAGTTGAACTAAACATTAGCATATGACAACCTCAATGTCATGGAAGGTGGTCCTATCGGAGTGTGAATAAGCTAAGATTAAGCATAATAAAAAATTTGAGCACATTTATTGAAGAATCAAAATGATCTTAAAAATCTCAGTACTTCCTTGAAGTTAATCCAAGAACTCGAAGAGGTAAGTCAAACAAGCCGAAAAATCGACTAATTCTACCATCATTGAGACATTTAAATGTTAAAAGAATAACCTAATACTTAGGAATGCTTCAAATTTGGCTATATTTATGGTGCATGTCACCTCAAAAAAATTTATAAATAAGCCTTCACTCTCTATATGGAGTAAGCTAGGAACTTGACTTAAGATTCAAGAGAGCTCAAAGACAGCACCATCACTTGCTCGTCATCATTATATTAACTCTAGATAGTCGTCATCAGACTACCACATGACCAACACACAATTATTGTTGAACCATTGCCGGGCATTGTTACAGGACCACCTCTCAATCGCCATTGACAAATAATTGATATAGCACCTTTGCAGGACCACCACCAAGTTATTACCATCGTCGCCCGACTATAGGCTTCCGATCACTATTTCTTCATTATTATTTTTGGATGGTTGTTACCTGACTATAGTCCTTTGCCTCTCTATGGTCCATAAAGACCATCACACGAATATAGTTCCTCGACCATCATTGTCTAAATAAGGTCCTTAGACATGTGTTGCCCAACTATAGTCCTTCAACCATTGTGTTTGACTATGGTCCTTCGATCACCATCGCTCAATTATAATTCTTTGATTACAACAACTATGGGGAAATCACCTATTACTAGAGAGTTTTCTGGTGGAAATTGGCGAATTTCTGGCAGAAATTAAGATTTCCAACTACTTTCAGGTGGATATTTTTCCACCGATAAAAGACGCGTAGGAAACGACAACCGGCGACTAATTTCTGACGGCTTTCCTGCATAATAATGCTGCTAGAAATTTAAAAAATAATAATAATTAAAAAACCAGGCTGCTCGCTGCCAACCAGGCTTCCCACTGCTCGCCCAGCTGCCCGCTGCCTGCTGCCCGCATGCTTGGCTGCCCGCATGCGCTGGGATTCGAGATTTCAAAGACCTTACCAGTTTGTTAGAAGGGCAAAAGTGTTTAAGTGTTACCTTTTTTATTTAAAATATAAAATTAAAATTCGATGGAAAAGCCACCGGAAATAATGTCGCCGAAACAAAAGCCGTCCAAGAGACACCAAAAGATTTGTAGAAAAATTAATCGGACATATTCCACTAGAAATATGTTGGAAAGCCGCCAGAAAATAGTCTGTGGGAAAGCAGTCAGAAAAATCTGCCAGTAATAGACGATTTTCATGTAGTGAACCATTAGACTATGGTTCCCTGGCCAATGTCATTTGAATATGGACCTCTAACTTTAGTTGTTGACTACAATATTTCGATCATCACCACTTTATAACGGTTCTGCAATTGCCTTTGCTCGATTATAGTATTTCGACCATTGTTACTAGGCAAAGATCCTTCGACCTTGAATGCTCTAACCATTGTTACATGGCTACATCGACGGCCACTGACTTTATAACCTACAATTGCTATAATGCCAATGCACGGCATCACTTATATGATCAATCCACACCGTCAACATAAACTATAATTCTTGGCATCATTGTTAGGACTTATGTTATGCTTCTTAGTCTCTAGTCTCCTATCCTCAAAAGAGTATTATCCAACAAACAAGTGAATGATCTTTTAAAGTAGCTCACATGTCACAAGATACTTTCATCTCTCACCACATAATGCGTTCTATATTTTGTATCTTTATTATATTCTATCAAAACCTTCCTATGAGGAAGTATATCAATTATAATCGATGATAAATATTAATAAAATCATTTCAGCTAGGTCTTGTTCCATGATTATATCATTTTTTTGGTTCTACATGTATAATTATGACGTCTTTTGCAACCTTTTTTCATATGTACATATTAGATCATCATATAATATCAAGGCAAACTCTCCGTCTCTACTTCCATGAATGTTGTGGCACATAATAATATTAAATTTATATGAGAAGAGTATGATTTTTTCATCTTTTAACTCAAAATAATAATTTTGATACTTGTTTGTATTCATTTACATTTGTAAACTAGTAATCATAATGAACCCAACTGAAATAAAAACTTGTAATGAGAAAAAAAGCATAAAAATCAAAGATGCCGCCCTGTTCAAATTGCCATCTTTCAGAACGTCACAAAGAAGTTCAATATGTCAGCTTTAAGAGCTCCATTTGACTAATAAGTTAAAATAAAAAGTCGAAATATTGTGGAATTAACTAACAGAGAAAAAAAAAAAAAAAAACGAAACCATCTGATCAGCTTGTTTCGATCTCCGCCACCACCAGCTGCCGCGGTTGAGCACCCCAGACAGAGGACGAGAGTAGCCTTCGCGATTTCCAGCTTATGAGTTAACACTGTAGAAACCGAAGTTGCTTGTTCGGTTCTTGCAAGCAGAAAGAACGGTACAGATCGAAAACAGGAAGAAGAAGACACAAATTCTTCATTTGATGCGTTTTCCAAGTACAACAGAAGACTATATATAGACTAGATAAAGGACCTATACAAAGACATAGAAGCATCCTTTATTTGCTGACATGTAAAGTATAATATATATTTATTCTAATACAACCCCACAAATTGATGGATATGGTAGAACCGTTAGTTTGTGTCTTAGATGACGGAACCTCTTTGTTGAAAGATATTTGGTGAAAACGTCATCAATCTGATCAATGGAGCTAATGGGAAGCAGTCGGATGTTGTTCTTCTGAATGTGACCCCGAGCGAATCGTTGATCGTTTTCAATATGCTTTGTACGGGCATGAAAGACTGGGTTGTTGGCGATTGCAATGGTGGACATGTTGTCGCAATGTAGATTGGCGGGTTGATTGGTGTGAATGTCAAAATTGGATAGAATTTGACGTAGCCATATTATATCTGCGGTAAGTCCAGCTAGGGCTCTGTACTCAGCTTCGGTTGATGATCGTGCCACTGTATGTTGTTTTTGTACAGTCCAGGAGATGATAGTATTGCCCAAGAAGGAGCAATAACCATATGTGAATTTTTTGGATACCAGATCTCCTGCCCAATCGGCATCAGAAAAGGAGCGAATCGAGATATTGTTTTTAGTGATGGGGATTCCAAAATGCATCATGCATTTAATATATCGGAGAAGATGTTTGAGAAGATAGATGTGGGCTGATAAGGGATTATGCATGTGTTGAGAGAGGAGATTGACCGAATATGCGATATCCGGTCTTGTAAGCATAAGGTATTGACAAGATCCAATGATTTCCTGGAATAGATTTGGGTTGGATAAGCTTGGATCGGGATCAATTTGTTGGGAAAGTTTAGTGCAGGTTGGATTGGCGAGGGACTTACATTGAGTAAGATTAGCCAATTGAAGAATTAACTTAGCATAATGAGGTTGAGATAAGAAGTAATGAGTGGGTGCGGATTGTATGTTGATGCCGAGAAAGGAGTAGACATGACCAAGGTGTTTTAGAGTGTAGGATTTGTTAAGTTTCTGAATGAGATCAGAGAATTCCATTTGATTATTGTCGGTGATAAGAATGTCGTCGACGTAAATGAGAATATAGATTTGAGTGGAGTTTTGACGGAGAACGAGAAGGGATGGGTCAGATTTGCTGTGAGTAAACTCAGGAGACGTCGAAGAGGATGTGAATAGGTTATACCATTAGCGAGGTGCCTGTTTGAGATCGTAGATAACTTTGTGAAGGAGGCACACATGCTTTGGTTTGGATAGGTCTTCAAATCGTTTGGGTTGAGTCATATATACAGTTTCAGTTAGTGTGCCATGCAGAAAGGCATTTTCGACGTCTAATTGTTGAACCGGCCAATCATGATAGAGGGCAATGGTTAGCAGAATATGGATGGTGGTGAGTTAGCCACAAGACTGAAGGACTCGGTGTAATTGATGTCGTATTCTTGGTGATTGCCTTGGGCGACAAGTCTTGCCTTTAGAGAGCTATGGAGCCATCAACATGGTGTTTCGTCATATACGTCCATTTGCACCCAAGGATAGAGGCATTGTGAGGTGGTGAGACAAGGCTCCAAGTGCCTTGTTTTTAGGGCAAGAAATTCTTGAGACATCGCCTGTCTCCATTCGGGTTTCTTGGATGCTTCCGTAAAAGTGGCAGGGTTGGATTTGTCTAGAATAAGTTGTTGATGATGAATGAGATTGAGCTTGTGAATGGGTTTAAGGGATCCAGTCATGGTTCGAGTAATCATATGGTGACGAGATGGAATGCGCGTACAAGGGGAAGAAATAGGAGGCAGAGAGGTAGAGGAAGGAGAGTTGGAGTTAACCGAGCGGATGTAATTGTTTGGAGAATTGAGGACGTTATTGCTGGGAGGTGACGGGTGGTGTTTAGGGACAGTGAGATGGGTGGAGATTGGTAGAAGAAGAGATGGAGGGGCATGGTTGGATATATAGAGTTGAGGGGAATTGCTGCTGTGAAACGGGAATGAATTTTTGTCAAAAGTGACATGCCGAGATAGATGGATTTTATTTGTAGTGAGATTGAGGCATTTAAATCCTTTGTAGGATTCAGAGTAGCCTAAGAAAATACAAGAGTTGGCTTTGGGTTAAAGTTTATGTCAAAGATGGGACAGAATTAGTGGGAAACATTCGTACCCAAAGGTTTGAAGATGAGAGTATGAAGAATGTATATTGAAAATGAGTTGATAAGGAGAGATCGAGATTTTGAGTATTAGTAGAGGCAAGCGATTAATGAGATAGACTGTCGTAAGAGTTGCCTCGGACAATGAATATACGGGACAGAGGCAGTGTGAAGTAGAGTACAAGTAGTGTCGATGATATGATGATGTTTACGTTCCGTCAGCCCGTTCTGCTCAGGAGTGTACAGACATAATATATGGTGATGGATACTGTTGTTCTTTAGGAAAGTGTACAAGGTGTTTTTTAAGAATTCAGATCCATCGTTGGTGTGCAGGCATAAGATTCGACGAGATAGTTGTTTCTTAACGAAGAAAGCGTCTCGTACTTTGAATTATATTATTATTATTATTATTATTATGTTAATTTTATTAAATTTAAATAATATTTATTATTTATTACGTCATCCGGTTCGACCCCGGTTAGACTAGTCGAACCGTGAACCTCTCCATCTTCTGGTTCGTTGTCCGGACCGATTTTCAGAACATTGATGACAACATTGTTTTTTAGGATGCTAATTGATGTCATATTTATATCCGACCATTGTCTATCATCAGATTTTCATCCAATTCCTAATCATTCCTAGATTTCAGCCTGTTGATTGACTATTGTAATCTGAGCTCCCTTAAGTTCGAGTACGAGTTAGTTATTTGTAATGTATTCAAACATTAGTGGAAAATTTTGACTGGGCATAGCACCGTGGTTTTTCCCTTCTGAGTTTTCATGTAAAAAATTCTAATATTTATACTATTTATGTGTGAGATGGATACTCGTGCAACGCTAAGCAGCATAGTTTTTCCTATTTTACCGTTGCCAATATTCTAGCTCGCAGCATTATTATTGTTATTATTATTTATAAATTATAATTAAGAAATAATAAATGAGTTGAGATTTTTTTTAATAGAGACATAAATTGATTTTATAAATAAAAAATAGAAATTAAATTTTTACTATTAAAAATATCAAATGGCTTATACATATTTATTTTTAAAAATGTTTTATAATTGTGTTTATATTATATAGATTTGCTTTCTTGTAATTTATCGAAAGGATATGACAAATGAAAGATGTAGATGTCAGGTTAAAGTGCCACAATATTTTGTTGTTTTATTTAACCTTCTTTAAGCCTGCTGGCCCGATACGGCAATGCTGGCGAGATAATTAGTTATTTTTTATTATAAATATTAGGATAATTCACACAATAAGCGTGGGCCTAAGCAGGCCAGCCACAAATTACAAGGCGCTTTCTTTTCTAATTACAATGTATATTTTATTTTTATAAAACTCTTAATAAATACAGCAAATAAGTTTTTTTTTTTTAAACTTCGATAAATTTAACTATAAAGTTATACATACAGGATTGTAAAATGGATATTGATGGGATGAAAAATAAATATATAATTGATATATCATCGAAAACTTATCTTGATCAGACATAAATTTCAGAAAAAATTTGAGTTAGAAACTTTCAAAATTAAACATGGGACTATCCTAACTCCAATGTCAACAAATTTGTAATCGAGTTGAATGTCTCGAAAAGAAGAATCCAAGGATACTAAATTCGACTCAATCTGATCTCAAATGGGTTCAAATCGACGACCGGAAGCATATTTGAAATGTTCAAACCATAAATTAGATGACCAAATGTGAAATGCTCATAGTTTAATAGAACGGCTTGACAAGAGAATCCAACGAGCCTAAGATTACTGAATTTTGATATCACTAAGATACTCAAGAAATGGTCCATGATAAAGGGAGTTGATATCGGGCGTCCATTGGAAACATTCCCAACTTGCCCTAAATCTTCTCTCTATTTACTAGTCATTCCATTCTCAACAAATTATAAATAGATCCTCATTTCTTCACATGAGAGGAGAGCAAACAAGGAAAGAGGAAGGAAGGAAGGAAGGAAGAAAGAAGGAAGAGAGGAAAGTAAGAGACATCTGAGAGATCTCTTGCCACCAAAATCCTCCTTGACCACTTACCATCGTCGGACGTCCACCCGGCAACCGACTGTCTTCAAACTTCTGCCCGACCAACAGTTGCCACCAGACTTCTGCCCAATCACCAACTGACACCGGATTTATGCTCTGCCATCGACGGCACTGGACTTCTACCCGGCCACTAGCCGTTACCCTACTACGGTCTCCTCTACCGCCATCACCCGACCACGGTCTTTTCAACCGCAGTCGCCAACTACGATCCTTCCAACCACCTTCACCCAATTGCGGTTCTTCCGACCTCCATCGCCCGCTAACTATAGTCTCTCCAACCAACATCTTCAAACTACGATTTCCTCGACTGCCATCGCTAGACTATGGTCTCCCTAACCGGCATCACTTGACTACAATCTTCCCGACCTTCGTCGCCTGTCAAATATGGTCCTTCCGATGATCGCCATTGACTATGGTCTTTTTGACCTACATGGCTCGCCGACTATGGTCTTGCCGACTAAACGAACATGTCAACACTTTTTCTTCTAACTCTCACCATGTAATGCACTCTATATAATGTATATTTGCTGCATCGAGTCAAGGCCTTCCACCAGGGATAGAAGGGCCTCATTTGTAATTAACTGCAAACACTAGTGGATTTATTTAAACTTGGCAAGGTCCCATGATTTTTCCTACTTTTCAAAGGTTTCCATGTAAAACTCTAATGTCCTTTATGAATGCTACACCATCTCTTTTATCTATTTGTGAGCTAAATCTTCGTAAAAAGCTAAGATGTTAAACTTTATAATGTATTGCCACGAATATTCTAGGACACAACAATAATAAAAAAGAAATCCAATATAAAAAAATGAAGCGTATTTGAAATATTTTAAGTAGCTTGGATGAGAAATAAATACAGGTGGTTAGTTTTTTTTTTTTTTTGATTTGAAGTAAAATAAATGCATTGTAAAGTCAAATAATGATAGTGGTCGATGTCAGCAACCAAGTAGCATGTGGTTGCGATTGGCGATAATTTGTGGTGATAATGATAGAGAATAAGGCTTTGTTAATTGAGACGACTTTCTTACTGCTTTTTAAAGCAGGTTTTTAATACAAAAAATATATGAACTAACAATTTTGTATTAGAAAGTGTTTTAAACAGCAATAAAAAAGCCGTCCCAAATGCTTGTAACAACTTTCTTATTATTTTCTAAAACAACTTTTTAGTACAAAAATTTCTTAAAAGCAACAAAAAAAGTTGACAAAAGATATCCAAAAAACATAAAAATAAAATGATTTTAAAAATACACCAAAAATGAACTAGTTAATGAGTTTAAATACTTTATATATATATATATATATATATATATATATATATATATATATATATATATATATATATATATATATATATATACATACATCAATCAAAACATCAAAATTTTTAAAACCCCTATATTTAAAATACTTTACATTCCTTTCACTCAAAACCAAACAACTCCTTATTACAGTTTGAATTTTATTTTGATGGTAAATTTTTTCATTTTTAGTGTAAAAAATAAAAAATTACCAAAACTTTTTAATTTAAAAAAAATAATGATGATATCTAATTAAAAGTTAAATTAACAATACACATGAATTTTAATGTGGACATTAGAGATAGAATTTTCGTGGAACCTTAATGAATGACTAATAAAGAGTTGGCCAAAGTTATTAAGGAAATGCACAAAACAAAAAGTTCAAATGGAATAAAATTCTTAGTGAGTTTTTTTTTTTTGGTTGGAATTGTGAGTGAATTAAAGGAAAATTCACACACACATCACATATGCAAGCTTCTATTTCAAGACTTCTCAGGCGATCATGATGAGATACATATCTTAGTGAGCAGAGATAATAAAATAACTAGCAGTTGGCTAGCCTTAGTAGCTAGTCATTGGTCTCTATTATTTTCCTATGTTTATTTAGTTCATAAAATCTTCAACTCTTCACCTTCTTCACTCCAACTCTCTAAATTCTCTTGATTAAAGGTTCATTTGAGACAACTTTATTAGTTATTTTCTAAAGCAACTTCCTAGTTCAAGCAATTCTCAACATAAGAATACGTGTGGTAGTTGTTGATTGTGGTGTAATTGTGGTTGTGGTGGATTTTGTCGTTGATTTTTTCTAGGTTGCCTATTGTGCTTGCACCTTTAAAAAAATCTTATCGTAAGCATGGTTTAGTCATGCTAATTTTAATTATTCATGTTGCATCCTTTAAATTTTAATTATTCATGTTGCATCCTTTAGAATTTAACGTCCTGGCTTTGCATGAAGATGAGAAAAAAAACCACAAAGTCTTTCCAAGTTTCAATGAATCTACTAGTTTTTATAGTTGATAACAAATGATGCATTTTCTCAGGGGAAGACGTTGACTCAATGTAGCTAATATATGTCATATAATGCACTTTATATGGAAGGGGTTGGATGAAACTAATGTCACGAGAGTTGTTCTCAAGAAATTATTGTCTTGTGCATTTGATTAGTAGGGTCGTTGTCGATTTATGATGATCATAAGGATCATAGTCAAATTATAATGATTAGAAGAATTGTAGTCGACAGGCGATGGAAGTTGGAAGGACTGTAGTAGGACAACGATAGTCGGAGGGATTATAGTAAACAAGTAAAGGAAATATGAAAAAAAAAAAATAGCGGTCAGAAGGACCATAGTTGGCGGTCAACAAAGATGGGAAGGATCGTAGTCGAGCGGCGGTTGTTCGAGAGACCATAGTTGGCGGGCGACGAAGATCAAAAGCACCGTAATCAGGCAATGGTGGTTGGTGGGTGACGGAGGTCATAAGGATTGTAGTCAAGCGAGGGTGGTAAGAAGTACCGTAGTTGATGGACAACATTTGTCGAAAGGATTATAGTCAGAAGATGGTGGTCAGAGGGATTGTAGTCAGTGGGTGAAAGTGGTTAGAGGAAGGCCCGACAGTGGTAGCCAAATAGAGGTCTAACGGTGATGGTCGAGCAAAGGTCTAGCAGCGGCAATTTGGTGGAGCAGATGCGTTGGCGGTGGTGCTAGGGTGAAGCTCGAGGATTCTTCAAGCTCCAAAGCTCTTCTCTTCTTCGTCCTCCCCCATTTCATGTAAAGAATGAAAGTCTATTTATAGTTTTTTGTGAGTGGCATCCACAGTAAATATGGAGAAGATCCATGGTAGATTTGGAGTGTTTTATCGAATGACTCATATTGATTCCCTTGATTATGAGACATTTATTGAACATTTAAGTGCATTATTGATGTCAAAATAGAGTGATATTGGGTTCATTGGTTTCATCTCATCGAGCAGATCGATTTAACTATAAGCATGTCATGTTTGAATATCATTTGTACATCCAATTAATGTTTGAAAGCTTCCAAGAATGCTTTGGTCCTTTCATTTGAGCACGAATTTGATTTCAATGGGTTTGTCTCATTGAGATGTTCAATTTGACTTTATATTTCCTGATATCAGAGTCTGGATGATTCCAAATTTAATTTTAAAAGTTTTTTTTATTAATATTTACAACAAGATTCGTGCTCGATCAAGGCAATTTTTGGTGACATATCAATTCAAGTCCTATATATTTTGAAAGAATGTTTGGAAGTGATAATCTTCATCCAATTAACATAATTGTTTGTAAAGATTAATTTCAAAACTAATATATTGTCTTTACCATTAAATGAATCCAATATAAAATATATCGAATTTTTTTATCTTGAAATACATCTTGTTAGTGATTCATCCTACCAAGCAACTTCAAGCCTTCTTGTTGTATTTTTCTTACTGTATTATAAATCCTGCATTCATATGCTATATTATATCAGAGAAAAATAACTGTTTTTCTTTTCTTCTTTTTATTAATCTTTCCACGTTTAGATTCACTTTGTGCAAAGAAAATGCTATAAGAAATGTTATATGTTGTGAACCAGCTTCAAGCTCCAATGTGAATTGCAGAATGAATACAAAGACAACAGCAGATATTTATTTTTGGTTTCAATAGAACATTGAAGAACTCCTTTATTGATTCTTGAAAATAATTACAGAAACTTGTCTCCAGGCACTAGCGTTCCTTGTTGCCGTGCCTGAGCTCTCTTATCTGCCATGTTCAATCCAGTTTCTTATTTAACAGAAAATAGAAACCGAACTTGCAGGCTACATGGAAATGCAGAACTAATACAATATACATCAAGATAAAATCAGATATCTATCAAACAATCGCTAATTTATAAAATCTATAGAGATAAATGGATTTGGACCATGAACTAACAATCTGCAGCTTGGTCCAAGTTTATTAAAAGAAAATTTTAGATGAGAAAATTTCTATCAACCTTCACAGAGTTAACTGCATAACTCAGCTTCTGTTGTTGATGGAGCATCAAATGCGTTGTGGAGAAGCTTTCTAACTCACAATTCCCCCAAGTGCAATGAGAGCATATCTAAAAATGGATTACTCTGTATCACTGCAACTTGTGTAATCAGAATCTGCATAACTAATATGCATTTCACCAATAGCAGCCCAACCTCCATACAATAAGCTCGGATTCAACGAGCCCTCACAAATCTGAGAATCCATTTCAAAGCTTACTAATGTGGCTTTCCTAGTTCTGCCATGAATCTGCTAATCATGCTGACTGAAATGTGCAAGGTTGGATCTTGGGAATAGCATTCCATGCATTAAACTACAAACGACATTTGCATATGGTATGTGATTCCTTTCATTTAAGAAAAAAATATTTTGCGCGAACATCGAACGTCGTTCGGAGACCAACTATATGCCCCACATCACCTCTGTGGTCGGTACTGCTGATGTGGTATATTCTGGTTGGTCTCCGGATGATGTTCTACGTCTGGTCTCTGTACAGAATAATTTCTCCAAATTTTAAGGTACATTGATAGCCTTTAATTTGAAATGAGCTGCAAATGGTGTTTCAACAGTTCTAGATTCATTCATTCCAAATATTTTCAACACCTTTGCAAGTTCAACTTTTGAGAACGAAATAATTTTCTTTCCTGTCTATCCATTGTAATCAGATTGCCTAAATTTTGCTAGCTGAACCCATATCTTTCATCCCAAATTCTGAAAATTGCTGGAGAGAAGCAATTTCAATTGTTTCATTACTTGTCAAAAAGTCATCAACATAAAGATGCAAAAACACCAAATCATTGTCATTTGCTGATTTCCTATGGTAAACACAATTATCATGTTAGCATTTTATGAAACCAATCTTCTTCAATAAATGATCAATGCAATGCGCTTTTGTCTAAAGCGTTGTTTTAATCCATAAATGGGTTTTCTCATTAAGCAAACATGTTTGTCATTTCTTTGCTGGAAAGCTTCAGGTTATCACTTAAACATAGTCCCATTTGTTTTGAGTTCAAGATTGACCTTTGCAACAATAGACGATATAATTAAGTTTTATGGATGTTTGCATGGTAATCTTCCAAGCAGGGGCGGATCTGCTATATGCTCATTTTATAAAACCTCAAAAAATATTTTTAAAAATTATTATATGATTATTTAGGCAATTTGTCCCCCTCAATCTATTTTTTAGTTTTTATTACAAGAGTTTTTAAGCAATTGCCCCCCTAAAATTTTTTAAAATATTATGATTTTTAGGCAATTGCCCCAACACTATTAAACATATTATGTAGAGATGTTATTGTTCGGGAATCAAAATTATCATTGCAACCAAAATTTGTAAAAAAAAGATGTAAAATATCCTTACAACCAAAAATCAAAAGAGAAATATCCTTTCAAAGAGAAAAAATAAAGGAAAAAAAAAAAAAAATCCTTCCGATCAAAATTTATTCCGGTAGCACTGCCCTCTTGGACCCCTTACATATCTGCAAAGCGTACAATGATCAAGGATATGAAAAAATACGGGTCAAGGGGCAACATCCCCGGAAAAAATTTTGGTTTTAAAGTTATTAATGAATAATAATAAAAAAAACTCTACAATTTTATTTATAAGTTTATCCCCTTGAAAATTAAGACTGGTTCCACCCTGCTTCCAAGCATTTTTATCTTATAACATAACTGTTCATACATCTCCTTCCTTGAGGCTAAGTAATTAATCAACCCTCATTTGAAGTCCTGTGAAATGAGCAACCAGAGTCTATGATCCACACATCACTAGAATCCCTGGTTGAAATAATCGAATGATTTGTCTCCATATGAATTAGCTTTTTCGTCTTCTATGCTTCATTCTCCTTGACACTTTGCACCGCTTCAACAATTCCTTCTGAAATGCCTCTCCTTATGACAATGGAAACTTTTCTAAGACATCTTTGACTTTGATCAAGATCTTTCGTGGTTAGGGGTGTCAATTCGGGTCAACGGGTTGGATTCGGGATGATCCCAAGTTGACCCGGATCTAAACGGGTCAATCTGAATCCAATCCGTTTTTTTCAAACATGTTGAATATTTCAATACAGACTCGACCTGAGAGGGTTGTCGGGTTGACACTACCTGACTCGGATTTTCCCGATTTGGCTGAAGAAGCACAAACTAAGCTCCCATCGTACCCGACACTACTTCCAGACTGGCAGCGAAGCAACGATAAAGCAGCGCCACTACGACAGCGGCGGTGCGGTGCTAATGCGGCCTAGTTTCTTAGGGTTTAGCCTAGGGTCCAGAGAAGGTAGTCGGCCGGGCTGCAAGATGGCGGAAGGAAATCAGCGGGGCTGCAGGATGGCAGAAGGCGGTCGGCAGGGCCATAGGACGGCGCGCTTGGCGAGTCGAGAGTGGTGGCAGAGTCCACAAGTGTGAGCGGAATGGTCCAAATGGACTCGGCGGACTTGATTTTGGGTCCGGGTTGATTTTAGGTTGTCGTGTCAATCCGAACCCGACTCATTTGGTTACCGGCTCAACCCGAGCCCAGATTATTCCGGGTTGGGTCCGAGTCGTTTTTCGGGTCATGTCAAAAATTGACACTGCTATTCAGGGTAGCTTTATTGTTTCTTTTCACTTATTCTCCCCACAAATGAGCTGTCCCCATTATTCTCTTCTTTGATTTCTGATTTTCTATAGCAATTCTCTAGCTTTTTTCCTATCCTTCATGGATGTAAGGCCCTCTTCGAAATTGCAACAGTCTCCTTGATGAACAAGAAGCATTCTGGTCGGTGAAATTGTCATAATCTTGAACCTCCATAGGCTTAAATCATTCTTGTTAATTTTTCTTCCTAAATTGTATTAACTATTAACAGTTTCCCTCCTGAATCCCATTTCAAAGGTGATTTGATTCTGAAGATGATTGTTCCCAACTGTTGATTGGATTGGGCACGAATCTAAAGGCAAAATTAAGTTGGAAATTTCAGAAATTAAATCTGGGATCATCCAAACTCCGATTTCAACAAACTTATAGTCAAATTGAACATCTCAAAAATATGAACCCAACGACACTAAATTTGACTTAATATGAACCCAAATGCGTCCAAATCAGAGACTTGAAGCATATTTTGAAAGTTTAAATTATAAATTGGATGACTAAACGATTTCCAAAAGTGACACGCTTATAGTTGAATCGAGCAACTCGATGAAAAGAATCCAATAAGTCTAAGATCATCAAATTCTGATATCATTAACACATTCAAATACCCAGTAAACAGTCCACGAGCAAGGGGATCAACATCGGCCATCCATTCAAACCACTTCTAACTTATCCAAGATCTCTCTCATGTTTACTGGCATGTCACTCTCATAAAAGTATAAACAGACCTCTCATTCCTCATAAAAGTGTAGTAGAGCGATGAAAAGGAAGAGATATAAACTAGAATTTGCTTGTCACCAGACTCCTCGACCACCGTCGAACTTCCGCTAGGCCACCGATTGATGCTGGACTTCCGCCCGGTCACCGACTGACGCCGAACTTCTGCCCGATCATCGATTGACGTCGAACTTCTGCCTGATCACCGACTGATAGGCACGCCGCATGTGGGATCAAGCTCGGACAAAGCCAGCAGGTACGGGGCTTATGGGCAAGGCTAGTGCAGATGCAAAGAGGCTGGTGCGGACATGGGCGAAGTTAGCAGTTGCAGAGCCAGGACCGCGGAAGAGCCAGTTGTGGCAGAGTAGGGATCGGTGCATATACGGTTTTTGGGTTTCTAGGTTAACTCGAATCCGATCAGATTTTAGAAAATAGTTGGAATCTCGAACCCCGCCAAACCCAAAATTTTTTTGGTCAAGTTTCGGGTCGGGTCAAGTTTTGACACCCCTAGATATTAAGATGGGGTGAAAGGATACAAGCTATGGTGCATCGAGCAAGGATTGAGAAAATGCATCATAAGTAGAGATGTTGTCTTCAACGAGACTGAATTTCAATTGTGTTAGGGGGGGAAACACAGTAAACAGCAGAATGCTCCTCTAACGCTACTAGTCACATCCTACCATCCACCGTACTATTGATTACAGACCATTGGATCATAAAAAACATAATTAATCTCTTTTATATATATATATATATATATATATATAAGCTACAGTGTATTTACTGAAGGTCTCATCTCTGTGAAATTAAAAAGCACTGCAAACTTCATCTTCTTCTTTTCTACCTATCGTCTCTCTGCTTAGTACCAGCACTCTGTTAACAATGCCCAAGAATTCAAAAGAAAAGTGTTTATAAACAATATTCCTTATATTAACATAGTTGGGAATTTAATGCATGGTATGATTTGTAAATGACTGAACATTGCTCATGTAATCAGGTCGTTAGTGAAGAATTGTTGAAGAAGACTGGTGCTGCAACCTGCAAAAGGTATAACGAAGAAGAAGAACAGTAGTAAAGCAAACAGTATTTTCATTTTCTGTATTCCTCTGTTTGCTACAGTGCTCATTTATAGATAATGAGCTTGCCACGTGTAGGGCAGATGTGAATTAAGTTTGTTATGAACCAAGGGTGATTAAGCCTCTGAGATGTTGCTGTCGGTCAGTGGTAGTGTGGTAGTGGAAGTGTGCTCTAATACTTCCCTGCAAATTGATGGTTCAGTTTGAACGGTCAGTTTGAATCTGAGATGTTGAAATCTGGATGTAGACAGAGGTTTGGTGAAAATATCTGCAATCTGATCAACTGTACTGATGGGTGTAAGAGCTATGTGTTTGGCGTGGAGATGATCGCGAATGAAGTGGTGATCTATCTCAATGTGCTTGGTTCTAGCATGTAGAACCGGATTGTTGGCAATGGCTATAGCCGACATGTTGTCACAATAAAGAATAGTGGGCTGATCGATGGAAATGTTGAAGTCATGCAAAAGTTTCCGGAGCCACAGAATATATGCGGTGGCAGCTGCGATGGCACGGTACTCGGCTTCCGTTGACGATCTAGCAACTGTGTGTTGCTTCTTTACACTCCAGGATATAAGTGTAGATCCAAGGAACGAACAATAGCCGGAGGTTGATCTTCGTGT
This sequence comes from Dendrobium officinale, assembly GCA_019514585.1. Classification (NCBI taxonomy): domain Eukaryota; kingdom Viridiplantae; phylum Streptophyta; class Magnoliopsida; order Asparagales; family Orchidaceae; genus Dendrobium; species Dendrobium officinale. Next base: position 8,846,441 of record CM033686.1, read on the forward strand.
GATCGGATCACTAGCCCAGTCCGCATCGGACATGGACATGAGTTGAAGAGGTCCCTTGCTGATAGGAAGTCCGAAGTAAGTGGTACCTTGGATATATCTTAACAGCCTTTTGAGAAGGTTATAATGTACCGGTTGTGGATCATGCATGTGTTGGCAAAGGACGTTAACCGAGTAGGAGATGTCCGGTCTAGTTATGGTGAGGTATTGAAGAGACCCGGTGAATTGTTTGTAGCTTAGAGGATTGTGGAGAATGGGATCTGAAAAGGGTGTTGTAGGTAGTTTAGTACAGTTGGGATTAGATAGAGGTTTGCATGCGGTGAGGCTGGCCTGATGAAGAATGGATTTCGCATAAGTGCTTTGAGACAGAAACAGAGAGCTGTCTGTGGTGTGGATTTGAATGCCCAGGAAATGGCTGGCTGTACCGAGATATTTCATGGTGAATTGTTTGCTGAGTTGGTTGATGAGAGCTGAGACTGTTTGGGAGTGATTTCCGGAGAGAAGTATGTCGTCGACATAGATTAAGAGATAGATTTGAATGTTGGATTGAGAGAAGACGAATAGAGAGTGATCGGATTGACTTTGTTTGAATCCATAGGATATGATATATGAGGAGAATTTGTGGAACCATTGTCTCGGAGCTTGTTTGAGGCCATATATGGCTTTTTTTAGTAGACAAACATGGGATGGATTGATGTTGTCCTCAAACCCCTTGGGTTGAGTCATATAGACTGTTTCATGAAGATCACCGTGGAGAAAAGCATTAGCCACATCCATTTGATGAATTGGCCAAGAATGGTTGAGAGCAATGAGGAGAAAAACTCTGATAGTCGGCATTTTGGCTACTGGACAAAAGGTATCATGGTAATCTAGCCCATGCTCTTGTCGATGGCCTTGAGCCACAAGGCGGGCTTTGTATCGAGCTATGGTTCCATTGGAGTGGTATTTTGTACGATATGTCCAGCGAGACGCGAGAACATTGGCATTAGATGTGAGGTTGGTTTGTTCGGTGGGGCTGGTTGGAGTTGTAGGAGAGTTGGATGGCTGATGAGTAACGTGGCTGGTTGATAGTGTGGACGTGGGAAGAAGAAGGTAGGGATTTGTTGAAGATGCAGGAACAGAGGGTGATGTTGAAGAATGAGTTGGTGAGAGGGAGAAAGGAAATAGATCTTCCTCAAAAGTAACATGCCTGGAGAGCTCTAATAGTTAGCCAATACATGGCCAATCTAAAAAAAAAGTCATTGGGAAGCTTTGAAGTGGATCCTTGGATCTATAAGCACCGGCTTGCTGTATCAAGGTGGAGCCGATAATGTCAAAATGCTAAAACGCTACGCTGATTCAGATTTTGCAGATTGTCTTGACACAAAAAGATCAACTTCTGGTTATATTTTCACTATTTAATTTCAATGGAATTGTTAGTTTGAAGTCTGCTCTACAGCATGTGGTGGCTTTATCCTCAACTGAGGCCAAATTTTCTGCAGCTTCTGAAGCTATAAAGGAGGGATATGATTATGGTTTCATAATCTACTTAATGAGTTGGGATTCAAGCAAGAAAGGGTTACTATTTCCTATGATAACCAAATTACTATTCACCTCATGAAAAATTCAGTTTTTGAAGTAAAAATTACATTTCATGAGAGATAATCTAAATAGCAATGTTATTCGCATAGGGAAGATCTCTACCGATTACAACCCAACAGATGTCATGACCAAATATATATTTAACGTTTCATAATTCAAATTCTGCTTGAATGAAGTAAAATTTTGTGTGGATCAGCACATCGTTATTCCCCAAGTAAATGTAAAATGAGACCAAGGTGGAGTTATTAATAATTGTCCAGTTTTAGTGAGTAGTTTCATTCACTACAGGAAACATGGGATTACCGTCGGAGGTTCCTGCGGATTTTTATTCGTCGGTAAGTACGGCGTACGTACCGGCGTATTATGCGACGAAAGCATGACTGAAGCACAACGGCGTTTGTTCCGGCGGAATAGTAGTCGATATTTTTTCGACGCGTGCTAAACCGGCACATGAAAATCCGACGGAAATGCGCCGGAAACCGTAACTTTCCGTCGTATTTTCTGTATTACCGGCGGATTTGGTCCGCCGGTAATACCGGGTTTTCCTGTAGTGATTCTTGTAATAGCTATATAAGAAGAGCTTTGTGAATTCTACGAAGTGTGTGAAACACCTGAGCGGAGAAATTTATATTCTCAGGAATATATATATATATATATTTCTTTGTTAATCAACATTTGATGTTAACGAGAATTATTAATCCAACAAATGGTCGAAGTTTTCATTTCGTTTAAGTAGCTAATACTTGAATGAGACATAAAGAAAATTTGGACTATTTTTAATAGTGGAATTAAAAAAGAAAACGTTGTTGTTGTGAAAAAGACCGAACTATCTTTTAAACGCAGGAGATTTTGATATTTCTTATAGCCTTAAATTTGGCAACCAAAGTGGCAGTTAACAGAGCCTAATAAATATTTTAATTATATAGATATTAAAACATTGATACAAATTTAAATTTAAATGATATTACCAATATAAAATTTCACAAGTAATTTATGTTTTTTTTTTCCTTTGTATCACTAGAAGATATTGTTATTAATAAAAGTCAAAAGAAAGTAATTTAGGCTTCGTTTGGGACAGTTTTCTTTCTGCTTCATAAAGCAGTTTTTTAATATAAAAATTTTAATTTTTGTACTAAAAAGCTACTTTATGAAGCAGTGAGAAAGCTGTCCCAAACAAAACCTTAGAGCAAGAGAAAAATGACACAGAAGAAAGAAATTGAGCTTATGGAGTTGATCCTCTTGAATGCTTCGTGATGGACTTCTTTGTGCATTAGAACTGATCCATTGTTATCAGATTCTCTACCAAGCCTCAGTAATATATAACATGGACATTATTTGTCTTTGCTATCTTTTAAAGTTTCGATGAAACGTTCCCTATATTTCCTATTTAAAACATTCTATAAAAATAAAAATTTCAATAAGAAGAATTTAATAAGTTTAATATCACTCAATTTTGAATTCATTAAAGTGCTGAGAAAAAAAAAATAAAAAAATCACATAATCAAGGAGATCAAACACCAGTTTTGAAATTTGAACAACACAATATTGAGTTAGAATTTTCGAAAGGAAAATAAACCATAAAGAGGGTGTTTAATTTTTCGGCCTCTCAAGATTATATGCCTCATAGTATCTATAGAACGAGAAATTATTTTGTACAGAGATTTGACGCAGAATGCCATCTGAAGATCAACCAGAAGGTAACACTCAGCGGTGACGAGCACAGGGTGATGTGGCGTATTCTGGTTGGTCTCCAAACGGCATTCAGCGTTCGCATAGAATAATTTTTTCTATAAAAGGCCTAATGTGTTGGCTCCTAATTTCATGTACTTAGTATATGCAAAATAAGAAGTAAAATTTCATATAACTCAAAATCGTCACATTGGATATTAAAAAATTATAATATACATCATGTCAATTGCTTGATAAAAGAATATTTGTTTTCTATTTTGTTGGATTTCATGAGGTGTTCTTCAAAGGCATGCTTGCCATCTGCTAGCTTGAGGTACCTTATTCCTTAGTTAATTAACATTTGATGTTAACGAGTATTATAAACCTAATAAAAGGTCAAAGCTTTCAGTTCTTCTGCGTAGCTAATGTTTGAATGAACCATAGACATAAATTCTTTCTATTTTTTAACGAAATATAAAAAAAAAGAAAACATTATTGTTGCGAAAATGACCTATCTATCATTTTATTGTGGAGGACATTTTGGTTTCTTGAGTCGCATTTATGTATTTCTTATAGCCTGAAAAATGGCAGCCAAAGAGGCGGTCAACGAAGCCCAATAAATATTGTAATTAGATAGATATTAAAACATTAATACAAGTAATTGATGTTTTATTTATTTATTTTTTCTTTGTATGACCATAAGGTATTGACATATATAAAAGACAAATAAAAGTAAATCAGAAGAGAAGAAAATGAAAACAATTATATGATGATATGGTAATAAATGTTTATATGATTTGTGAGGATAGTTTCACCAATTAAATGAGTAGTTTTATTTTATTTTTGGTTAGAGGTTAATGAACTTGCAGTTAGTTAAAGTTTTGGGACAGGATTTATACCCAGTATTTGGAGAGATTATTACGTTCGGAGTTTGGACCTGGAGAATCGTTCGGTTGTGTGACTGTGAACAGTAAAGCACAGTTATTGTTCACAGTTGTGCTTTTATTGTTACAGTCACAAAACTAAACGGTTCTCTGAATCCGGACTCCACACATAATTATCTCTCAAAGATTTGAGGCAAGTTGTAAATCTCTAATAAATAGCGATTCTGTAACCTACTGTGATAACTTTTTTACTATTTTTTAAAATAACTTTTTAGTACAAATTTATTGTTTAAACTTTTTTGTAATAAAAAACTGTTTTAAAAAAGCAATAAGAAAACTTTCTGAAATGAAACCGTAATCCCATTTCTCCCTCTTAAATTTGTCTCTGAGGGCATCTCCAACGAAGAACTCCAATTTTAACGGCAAAATACAGCAAAACTCCAAAATGCCGTGGTGATGCTCCAATCGAACTGCATTTTAAGCACTTCTGCGAAGGTAACGATCCTTCTCCCTTTCGCACGTTTTTCCGGTTGAGAGAGCAAAATAACGTAGGTGAACAGTGTAACGCCAATATTGGCGTCGCACTGTTCATCAGCAAGTAAATGGCGAACGATTTGACGTTCGGCTGGAGCGACTGAACGATGCCAAACGAGCGTTTGGCGTTCGGTTGGAGATGCTCTCACCCCCATCTTTGACTTATAAATCATATAAGTTAATGAATAATATAGAATGGTTTTTCCATCTATTTTATTTGTTAAATGATATGATTTATTTAACCTATTATGAATAATAATAATTCAGTTTTTTATGCTAATTAATTTTTTTTTTACACAAATGTCACTGATATCAAATCATTAATCAGTTTCAATTATGCTTTGGACACCAGAATTTAAAATAATCAATTAAATTAAAAAAAAAAGATCAAATACTTTTATTTAAAAACATTTTTATAATTAACCTAATAAAAAATTTAAGCAGTCTGAACCCTTATAGAGTAAAATATTTCACGATAAATAAATGAAGCATACTTTTTAAACTATTTTGCATTTGCATGCGAAGCTTGATGCTCGTCAGAAATAACTCATCATCTTCTTACTCTCCAATTGGCAGTCAGTATGCATTCTCCTCCGTCACCTCCGTCACCTCCGTCACCGGTCGTCTTTCTATCTCCTCTCTTTCTCTCCACCTCCCACCATCAATAAAGTTTGATACGGCATCATGAAATTAGCTTGATCAGGCACGAATCTCGAGGCAAAAACTAGTTGGAGACTTCAAAAATTAAATTCGGGAGCATCCGAACTCCGATTTCAACGATCTTACAGTCAAACTGAGCGTCTCGGAAATACGAACCCAACAACACCAAGATCGACCCAATCCGAGCCCAAATAAGTCCGAATCAAGAGTTCAAAGCGCTGTTGGAAGGTTCAAACCGCAATTTGAGTTACCAAACGGTCTCCGATTTTGACGAGCTTATACTCGAATCGAACGGCTCGACGAGACGAATCCAACGAGCCCAAGATCACTAAATTCCGACATTACTAAGGCCTCCAAATGGCCAACGAACGGTGCACGGTCATAGGATTCAATATCGGCCGTCCATTTGACCACTCCCTATTCGCCCTTGATCTCACACCTATTTACGGACCATGCCACTCCAGAAAATCTATAAATAGAGCCCTCATTCTTCACAAGAGAGGGGCCAAGCAAGAGAGAGAAGAAGAGAAGAGAAGGAAGGAGTTCCTCCTCGACAGCCGCCGGACCACCGCCGGACCACCGCAGAACCTCGCCGGACCACCGCAGGAACCTCGCCGGACCACCGCAGGACCACCGCAGGAATCTCGTCGGACCACCGCCGGACCACCACAGGAACCTCGCCGGACCACCACAAAACCTCGTCGGACCACCACCTTAAGGCCCGACGTTCATCCCCGACGTCCTGCCAAAGACCCGATGTCTTGTTCAAGGCCCGACACTCAGTCCCTACGTCCTGCCAAAGACCCGACGTCTTGTTCAAGGCCTGACACTCAGTCCCTACTTCCTGCCAAAGACCCGACTTCTTGTTCAAGGCCCGACGTTAAGTCCCGACGTCCTGCTGAAGACCCGACGTCCTGCTGAAGACCCGACGTCCTGCTGAAGACCTGACGTCCTGCTTAAGACCCGACGTCCTACTCAAGGCCAGACCATCAACATCCGATCTTCCAAGTGACACTGGGACTTACACCTGACTCCTTATCTCCTACCGCCTACGGTCCTTCTGACCACTGTCGCCTACTACGGTCCGTCCGACCTCCATCACCAGACAACGGTATTTCTGACTAAGGTCTCCTGCCGACTACGGTCGCCGGCCGACTACGGTCTCCTGCCGACTACGGTCTCCGGCCGACTACGGTCTCCGGCCGACTACAGTCTCCGGCCGACTACTGTCTCCGGCCGACTACAGTTCTTCAGGCCTTTGTCGCCTACTATGGTCCTTCCGACCTCCATCAACAGACAACGACAAACTTTCTAACTCCGATCTCCTGCCGACCACGGTCCTTCAGGCCAAACAAACCTGTATATGTAACTTTTACCATGTAATACAATCTATATGATGTATATTTGCTACATCAATCCAAGGCCTTCTCCTAAGGAAGGGCCTCATTTGTAACCGACTACAAATATTAGTGGATTCATTCAAACTGGGCTAGGCCCCGTGGTTTTTCTCTCTTTTTCAGGGTTTTCCACGTAAAAACTTTGGTGTCTCTTATGAACGCTACACCCTCTCACTTATCTGATTGTGTGCTGGATCTTCGTACAACGCTAAGACGTTAAACTATATATTTCTCTACCGCCGCGAATATTCCAGGACGCAACAGTTTGGCGCCGTCTGTGGGAAAGTGATTCCCCACTGGGGGGCAATTTTTGCTCCAACCTCAAAAGGTTATTCAACTGCTATTGATGCATCAATGTCATTGGACTCAGATCCAGACTGGGGGGCAACCTTGACTATAATTTTAGTCAAGAAGATCCCTTCAATACTTCCAACATCAAGATGATATTTCAAGGAAATTCATTTAAAATGCAAGGATACTTCCAATTAGTTATATGCTTTATACAGTCCCTTGATGGACTTCTACTCCTTGGCAATGTCTTAATCTTGACTTGAAAACGCAGTAACGGTCTAAAGATAGACCATTCTTCACCTTTGATTCGGGATACACGCGGCGTTTGCCCCCTCCCAATCAAGGAAAAATCGATCCCAGGGGGATCCGATTCGACCTCTTCCACACAGGTTAACGTCGTCGAGCAAAGGCTCCGACATACAACCTTGGAAAGGTCTCACTTCCTTAGTGGATTCTCCCGACCTCTTCCACACAGGTTAACGTCGTCGAGCAAAGGCTCCGACATACAACCTCGGAAAGGTCCTACATCCTTGGTGGATTCTCCCGACCTCTTCCACACAGGTTAACGTCGTCGAGCAAAGGCTCTGACATACAACCTCGGAAAGGTTCTACATCCTTGGTGGATTCTCCCGACTTCTTCCACACAGGTTAACGTCGTCGAGCAAAGGCTCCGACATACAACCTCAGAAAGGTCTCACATCCTTGGTGGATTCTCCCGACCTCTTCCACACAGGTTAACGTCGTCGAGCAGGGCTCCGGCATACAACCTCGGAAAGGTCTCACATCCTTGGTGGATTCTCCCGACCTCTTCCATACAGGTTAACGTCGTCGAGCAGGGCTCCGGCATTCAACCTCGGAAAGGTCCTACATCCTTGGTGGATTCTCCCGACTTCTTCCACACAGGTTAACGTCGTCGAGCAAAGGCTCCGACATACAACCTCGGAAAGGTCCTACATCCTTGGTGGATTCTCCCGACCTCTTCCACACAGGTTAACGTCATCGAGCAGGGCTCCGGCATACAACCTCGGAAAGGTCTCACATCCTTGGTGGATTCTCCCGACCTCTTCCACACAGGTTAACGTCGTCGAGCAAAGGCTCCGACATACAACCTCGGAAAGGTCATACATCCTTGGTGGATTCTCCCGACCTCTTCCACACAGGTTAACGTCGTCGAGCAAAGGCTCTGACATACAACCTCGGAAAGGTCCTACATCCTTGGTGGATTCTCCCGACTTCTTCCACACAGGTTAACGTCGTCGAGCAAAGGCTCCGACATACAACCTCGGAAAGGTCTCACATCCTTGGTGGATTCTCCCGACCTCTTCCACACAGGTTAACGTCGTCGAGCAGGGCTCCGGCATACAACCTCGGAAAGATCTCACATCCTTAGTGGATTCTCCCGACCTCTTCCACACAGGTTAATGTCGTCGAGAAGGGCTCCGACTTACAACCTCGGAAAAGTCTCACGTCCTTGGTTAACGTCGCTAGAATGTCGTCAATAGACTTCTATCTGACTTCTCCATAATGTTAAAATTCTTCCCAATTTTGAATTTTCTCCTGCGCTAAACTTTTGCCTTGCAGGACTTTCGACGGACTAATACACAACGCCGAAATTCTGCCTGTCGTCGGACTTCAACCCGACATCGGACTTCTCCATGTCGTCAGACTTCTGCTCGTTAGCGGACTTCTACTCGTCGTCAGACTTCTGCCCGTCGATGAACTTTCATCGGTGTTCTGCCCCAGGCCATACTTCTACACGACGTCGGACTTCTCCCTATCGTCGGACTTCTACTCGTCAGCAGACTTCTACCCGTCGACGAGTCTTTATCGGTCTTCTACCCGACGTTGTATGACTACCCGATGTTGAATTCATGTCTGTCATCATACTTCTCCCCGATGCTGGAAGTTTGCCCGTCATTCCAACCTCTCTCCTTACAACGGTCTATCCGACCTCCATTGCCAACCACCAAACATCGGAACTCCACAAGATCTCTCGAAGAAAAGAGAGAAGGAGGGGAAATCTCCGGACTTCCTTGCCAAGAGAGGGGCCTCGAAAAATCGAGGGAAGACCTCAATAGAAAGGACAGAGGGAGAAGAGAATGAGGGGAAATCTCCGAACTTCCTTGCCAAGAGAGGGGCCTCGAAAAATCGAGGGAAGGCCTCAATAGAAAGGACAGGGAGAAGAGAAGGATGGGAAATCTCCGAACTTCCTTGCCAAGAGAGGGGCCTCGAAAATCGAGGGAAGGCCTCAATGGAAAGGACAGAGGGAGAAGAGAAGGAGGGGAAATCTCCGAACTTCCTTGCCAAGAGAGGGGCCTCGAAAAATCGAGGGAAGGCCTCAATAGAAAGGACAGAGGGAGAAGAGAAGGATGGAAAATCTCCGAACTTCCTTGCCAAGAGAGGGGCCTCGAAAAATTGAGGGAAGGCCTCAATGGAAAGGACAGAGGGAGAAGAGAAGGAGGGGAAATCTCCGAACTTCCTTGCCAAGAGAGGGGCCTCGAAAAATCGAGGGAAGGCCTCAATAGAAAGGATAGAGGGAGAAGAGAAGGATGAGAAATCTCCGAACTTCCTTGCCAAAAGAGGGGCCTCGAAAAATCGAGGGAAGGCCTCAATAGAAAGGACAGAGGGAGAAGAGAAGGAGGGGAAATCTCCGAACTTCCTTGCCAAGAGAGGGGCCTCGAAAAATCGAGGGAAGGCCTCAATAGAAAGAACAGAGGGAGAAGAGAAGAAATGAGAAGAAGAAGAGGAGAAAAGAGGAGAAGGACAATTTTTCTAAAGGCCTCAGGGGCCTATTTATAGGTTTTTAGAGAGAAGAGGGGAAGTTTCTAGATTTTTCCAGCATTTTCGAATTTCCCACATTTTTCTGAATTTTTCAGATTTTTTTTGGAATTTTTTGGAATTTTCTGGAATTTTTTCGGATTTTTTAATCCATGTGGGTCCCACAAAAAAAAAAAAAAAAAAAAAAAATCAAAATCAATATAACCGCACGGTTAACCGCGCGGTACACGCGCGGGACGCGCGCCTGTTGGCGCGCGGCAGGCCTGCTGCCGCGAGCGGGCGGCGGCGGGGGGGGGGCGGCCGGCCGGCCGTCCGGCCGGTTCGGCCGCCTAAGCGTTCCGGGCCCGATTTTCGGCCCGGACGGTCCGATTCGGACGTTTTTGGGGTCCCCGGACACGTTTTTCGACGTTCCGGACTCGATTTCGGCACTTTCGAAGCTCAACGGGGCCTCTATGATCAAGTTCGAGCAAGCCATTAATTTTCGGAACGCAATTTTTTGCGATTCGGCCAAGGTAAAATTTCGGAACAAGTATTTTCGGACTTCTGGAGCTTCGACGTCCGAAAATAGGGGGGCAGCTGATACGGCATCATGAAATTAGCTTGATCAGGCACGAATCTCGAGGCAAAAACTAGTTGGAGACTTCAAAAATTAAATTCGGGAGCATCCGAACTCCGATTTCAACGATCTTACAGTCAAACTGAGCGTCTCGGAAATACGAACCCAACAACACCAAGATCGACCCAATCCGAGCCCAAATAAGTCCGAATCAAGAGTTCAAAGCGCTGTTGGAAGGTTCAAACCGCAATTTGAGTTACCAAACGGTCTCCGATTTTGACGAGCTTATACTCGAATCGAACGGCTCGACGAGACGAATCCAACGAGCCCAAGATCACTAAATTCCGACATTACTAAGGCCTCCAAATGGCCAACGAACGGTGCACGGTCATAGGATTCAATATCGGCCGTCCATTTGACCACTCCCTATTCGCCCTTGATCTCACACCTATTTACGGACCATGCCACTCCAGAAAATCTATAAATAGAGCCCTCATTCTTCACAAGAGAGGGGCCAAGCAAGAGAGAGAAGAAGAGAAGAGAAGGAAGGAGTTCCTCCTCGACAGCCGCCGGACCACCGCCGGACCACCGCAGAACCTCGCGCCCGGACCACCGCAGGAACCTCGCCGGACCACCGCAGGACCACCGCAGGAATCTCGTCGGACCACCGCCGGACCACCACAGGAACCTCGCCGGACCACCACAAAACCTCGTCGGACCACCACCTTAAGGCCCGACGTTCATCCCCGACGTCCTGCCAAAGACCCGACGTCTTGTTCAAGGCCCGACACTCAGTCCCTACGTCCTGCCAAAGACCCGACGTCTTGTTCAAGGCCTGACACTCAGTCCCTACTTCCTGCCAAAGACCCGACTTCTTGTTCAAGGCCCGACGTTAAGTCCCGACGTCCTGCTGAAGACCCGACGTCCTGCTGAAGACCCGACGTCCTGCTGAAGACCTGACGTCCTGCTTAAGACCCGACGTCCTACTCAAGGCCAGACCATCAACATCCGATCTTCCAAGTGACACTGGGACTTACACCTGACTCCTTATCTCCTACCGCCTACGGTCCTTCTGACCACTGTCGCCTACTACGGTCCGTCCGACCTCCATCACCAGACAACGGTATTTCTGACTAAGGTCTCCTGCCGACTACGGTCGCCGGCCGACTACGGTCTCCTGCCGACTACGGTCTCCGGCCGACTACGGTCTCCGGCCGACTACAGTCTCCGGCCGACTACTGTCTCCGGCCGACTACAGTTCTTCAGGCCTTTGTCGCCTACTATGGTCCTTCCGACCTCCATCAACAGACAACGGTCTTTCTAACTCCGATCTCCTGCCGACCACGGTCCTTCAGGCCAAACAAACCTGTATATGTAACTTTTACCATGTAATACAATCTATATGATGTATATTTGCTACATCAATCCAAGGCCTTCTCCTAAGGAAGGGCCTCATTTGTAACCGACTACAAATATTAGTGGATTCATTCAAACTGGGCTAGGCCCCGTGGTTTTTCTCTCTTTTTCAGGGTTTTCCACGTAAAAACTTTGGTGTCTCTTATGAACGCTACACCCTCTCACTTATCTGATTGTGTGCTGGATCTTCGTACAACGCTAAGACGTTAAACTATATATTTCTCTACCGCCGCGAATATTCCAGGACGCAACAAAGTTAAATGTTTTGACCTTTTCTGTATAGCTCAATGGACATAAATTACACTATATTTATATTCCAGCTCTTAAGAGAAATTATATTAATTAATAAATAAATTAATGAATTAATAAATAAATTAATGTAGTAATTTATAATATATTATAAATTGGAGCTGGAATGAACTTCTACAGTAGTTAATAAATGTTATTACATGAAAGTAAAAACATAATATGCAGTAATTATTTGTAATGATAAGAACTAGGGGTGTTGATTTTTGACACGACTCAAATCCGATCCGGAAAAATTCGGGTTCGGGTTGAACAAATCAACCCGTTTTAAAAATTGGGTTGGCTTCAGGTTGACCCAGCAACTCGAAATTGACCCGAAAGTGACACGAAAACTCATATTTGACCCGAAAACCCGAGATTGACCCGTTTTGACTCGAAAATCGAATATTGACCAGATTTTTGACCCGAAAATTAGCAATTTTAGGTCAACTTCGGGTCATTCGTGTCGGGTCGAGTTGACCCGGACCCGAATCGGGTCGGGTTCGGGTTGACCCGAACAGTCCGGGTCAGTTCCGGGTTCGACCCGAACCTGACCCGCTGACCTGAATTGACACCCCTAATAAGAACTGATTATGGCAAAATATTTGCATTTGTTGCCCAATTTTTCTTTTCTCTTCTTCTTCTTATTTTACTTGAAGGGATACATCTGTTGGATGTTTTTTAATACGTCTCTATCTGTTTTGAGTATATTACAACGCATGAATTGAAGAGAGACAAAAGAGTGAGATAAGACATATTTGCAAGGTTTTGAAAACCGGACCGGACAACGAAACCGAGAATTAGACATTTTCCTCTAATAACTTCAATGTAGGTACATTTCATTTTCATATTCAACTCATAAAATAACATAAGTATTGCATCAATTAAATTCAAAAAACATAAAAAACATAACAAACAATATAAAAGTGGCATCAAATAAGTCAATAAAATAATAAAATATAAGCAAATATTTCATATATAAGTGAATAACTAACGAAATAAGAAATTTTGAAATGCATACCTTTTGTCAAGTGTTGGGTTTTGAGGAAGAAACCTTCTATAATATGATTTGGATTTTTGCAGTGTTGCTTGGTTTTGCCAGAAGCATTTCAAAATTCGTCTGCCATACAAAATTTGTTTTTATGAAAGAATAATTACAACATTCAACAAATAATTAAATACTAACAAGGAGTTATACGAATAGAAGCATATCTTTAAATATATGCCAACAGGAATTTATAACCTTGAATGAAAGTATAAAACTACAATCTAGCACTGATATGCCAAGCACAAAAACATTCAAAACATGGGTGCATTGTGAAAGAAAAAGAAAAACACATTCATAATACATATATAGAGTTACTAATGTTTCTCTTAATTAATTCCACAAAAGGAAAATCATATATCTCTCCTAATGTTGCATCGTGAATGCTATCCTCATTATTTAAGTCTTCATGTCCCGCTTCATCAAAATCTGCAGCCACAAATGCACCTAAATCATTGAAGTCAATAATGTCATCTCCATCTCCTTCATTCTCAAGTTCACCTTCACAAACAAATTAAAAATATTAATGGGTATTTTTTATTTAACTTAAATAATATGTTCATATTTCACTGACTTACTAGGTGTAGGTTGTGTGGATGCAAAACTTGCTTCTTCAACAACAGGCATTGAAGCCTCTTTGTAGATCTCAGTTTCCAACTCCTCTAATGCAAGATCTGGAGGTGATTCCTCATCAAGGACCCAAAAATCTACCATTTCAACACAAGTGTAATCAAGAGGATCATAGCTTCTTTTTTTTAGTTGAAACCTAAAAAATGAAGTAATAATTTCAGTGACATTTCTACAAACATACAATGTATTGATTGCGACATTGCGTTCAAAAATAAATAATTATACCTATCTTTTAAATTTAGATTATATCGAACATACACGAGGTCGTTCAATCGTTGATGCTCCAAATGATTGCGTCTCTTTGAGTGAATTTGTTCAAAAACACTCCAATTTCTTTCGCAACCAGATGATGATGATGTTTGGCTAAGAATTCTTATAGCAACTTTCTGCAAGTTAGGAGCACTTGATCCAAACATCTTCCACCACTCATCTGTATAATGTGATGTTATAAAGTTTAGTAAATAAGCATATAAGTAAAAAAAAGGTACATGCATAGACATTTAAAAGATAATTACCAGGTTGCATTTCCTTTGTCATCGTTAGAGCAATTGATTTTCCAAAACTTTCTAAGCTATCTCGGAATAATCTAACCTCATTCATTGCAAGTTTGGGCTTATGACAAACATCCTTATTTCCAAGAAGTTCAACAAGTCCTTGCAATACTTCTGGCTTTTGACAGTAATTCTCCTTGTCATACTGAAATTGAGGATTTAGAAAATATGCTGCTGCATGAATGCCTTGTCCTAACTGAGTATCCCATCTTCTTTTTACTATACTGGTGAATGGCTTATATAATCTTTTAAAACATTTCTAAACATAGCTTTGATTGCCTTCCGTGCCCTATACATTCCATCATATAAATAACCAAGTGATGGCTTCTCATCTGAGTCCACAATGCGCAACAACCTGATCAAAGGACCTGCTATCTTTGAAATTGTTAAACAATCATTCCAAAACTTTAAATCTAAGATAATTGCAGCTGCTTCTTTCCCCTTACAGGTTTTGGCTATCTTTGAATCTGCATAAAACTTACTTGTAATTAAAGCTTGTAGATCATGTTTATGCTCACATACACTCTTTAAGGTTATGAAAGTTGTGGCAAACCGTGTGGCTCCTGGACGCACAATCTCCTTCCAACCTTGCCTTTTCCTAAGCCAAGCAAGTACATAAACATGATTATAAGCAAAAATCGTCACCTTGGATACTTTCTTTTCCAAGTCCTCTATGAGAGGCATGCTACCCAAGTCTTTCAAAATTAAATTTAAACAGTGTGCAGCACAAGGCGACCAATAAATGTTGTTGAATCTAGCTTTCAAGAGCTCGCCTGCTTTCTTGTAATTAGCAGCATTATCGGTAACAAGCTGAACAATATTTTCAGGCCCTACCCACTCAACAACTTCACTAAATAATGAGCACAAGTTTGTAGCATCCTTAACGATATCTGATGCATCCACTGATTTCAAAAAAGATATACCACGGGGGCAATAAATCATAAAGTTTATTAATGTTCTACTTCTTCCATCAGTCCATCCATCCGCCATAAGAGTACATCCTGTGTCCTTCCAAGTATTCCTATAGCAATCAATGAGTAACCTACACTCCTCTTTACAATCCTTAAGTAGGTTAACCCTCATATTATGGTAAGATGGAAGCTTGTATCCAGGACCTATAGCAGTTATAACATCCACAGCTTTCTGTGCATATGATGAATTTATAGCATTGAAAGGTATGCAACAATCAAAAAACCACCTTGCTACAGCTAGGTCAGCACGATGTACTGCTTCCTTAGATGCCAAAACACTTTTGATTGAAGGTTGTGAACCTGATTTTGTTCTTGGAGCAAAGAAAGTGTCAATTTCAGCAAGCTTTCTCTTTCCCTTAGCAAGTTCTGATAGATATGCTTTAGAGGATTGGGATTTAGGTAGGGAGGAAGAATCCCCTCATTCGTCTACTTCAGCATCTATTGGAAATGGTGTACTTTCTAACTCCTCCTGCACTTGTTGTTTTCTTTTTGAAATATCCTTCAAGTTCTTCTGCATTTGAAATCTAATATCATGTGAAACCTTTTTGCATGCTGCTATATTCCCTTTAACTCCTGCTAGATGTTGTTTCATTCTATTTATTCCTCCTCCCTTGTACACAATACCACAATGCAAACATTTGAATTGTCTATTCCCCTCAGCATCTATAATCTCACTAAAATGATTCCACGCAATATCCACCTTTTCCCGCACACTACTACTTGAAGCTGCACTCTGAGTTCCAGATGCTTCCATCCTCATATGATCAACTAAATACAATCACAATAATGAATTTCATATGAATTATGAATTTAAAGATTGAGTTCTTTGAATGTAGACATGCCAAAATGATAGAGTTGGCTATGAGCAAATGTAAAAGACTAAAAAAATTGCAAATTGGATACACAACAAAGTTTAGAAAACCTTAGGATTATGCTCTAATTATTAATACAAATCTGAAACAACCACATAAAAATTTTAAATTGATATTGCTAACAAATAAATGAATCTGATTGATATTGCTAACAAACAACCACATATATGAATCTGATTCAAGTCATTCAACAAAAAAATTGATATTGCTAACAAATAATCATATTGATTATTGAGATAACATGGAAATCCAATAAAATAAAAACTAAAATAGGAAAAAAAATTCAAATAAGCATTTAGATTTGAGTGTAGGAAGATCCAAAAAGAAAAAAAAATTTATACCTCACGGTAAAGTAGTAAACCAGCGGCTAGGCTAGGATCGTCGGAGGAGTTCGCCGGCGGCTTGGATGATGTGCTGTTGTTATTAAGAAAGAAAGTCATCCAAGTATCCAACTAATTCAAAGAGAGAAAAAGATGTTGAAAAAAAAAACAAAATTAAATCTCACGGTAGGAGGACGCCGCGGATGGGATGGTCGGAGGAGTTCGCCGTGGATGGGATGGTCGGAGGACGGGGGAGTTCGCCGCAGTTGGGATGCTTCGGTCGTCGACTTCGAGCAGCCGCTGCTTGCCTGCTTCGGTCGTCGACTTCGAGCGGGAGTAGAGGATGAGCCGAAAAATGAAATCCATCGTATATTTTGAATCGCTATTTAGGGTGAGAGCGTAATGAGAGCGTTTCCCAGCCTCATTACACGCCGTGTGATCATTTTTGGACGGCTGAGATTCGCCAATTTAGAACCGGCCGGTTCTCCAAAACCCGCCCGGTTCGGCGGTTCACCGGTTCAACTTCACCATAGTTGTTGACCACCGTCGTAGCCGACCATCACCACCGTCCAACAACAACGCCGACCACTACATGCTACCATTGATCACAACCTTTTTGAATTTTACATTGCACTCGTTTTACCCTACAAAAAAAAAATAAATCAAATACATTAATTTTATATTTGTCCAAACAATTCGAAAATATTCATTTTAAACTACATTCCATTTGCATTATTATTTCTTTTAAATTGCATTCTTTCTCCAAGCAACCAAGGAACCCCTCAATAACTTCACTTTTGTAAAGTTATTTTTATAACCTCGCTGCAAAAGTGAGTAACAAAGTAATAATATTTGCTTTCGAAGATGACCGTTAGGGTAGTTCGATCTCAGAAAACCTATAAAAGACAACAAGAGTATATTTGTAAATAGGGATAGTATATCAAAACTTTGTTTATTTTTATAACTACAATTTTAATTAGTTTTTAATTAGTTTTTGTGATGCTTACTACTAAATTATAAAGTAAATTATAAAAAGTATGTGACATATAATTATTAACTAAGATGTGAGGTCAACGGGTGACATCCTAGCACGTTTGAAAAGTCCAATTTTAATTAATTAGAGCTTATAATTTTTGTGCTTAGTGTGATTTGAAATCAACTCAAACTCGAATTATAATTATAATTTGATTGGAGTTGGTTCAAATTGGTTCAAATGTGTTAAACCGATTTGTGTTAGAAGCCTTTCCACCTGTCAAGTCTTGTATGGTTTACAAGGTTAACGTTAGAAGAGGACCGTACCTTTCTTTGTCCATTTTCGCTATATATGTATATACCCTGTATCAAAAACAAGTAATGAAAATATAATCTTTACTTTCTCTGAGAAAGCTTCTTCATCTCTCTCTCGTACACCCTCTCTACCCAAGGGAATCACGAGACTTCTCTCTCAACATGGTATCAGAGGTCTCAGGTTCTACCTAAGACCGCCTTTTTCCTTGCCTCATGTCGACAGACACAACAGCGTCCGCCGCTCAGCCAGCCACTCCGGTCATCAATATGAACCAGAACGGCGAGTTCTCTTCTCCCCAAATACCCTCCTCCTTAAAATTCTTGATGACCAGCATCAAGAACGTTACGGCTCAACATCTTACGGCAGAAAATCACTCAATATGGCGATCACAGGTGCTCAAGTTATTTCGCGCCAACGGATTCGAAGGATTCTTGGACGGAACCACCGTCGCCCCGCCTCCCCACATCGTCTCCGGCACAAATCAAATCTCTAATCCAGCCTACACTTCCTGGGTTCTGATCGACCAAAACCTCGCAGCGGCACTCTACTCCATCATCTCACCGGCTATCCTACCGTATGTGCTCTCCGTCAACCATTGCTCCGAAATTTGGCACACCCTAGACGTTCGCCTCCAATCCTGCACCAGATCAAGAATCGCTCATCTCAAAAACGAGCTACACTTTCTGTCGATGAAAGACAAGAATATGACGCAATATCTTCTTGAAGTTAAAGCCAAGGTAGACGCACTCGCTGCCGCAGGAGCTCCCGTCGACACCGAAGACATCATTCATTACACGCTCAATGGTCTTCCAAACACCTATCAAGCGTTCAAGACATCTATCCGCACAAATCTTCGCTCCGTCAGCATTGATGAACTGTACACTCTGTTGTGCAGTGAAGAACTCAACATGGCTCATGAAACGCTACGCGATCTTCAATCTTTAAACCTCACAGGCAACCAGACGGCTCTGACTGCAAATCGCGGAAGAGGCCGCGGTCGATCATCTCAGTCCCGCGGCAGGTCCTCCTCTCGCCAAAATACCGCCCCAAATCACAATCCTGGCAGCAAGCAGACTCGGTCATCTGTCACCTGCCAAATTTGCGGCAAATACGGTCACTCCTCAATCAAATGCTGGTACCGACATGACGACAACTACAACACAGATCCCACACCGGCGCTCTTCACCAACACAACTCCATCCACACCCTCCGACTGGTTCCTTGATAGTGGAGCGTCAACACACCTTACCTCCGACCCAAGCCGGGTTCAACAGCCTCAAAGCTACAACGGCTCCAGCCAAGTAATCGTGGGTAATGGCCATCAACTACCAATACACAACACGGGTAAAGGTATTCTACCTACGCCAACAGGTAGACTGATTCTAAAGAATCTCAATTTCGTACCCAACCTCTCCTTTAACTTAATTTCTGTTCAAAAACTTACGCAAGATAACGACTGCACCATTATTTTCTCTCCCAATGGTTATGAAATACAGGACCGGAAGACCCACCGCCGTCTTCTCACGGGTCCTGCTATTAACGGTCTCTATCCCCTCCAAAATTACAAACGTGCAGTCTCTCACACTGCTGGGCTCGCTCTCGTCTCCGTCCAACACGTTCAAGATCTCTGGCATAGGCGCTTAGGACACCCCTCGGCATCTACTCTGGCAGCTATATCCAGACGACACAGCAACATTACACCGACTACTACTACGTGCAACTCTTGTCACATGGCCAAGGGACACCGATTACCTACTTACCCCTCCTCTAGTGTAACTAAAACTGCTTTTTCTCTTCTCCATTCGGACGTCTGGGGACCGTTTTCTATTACCTCTCATACTGGCTTTAGATATTACGTGTTATTCATTGACGATTTTTCCAAATTTACATGGATTTTTCCGCTTACAAATAAATCTGAAGTGTTTAACAAATTTATTGAACTTCAAAAACTCATAGAACGACAATTTAATAGCAAGCTACGCATTCTTCGGTCTGATAACGGCGGTGAATTCCTAAACAATAAATTCTCTACATACTGTCGGAACAATGGCATTATACAGCAAACATCCTGCCCTCACTCTCCAAACCAGAACGGCGTCGCCGAACGCAAGCACCGCCACATAATCGAGACCGCACGCACCTTACTAATTCAAGCCTCTCTTCCCCAACAATTTTGGGTCGATACTGTGCTCACCGCAAATTCACTCATAAATTGCCTCCCCTCACCTAACACTCAATCTAAATCACCTTACGAGCTCTTGTTCGGTCACCCTCCTAACTATGATTACTTCAAAGTCTTCGGTTGCCTATGTTACCCATGGCTCAAGCCCTACACAACCACCAAACTGTCACCTGTTTCTCACCCTTGCGTGTTCATAGGCTATGCCGCACAACAAAAAGGCTACCGCTGCTTAGAACCCAAAACAAACCGAATCTACACCTCCAACCACGTTATCTTCAATGAATCAATATTTCCCTATGCCACTTCCTCCAACCTTTCCACACACAACCACACATCCCAATCATTAACGCCACCACTTCTTCTGGTTCCAACCTCTAGCATCAGCACGTCTAATGCTTCACCTCAAGCCAATCACAATCACACAAGCTACTATACTCCACCCTCTCAATCCGTTACCTCACCATCCCCAGCCTCGGTCCCGGAACAACAGCCAGATCTCGGTCTTCCTATTACCTCCACTACCACCACAAGCCCGAGCAATAGCCGAATCATCACCAAGCCAACCTCGTCACAGCCTACAGGACATCATATGCTCACCCGCTTAAAAACTGGTCATCAACAGCCAAAGAAAATCTTTGATCTCATACACACTACTCAAACAACCGAACCAACCACATACAATCAGGCAGCTAAATCAGAACAATGGCGCACTGCAATGCCACAAGAATTTCAAGCTTTACAATCTCAAGGGACATGGGAACTTGTACCCCCCAACACTTCTCAAAACATACTCGGCTCAAAATGGACGTTCCGAACCAAATACAACTCCGATGGAACCATCGCACGCTACAAAGCCCGCCTCGTCGCAAAAGGATACAACCAAGAACACGGCATTGATTACACAGAAACATTCAGCCCCGTAGCAAAAATGCCCACTGTACGTATCCTTATCCTCTTAGCTCTCCACCACAATTGGACAATTCATCAGTTAGACGTGTCCAACGCCTTTCTACATGGGACGCTCTCCGACACCGTCTACATGCATCAACCGCCCGGATTTCAAGACTCCATTCATCCGAACTACATCTGCCGCCTAAAGAAAGCCCTATACGGGCTTAAACAATCACCGCGCGAGTGGTACGCTACCTTGTCCAACCACCTGGTTACATACGGCTTCCAAATCAGCTCTTCCGATCACTCGCTGCTCACGTTCAAACAAGGCGACACGCGGATCTACATACTTATCTACGTCGACGACATACTACTCACAGGTAACTCCACCACCGCAATACAAAAACTGCTCTCTAATCTACATAATCATTTTCAGATGCGTAATCTCGGACCATTGTCACAATTCCTCGGTATTCAATCCAAACGAACTCCCACCGGCGTCATACTCCACCAGCAAACATACGCACAGAAAATTCTTGATAAAGCGGGAATGGCTCAATCAAAACCCGTATCAACTCCGATTCCCACCAAAACAACGGTTTCCTCAACTTCAACCGAACCATATGATCACCCGCAGCTCTACCGACAGATCATAGGCTCTCTACAGTACCTCACGCTTACCCGACCGGACATTCAATTCGCCGTACAGCAACTATGTCAACACATGCACCTACCGCTCAACTCTCATCACGACGCCCTTAAGCGCCTTCTCCGCTACATTCAAGGTACTATGCTAACCGGAATACCTTTAAACAGCAACTCTCTTTTATTACAAGGTTATGTTGACGCAGATTGGGCAAGCAACCAACAAGACCGGTCCTCCATCTCGGGCTTCTGCAACTTCCTTGGTCAATCTCCCATCTCTTGGCAAGTAAAGAAACAAAGCACAATAGCTCGCTCCTCCACCGAAGCCGAATATCGCGCACTCGCAGCTGAAGCCGCAGAAATTCTATGGCTAAGACGCCTTCTCGAAGAACTACACACTCCTCAAAACCTTCCTACTACCGTCTACTGCGACAACACATCGGCCATCGCCCTCGCCAACAACCCAGTCTTCCACGCCCGAACAAAACACATAGAGGTCGACTGTCACTTCATTCGGGACTGCATCAAGAAACAACACATCTCAGTTCATCACATATGCACAACCGACCAAATTGCCGATCTATTCACCAAGGCGCTACCTACCCAAAGATTCAAGTTCCTCTCAAGCAAACTCACAGCCACTTTGTAGCCATTAGTTTGAAGGGGGCTGTTAGAAGCCTTTCCACGTGTCAAGTCTTGTATGGTTTACAAGGTTAACGTTAGAAGAGGACCTTACCTTTCTTTGTCCATTTTCGCTATATATGTATATACCCTGTATCAAAAACAAGTAATGAAAATATAATCTTTACTTTCTCTGAGAAAGCTTCTTCATCTCTCTCTCGTACACCCTCTCTACCCAAGGGAATCACGAGACTTCTCTCTCAACAATTTGAACCAACTCAAAATCGGTCTGGGATGATTTAGAATTGATATACTTATATCACATTATTTTAGTTTCATGCACACTAAAATTCAATCAAACTTGAAGCGACTAAAAATTATCAAAAAAATATTTATATTTGTTTTTTTTTCAAATTTTATATAATTAAAATAATATTATATTTTACTTTATCTAGCAAGGTATAAATATTGATGCAATTTTCAAATTTCAATCCACTCAAATATCCAGGTTAACTACCTTAGAAATTGCATGAGCATCATGATGAGGTGAACTCTAGGACATCAATATACTTTTATCTTGAGTCCAAATTATAATCTAAATGAAAGTATAGTTATGTGACACATGCAAGTTCAGCATTTGAATTGATCTGTTCTGACCCGATTGGAAAAAGTTGCAAAAAGAGGAATTTTTAGCAGCTTTAGAACATTTTCATTTGTTGGCCCAGCTCATAAAGTTGTTCGAATCAAAATATGTTACACTATGTTTAACTTAGATTTCAGAAATACGCAATTTTTTATCAAAATTCAGATGACATGAACTTTATACGTTTATAATCGAATGAGTGCCTTGATAAGATGATCTGACGAAACTAAGGTTTCGTTTGGGACGGCTTTCTTATTGCTTCTTAAAACAACTTCCTAGTATAAAAATTTTAATTTTTGAACTAGAAAGCTGCTTTAGGAAGCAGAAAGAAAGCCGTTCCAAACGAAACCTAAGTTTACTAGAATTTGTGTTCATTTAAGGATTGATGTCCAAAAAATACAAAAGATAAATTGGCCTCTAAAAAACGTTATGTGAGTAAAATTTTGAAATCTAGAGAATTTTAGAGCTCTGCTTCTTAATACCTAATTTTCAATGTTGAGCAACTCTAATGCTTAGAATTTTTATTAGTCGTCGTCAATGCGGGGATGAGCTCAGTAGGACACTGGGGCAAGCGGGGGATGCTAGGGAAAGCACGAGGCGGGGTCACAAGGTGTGAGCACGGGAGGTTGCAATGTGAGCTTGGGGTTGGGTCGTGGTGCGAGGCTGCGAGCACAGGGCGGGATTGAGCTCGCTGCTGTGCGTGAGCTGACTGGGTCAGTTTCTGGTTGAGTTCAGGTTTTCAGGTTGACCTGAACCCAGCCCGAATTTATCATCGGTTTGAATTTAACACCTAAATTCGACCCGTTTCCAAACAGATTTGTCCGAATCCAAAATTTTTTAATTACATTTTGGTTTGGTTATTGAAACCCTTAAGAATTTTCCTTGTGATCTTAGGATAATAAAAATACAGGTTTTACTAGACAATTCTTATAATTATTTCAATGTGATCTGCTATGATGAGGAAGCACTGCAGATGCTTGAAATGGCCAGCCCGGAGTTGGTGCCAAGTGGCAAGTCCTCATCAACGTCAGTCACTTTTTTTTTTTTGGACATTTAGCCATTTAAGGCAAACTCACACACACAACGCATACACAAAGACTCGAATCCAAGACCTCTTAGTTGAAAGTATAAGTTCTCAACCAACAGGCCAAGATCAGTCACTTCTCCGTCAAAATTTATTTGGTTAGTATGAAGTATCTCAACAAAAGCATACAAATTATGAATGAAAAAAATGGTATAAAGGTGAAGATGATGTAGATGCACGAACAATTTGTAAGTTGTATGAAATCTGATTGAGTTGATTAATCGGATTTTATTATTGCCTCAGACATCAATTTTATTGGTCGAGCTTTCATTGGTGGGCTCTAGGGGGGTCCTTGTACTTAGGTGCAATTGCTTTGAACCCGACGAAAAATTTATAATTGTACAATACTGCTGCACTACATATTCAAGTGTTGTGGCGTTGTACACTCATGTTGATTAGAAACAGAGAGCAGAGCGCAGCGGCAGTCCAGACTCCTACGTGGTGCTATAAGTTAGACTGGAGACAAATAGAGGAATGCAAGAAATAGAGAGAGATAAGGAGCGAGTGAGAGAAAAAGAGATGTGCAAATTCTCTCAATGTTCATGATAGATTTCTTGATGTGTTGTGGCTTCATGATATTTTTTCGATTTGAGTTTTTCACGTTAAATTTTGATGCACTTTTTTCACTTCTTTTTTTGTTTGTGTTCGCTGCATAATTTTTCTTCATGAAAATTAGGGGTGTAAATATTTGACACGACAAGAAAGTCCGACTCGAATTCTACACGGAAAATGCAGATTGGACTCGACCTGATTTCAAAAAGGGGTCATGTTCGAGTGCCTAGATTCGACCCATTTGAAAAATGGGTCGGGTTCGGGTTGACCCGACGGGGTGTTTGGTCAACCTGAAAACCCGATTAAATTGAGCTACCCCAGTTAGCCCCACCTGCCCGCCTGTCAGCTGCTGCCCGCACGTCGCGTTGAGGGCCTTAAGTGATAGTCCGGCCGAGGTGAGGGTCTTATTAAGTGATGGTCGGCAGAGCAACGACGTCAGACGGTGGTCCAGCATAGGTGAGGGCCTTAAGTGGTGGTTCAGTGGGGGTGAGGGCCTTAAGTGGTGGTCCGGCATAGCACAGGGCCTCAAGTGGTGGTCCGGCGGAAGTCCGGCGGTGGTTGAGGAGGAGCTTCTTCATTCTCTTCCTTCTCTTCTCTTCTTTCTTGGGTCCCCCATTTCAAGAGAAATGAGGGGTCTATTTATAGATTTCTGGAGTGGCATGACCCATAAAATAGGTGAGAGATCAAGGGTAAATGGGGAGTGGTTAGATGAGCGGCCGATGTTGAATCCCTTGATCGTGGACCGTTCGTCAGACATTTGAAGGTCTTAATGATGTTAGAATTCAACGATCTTGGGCTTGTTGGATTTGTCTCGTCGAGCCGCTCGATTTGAATATAAGCACGTCATATTTGGAAACCGTTTGGTAATCCAAATTATTGTTTGAACCTTCCAACAATGCTTCGGGTCCTTGATTTGGACTCATTTGGGCTCGGATTGAGTCGAATTTGGTGTCGTTGGGTTCATATTTCCGAGACATTCAGTTCGACTGTAAGTTTGTGAAATTGGAGTTCAGATGGTTCCAATTTTAATTTCGAAAGTTTTCAACTTGATTTTGCATCAAGATTCATGCCCGATCAAGATAATTTTTTGAGGACGTATCAATAATAATAAACTAAAAAAAGGTCAAAGTTAGAATTGGTAATTGATTCAGCAAAATAAATTTAGCCTTGACAAAAAATTATCCTGAGAGTACTGCATAAACTACTGAACCGCGTCAAACAGTCATGATAAATGAAGAGTCTTCCTATTTCCTAAAAAGTAATAAAGATCAGATAAAATTAAATGAGCTATGTTATTATATATATTTAATAGGATAGAATTATTGTCTACAATAGTTGTCATAAAAGATGCACTAAAAAATAAAAATAAAAATAAAAATAAAAAATAAAAAATCACAAAGACAGTATAGAAATATATTGGAGAGACAAAATTAAAAGATGAATGCATCATTAGACAGCTCGTTGCTTTTCCTTAAAAGCCTTTAAATATTTTTTTATGAAATAACAGTTTTTTAATTTTTAAATCTCAAAATAAGAAATTTTTTTTAAAATGAAGCTAAAAAATAATAATCACTCAATCGATTGATTTCTAATTATTTTTAGTAATGCAACATTGGAAATGAAAATATTCATTATTATAATTTTTTTTTCAAATTATTTTTTCTTCGGCTCACATATTAAATTTTTAATGTTAAAAGAGTGAAATAAATTCCAAATAAATATATTTATACTTGTTATTTAATGTTTGCAATATTTCAAATAAATTTAAAAACAACTTTAAAATTATAAAATTGTTTTATAAAAATATCCTATTGTGAATGAGATTTATGCTCAAAATAATAAGGAAATAAATGCATTATTATTCTATAAGAAAACAATAAGAATATAATTTAGTATGCATGATAAATTTTATTTGTCTCATGGTATCAGCTAGTTTAGTTTGTAAAAATATTAAAAATTGCTACCAATGTCATCGAATTGAATTTCTCCTAAATATTTATTGTTTTACATTCAAAATTTTTATTACAAAAATAGAGGGATTCACATAAATGCCATTAAATTCCAATGTATTTATATATATATCAAATAAATATTTATATTTATTTAGATATTATTATAAATTTTAAATAACATAAGAAAATATATAATTATATATTTATGAAATATTTGATATTATCCAGAAAATAGCGTGCTATATCAAATAAACATAATAATTTAAATATTAGATAAAAAAATATATTGGAGTTAAATAATATGCATATGATTCCCTAAAACAAATATTAAAGACAAAAAGTGGTGAGATTAAAAAAAAATAAATGCCATAATTAAAAAAAATATCAATATGCGATTAATTAAAACATTAACTACTTTGTGAAGTGAGATGAATCCTTAAATAAGTGGAAGAAATTTTAATAAAAGCTCTGACGTATGCTTCATTTTAGACAACTTTTTTATTGCTACTTAAATCAGCTTTTTAGTACAAATTTTTAAATTTTTTTACTAAAAAATTATTTTAAGAAGTAGTAAAAAGTCCTTCACAAACAAAGTCTTAGGCTTCGTTTGGGGTAACTATTTTATTACTTTTTAAAGCACCTTTCTAGCAAAAAAAATTTAAATTTTAATGTTAAAACTGATTTAAAAAATAATAAAAAAATTATCCCAAATAAAATCTTACTCAACTTAAAACTAATAAAATCTAATCTGAATTCAGCACCGTACACAACTCACTTTGACCTATTGGTTGAGAGCTTAGGCTTTCAACTAAGAGAACTTGATTCGAGTCTTTGTGTATGCGTTGGCTGTGAATTTGGCTTAAATGACCTAAATGTCCCAAAAAAAAAAAAAATCGGCACCGTTATCCATAGTCAAACAACAAGCACTGAATTTGAACAGACACAGGAAGACCAATACCTACTGCCATCATATCCAAACTCCTCGTAGAAAACTATAGATAGATCGACACCTTCAAATAGCCAGCGATGGCGACGGCCAAGGTGACATCCGCGTTGGAATCGTCCAAACAGAGGCCGAAAGCAGCCGGCGAGACTTCCAACTCAGCAAGAGCTTGTTTGACGCATCATCTTCTACTTTGTATCCATCATTGAAGAGCCCAAGCAGCAGCCGAGCCTGACAGAGGTTGGAGAAGCTCAACCCCACCCTCGCGAATCCGGCCGCCGCCATCCACTCCCCACAGTCCTCCGCTATCGGCTCGCGGATGCCGTTCCATCCGTACGCCCTCCTCACTGCACCGATGATCCTCGGTCCTAGTATCACCCTCTCCACCATTTCCCTAACCCTCCCCTGCTTCGGGAACCCTGCTTCCAGCGACTCCCAGATCGCCATGTACCGCTCAAATTCAATCATGAATCTCCGCAAAAAGCTACCTTTTTCCTCTCCGGCAGCTGCACCTATATCTTCTTCGATGAGTGTGACTAGCCGGGCTCTGAGCCCCACGGCGCCGACGAGGAAAGAGCCAACTGAGGTGACTGAACCGTGGCCGTAGCCGACCTGTCCGGGGTTGAGCACACAATTGACCACCACCGGCTCTCCTTTGACCAACTTTACCGCCGCCGGATGAAACCGCTTATGTTGGTCAAGCCGGCATAGCCGGAAAGAGAACGGCTGGCCGACGGATGCCGCGAAGTCGGAGAGTCTTCTTCCTGTCTCTTTGGCCGCCGACGCCGATCTCCGTTTACCGTTCGTAACTGCCGTGATCTTAAGATGTGGCGGTGGCAAGCCGTCATTCCTCGACGCCATCGCTTGGATGAGGGACGCCCACTGTATTCCCTCCGCTATATCGTAATCAACGATGTGGACGCGGCGCTCGCCGGCGACAGCCTCGATTATGGCTTGGTTGGCAGTGAGGTGACCAAAACTGGCGATGGGAGACATGTCCTGAAGCAATTGGAAAGACGTGAGGACTTCGGCCGCGGGGTAA
Source organism: Dendrobium officinale (assembly GCA_019514585.1). Taxonomy (NCBI): domain Eukaryota; kingdom Viridiplantae; phylum Streptophyta; class Magnoliopsida; order Asparagales; family Orchidaceae; genus Dendrobium; species Dendrobium officinale. The sequence continues at coordinate 8,874,720 of CM033686.1, forward strand.
TGGTGGTAGGGAAATTGGTTGGATTCGCTGCGGCGAGGGAATGTGGCGTCACCGTCGAGGAGTGCGTTGAGCCCTTCGGTGAAGTGATTGGTGAGGCGCTCAATGCCGGAACCAGCGTTATCAGTTGAGAGTAATTCCCTGAGCCGAATCAATATCACTCTAGCGAGATCTTGACCATTGAGGTCTCCCGAGAGAGCCTCAGCAGCCGCCGTGAGAAGGTGGAGGAGCCTCTGCGTCTTGTTGGATTCGATGGGGAACTTGGTGGGAGGTGTGGGGTCCTCTTCCGGAGTGGTGGTGGTTGAGCTGGTACTGGAGGACTGGTTTTGGATGTTGTGAGGTGGGGTGGCAATGTAATGATCGCCGACGGCAGCGAAGAAAGGGTGGAAGTCTTCGTGGGACCAGTTGAGATGAGGAGACGGCCAGTCGTCCCAGCTGATGTCGTCGTTGACGGTTGTTGTTGTTGTGGTGGTGGTGGTGGTGGAGCTTCCGGCTGAGAAGATTAACGCCGGCAAGTCGTCCAGGACTAATTCCATTGCCTCTCGATTTTTGATTTCCGATTTGGTCTCTCCCCTCAGCAGAGATATTTATATTCATGGAATCGAATAGCCCCATATGTTTGGCAAAACGGATCGGTGTGCGCTAACATGTCATGCAATTTAAAATCGGCATTACTTTAAGCGGGGCGTATTATATTAATCTCAAAAAGAATTTAATATTCTTAACCAAATATTTTTTATAATATATATCTAAAAAATTAGAATGAATCTCAAAGCAAATTTTAAATTGAAAATATTTGAAATTAAGATTATATGAAATCAAATTTTAACAAACTTATAAATGAATTAAGCCTCTCGATAAGGCAAACCAACCATATAAAAAATGGTACAACCCAAGTCAAAGCAAGCTAAATCAAACTTCAAACATTAATTGCATGATTGAATGATTTCCAAATTCAGCATGCTTATAGTCTAATTGAATGTCTCAATGAGATGAATCCAACAAGCCCAAAATCACTTAATTGTGCAGTAGATGCTTCATGACCTAGGGAATCATTATGGATTGCATGATGGACTGCTATGAATTCTGACCAAATTTATCAAAATGCCTATCTAAAAAAACCTATAAACAGAGTCTCATTCTCTACATGTGAAGGGAGAGGTGTAGACCTGTCAATATTGGACCCGACCTGAACCCAACCTGGAATTTCCGGGTTTGGGTTGACCTGAAGCCAAAGCGGGTCGGGTTCGGGTCCGAAAAACTGACCCGTTTGCAAAAACGGGCCTGGTTCGGGTCCGTAAAACCGACCCGTTTGCAAGAACGGGTCGGGTTCGGGTTGACCCGACGGGTTGCCGGGTCAACCCGAAAACCCGTTTATTTTAAAAAAATTTCAAATTTCCCTGCCCTGCTCGCTGCCCGCTGCCTGCCAGCCCCGCTCGTTGCCCGCCAGCCCCGCTAGCTACCCGCCACTACGCCAGCCCCCGCCCAAGGCCCAACTGGCCAAGCCAGTTCCACGCAGGCGCGCCGCGCGCAGCGTCCCGAGACTCCCGACTCCCGAAGCAGGCCAGGCCATTTGGCCCATTTCCGAGGCAGGCCAGGCCAGACCAGGTCAGACGGCGGCCAATGGCCAGTTCCGCGTTCCGTACCGAGGCGGCGAGGCCAGGCGGCAAGCGGCCCAGGCCAGTTCGGCGTCGCCAGCGTCCGTAGATCAGCGTCGGCGTCCAAAGGCAATGTCGTGTCCGCGGCTACGCGGGTCGGGTCGGGTTGGGGTCCAGAAAATTGACCTGTTTGCAAAACCGGGTCGGGTCAACCCGAACCCGAATAATACCGGGTCAGTTTCGGGTTTGGGTCAACCCGACCCGTAACCCGAAATTGACAGGTCTAGAGAGGTGTGTAGAGAGAAGAGAGCTCTCTTGCATTTTCATGCTATCAACACGACGACCACCAATTATCGCCACTGACGACCACCACTAGCCATTGTCACTATGATGACCACCATCATCTCTAGTCTCGTATCAAGTCCAACCCTATTATATATTGAAACCATTGCTAGCAATAGCCGCCCCATCTCTAGACTCCTATCAAGATCTAATCCTATTGTTGGGTATTTTGTGTTCGCCTATGAACACTATTTTTCTAATCCCTATAGAGAATTTATACATTTGTTCTCAAATAGTCCTCTCATCTTCAATTGTGAGAAAGAGATGATCATTTTATCTCCTATTATATAGTGATTTTTTTAACAGGGTTAGGCCCTATGATTTTTTCCTTTTCGGGTTTTCTAAGTAAAAAAAAATTAGTCTCTTGCAAGTTTTATCTGTGCGGACTGAATTTTTGTGAAAAGCTAAGATATGTATCTTCTACTCTACCGACATAAGATTTTTAGCACGCAATACACACATATATATAATTTACTCTTCAAAAATGCAAAATTTGTATATAATAATTGAACATCTACTATATATTAGCATATCTAGAGCATATGCAATAGATTAATTAACAATAGAAAGAACATATAGTATAGAAGAATAAAAAAATAGATTTGGAATGCTTAGGATAATAAGTATCTAGCAGTATGAAACTTTTTATATAGAAACAAGCTGAACTCTTATATGTTGAGGCATCCTTTGATGTAACGATTATTATTTCACTAGAAACTTTAAAGATAAACGAGCTCATATGAAAATACTATTGGGACATGTTTCCCCCTTAATAGTTATAATAATAGAATAAAATCATGAGACCAAGAAATAATGTGTATAATACTTTTCTGGTTAAAATGTTTGTGCTATTACAGATTGAATTTAAGCATTTCATGTGAGAAAATTGAGAATTTAGTGCTATATAGGACAAGATGTTGTATGATGGAAGCCATCTCTAGAATCCTTATGCCTTCTGAATGTTTATGGGTTAAGGATGCTGACGATGACATTAGTTATCTAAGTGGATTAGTATATTAAGAAATATGATAACTAGAAAAAAGCTAAGCACTTAAAAATTGAGATGCCTTTTTATAAGATTGTTGGAATTTGACTTCTTATTGTGTAATGGTTGAAATTTCATTGTAAACTCCATGTTAAGCGCACTTATATAAGAACACTCCTTAGATGAGTGAACTCTAGAGAGGTTACACCAATAATATAAAAAACATAAGAACATTTGGCTGAGAGGATAACATATCGACGTATGTAAGTTTGAGATATTACAATAGGAAATATCCCAAATAAAATATTTGAGATAAGATTGGAATACATGTACTTAGGGGTGTAAATTTTTGATACGACCAGAATTCGACCCAAAAAAATTTGGGTTAGGGTCAAACTGGACCCGAAACGGGCTGTATTTGGGTTCAACAAGTCAACCCGTTTTAAAAATCGGGTCGGGTTCGGGTTGACTCAGCAACCTGAAATTGACCCAAAAATGCCCCGAAATTGACACGAAAACTCCTATTTGACCCGGAAACCCGAGATTGACCAATTTTGACCCGTTTTTTTACCCAAAAACTAGCAATTTTATGTCCATTTTGGGTCATTCGTGTCGGGTCGGGTTGACCCAGACTCGAATGGGGTCAGGTTCGGGCCTAGAAACCTGACTCGTTTTTAAAAACAGTGCCGGGTCAATTCCGGGTTCGACCCGAACCCGACCCATTGACCTGAATTGACACCCCTACATATAATGTAATATATTAGATATGGAGAAGTAATCCACCTAGGGTATTGATAGAGAACTTGTTTGAGATTAGATGAAAAGTTCAACAGCACCAGGTCATTCTTAGAAATGAGGCTATTCCGAAGTCAATATTTGGTGTAGGAAGCAAGATTCGATTAATTTGTTGTTATAATTGAACTGGTTCAAGAATTGATGTTGTTTAATGGTACAACTACTCGACGAGATGGCAAGTGAGGTTAGAAAGCAGTGTGAGACTTGTGACACATTCAAGAAAAATATCACCATGGTTGTCTATCTATGAGATTACATATGCCCTCTTATTAGTGTTGCTCAGTTTGTACTTAATGTTATATTCATTGCCTAAGAGTTTTATAAGAAAGATTACTTCTACAATGTTTGGATTTTTTGTGTCAAGAATTAATGGATACTTTAGTTTTTTTTTTTATGTGTCAAAATGGTAAATGTTAAAACCTATAAATATTTCTTCCATTTCTTCATGCCCTATGATAAATGTTAAAACCTATAAATTAGAATACAATTGAATTACTTTGTTGACTAAGAACTACATTAATGTCAATGTTGGAGGCACCCGCATCAAGTATTAAAGTTTGTGTAACATCAAGCAATAATAGCAACGATTGGTTTGTTAGAATTTATTACAATTTGTCGAAACATTTAAGTCAAATAAGACAAACATACAAATATCACATATGCAAGCTTCAAACCAACGACCTCTTAGTTATTAGTCAAATCTCTCAACCAATAGATAGTTCATTATGAGCTACGTAATTTTTCATAGTATTATTAAGCTATAATTTTACATAGGATGTTGTACTTTTATTATAGGTTTGTTAAAAAGTTATGGATGAAGCATTGACAGTATCTAACGAGGCCTAAGAACTTGTTGAGGCTCTTGATTGTAGGAATTGTCCATTGAAGAATACTTGAGTTCTTGTCTTATTTTGGTTCACAGAAATTGCTTGCCAATCAGCCAATGTAATCGATGTAGGTTCGGTTTAAAGAGCATTTTGTCCATCATAGGTGAAGGAAATGCAAAAAAAGACAATCTGAAGGTGTAAGAGATGGTTTTGAATGGTTTTGATGCATGCCAAAAATATCATAAATAAAATAATAAAAAAAAATTGTATGGCTTAAGAATATAATTTATGATACTCTGAAAGGTAGTCAAAGCATTGGTGTTGCTGAAGGCCATCACCATGAATTCATACTTTATCAATTTTTTGGAAGGTTGTCATGTGTATGTTAATGGTATAAAATCTCTTAAGTAAAAGAAAGTTAACTCTTAAACATCGAGGTGTTTTTTGATGTAATTGTTGGAATTTTCATAAGAAACTCCGCAGTTAAATATGTTAATCCCAAATCAATTCTAAGATGGGTTACCCACTGGGAACTTACATCAAAAGGACAAAGCTGTGAGGCTCTTAGGCCAAAATAAATAATATCTCGATAGTTAAGAGTTTGTGCTGTTATTAGGGGCGGAACCCCATTATGGCTTGGGGTTGCCCCCCCCCCCCCCCCCCCCCCCCCCCCCCCCCCCCCCCCCCCCCCCCCCCCCCCCCCCCCCCCCCCCCCCCCCCCACCCCCCCCCCCCCCCCCCCCCCCCCCCCCCCCCCCCCCCCCCCCCCCCCCCCCCCCCCCTAAATTTTTTTTTTCATTACACTATTAATTAGGTATTTTTTAGTCTTTATTATAAAGGTTTTAGGTAATTTCCCCCCCCTAAAAAATGTTAAAATACTATGATCTCTAGGCAATTGTCCCTAATATAATTAAATATATTGTGTATATATGTTATTTCTAGGGAATGATGAATCAAATACAAAGAGAAATAGTAAATCAAAATTTGTTTAGGCGCGCTGCCCCCGAATACCCCCGCAGGGACGCTGTCCCTAGACCCCGCGACCTGATCGGACAGGTCGAACCGCGTCAGGGGGCGCTGAAAATTCATTTGGAACGGTAGACTAGTTGAGTTAATGATAATTGACATAGGAAATGCCATGAACCATCTATTTTCTTTCTAGCAGAATTGGGAAAGTGAATGTACTTATGCTTGGTCTAATCAACCATGGTTGTGCAAGAATTTCTTGGAGTAGTTTTCTAATGGAAGTTTGTTTGGATGATGAGGGTTATAATTTGGGCAGATTATAATAGGTGTAGCACCTAATTTCAATTGTATTTGGTGATCTTTTTTGTTCACTAGGTACAAGAGTTTATGAGTTCTTTAAAGAGGTCAAACTAATATGTGAAAGATGGAGTAGTCGTGTACATGATGCCGTAAAATTTAACGGAAGGGTTAAAAGTCTAATCCTATAATTATAACTCAACTACCAACAGAAACAACTAGAGCTACTATAACATTCAAATAAAAATGACAGTGTAAACACATTTCATTTCATCAAAATGAATATATACAATAGTCCAACCCAAATGAAAACTATACATCACAATAATTAAAATTGTATTACAAAATAATACTTGGGTTACTTAGATTCAGAGATTTTGACTCTATCATCCCTACTCAATCCACTTTGCCTTTTCCTTTTTTTGAAATATCACAAATATCTAAAATGAGACAACATGCTCAATAGATTTTTTTTTCTCTAGCTTATCATAGACATCAATATCCATTTTAGATAAAATATTAAATAGCATTTTAATTAAAACTTAATAACTTTGTAAAAAATGATTAAAGTACTAGTAGAATATGATCCACGTCAGCAAGAGCCGCGACGGAGCCAAAATAATAGTGCTACGACGTTAGTTCATTTTTTGGGCACAATGGATCCAATGTTTAAAGCGCAACAGCGCCAATTGCCTACTTTATGTTTTTCAATAAAAAACCGATATGTTATGTTTGTAGGAGAGTTCAGTCACTAGTTTAATTTTATTTCATTTTAGAATAATTCTCTAAATCTCTCTTAGGGTGACAACTAAGAGAATTTAGAAAAGTATTTGAAAGAATAGTTAGTGTTAGTCAGTGTTTGTTGGAGCAACTCTATATATTTATGAAGAATGAGTATTGATACGTCACCACAAAATTAGTTTGATCGGGCATGAATCTCGAGGCAAAAGCTAGTGGGAAACTTCAAAAATTAATTCTGGGAGCACCCAAACTCCGATTTCAGCGAGCTTACAGTCAAACTGAGCGTCTCGGAAATAAGAATCCAACGACACCAAATTCGGCCCAATCCGAGTCCAAATGGGTCCAAATCATGGATCTGAAGCGCTGTTGGAAGGTTCAAACCACTATTTGAGTTACCAAACGGACTCCGATTTTGACGAGCTTATACTCGAATCGAAGGGCTCGACGAGACGAATCCAACGAGCTCAAGATCACATAATTCCGACATCACTAAGGCCTTCAAATGTCCAATGAACGGTGCATGATCGTAGGATTCAATATCGGCCGTCCATTGGACAACTCCCTATTCGCTCATGATCTCATGCCTATTTACGGGCCATGCCACTCCAGAAAATCTATAAATAGAGCCCTCATTTCTCATAAGAGAGGATCCAAGCAAGAGAGAGAAGAAGAGAAGAGAAGGAATGAGTTCCTCCTCGATAGCCGCCGGACCACAGCAGAACCTCGCCGGACCACCGCAGGAATCTCGTCGGACCACCGTAGGAACCTCGCCGGACCACCACCTTAAGGCCCGACGTTCATCCCCGGCGTCCTGCCAAAGACCCGACGTCTTGTTCAAGGCCTGACACTCAGTCCCTACTTCCTGCCAAAGACCCGACGTCTTGTTCAAGGCCCGACACTCAGTCCCTACATTCTGCCAAAGACCCGACGTCTTGTTCAAGGCCCGACACTCAGTCCCTACATTCTGCCAAAGACCCGATGTCTTGTTCAAGGCCTGACACTCAGTCCCTACTTCCTGCCAAAGACCCGACGTCTTGTTCAAGGCCCGACGTTAAGTCCCGACGTCCTGTTGAAGACCCAACGTCCCGCTGAAGACCTGACGTCCTGCTTAAGACCCGACATCCTACTCAAGGCCAGACCATCAACATCCGATCTTCCAAGTGACATTCGGACTAACACCTGACTCTTTATCTCCTACCGCCTACGGTCCTTCTGACCACTGTCGCCTACTACGGTCCGTCCGACCTCCATCACAGACAACGATCTTTCTGACTACGGTCTCCTGCCGACTACGGTCTCCGGCCGACTACGGTCTCCGGCCGACTCCGGTCTCCTGCCGACTCCGGTCTCCTGCCGACTCCGGTCTCCTGCCGACCACGGTCCTTCAGGCCAAACAAACCTGTATATGTAACTCTTACCATGTAATGCAATCTATATGATGTACATTTGCTACATCAATCCAAGGCCTTCTCCTAAGGAAGGGCCTCATTTGTAATCGACTACAAATACTAGTGGATTCATTCAAACCGGGCCAGGCCCCGTGGTTTTTCCCCCTTTTTCAGGGGTTTTCCACGTAAAAACTTTGGTGTCTCTTATGAACGCTACACCCTCTCACTTATCTGATTGTGTGTTGGATCTTCGTACAACGCTAAGACGTTAAACTATATATTTCTCTACCGCCGCGAATACTCCAGGACGCAACAGTTTGGCGCCGTCTGTGGGAACCTGGTTCCCAACTGGGGGGCAATTTTGGCTCCAACCTCAAAAGGTTATTCGACTGCTATTGATGCGTTAATTTCATGGAATCAGATCCAGACTGGGGGGCAACCTTAACTTCAATTTTAGTCAAGAAGATCCCTCCAATACTTCTAAAGCAAAGACAATATTTAAGGAAACTCTCGGCAAATACATGGAAGCTTCCGATAAAATTCAAACCATGTACAGTCCCTTACTGGACTTCTACTCCTTGGGCAAGGTCTTGATCTCAACCTCAAAAAGGCAGTAATGGTCTAAAGATAGACCCTTCTTAACCTTTGATTCAGGATACACGTGGCATACGCCCTCTCCCAATCAAGGCAAAATCGATCCCAGGGGGATCCGATTCGACCTCTTCCACACAGGTTAACGTCGTCGAACAAAGGCTCCGACATACAACATCAGAAAGGTCCTACATCCTTGGTGGATTCTCTCAACCTCTTCCACACAGGTTAACGTCGTCGAGCAAAGGCTCCGACATACAACCTCGGAAAGGTCTTACATCCTTGGTGGATTCTCCCGGCCTCTTCCACGCAGGTTAACGTCGTCGAGCAGGGCTCCGGCATACAACCTCAGAAAGGTCTCACATCCTTAGTGGATTCTCCCGACCTCTTCCACACAGGTTAACGTCGTCGAGCAGGGCTCCGGCATACAACCTCGGAAAGGTCTCACATCCTTAGTGGATTCTCCCGACCTCTTCCACACAGGTTAACGTCGTCGAGCAGGACTCCGGCATACAACCTCGGAAAGGTCTCACATCCTTAGTGGATTCTCCCGACCTCTTCCACACAGGTTAATGTCGTCGAGCAGGGCTCCGACTTACAACATCGGAAAGGTCTCACATCCTTGGTGGATTCTCCCGACCTCTTCCACACAGGTTAACGTCGTCGAGCAGGGCTCCGGCATACAACCTCGGAAAGGTCCTACATCCTTGGTGGATACTCCTGACCTCTTCCACACAGGTTAACGTCGTCGAGCAAAGGCTCCGACATACAACCTCGGAAAGGTCTCACATCCTTGGTGGATTCTCCCGACCTCTTCCACACAGGTTAACGTCGTCGAGCAAAGTCTCCGACATACAACCTCGGACAGGTCCTACATCATTGTCGGATCCAATATCGGTTAACATCATCGAGTAAAGGCTCTGACAAACAACCTCGGATAGATTATACATCCTTGGTTAACATCGTCAGAATGTCGTCAATGGACTTCTATCTTACTTCTCCACAATATTAAAATTCTACCCAATTTTGAATTTTCTCCTGTCGCTGAACTTTTGTCTTGCAGGACTTTCGGCGGACTTCTACTCATCGTCGGACTTCTGCCCGTCGACGAACTTTCATCGTACTTCTGCCCGAGGTCGTACTTCTACACAACGTCGGACTTCTCCTTGTCGTCGAACTTCTGCTCATCAGCGGACTTCTACTCATCGTCAGACTTCTGTCCGTCGACGAACTTTCATCGGACTTCTGCCCGAGGCCGTACTTCTACATGACGTCGGACTTCACCTTGTCGTCGAACTTCTGCTCGTCAGCGGACTTCTACTCGTCATCGGACTTCTGCCCGTCGACGAGTCTTTATCGGTCTTCTACTCGACGCTGCACCTCTACCCGACTTCGTACTTCTACCGGATGTCGGACTTCTACCAGTTAATAGACTTTCGTCGGTCTTCTACCCGACGCTGTATGACTACCCGATGTTGAATTCATGCCTGTCATCATACTTCTCCCCGATGCTGGAAGTTTGCCCGTCATTCCAACCTCTCTCCTTACAACGGTCTATCCGACCTCCATTACCAACCACCAAACATCGGAACTCCACAAGATCTCTCGAAGAAAAGAGGGATAAGGGAAAATCTCCAGACTTCCTTGCCAAGAGAGGGGCCTCGAAAAATCGAGGGAATGTCTCAATGGTAAGGACAGAGGGAGAAGAGAAGGAGGGGAAATCTCCGAACTTCCTTGCCAAGAGAGGGGCCTCGAAAAATCGAGGGAATGCCTCAATAGAAAGGACAGAGGGAGAAGAAAAGAAGGGGAAATCTCCGGACTTTCTTACCAAGAGAGGGGCCTCGAAAAATCAAGGGAAGGCCTCAATGGAAAGGACAGAGGGAGAAGAGAAGGAGGGGAAATCTCCGGACTTCCTTGCCAAGAGAGGGGCCTCGAAAAATCGAGGGAAGGCCTCAATAGAAAGGACAGAGGGAGAAGAGAAGAATGGGAAATCTCCGGACTTCCTTGCCAAGAGAGGGGCCTCGAAAAATCGAGGGAAAGCCTCAATAGAAAGGACAGAGGGAGAAGAGAAGAAAGGAGAAGAATAAGAGGAAAAAAGAGGAGAAGAAAAGGAGAAGGACAATTTTTCTAAAGGCCTCAGGGGCCTTTTTATAGGTTTTTGGAGAGAAGGGGGGAAGTTCTGGTGTTTTCTAGAAGTTTCAAAAAATTTGAATTTTTCTGAATTTTTTCGAAATTTTTTGGAATTTTCTGAGATTTTTTCTGAATTTTTCGGATTATTTAAATACATGTGGGCCCAACTGAAATTAAAAAAAAAAAAAAAAAATTTGCCTATGTCGGTTTGATAAGGCGGTTCAAAAAAAAAATGCTTATTTGATAAGGTGGTTCAGGAAAAAGAAAAATAAAAAAATAAAAAAATCTACCGCCATTTCAAGGGGCGCCTTACGCGCGCCCCTTCAGCCCGCGCGTCAACGGGCTGCCGCCGGCGCGGCGACGCAGGCTGCAGGCGGCCGGCCGGCCGGCCAGCCGGCCGGTTCGTCCGTCAAACCTTCCCGGGCTCCGATTTTTGGCCCGGACAGTCTGATTTGGACGTTTTTGGGGTCCCTGGACACGTTTTTCGACGTTCCGGACTCAATTTCAACACTTTCGGAGCTCAACGGGGCCTCTATGATCAAGTTCGAGCAAGCCATTAATTTTCGGAACGCATTTTTTGACGTTTCGGACAATGCAAATTGTCGACACTTATATTTTCGGACTCCTGGAGCTTTGACGTCCGAAAATAGGGGGGCAACTGATACGTCACCACAAAATTAGTTTGATCGGGCATGAATCTCGAGGCAAAAGCTAGTAGGAAACTTCAAAAATTAATTCTGGGAGCACCCAAACTCCGATTTCAGCGAGCATACAGTCAAACTGAGCGTCTCGGAAATAAGAATCCAACGACACCAAATTCGGCCCAATCCGAGTCCAAATGGGTCCAAATCATGGATCTGAAGCGCTGTTGGAAGGTTCAAACCACTATTTGAGTTTCCAAACGGACTCCGATTTTGACGAGCTTATACTCGAATCGAAGGGCTCGACGAGACGAATCCAACGAGCTCAAGATCACATAATTCCGACATCACTAAGGCCTTCAAATGTCCAATAAACGGTGCATGATCGTAGGATTCAATATCGGCCGTCCATTGGACAACTCCCTATTCGCTCATGATCTCATGCCTATTTACGGGCCATGCCACTCCAGAAAATCTATAAATAGAGCCCTCATTTCTCATAAGAGAGGATCCAAGCAAGAGAGAGAAGAAGAGAAGAGAAGGAATGAGTTCCTCCTCGATAGCCGCCGGACCACAGCAGAACCTCGCCGGACCACCGCAGGAATCTCGTCGGACCACCGTAGGAACCTCGCCGGACCACCACCTTTAGGCCCGACGTTCATCCCCGGCGTCCTGCCAAAGACCCGACGTCTTGTTCAAGGCCTGACACTCAGTCCCTACTTCCTGCCAAAGACCCGACGTCTTGTTCAAGGCCCGACACTCAGTCCCTACATTCTACCAAAGACCCGACGTCTTGTTCAAGGCCCGACACTCAGTCCCTACATTCTGCCAAAGACCCGACGTCTTGTTCAAGGCCTGACACTCAGTCCCTACTTCCTGCCAAAGACCCGACGTCTTGTTCAAGGCCCGACGTTAAGTCCCGACGTCCTGCTGAAGACCCAACGTCCCGCTGAAGACCTGACGTCCTGCTTAAGACCCGACATCCTACTCAAGGCCAGACCATCAACATCCGATCTTCCAAGTGACATTCGGACTAACACCTGACTCTTTATCTCCTACCGCCTACGGTCCTTCTGACCACTGTCGCCTACTACGGTCCGTCCGACCTCCATCACAGACAACGATCTTTCTGACTACGGTCTCCTGCCGACTACGGTCTCCGGCCGACTACGGTCTCCGGCCGACTCCGGTCTCCTGCCGACTCCGGTCTCATGCCGACTCCGGTCTCCTGCCGACCACGGTCCTTCAGGCCAAACAAACCTGTATATGTAACTCTTACCATGTAATGCAATCTATATGATGTACATTTGCTACATCAATCCAAGGCCTTCTCCTAAGGAAGGGCCTCATTTGTAATCGACTACAAATACTAGTGGATTCATTCAAACCGGGCCAGGCCCCGTGGTTTTTCCCCTATTTTCAGGGGTTTTCCACGTAAAAACTTTGGTGTCTCTTATGAACGCTACACCCTCTCACTTATCTGATTGTGTGCTGGATCTTCGTACAACGCTAAGACGTTAAACTATATATTTCTCTACCGCCGCGAATACTCCAGGACGCAACAAGTATATAGGAGATTTATTGAGCATTTCTGGTGATATCATTATCTTGTATTTGCTTTGTTCTATGATTTCAATGAAAATGAGTTTGCTCATCTTTTCTTTTATGTCTGACTAATTTTTTTAGTTTTGTATGTATGATCGATGTGGATAATATATTAAGTGCTAATGAAAATTCTTATGGCCTAAAGTTAAAAGATATTTTCAATATTATCCCGCTCTTTATTTAAAGCACATAGTAGTCATATATGTAATTATAACTTAGTGTGATGTATAGCCTTGATTGAGGAATGCAAAAACAACCAGAAATATTGGAATATTGTATTTACATACTTAGACATAAGATGTAAAACATGTTAGGTCCTTAAGCAGATGATATAATTGTAGAAGGTGAAGGAGTATCCTTTTTACCCATTCAAGTTTGACAGAGATCTAGGGACGCATGCATATGCTATGATACACATCACAATTAAGAATTTCATCAGGAAAGATATACAATTTATATTCATCAATCCAAAACATTTTATTCAAATATTATATCCACTATTTTACTATTTTTATTTAGTAATTGAATCTCCACAACAAACATTTTTATTGAAGTAGATAATTTTGCGATTAGACTAAATAGTAGTAGCTGATTACTAGAAAACATACTTCTCGTGAGTTCCACACTCTACTCTATTGCTTCATTACTTGATTTGACACATATACTTGAGTATATTAAGTGAAATTTGTTAATTTATATCAAAGAAAATATAAGCATTTTTTTGAGAAGATAGAACCTTACGTATATATTTTTTATAATTCAAAATTACACTCCATTGCAGCCCTTTCCCATCAAGTTTTTGGTATCGTTGCCGTAGAAGTATTTCACTTTTTGTAACATTTTAACTATATTGTTAAATTAATTTCATAATCACACTTTAATATTTTATCTTGTGTGTTGTTTGTGATTGCATATTTATTGTTGGATTAGTTGTTTTAAAATAATTTTGAATTCTAGTTAGTAATAATAATAGAGTTATAATCTAAATATTAGAGCATTAAATTATTTATATATAATATTATGCACTGCAGCACTTGGTCATTTTAGTCAAAAAGTTGCACCTGCCAAAAAATCGGAAGTATATTATACGGTTATAACTTTAATTATAAAGTTAGATGAGCACTGCGACATAATTATTAAGCATAGGGATGTCAATATTTGACACGACATGAAAATTCAATCCGGATGTGAGCCGGAAAATCCTGGTTGGACCTGACCCGTTTGAAAAAGGGGTCGGGTTCGGGTTCGCAGAGTCAACCCGAAAACTCGTTTATTTAAAAAAAAAATAGATTCCCGCCCTTGCCCGCTGCTCCTGCCCGCTGCCCCCGCCGGCGCTGCCCGCTGCCCCGTTGCTCGCGCCGTCGCCCGCTGCACCGCGCGCCTCGCGAATCGCCCCGCAGGCCCCGCGATGCTATCCCCGCCCGCTGGCCCGCGCCGTTGCCAGCTGCCGTGCCCCCCGTGCCCTGCGCGCCCCGCTGTCGCGCCGTTGCCCGAAACCGGGTCGGGTCGGGTAAACTCGGCAACCTGCTGGGTCGGATCCGGGTTCAAATTTCCGACCCGTTTACCTACCCGGGTCGGGTCCGGGTTCAAATTTTTGACCCGTTTGAACCCGGGTCAGTTTCGGGTTCGACCCGAACCCGACCCGTGATCCGAAATTGACACCCCTAATTAAGTATCATGGAGTAACCATTAATCATAATTATGCTGTTTATAGAGTTGCAGCGGTTCACTGTCATTAGCGTCGAGGCTTCGATACATATCGAATGACACAGTAGTGGCACTTTCCAAAGCAATGTTTTAATTTCTAAAAACCAACGCAGTTGTGCCCCATGGCCTGAGCCTATTGCAACGTTTGTCGGGTGACCATTTCTATCATTTTGTTTTTGCATTGAGCACCGCAACGCCATATCTTGCAACATTGACTCATCTCCACCAAAATCATTGGCTTATCTCCACCTTCAAAAATAGTCCACAATAATTCAAATTCTTGAGTATTATCTCTTCTTTAGTCATAAGGAACAGTAAACCTTTGCAATTTTAACTCAAGATAAGAGGATATATCCGAGAAATTATTCTGTGCGGAGGCCGAATGCAGCTCTACGTTCAAAGGCGAATCAGGTGCAGCCACATAAGCAATACCGAGCCGTGGTTCCGAGCAGTACTGAGCCTGGTCATACATCCAAGGGGTAATGTGGAGTATTCTGATTGGTCTCCAGACGGCATTTGACATCTACACAGAATAATTTTTTTATATATCCTGACTGAGCATATATCCGCATCTTTTTCCTTTTTAAATTTTCTATATAAAATAATTTTATATCTCCTAATCACAAATGACATTACATGAAATCTTCATACAAATTAAAACCTAAAATTTTTAGCATCATTAATTACTATTAAGATTTACCACATGCAATTAAGAACTGCAAGTTATAGGTTGAACAAGCCTTTATTTACTTTCTTTAATCGCATTTCCAAATAATCTTGCAAATGTCTCATCTTAATAACAGATACGTAATCCTCACCACTTAGAATTATGCATCTGGAACAGCGCAAATTGACCAAAGGAGCTAAATCCAGAGATCCAATTTTGTCTTATACAATAGCCAATTAAGTAAATTTAATTAAATTATTTTTTATGTTAAAGATATCAGTTTTCTTCTAACTTTAGGGCATTTGTCACTTCACTATTATGCTGTTCGATAATTTTATTTTTTAATATTCCGAAATATGGATTTGTCTGATAAAAAATTATGCCATAGTTAATAAGTTAAAGGCCTTGCTTGGGGATTAATTATTCTGTGCGGACGTCAAACGTCATCTAAAGACTAATCAAAATGTGATATGTCACCCCTTTGTTCTGTATAGCAGCTCGGTACTGCTCGGTACAGCTCAGACTGCGGCTCGATACCATTGACGTGACACATTTTGATTTTTTTTTTTTCTGATGATGTTCTTCGTCCGCACAAAATAATTTCTCTCGTTTGAGACAATTTTTTTTACTACTTTTTACATTAATTTTTCAGCTAAAAAACTTATTGGAAGTAATAAAAAAATAGTGTTTGAAAGTTTAAACAAACAAAGCCAAAGTCTTAAACTAATTTTTTGCTTGTAAACAATAATTAATATAAATAAGAGTTATAAAACAAGCCTCTGTATTGCAGGAAATTATTCTGAGCGAAGTCCGGATGAGGAGAATTGCTTATTTATTGTGTATTTGTTGTGTATTTAATGTGTATTTGCTGCGTATTTATAAATACTAAGTTGGTAGTATTACTGGGTATATTGTAAGCATTTGCTAAGTGTTTTGTGAGTTTTCTATGAATATTTTGTAAGTATTTGCTGATTTACTACATATTTATAAATACTCAGTCAATTAGCAATAATTCTATATTGAATAATTTCTGGTGTGTTACATGCGTTATATTAGTAATTATTTACTTTTAACTGTACGACGGATTGGTGCATTTGATGGAGTGATGAGCTATTCTTTTTTATATTAGTTCAAAGTGGGACCTGAGCTTTGTAAGAAGACAAAAAGTTTTTATTTGGGAACCTTTCATGATCAATAGGCCGGCAATTTAGCATATGATAAGATGCGCTTTAAGCCGTCTAATTTATCTTGAAATTAGTGTTATAGATATAAATTGAAAGATTTTAAAGTAAATCTTGATGCATTTTACATCAGGATATTCAAAAATATTTTTTTTTAATAAAAAGGAGATTTTATTTATTTTAATTTTTTATTTTTTAATAAATTTTAAATATAAGATTAAAATTATTGGTGTCAATTTTGGTTCGCGGGTCGGATTTGGGTCGAATTAGGAATTGACATATCACTATTCGAGTCAATCAGAATACGAATCGTTTTAGGAAATGAGTCAGTTTTTTTGGACTCGAACCCGACCTACTTTGGGTCCGGTCAATCCGGCCCGACCCGACCCATGAACATGGCAAACAGCGGGTTAGCACGCTTCCGGTTCGGGTCGGCAACAGCGGCGCGGCAGCAGCGGGTCGACGGTAGCGCGGATCATTTTCGGGTTTCTGGGTCAATCCGAATCAAACCTGGTTCTACAAACGAGTTTAAATCTCAAACCCGAACACAAAATTTTCGGGTCAAGTTTGAGTCGGATTTTGAGTCATGTCAAATATTGACAGCCCTAATCAAAATCATTAAATCAATTTTTGTAAGATCATTAAAACTATGTATGCTTAATTAATTTATGACATGTTAATAAAGTTTACCCATAATAATGCACAAAAATATTTTAGAAAGATGATTTTGATTGAAATAGAAGATAATTATAATTTTCGACGTGTAGAATCTTCCAAAAAAACTTAAAATTATATCTATTTTTTATTATTGATATTTAGATTTTGTTTAATAATTTTGGTTGAAAATTCATAAAAAAAAAACTAGAACTGGGTTTCATTTTATCATCTAATCTTCTTAGATTTTGTTTTTATGTTTAACTTCTTTGATGAATAGTTACAATCAATGAAACTCATCCATAAATGTTAGAAGAAATTCATCCACATATATCCATTATAAGTTGGTTTAACTATGGTTTTTGTATTTTTTTAGTGGATTATATGTTATCTTATTTATTGTAGATATAAGCATGTAAAAAAATAAATTATGTAAATATTGATGTTTTTTATGTAGTCAATAGAGGGAAGAAAGGGCTTTTTTTTTAAAAAAAAATCATTCTCAATATTTATAACTCTAAAAACCTTATACATACATGGGTGATGAGACTTAATTAGAAGAAGGTCAATTCTTGATTAGTCACTCACGAGAGTCATTATAACTACCTAAAAAACACATCATTTGTGCCAACCTTTAATATTACACATAGGAAATGGGGAGCTTCTTAGTTGATGTTCGGAGTATGTGATTTGATTAAACTATTAGTAGATTATGTGGTGTTGTAGGCATGCATGATGGAGAGTTTTTAGAACAATTGACTTTTTTTTTTTTTTTTTTTTTTTTTTTAACAACAAAAGAAATTTTATTGATAAGAAGTCACCAAATACAACAGTCATAAACAACAAAGAAACATCACAAAAAAGAACAATAACAAAAAGGAAATTAAGACGCTAATACCGAGCTCAGTATTCGGTCAAAACTTCCAGCGTCCATGACGTCCCGCAAGGACCGTCCAGAAAGGTGTATACGAACGAACAAACAAAGCATCCCGGCGATCACACCTACGGTTGCCACCAGCTAAAACGTTAAGAACGCGAGCTCTGACCACATCATTGCTCATCGCCACAAAATACCGCAAAAATACCAAAAAGGCCGGCAAAACTGTTAAGAAGAAGCAAACATAACCGAAACCAATTGGAAAATCATCTTCTACGTCTGCCTCTCCCCCAAAACTTTCCACGACCGGCAATATTTGAAGAACGCATAAGAGCAAAGTCAGAATCGGCATCCGAAAGATCCAATTCCGAATCCTCCTCCGACGAATCAACCAACCAATTATTCTGTGTCCTAATAACCAAACCAGAAGAATTCCCCACACCGGTAACCAAATCTATGTTATCAACCTCACTAACAGGGACCTCAACAAAGTTATTGTAAATAGGAATAGCATTCTCTCTACCTGGAGACGGAACAACCGCCTCACAACCATCCGGAATCCCTCCCACACAATCTGAATCATCAACAACTTTATCACTTCCATTCACAGTGACAATCCCCATAGCAGGAGGTCCATCTGAATTTAATACCTCCACCGTACCAGAAAAAACTTCAGACACCACATTTTCCGGGGACATAGAAATAACAACTTCACTATCACAAACATTCAACAGAACCGAAGGCACAAAAGGAATAGCATTCGGAGAAAATGAAAATTCATTAACAACATCCGAACGAATAGCATCCTTACCAATACCCTCATCGCTCATCAACACAGAAATTTTATCTTTATCCAGAGCTGCTTGGCTCACAACAAAATTTTCAAGTTCCGATCCACAAACATTCAAAATCAGACTATTAACATCAATACCAGAGGAAGGAAGAAGAGTAACAACATCAGCAGAGGACAGACCACTAAGCCCACCCTCTACCACAGCCCTCTCTGCAACCAAAACACAATGCTCAGACACAGGAATACCACAAGAAGAGGGTTCACTCACCGCAATAACCTCCACATTCGACGGGCTAACCTCAGGGACACAAGAAATCAACGGATCAGACACAGACTCAATGATAGGATGAAGAATTTTACAACCTTTTTTCGAATGACCCAAGGCAGAGCAATGCACACAGTATTCAGGAAAATCTTCAAAAATCACATTTTGGACATAACCGAGACAATCCGAACCAATCCATATTTTATCCGGGTAATTTTTTGATACATCCAGTTCAACCAAAACGCGCGCAACAGATGGCCTAGATCCAATGGAAGTAGCATTATCAGTTTTTAAAGGTTTGCCAAAAATCGTACCTAATCCATGCAGAATACGAGAGGCGAATAAATGAGGTCGTAAGTTAGGAAAAGAGATCCAAATGGGTATGACCGGAGATTCAATGTCAATATCCAACGAAGGGGACCATTTAATCAATTTCATGAAACAATTACTCACAAAATAAGACCTATGCACAAAGATCCTGCAATAATCCAGATCGTTGAAAAGCTTGATCAGCACATTCCGATGGTTCAGAACCGTGACAGACACTTCACCCTTCAATTTTAGCTTAAAGAAAAAAGACCTAATTGCCTCAAGGGAAGGTCTCCGACTAGAAAATTTACCAACAAGAGCAAATTCGAACGGAGCAGCCAACGCTTGGATTTCCGCCTCCGAAATCCACAGCGCCGGCATTCCACGGTGAGAGGAAACCTTCAAATCAGGAAAAACAGGCGGAGAAGGGGACGAGCCCGCAAGAGCCTCCTTAAACGACAGAGAAGAAGGACACACCAAAAAACCAGGGTCCCTAAGAGGCGCCATAAACCATAAAAATAAAACACACACGAAGAAGAGTAAGAAAACTCCCCTAAACAGCACAAGCAGCGCACAGGACGAAGAGAAACCGGCGGCTAGGGCAAACGCCCTAACCCTCCCCCGGGAGCGGAAGCGAGAGAGAAAACATCGCTCCTCTGAGCTCTATTTTTTTTTTATTAGAACAATTGACTTAAAGCTAATCAATGATAAAGTGTAAGTATGATATTTTAACTAAGAGTCAAAGCATATTAAGATGATCAGATGATCGATATATATCAGTTAGCAATAAAATCATTTAGGTTTCATTTGACATGGCTATTTTATTGCTTCTTAAAATAGAATTTTAGTACAAAAGTTACTAAAACTCTGTTTTAAGAAGCAATGAAATAGTCGTCCCAAAAGAAGCCTTAGACCTATTGATTAAAATTTTAATTTGTTTTCCAAATTATGATAGTGAAATGGGAAGATTCTATTAACGCTAGTCGGAAACCTCATAGCTAGCAACAAATAAGTTAATAATATTAAAATAAGCTTTATAAGTAGTTGTAATTTATTAGTGACCACTAATCATGTTCTCACAAATGGGCTGATTATTTTCCTTTTTATAACCCAACAGTAAACAAAAAGGAGTAATGTTTGAAAAAATAAATTATGGGGCCGTTTGGAGAATTTTTGTTTTATGATTAAATTAATTTTATTTATTTTAATATAAAATAAAATATAAGTTAAATATAATTTTTTAAATGAAAATTGAATAAATTAATTTATGTTATAATGAGAACAAATACTGTCAGCGCAACGATGGCTAGTGGAGGTGAGCGGAGGTGATGGCCGACGATGGTGATCGATGATGGTGGCGGTGGCCGGAGGTGGTCATTTTAAAAAACACTCAAAATATTAGTATTTAAGTATTTTAAAAAATAATTTGATTTATTTAAAAAAAATAAAATATAAAAAATGTCAAAAATATTCTAAATAAATTTATTTTTTAAAACAAAATAAAGAAATGAAAAAAAATACAAAATAAAAGTAAATCCAATCCACCCCTAAATAACTTAAAATTTAGAATATTTATCTCTCACATATTAGTTATTCTAGGAACAAATACGCGTGGAGACTTCCAAAACATGACGAGCACCATTTTCTCTGGCTTAGGCTGATCAAGCGTAGCTTCATGTTGATGTACTCCAGGACCTGCAAAGAAAACACCAGCAAACAAGAAAACCAGAGAAAGGAGAAGAAGGCTTCAAGGCCCTGCATATTCCTCTTGAAAACGTCAAGGAAATTCTAAAACAGCAATAACTGATTTCTACTATCTGAGATGTCCTATATATAATTTCCCTATTCCTGTAGCCATAACAAACCTTTTAACTAAAAGTAGTGTAGCAGCTAAAAAGTGTAAAGTATATCAGAGAAACGAAAACGGTAAATAGGTAGTGGAGGCTAAAACATTGGTATCATGCACCTCCCTAAGTTGATAAGGTAAATGGCACTACATCAGTCCTCCCCGGCTTCGGAGGAGCTCGACTCCGACGAGCTGATTTCGACTATGGCAGGATCCCGAGGGTGATAAAGCGAGATTTCTTAGACATTGAAAGTGGGAGACGTATTTTGGTCAGCTGGTAGCTCCACCGTGTATGCATTATCGTTAATTTTGGCAATAACGGGAACATGGCCGATTTTCCTCCGACTGAGTTTGGAATAGGTACCGGGAGGAAAACGCTCTTGGCGAAGGCGCACCATTACTAAATCTCCCACATTGAATAGTTGTGTCGGCGATGAACATCAGCTGCCGCTTTATACTTCAGGTTAGCATTGGTTAGAT
This sequence comes from Dendrobium officinale, assembly GCA_019514585.1. Taxonomy (NCBI): domain Eukaryota; kingdom Viridiplantae; phylum Streptophyta; class Magnoliopsida; order Asparagales; family Orchidaceae; genus Dendrobium; species Dendrobium officinale. The sequence continues at coordinate 8,896,401 of CM033686.1, forward strand.
GAGTGTGTACATCCTCCAGCATTTTAGTGTAATGGCTAGTGAACTTGGCTGCTATTCCAGATTTACATTTGGGCAAAACTACAACATCCAAGGCCAAATTAGGAAGCTTAGTATAAACTATGCTAAATGGAGACTTACCCGTCGAGCGATTCACCATAGAATTGTAAGCAAATTCCGCCGTGCTTAACATTTCTTCCCACTGCTTTGGGTTATCCTGCACTAAACATCGTAGCATGCTTCCAAGTGTACGATTAACCACTTCAGTCTGTCCATCCGTCTGAGGATGATACGCTGAGGTAAGATTCAAATCAGTCCCCAAACGCTTCCATAATTCCCACCAAAAGTGACTGATAAATTTGACATCTCTATCTGAGGTGAGGCTCCTCGGCACTCCATGGAGGCGGACCACTTGGTGAAAGAAAAGGTGAGCGACATTGAGGGCATTTGATGTTTTCTTGCAGGAGAGAAAGTGAGCCATCTTTGAGAAACGATCGACAACTACCATGATCGAGTCGTTTCCTTTGTTCGTCCGGGGAAGGCCAAGGACGAAGTCTAAACTGAGGTCCTCCCAAATAGAGTCGGGCGTTGGGAGCGGAAGATACAGCCCGGTATTGTGAGTTCCCCCCTTAAAACTCTGGCAGACCGAAAATCGGTCCACAAAACGGAAGACGTCTCGACGGAGACGCGGCCAATAGAAGCGGCTTTTTAATTGAGCTAAAGATTTGTCTCGCTCAGCGTGGGCCGCAAGTGCGCCGCAGTGGGCTTCTTGCACTAGAAATTGTCTCCAGGAGGACACAGGAACACACAATAAATTGTTATGGAAAAGAAAACCGTGGCGGATGGAGTATTCAGGTACCGTTTCATGCTGCTTGCATTTATGCCAAATGGCAGAGAAATCAGGATCCGATGCATAAAGCTCCTGCAGGCAGACCAATCCCGTAAACTCGGTCTATAATTGTGTTAACAGCATCGTCTTTCGACTCAGCGCGTCCGCAACTTTGTTGTTCCGACCCGACTGGTGCTTCAACACGAACGAGAACTTCTGAAGGAAAGAAACCCAACGAGCATGCATTCTATTGATGTGTTTTTGATTATTTATGAACTGTAATGCGTGATTATCTGTGCATATTACGAACTCTTGATGGAGAAGGTAGTGCTCCCATTGCTTCAATGCACGAATGACTGCATAGAGTTCTTGTTCATACGCCGACCAACGTTGGTGAGATGGGCAAAGTTTTTCGCTGAAGTAAGCAATCGGACGCCCTTCCTGAGATAACACTGCACCAATGCCGGTGGCCGAAGCGTCCGTTTCCACTACAAAGAGTTTACAGAAACATAGTATTGCCAGTACAGGGGCGGATGTAAGGGCTTGCTTGATGGAATCAAAACTTTGCTGCTGTAGATCACCCCAAGTGAAGGTTTTAGACTTCAAACAATCTGTGATTGGACTCATGATCGAACTAAAACCTTTGATAAACTTTCTGTAAAAATTGGCTAAACCATGAAAACTTCTGATGCCAAAGAAGGAAGTCGGAGTGGGCCAATTCACAATTGCTGAGATTTTATCCGGGTGCATTGACAATCCCTGCTCGGAGACCAGAAACCCGAGAAAGTGTACCTGAGAGGTGGCAAATTCGCATTTTTGCAGATTAAGGAACAATTGGTTCTTTTGCAAGATGATGAAAATTTCTCTCAGGTGGCCCCTATGTTGATCCATGCTTGCACTGAACATTAGTATATCATCAAAATAGGCTATGCAGAATTGTCCCCATACAGGTTTGAGAATATCTTGTATCATCCGCATAAATGTAGATGGTGCGTTACACAAGCCGAAAGGCATGACTCGCCATTCAAAAAGACCAAACGGAGTCTTAAAAGCTGTCTTCCATTCGTCGCTAGGACGAATGCGGATCTGATGATACCCGCTTCGTAGATCCAACTTTGAAAATAGAGATGCACCACCTAGCTTATCAAGCAATTCTTCTATCCTCAACACAGGAAATCGGTATTTTACCGTGATCTTATTAATAGCTCGGCTATCTATGCAGAGACGCCACTCCTTGTTCTTCTTCGGTACCAATAGCGCGGGAACAGCGCAGGGGCTAATACTAGTTTGAATTAGCTGCTTGCGTAATAGCTCTTCAACAATGGACTGCATAGCTTCTTGCTCCGCGGGATGAAGTCTGTAATGAGCTAGGTTCGGAAGAGAAGCATTCGGTAGGAGATCAATTTGGTGCTGAATGGTTCTTAGAGGTGGCAATGCAGCGGGGAGGTCTTCAGGGCAAATCTCTTTGAATTCTGATAGCAGCTGACGAACCTCCTTCGGGATTGAAATTGACAAGGATTCTCCTGAATCAGTGATTACCAAAGCCCACATAGGGTCTTCACTAGCCCACGCAAGGAGTAAATTGGGACCGGAAACAATCTGCATCACAGAGGAAGTGGCAGTACTAGTTGTTTGTGACTTGTCATCGCGGAGTTTTGGTAAGAGTCAAAGCCGCTTGCCTTTCCATTCTAAGGTATAAACATTAGCCCTCCCATCATATACAGCTCCGGCATCGAATTGCCACGGGCGCCCCAAAATTAAATGGCACACGTCCATGTCTAAAACATCACACAACACATCACAAATATACTGGCGACCAATGGAGAAGGTTACCTGGCACATGTCGGACACCTGAATGTCGACACCTCTTTTTACCCAGATGATTTTGTATGGCTGTGGATTCTTCGTGGTCTTCAGCTGGAGAGCTTGTACTACAGACCGGGCTATGATATTTTCGGTACATCCACTGTCGATCAGAAGATCACAGACTTTGCCGCTTATAGTACACTTCATCTTGAAGATGGCATTTCTTTGGGATGCAATGCTCTGACGGGGAGCAATTAATAGCTTCTGAATGACACATATTAGGGGCTCACCCTCATCTCCCTCAACATCCTCGATATTGTCTGCATTATCATCCTCGAGCTGCTCGAGTGTCTCCCCTGTTCATTTTCTAACAACTGGAGTTGTTGCCGTTGCGGACACTAGTTTGATTTGTGCCCCGGCTGAAAACAACGGAAGCATTTCAACGTCGACGGCTTGGCAAAAGGATTGCTTGGGGATGGTGCCTTGGCTTTAGCTGGTGGTTTATTCTCTGGAGCAGCGGCCGAAGGTTTAGAGGTATTATGGGATTTCCAATGGGACGGAGAGTTGGCAGTAGTCTTGCCTTGATTGGTGGACTATTTTCCCTGGTCAGGTGATAATTCCGTCACTTGTCGGCAAGAGTAGGAAGTGCGGGACGCGCGACTCATATGCATTTCTGCCTTCAAGGCAAAATTGATTGCCTGAGGTAAAGACCAAACAGAGTTTAATTCTAGCTTGTCTTGAATTCCATATTTTAATCCCCCAATGTAACGAGCCACCAATTGATTACTGGACTCGTTCAAATTGTTGCGCGCGTAGAGTCGATGAAATTCCTCTGTATACTCACTGACCGGCCTATTGCCTTGCACGCATTGCTGATACTGCATGTAGAGGATTTGTTCGTAGTCCGTAGGAAGGAACTGAGAACGGAGCAACTGTTTCATCCTGGCCCAACTTCGAACAGGTCCTTTGGCTTCACGTTGTCGGGTTTGGAGAACCTGTGTCCACCACGCACTAGCGCCGCTTCTCAGGCGGCAAGCGACGTATTTCACTTGCTTGGATGGATCAATCTCCATATAGTCAAAAAAATTCTCAACAGCCTTCTCCCAATCCAGATAGTCTTCTATGTGAACGTGGCCATCGAAGAAAGGTATATCTACCCGGACCTTGAACTCAGCTTGATTTCTCGGATTATACTGTCGCCGCCTCCGTCTGGGATGGCCTTGGCAATAGTCGCCTCCATCTGCCGTGTCTTCGGAATCACTCAAACCCTCTTCAGGATATCTTCGAAAATCATCTTCTGAATCGGAATCTTCCAATGGTTGTTGCTGGATTTGACGCCCTTGTCGATCAAGGCCCATTCCCCGCCGGGCAACAGGAGCCACCGCCTGTGCCTGATGTTGACGAGGTTGATGGGGTGTGTTCCTTTCTCGACGGAGATTAAACTCGCGGCGTATCTCGATCGCAAGTCGCTGTACATCGGCGGACAACGTCTCCAATTGCCGCACAATGTTAGCCTGGTTTGCCCACAGTGCTTCCACACTTCGTCCCTCTTCGGAGACTGGCTCCTTCCCCTTGTCCGTCATGTTGCTGTGCTAGCTCTGATACCAACCTGATGTACTCCAGGACCTGCAAAGAAAACACCAGCAAACAAGAAAACCAGAGAAGGGAGAAGAAGGCTTCAAGGCCCTGTATATTCCTCTTGAAAACGTCAAGGAAATTCTAAAACAGCAACAACTGATTTCTACTATCTGAGATGTCCTATATATAATTTTCCTATTCCTGTAGCCATAACAAACCTTTTAACTAAAAGTAGTGTAGCAGCTGAAAAGTGTAAAGTATATCAGAGAAACGAAAACGGTAAATAGGTAGTGGAGGCTAAAACATTGGTATCATGCATCTCCGTAAGTTGATATGATAAATGGCACTGCATCTCATATGGTAAAGACTTGGAAGTTGGAACAAGCGATCTAGCAATCTCAAGCGAGGGATCAGATCAAATGACCTCAATATTATAATAAATGCTAAATCTATCGTGCCATTGACTGAAATTCATCTGCGAGGCATAATGAAAGCGTATTGAGCTATATTTTAGTAGTAAAGAGTATTTATAACATTTAATATACTACATTACTTCTTTCAATTAATAAGTTTTAATAACATGCTCAGTTTGGCCTCTTAGTTGGGAGCTTATGCTTCAAACTAAGAGGTCTTGGATTCGAGTTTTTATGTATGCGTTGTGTGTGTGAGTTTTCCTTAAATGACCTAAATGTCCCCAAAAAAATAAGTTTTAATAAAGCTGCAAATGAATTGAGTTGCATTGAATGGAAGTTGGTTCGAGTTTGAACACATTTGTCAAAATCGAGTTCAACCCACTACCAAAAAATAGGACTATTGTACGACAAAAAATTAAATTTCGTGGAGATTTGGCCCTCCACAAAATTCTTTGAAGCGGTTTGAAAGCTGCTGCACGACCGAATGGGACGAAACACTTTCTTTTATGGCGTGCAAATGAAAGAGCAGGGAGAAAGAAATTAGGGCATCAGCTATTGCACTACAAGAAAATCGCTCATTACGAGCGGTATTTTCCGACAGATATGATGTATTTTCTAGCGATTTGAAAAATTTCTGGCGGTTTATAAACTGGCCGAGTAAACCGCGTAGGAAATGCAAACTGATGGCCAATTTCTTGTTGCGATATTTCCTAGTGATTTTCCGGCGGCTCAATTAGCCAGAAATTAATGAACTCAAAACCGTAGGTAAACCGCATGAAACTTCCAGCGCAAAAACTGTCGGTGAATGCCGGTTTATTACCAGCAATAAAAATCGCCGGTATTTGATAACAACTTAACGCCGTCCGATATCGAAGTTTCTTGAGGCTAAACATTCAATCGGACTTAAACGAAGGTAGTTTAAATGCGACTTTAATAAAACTCTTAACTCCCTCAATTAATTCATCTGTCACTCCTCTTCAACCCTGTAAAAATCTGTTATACATCCAATATATCTCTTATTGGATAGTCATTTGGATGTTAAACCAAACGTTCCCTACATAATTATGAAATGAATTATTAGAAAAGATGAAGCCTTAAATCTAATTTAAATCTCATAAAGAAATATAATTTCCAATATTTTCTAGCCAAGTCTTTTTAGGTCTACCTCTACCTTTCTTAATATAAGTCAAATTTAATACCTCTATTTTCCTACCCGGGTCATAGGAAGGAACTTTTATTTGGTCCGGTCACAGGACGTAGCTCTACGTTCGGCCGCCAGTAGAATCACGCCACGCGTTCTCACCATTTACCACGCGCCCCAATAACCCGACCCGAAACGGACCCACGATGACTCGGTATTTCTCGATTTTGCTCGGTAATGCTAGGTATTGGTCGATTTTGCTCAGCAATAACCACTACCGAGCAATACCGAGCAAATGCCGAGTAATACTGAGCAATACCGAGTTTTTCTAGAAAAACTCGGTACAACTCGGTATTGCTCGGTATTGGTCTTCACAGAGCGATATTTCTCGTTATTGCCAAGAAATACCTAGCAATACAAAGTAATACCGAGCAAATACCGAGCAATACCTAGTTGTACGCGAACATAGCATTCTCGGGTTCCAGTCCGGGTCACGTCGTCGGGACGCGCGGTAAAGAGTAAGAGCACGTCGCGACATGTTATTGGCGGCCGAACGTAGCTCTACGTCCAGTCAGAGGACGTAATAATTGTTCCATAGGAAGGACACCGTTTTAAGCTACCAAACCATCTATGGTTACTTATCCCTGTGAAACTCAACTTAGTATTATGCTTCTCTTTTAATGGCAACATTCGGCACAATAAAGCATTGCAGGTCTCACCACCATCTTATAGAATTTTCCCTTAAGTTTTAGGGGGACTTTTCTATCACACAACAAGTCTGATGTATTCCTCCACTTCAACCATTCCACTTGAATTCTATTAATAATATCTCCATCTATTTCACCTTCACTCTGAACAATATATCCAATATGTCTAAATTTTGTACTCCTATTAATGACTTGATCGACCAAAGTCACAATTCCCTCACTAGGTGTATTACTACTAAAATTACACTCTATATATTCAATTTTAGATATACTCAAGCAAAAATCTTAGACTCTAAGGTTGATCTCCATAATTCAAGTTTACCTTCAACTCCCTCTCTAGTATTATCAACAAGAAGAATATCATTAGCAAAAAGTATTGATGTATCATCAAAAAATTATCTTGATTGGCACGAATCTCGAGGCAAAATCAATCCGGAAATTTCAATAATTAAATCTAGAATCACCTAAACTTTGATTCCAGCAAACTTACAATCAAACTGAACATCTCGGAAATACGAACCCAATGACACCAAATTCGACTCAATCCGAGCCCAAATGAGTACAAATCAAATACACAAAGCGTCATTAGGAAGTTCATAACACAATTTGAGTTACCAAATAGTTTCCAAACATGACGAGCTTATAGTTGAATCGGACGGCTTGACGATACAAATCCAACGAGCCTAAGATCGCTAAATTTCGACATCATTAAGACCTTCAAATGTTTGATGAACGGTACATGATCAAGGGATTCATTATCGGCCTTCCATCGAGCCACTCCACATTTGCCCTTGATCCTGCTCCTATTTATAGGCCATGCCACTCCAGAATTTCTATAATTAGACCCCTCATTTTTTCTTGAGAGGGGACTCAAGCAAGAAGAAGAAGAAGAAGAGCGGAAGAGAAGAGAAGAAGAAGAGAATGATTTGAAGGAAGAAACTAGGGCTGCATGCGAACTAAACGTTCGACGAGCTACTCGATGTTTGGTTCGATTAAAGCTCTTTTGTGATCATTTAATTAGCTAAACAAACAAACTTGAACAATATTTTAAATACTCGGTTCTTAAATAAACAAACTTTGAACACTAATGCGTTCGGCTCATTTATGTTCGTGAATAACATCATTTGAACTTCGTGAACAAGCTCTACATTAAGCTCGATAAGAAGCTCGATAAAAGCTTGATTAGTGTTCAATTTTGAACTCATGAATTATATAAAAATAATTAATATTTGACCATAAAATTAATAAACATAAATAATCATTGCCTTTGTTACATAGACATTTGCTTTTATTATAAATGTGTTTCTTCATAGATATGTTCATGAACTTATTTGTTTGATAGTTAAAAAAATTTGTTAAATATGTTCGCGAACAAGATCGATAAGCACTAAACGAACGAACATGAACTGAACATGAACCGAACTTGAACACTCATTAATTTAAATGAACCAAACAATAAAGCTCAAACAAACATGAACCAAACTTAAACAAGCTGATATTAAATGAACACAAACATGAACACTCACATACTCGGATCGGCTCGGTTCGTTTGCAGCCCTAGAAGAAACTCCTCCACGACCACCGCCGGAATTCTGTCCGACGCCCGAGTGACGCTGGAATTCTGCTCGACGCCCGAGTGACGCCGGATTTTTGCTCGACGCCCGAGTGACGTCGGAATTCTGCTCAACGCTCGAGTGACGCCAGATTTCTGCTCGATGCCAGAATTCTACTTGACATTCAAGTGATGTCAGAATTCCGCCCGATCTCCAAGTGACGTCGGAACTCTGCCCGACTTCATAACTGAATTTCAATCTAGAAGTGTTCATTGTAATCTGATCGTCTTAAATTTTAAGGATGAATCAGTCTCTTGTATTTCAAGCAAACACTAGTGGAACTCTTTTAACTCAGCGTGGCCCCATGGTTTTTCCCCTTTCAGGGTTTTCCACATTAAAAAACCTGGTGTTGTTATTTCATTTCCTGTTTGTGTGCTAGATATATATCAGTACAATGCTGAGACAGAAATTTTTTAACTCTATCGCCGCGTATATTCTTATCCGCAATAAGTATAAACTAAGATACATGCTCTTACAAATGTCAACTGAGAATATCGATGACTAAGACAAAATAACATGGGCTTAAGGCTTTCTCAAAATCAACCTTTAGATTCAAAGGTTGACCTCCATAATTCAAGTTTACATTCAACTCCCTCTCTAGTCTTATTAACAAGAAGAATATCAACAACAAAAAGTATAAATTAATCTAGGTACATCCTCTTTCAAATGTCTACTGAGAACATCCATAACTAAAGCAAAAAAATTAAGGAGATACATGGAGATCACATTCATCTAGGGCGGTGAAACACTAGTGAGGGCGTCAGGGGCGAGGGCGCGGGCAGAGTTCAATAGGCCGACATTTTGTTGACGAATCGAACGAGCACGATTGTGGAGTTCGACGAGGCCGCTGGCGTCTGGACGAAATAAAATGAGCCAGACGAAGAGATGAGGAAAAAGTGTTGGGGTTCAATTTTAGGTTAAAAATGGCAGCTAAACTACCGGTAAAAGTCGTCACAAAAAGAGAATACATGCGATCTTTCTGGCGGTCAGTTGACTGCCGAAAGTTTAGGCGGTTTTGCGTTTAATACCGGCGGTCAAATCACCGGTTAGTAGTGGAGGTCAAACCGTCGGTATTCAGTAAATTTCTTGTAGTGTTGGAAAGGTTACGCCAGCGATTATAATCGATGGTATAGGTAGCAGTTATGACCGCTTGTACAAATTGTTGTGAAAACCTTTTTTTTTTTAGTAGTGAACATGAGATCATTTGTAATATCGATCAAGCTCAATTCATTTAAAAGTATGATTATTTGAATTTGATTGGAGCTTGCCTCTATAACTAACCAAATAAGATTATTAAACCTAATAACGAGCAATGCTGATAAATAGCTAGCTAGGAAACTGAATAAAATTTAACGAGCCTTTTTACTACCATTCTCCTCTTCTCTGGCTGGCTTTATGAAAAACTAGATCACAAGGAACAATAGCTACCAGCCGTCCCTATTTTTGTCCATCATTATTTATAGACTATTTTTTTCAATGAATCACCACCCATAGACGGTACATCTAATAAATATAGATGAAACGAAACAAACAAATTAAAAAAAATACACAAAAATAGCTTGCTGTAGACATAATCTAATTTAACACTTTGCATTGAGCTAATAATTATATCAAAAAAACTATTTTATAAATCAATAAAAAAAAGCTGTCCTGAAGTCTTAGAATTCTTTTCAGTGGAAAATTACTTACAATCTTCTTCTTAGGGCGTCTCTAGCCGAACTCCAAACGACTGTAAGGCATAGCCGGTTTGCTCTATTCAAAGTGCAAAAAAATCGCTAATCAGTGGAGAGTGAACAGTGCGACTCCAATTTTGGCGTTGCACTGTTCACATACACGATTTTTCTGTCTTAGCCGGATTTGCCGAAGAAACGCGCGACAGAGAAGAAGACGGTTACCTTTGCAGAAGCGCGCAAAATGAAGTTCGATTGGAGACGAATCATAGTATTTTTGAGTTTAACTGTATTTTGGAGTGAGAAATGAGATTTTCGGTTGGAGATGTCCTTATAGGGAAAGCATATCCTCATGCTTAATTCTTTCAAGGTGCATCATACTCTAACGACAAATTATTACGTCCGGTGTCCGGATTTGTCCAGACACCAATCCAGATGCGCCACATCACCAAAATACACCGGGACCCAGTGTATTCGGGTGATGTGGCGTTTCTGGATTGGCTGTCCGGACATCCGGTAACCGGACGTAATAATTTGCCTACTCTAACACTCCATATGGGTAAAGAAACCACCTTAAGTTAATGCTTAGCAAACTCTAGGAAATACTTCTTCCGATGTGATATAATATTTTGTTAATGGTCAAAACCATCACCAATTATCATAAGGCTTACCGTGCTAAGTAGAGAAGGGTACATAATATTTATAAAATTCAAATCCTTGAAGGTAAGATTTACTGCTTCCTTTCTGTCCCTTTTTTTTTAAGTTTCTTAATGTCGGAAAAAGCTACTAAAATGCTGCCAATCATTGTCATGCTAGTCTCTTAACATGTGCATTTTGTGCCAATTGATGAGGAATTTTTATTAGGTTTGGATATCTGACGTAGCTCTACATCCGGACGCCAATAAAATGACGCCACGTGTTTTTACTTTTTACCGCGCGGCCCGACGACCTGACTCGGAACGGAAACCCGGTATTGCTAGGTTCGTGTATTACTAGGTATTGCTCGGTATTGCTAGGTATTGTTTGTCAATAACGAGAAATACCGCTCTGTCAAGACCAATACCGAGCAATACCTAACAATACCGAGCAATACCTAGCAAAACCGGGGTATTGCTATTATTGTTCGGTATTGCTAAGTATTGGTCTTGACATAATGATATTTCTCGTTATCGAGCAATACCGAGCAAAACCTAGCAATACCCTGGTTTGTACAAATCAGCTAATACGTAGCAAAATTGGGTTCCGGTCCGAGTCGGGACGTCAGGTCGCGCAGTAAAGTGACGACATTTTATTGGCGTCCGGATGTAGAGCTACGTCAGGTGTCCGAACCTAATAAAAATTCATTGACAAGTGGTCACGGGAGAGTTTTTTTTTTGGGTTATTTATTTTATTAAAAATGTGCATTTTGTGCCAATCTTATGAATTTATTTATTATTTAATTATCATGTACTCTATCGATCGAGATGGTCATCTGTTATTCATTGTATTATATTTAATTTTTATCAATGTCATGCTTAGTTTTTTGTTTGTCGAATCAATGATGAGATGATAAAGATTGATAACTTGGAGCTACGCAATAATTCTTTCTTTACATCGTTGTGTTCAATGATTTTTAACTCGGTGAACTTTAATGAAAATGCAACAAAGAATGCAAACTCTTCCATAAAACTATAAGTGACAATTCATACATTTGGCAATGATTTTTTATATAGCAACGGAGCATATGTCAAATCCCATTTTGCTATAGTCAAACATAATCACATAATCTTCTAATTTATCCTTAAGATAAGCGCCCTCGAGGGCCTTCGATACTTAGTACTTTAATTATTATTTACATATTTTTCGTACATTAGTTATTCATACACTAGCCTGACACATTACATTTTCTTCCTTCTTTTCGGTTGTAGGTACCAATACTACTGTTGACCTCGATTTTCGTTCAAGTGCCCTCGATGGCCTTCGATCGATTCGATTGAACCTCGTCGATCCCAATTCAAACTTGAATCAATCCAAATTGATTCAAATTAGACTCGACCATGTTCAATTAAGCCCGAGTAGTTTGTTCTGACCGCATCAAGCTTAATTTGGCCCAAATCTATTTCAATTTGAGTCAGATTTTATTTAATTAAATAGTTCAAACCCAATCAGATTTTAAATCGAACTAATTTGAGTCAAATTTGCATCCCAAACCTAACTCTAACCAACCCAATTAATGTAGGGATGTGTGTGGTTTACTTTCTAATAAATTTGAATGTATTTCTAAAACTAGCTAGAAAATCAATTTGACTGTGTGGATCTTCCCGAAATTTGAAATTCGTCATTGCCAGATGTTTCAGCGGGATGACCCCTCATCTTATTATATGCATAGTTGTCTTTAGCGAAGGTTTAGGCGGCACAGTGCCAATTTGATGCTTAGAGAGGAGCAGGGCGTTCAGAAGGCGGCAGACCACGGTTCAATTTTGAGAAGGCGAAGCTTCCCATACAAGGCTCCGAACGGACTCCCGTTGGGGGGTCGGTTGATTCAAGACTCCAGAATTCCCTTGGCCGATTCCTCTAAGGCGACTCCTCTCTTCCTCTCACACTCTCTCTCTCTCACTCGGTTCGGGTAGAAGCTCTAGGCGAAGCTTCTGTTCTCCCCCCTCCGTTCCCCTTGCTCCCTCTCGCCCGATCCATCCCAAAGAAGGGACCGAAATCCTAGTTAGGGGTGTCAATTTGGGTCGACGGGTTAGGTTCATGTTGAACCCGAGTTGACCCGGCTCTAAACGGGTCAACTCGAACCGACCCGTTTTTACAAATGGGTCAGCTTTTTTAACTCGGACACGACCCATGCGGGTTGCCGGGTTGACACGACCCGACCCAAATTTTTTGAAATTAAATCTAAAACGTGCGGGTTGTCGGGCTACTTCCACTTCTTGACTCCGGTTGCTACTCCCGACGAACCCAACTACTGCAACATGCAAAGCGGCAGGCGGTAGCAGCGGCGAAGCAGCGACGCTAGGCAAAGCAGCGACACCACGCGAGGCGAAGCATCGACGCAGCACAGCGGCAACATCGCGCAGTGGCAGCACGCGAGGCAAATCAGCGACGCAGTAGAAGCACGCGGAGCAAAGCAGCGATGTGTCACGCTAGCACGCGAAGTGAAGCAGTGACGCCAACATGCGACTGCAACTCGACTCGACGTTTCGGGCAACGCGAAGCAACTGCGACTAGACGTTTTGGGCAGGGCGAGCAGCAGGCTTGGACAATGTGTTTTAGGTCATTTTCGGGTCATCTTCGGGTTGCCGGGTCAACCCAAACCCGACCTGATTTTTTAAACGGGTAGATTTGTTAAACCTGAACCCAACCCATTTTCACAAACGGGTCGACCCGAACATGAATTTTTCCGGATCGGGTTTCAGGTCGTGTCAAAAATTGACACCCCTAAATTCCTCCTCTCTCTCTCTCTCTCTCTGTTCGCGGACGCCAGAGGCACCCACGACGCTCTCTCCATTAACAAGCCAGGTGACGGAACCCCTTGCTCCTGCCGTCTCTCTCTCTGTTTGCGGACAACAAGGCCGAGTCCGACGACCCGGCTTCGCCTCTAGGTTCGAACCCTACGCCAGCTTCTCCCATTCTATCCGCAAACTCCAGTGAAGCGACAACTGCAGGGAGTCGGCCCGAGCCTGCTTGCCCCAACCGAACTCAGGTATCCCTATCCCTGTTCCTTTTCTTCCATCTTCTTGACTCTTCTCTACATCTTTTCCCAAATCTTCTTGTCTCCTTCTAAAACACAGTTCAGATTTTCCTTGTAGAGATAGGAATATGTGCTGCTTTGCTCTTATGGTCCTCAATCAGCTATTATCTCTTAAAAAAGAGGGAAACTTGGAAAATCTAGTTGAGAGATTTGTCTTACTTCTTGTTTAAAAAATCACAGTGCATTTCTTGGGATTGATTGAGGTTGAAATATGTGTTCTTTTATAAAGATACATTATTAATAAAAAGGGTTATGATTCTTGCATTTTTAATTTCAATTCACCCAATCATTTTGATTTGTTCTCTTCCTATCTACCTGTACAAAGCATCTCATGGGCCTTCGTTCGTTAACGTCGCATGCTTCTATTGTTTCTAGTGAGTGAAGTGTATTAAAGTTATTACCATTCAGGATTTGTATATATAGGAAGATAAGCTTTGCATAAATTATTTCTGTTTGTTAGAATATGTAATTTGTGTTGAGCCGGCGTTTTCATGCAGCTAAAACTTCAATTCATCTTTTAGGTGGAAAATCGAATGTCTTACTTGAGTCTTCTTTTGTTGAATGAATAGGCGTGGCATGAGTTACGTTTAGTTTCTTTGGCACTTCTTCAAATTAATCAAGTATGCTTGTGAGGCTTATTTCATTACATGGTTGGCGTGCTTATAGACTTTGGTTGCAATGATTGGTTTTGTTGATAAGAGATATTCCTATGAGAGGAGGCATTTTTAAGTGTGCATATGAATGCCAGTATTATCTCGAAATGAGTTTAGGCTTTCTTAAAACTTAGAAATTTTTTAGGAGCCCTCATGGTTGCATGCTCCACTTCTTTTAGGGTTTTGTAGAAACTTCAATTTCATTAGAATATTTTGATTTATTTTAAATCCCTAAACTCCTTTACATACGCGTGAGTCTAAAAGGATTAGAAATAAAATTTCTTTTCATCTCAAAACTGTAGTGACACCTAAGGAAAAAAATTAAAAACCGAGTCTTAAATAACATAAACTTAGGATTCATGCACTCTATAGGATAGAGATATCAAAACATAAACTTAGTGATACATTTTTCTAAGATTAGTGTCCCTTAATCTATTAATAATTAACCAATAAAATCAATTATAATTCAACTCTTAAAATACATTAAAATACCTAACTTTAAATTAAATCATAATTAAAGAGTATAACCACTAAAATGTAAAACTTAAGCCAAGTTTTAACCGACCCATTAATCGACTTCTAACCAACCTAAAACTTAAAAGATGTAGATTAAATTAGGAGAGCAAATCTAAACCAAAATTTGCTTTGATAAAAGACTCCTAAGATTAATCAAACCTTAAGTCAACATTTTAAAAATCAATCAACAAACTCCTTTTATTAATAAATCACTTAAGTCACTTTTCCTTTTAATTTACAACCAACTGAATTAAATTAATAAAATTGGTTACCCACTGAGTAACCCAGGCCTACAAGACTATTAAGTTAGACATAAGGAGGGTGAAATAAAACTCACGGTCTTAGTGAGAAACAAAGGTGGTAATCAACTAAATACTAAAATAAAATTCTTAAAATCAATCTTAAGACATTAATCTTAAACTCAAACTAAAATTTTTCTTTTGGCCTTTAACAAACCAAAACACAAGCAACTTTAACTAAATCATCCTACATCGAACATTCCCAAAACTACATAGCCTACTACACACACCTAGACTTGCTTGTTAGGACATGACTTCTAGTTCTAGGTATGGCCGATGTTTTTTTTTTCTTTCTATCTCTGTGATGTGATGTCTTGCATGTGAAATGTATGTAGTTTGCTTTAGCTTTCTGTGATATTTTCTGTAATGATTAATAGTTCTTTTATGTACCGTTCTGAGCGATAGAATACCCATAAGTTAGGAACGCTTTCGATACTGATGATATTTCCTGTATGAGGCCGTGCTCACATGTACCGCGCCTAAGGGGGATAAAAATAAATAAATATATAACTGTTATAGGTACTTCAGCTGTTTAGCCCCCAAATAAAATAAGAGCATGACCAAATATGATTGGTTTGAGACCTCGTGCAAATGCCAAAGTTGTTTACTATGACAACTATGCATTCAAATTGTTGATCAACTATAGGGATGGCTTTAATATCAAGGGTGAGGTTGTGGTCAAAGACCTCGAGCAAATGCCAACAGTTGTTTACTATGACTTGCCTAACTTCCCAAGAGGAAAAGGGCATAATGTAATAGTAATCGTCAATATTCTGGAAGTTAAGCCATTCCATGATTGAAATTCCACTGCACCATGGGTCCCATATTAGAGATAATCTGATATTAACATGAACAGTAAAAGTGAAGCATTGTTTAACTTTGGCAGCCACTTTACTCAAGAATTTTCAATAGGGAGATCAAAGAGTGTTGCTCATTGGGTTTCCACGGGAAATGATATCTATTTCGCCACCAGTCAAATAAAAGATTGTTAGTCTCATAAAAACTCCAAATGAGAGTACAAGAATAAGCATGATAAACGGAGTCCAGTGCAGGAATGCCTAGACCACCTTTGGTCTTTGGTTTGCAAGCATATGAAGAATATTTGAAACCATTTCTTTTCTCTCTCTGTTTGTTATGATTCACTATAAGATTGCCTTCTTTCATGGGACTCTCTACGTCACCTTTATACACATCATAGCATCTTTGGAAGAGGTCTTAGGACAAGTCATTGTCTGAAAAGGAAGTTTGATTTTATTTGAAAAATAAGCAATGAATATAGTCGATTTCGAGGCTCAGTCCATACTGAATCGAAAATTGTATTCAATTTATTTACTGTCTTTAATAAATGTATAAAAGCAACCTTTTGAAAAGGATTACTGTATAATGTGAAGGATAACTTGGGCATTGATCTTAGAGTCCACCTGGACTGGCTTCATGATTACAGTTCTGAATCTGAGTCTCTTTCTGATTCTGTGGAATCCATTGGTGATGGAGATCCTGGTAATTCTTTCAATTTGTTGCGTGCTAAACCACTATTGCCAGCTGCTTCTCGTGCTAGATCTCGTAGGAGGGGCAAGCGTGGTCGTTGATTGTTGGTTGATGCAATGGATTTGTTATATTTGCCATTAAGTGTAATTTTGGTTGCTGCAATGGTTTGCATTTCTGGTTGGTGGGTTGGCCATTTTAATTGGTTCGATTTGGAAGATGAGGAAGCGGCGAGGAGGCTGCAAGCGCCGTGGCCGGCCAGGGTTGGTTGGCAACCTGGTTGGCCCTTCGATTTTGTTTTTTACCAGTGGATGACCCTACCCTGGCAACCCGATGCTGGTCTGAGTCCGTTGATATCACCCTTTATTATTATGATCTTTTCTTTGGTTTTGCTGTTTTTGACTGTAAGCATCTGATGTGGCCCTTTGAGGGGTCTTTTTGTTGTAACTTGTCTTGATCTATATATGTGGCGGTTGTTTAAAAAAAATTTATAAAAGCGACGTTTCTTTTTAATTTTGAGGAGAAAATTTTTGTTAGAATTCTTATTTAATTTGGTGATACTTTTTATGTTAAATTTCATCAAATGAACTAATTTGATTTATAAAATGAAATTGGAATTATAATAAGAAAATATATAAAGAATATATTACTTCAATTATGACAAATATAGATTCAAAATTTTCATTATTGTAATAAATTAAACAAGCCTATATATTTGGCAGATATCTTGCACTTAGGGGAACAACAAGAAGCAAAATACAAAGAATGGGATCTGTATGCAAGACAATTCCATCAATAATAAAATATAAATTTTTACTACCGTTTTGATATTAAAAAATAGAATGCAAAATGCCAACGAATAAAGAATCAGGCCAAAGTTTAATTAATTACATTTATTTGTCAAGACAATAATAAAGCTGCTTGAAAAGAACAGCATACAATTTTTTTTTTTTTTTTAATTTTCTCTTTGTCATCGTAAAGTTAATATAATAAAATTTATTATGACATAAAAATTTTAAATTTTAATTTCGACAAAACTTTCTACACTTCATATTTTGCATCATACAGATCAATTGATATTGTATTAATATACAACCACATTTAATTAGTTTTATTATTGTTATTGTTGTTGTTGTTATCTGAGTAGTTGCCTCATCCCCTTTGATGAAGAGGACACGATGAAGAACTGATGAACACTGATATATATAATAATTAAAAAAAATTTGTGGCGGGAAAACCGCCAGGAAAGGTTGAAATTTGTGCTGCGAAAGTCAGATTTTTTGGTAGTTATAAGATCTAATTGTATGGAATATCTTTTATCTTTTAATTTAAATAAACCACAGAGCCACTAAATAATATCAGATAAGATATAAATTACAATCCTAAAAAAATCATTTTAGTCATCCCTATAAAAATTTATAATTAAAATATTTATTTACGAATAGTATATGGCACAGAGTAGGCTATACAAAGATAAAAATCCATGACTATAAAAAAAATCTAAAAATAACATATATAAAGACTAAGATATCAAAACCTGTAATATATCTTTGCTCAATCTTCCCCCTCTCTTTACCCTGACCTAAAACATATGCAGAATAACAAATATGAGCAAATTACAACTTAGTAGGCTACAATGAACCTATCTAAATTCTTAAAAATATTTATATAATGGTCCATAAATAGAAACAATTAAGCAGACTATTCTTATAGACTTTAAGCAGATTACTAAGTATAGTACCATTATTCTCAATGTTTCAAAGTTGATAGATATATATTTTTCAAATTTAGTGTCAGCTTAGAATAATTGAAATGCAAATTGTCACATATAATAAAAATAGAAACAATAAGCAAATCACACCAGAGCACAAATAGATGAAATCTAAACACATGTACACCACATCAATTGCTAAAAAATGATCTCGTTCATTTAACTCAAGAATTTATACCTCTCAACATATACATAATTTAGAATTTAGACCCTTATAAAACCCTGTGTACGTTAGCATATTTTATAACAAATAACTGTAACTCAAATGGTTAGAACCACCAATATCAAGAATTTCAAGCTCTTATAATTCTCATTTAGACATTAGATACAAAATTTCAAGCATTTATAACTCTCAATGCATAGTATATCAAAACTCTCAGTTAATTATCAGAACTTTTCCAATTTACATGTTTTAGACATATAAAAATAAAAAACAATCACATTTTTAGATATAGTAAACAGCATCAAACTTATTATAAAATTTTATAGAATGCCCTACTAATAGTAAAACAGACAGAATTTTGGTGTAAACCTTTATATAATTTTTTACATTTTCAGTTCACAATTAAATTACAACATATGATTCATAATTATGCTTCGAAATTTTATTGTACCATGACATAATTTATCAATGTCAAAATATTTTTTAGAATGCTTAAATTAGCGGAAAATCAAAACTGCTTGGTCAAAATTCACAAATAATATATCAAAAATTACTTGGTGAAAATTTATTAGATGTTGAAATATACACACTTGGGTTGAAATTTAAATTTAAAAAATCTCAAACTATCACATTATTAAGAACTGAGATTAGGTAAATGTAACATATATTGAACCTGATAAATTTTCAAACTGGCTTAATGGATAAGAACTGTCCAAAGCTATTGGAATAAAAACTTTCTCTCTAGAAATACTCCTATCTCTCTCTCTAGTTGGTTGCCCTTCATGTGAGAAATGAAATAGTTTTATTTGATTTAGTATTTAGAATATCTATATAAAGTTTTATCTCACAGCATCAGGAAGCTTAAAAATTAGGCTCATAATAAATTTTGCACATGCAGATATTCACACACAGAACCCTTGATATATGTTCTAAAAATATAAATGCAGCATTTATACAGATAAACATTCACATTAAGCATTGATATATTATCTTTGTGGGATGGCACTACTTATTATTATATATTAGCTCATCTTCTAAAGAGTATTCTATTCGTAATGTTGCATTTATTTATTTCTTATGATTGATGATTCTATTAAATATTATGATTTATTTGTAACTTTTTTCTTGCATAACTTCATACTCTAGGATTTCATATTTCAAGGAGATCTTTCATAGCTTTTATCTAAATATTACCTTCACTCTTGTAAAGGAACTTTAAATAAAATTACACAAAATATCAAAGTTGTGAAAATAAGACTGGACAACGAACTAGAAGAATAAGAGGTTCATAGTTCGAACGGATGACTTAATAAATAATACTATTATTAAAAATTAACAAAATTAACATAATAATATGACACTCAAATCTTAAACACAAATCCATTCTATCATACATATAAAGTATCCAAACTAAGAATGAGTTGGAGGTCTAAATCACACTTTATGTTCTCTATTTAGTTATGATTTATGCATATGATATAATAGAATAATTAATATAACATAAATATATGAGCATTTAATAATATTTATAAAATCTAAAATATATATAATAAAAAGTTATAAACATAAATATCATCTAATAATAATATATTTATATATTTAAAATTAAATATATTTATTTATTAAAAATTAAATATATTTATAAAAATAATATTTAATATAATCTTTTAATTTATAAATTAAAATTTTATATTATTAATTGTTATCATATACATTATAAGAAATTTATAATACACAAAAAAATTTTGAAGCCTAACCCGCTCAAATTCATAGGCCAACTAGTCCAAATTTTCAGCCCAACTAAGCCCAAATTCACATTTTAATTCATATAGCATTCATGCAAGTTTTTTAGTTTCACATCATATCAGGAGTGAAATAGTTGTCTTAATTAACCTTTTATATAGTATGAAGTACTTACTATTTGTCTATTACTAAAAATATTATATGAGATATGTAAGATAACTTGTATATATATTATGATGTAATTAATCATCATATTTATAGTTTAATAAACTAAAATAAGATTTTAATAAGAAAGTTTTTTTCCTCCAAGGAAGGGAGGGCCAAGACCACTTGGTTTAGTATCATTAATATTTTCTTTTGATTGTAAAATGAAAAGAGTACATATGTTAATCATAAATATTCTAAAATATAATTATTCCAAATTTTAATTTCATACACAAAATAATGTTAAAATGAGAATCTAACTTTTAACCGGACATAATGACGAAAAAGGATTCATGTAGCCGACCCCACGTAGTGGAACAAAGACTAGATATTATTATTGTTATAATATTTGATAAAACCTATTATGTTGATCCATTATATTTTATACATCAACCCCATTTTACCTATGAAATGCCGCATGAGAAACATGTTAAAAATTTATTGAATTTATGAATATAATAATGAAAATAAAAACAGTAAATAATTTAGCTATCAAACAAAGGAAAAGTTAATCTATGCTTAATGCCAAATTAATGTCAAGCCAAAGTTACCAAACACTTCTTTAGAAAAATCATTAAAAGAGTTATCGAACTCCATCTCTTACACGTAGAAAGAAAAAAAAAAAACTTAACACTGCGCTAACTGACCATTTTTCACAACCACCAAATTGAACTAACTAATTACAACGATCAGCAGCTGAAATTAAAGCTCCTCGCCGCCGGCGACACGGTAGACGGAGCAGGCCACACAAACGGAGAAAAAAACGAATTTTTTTACAAAAGAAAACAAGGCCGCCGCCGGGACGCCGGAGAGGAGGCGTTGGAGCGGGTAGGTTAGATACTTCGATCGAGAGGCGTTCTGTTCTGGTACGTAGCGTCGCCTGGGCAAGCAACTCCTTGAGCCGAATTTACCAATATCACTCGAACCAAATCACGGCTTTTGTTAGCGTTGCTGAGGGGCTCCGCTACGGCCATCTGGTGGTGGAGCAATCGGACTCCCAAGTCGCAGTCGGCTGAGGAACTTCCGCCTGCAAGCCAGAGCTGGTGCCGCTGACGCTATTTGACCTGCTGTGGTGCGCCGTCGTGCAGAGAAGGCCATAGGATTCAAATAGGCCATGGAATTAAATTGTCGTTGCCGGAGTAATACTCCCAGTCTTTTGCCGGTGAATAACTTAACCAGGCGAGCTTTCCGGCGACGGTGGTGACGCTGCAACCGGAGATTTCGAGATTTATCATGCCTTCGATTTCATCTTCCATGTCTGTTTTTCTTTGTATTGAATTATATTCATCTCTGGTTTAAATATCAGAAAATGTATGCTCATCACCGCTAAATGTATATATATAGGGAGAGAGAGAGAGAGAGACAGATAGAGAGTGGTGGAACCCCATTAAGATTAGGGTGAGCAATTTTCCACCCAAAAATAATATTAGTAATAAGAGTTATCAAACATCCATTATATAATAAAATAAGTATTGATACCCACCTTTGCTTAGCTCAGTTGATGGGCAAGTGCGGTTGGCTACCCCCAGCCCGCGTTCGATTTCCCTCGAGTGGCAGCGCCTCTTGAGTGGGGCCCATGAAGCGCGGGCCAGGAGGTGGTGGGTGTCTCTTCTAAGTCAGTCGAGGATTAGTCACGCTGCCAAGCACCTCTACGGGGTTGGCTGCGAGTGGATACCCCGTTCCCAATAAAAAAAAATATTGATTAGCTCAATGACAATCAAATACCGCAAATTGAGGAAAAAATATTCTACTTGATTCATAATAAATAAGTAATGTAACATTATTAAAAAAATAAATAAATCGAAAAGCTTGTAATCATTTTTCAATTCATCAATCATAACTAATTATTAGACTTTATTTTGAATTATATATTATTTATTTATTTACTTTTTATATTATTTATTTATGAATAAATATGCTCACTCTCAAAAGAAATATTGGTTTCCCCTATATATACATATATATGTGCGGAATCAATCTCTTTTTTGAGAGTTATCAGGACATGCATAATTTTAAAGGTGAAATAGAAAATAAAGAGAAATAAATTTATGGATGGGAAGAGGAGAGATG
This sequence comes from Dendrobium officinale, assembly GCA_019514585.1. NCBI lineage: Eukaryota > Viridiplantae > Streptophyta > Magnoliopsida > Asparagales > Orchidaceae > Dendrobium > Dendrobium officinale. The sequence continues at coordinate 8,918,792 of CM033686.1, forward strand.
AGATAAGATAAGATTAGGGACAAACCGAAGACTAATACGGTACAGATAGGGATCTACTACTGAATGGTTTAGTTTTTTAGGTGGAGGTATTGACGGGTTTCCAGCTTGTGATCTTAGCATGATGAAAGCGCCTTCTAAAGGGTAAGACAAACTAATTACATTGAGAGGACAAATCCGATCAGGATGAGAAGGAAATATTAGTTGAAAATGTCTTGTTGATTGTTTTATAATGGTGTTTGCCACTATTTCTGATTTATTTATACCTTTTAGTTTGTTTTATTAGGGATTGGGTGCTTCGTCAATTATTATATGATAATTATGTTTATTCATCGCAGTCATTCAATTCATTTTTAAATGATAAATTTTAAGAGATTGGGTGATGTTAATTCATTTATGTAGGTTAATTCGTTTATGTAGTTAAATTAAGCAAATCATTATGAGAGTCTGAATCTAGGGCTTCAAACAAACCGTGTAAAGTCGAGTATGTGAGTGTTTATATTTGAGTTCATTTATTATAAGCTTGATCAAGTTTCGTTCATGTTTGATTCCAACTTTATAGTTTGTGTTCATTTTTTATTCGTTTAAATTAATGAGTGTTCATATTTGATTCATATTTGATTCATGTTTAGTTTGTTTAGTGTTTATCAAGCTTTAAACAAAAAGGAATCTAGACTATTGCGGCGCTCCGCTCTCTGTTGTTTCTGCCAGCAAACTTTACAGTACAGGGGAGCTTAGGAACATAGCACTGGGGCGCTTGATTACATAGCACCAGGGAGCTTGGATACACAGCGTCGAAGTGCTTAGGTGCTTAATGCCATGGTGTTGTATGAAAAAAATAATTGCACCCGAACCCAAGTAGGGAAAGGACCCCCACACCTCTCAGCGAGCACGATAAATTGACTTGAGATCCAAGGCAACAGTAAAACTCGATTGATCAACACAATCAGATTCAACACATAACTAATACATATGCTCTACCGCAAGAATTAAAATAGGATAATATCAACTTATTACCTTCAAAAAGGAATAACTTAAGGGCCTACCTAGGGCTCCTTTTGGGTCTTTAGTTCAAGAATTTAGTTTCAACCCATTACAAATGTGTTTGTAAGAAATGAAAAGGTTTCAAATGTGCTTATGAAGGTTTAGGTTACACTCCTAAGGCTCCTAGATACCATCAGAGAAAAATTAGGGTTAACATAACATAAGGGTCTCACAGGAACAAAATAGGGTATGTGGTAACCCTAGGATTTCAAGTTTGCTATGACAAGCTTATGCTAATTTCTTAAGAATCCACCTATAAAGGTCCTATGAGAAAGGACCTACACTAAAGAAGGAATCCAAATAACTAAAGTAAAGAATATGAGAAAGTTGTCAAACTTCATTCAAAAATGAATTAAGAAGAGCCAAGTACCCAATAAATGACCAACCCAATATGACCCAAAAACATAACATGCCATATCTTGTTTTATGATGAAAGGCCAAGATTAAGATCTAAGTTTTGAAGACTTTTCATATTTCTTTAATTTAAAACAGATGAAAAAACTACTAAAGAACATCCAATATACAATAATTAAACTCTTTCATAAATTTCTTTCTATTTCGTTCATCTTCAAAATGTATATGTATAATAAAATCTATGCACTACGGTATACATGGCTACATAAATAATATAAAGTAGAGAAAAGAATAAACATGACTGTATAACATTAATAAAACTATAAATAATGTCTTACTAAACTCAGAAGATCATATCGTGGACCTTTAGCTACTCAACTGGCTCCACCTTTTTCCTAGCCTAAAATAGAAAGCATAATACATGTGAGCCAACATAGCTCAGCAAATCATACCCAACATTCTAAATTTCTAATAATTAACTCATTTTGTATTTAACTAAATTTAAAAGCAATTATTTATATCAATTGTACCGGAATATAAAAATCCTTACATATAACTAATAGCTAACATATTTTATATTAAATATAAATAAGTAATTCATATATTAGAGTATAAAATAGCAAATTTCTCTCAGACCCTTATACTTTTCATCAAAAATAGATGTTAGAATCCAGGCCCTTAAGACTTTATATGCTAGCATATCAGAAAATAAATATTTATGACTCCCAATTGCTTATCACATTAAATATTAAAAAATTCAGTCCCTTATGGCTTAGAGTGCATTCAGCACAACTGAACTTCCTTCAACATCCGAGCTCTACATAATCACATATTTTAAGCAAATATACATAGATATAATTGCATTGTAATAAAATAAATATAAATAAAAAAAATTGTAAAAATTTATAGAGTGCTCTATCGATAGCCAACAATTTGAATCACTGAGTAGAATTTTAGGTTTTTAGAATTTTATAAGAATACTAGGGATTGTTCAGAACACTATTTTGAGGCTTTAAATATTCTACAATATTATACTATAAGATTAGAATCATTTTTTAATTCTCTAAAAATATTGCATTTTTTTATTTTCTTGGTAAAAATTTTCTAAAAAAATATTAAACTACTCAAAATGATCATATGTATAATATACATAAAATTAGACAGTTAAAGTTTAGCGGATATAAAACTATCCCTATTTCTACACTACAAAATTATAATTTTAATCTAAAAAATACTTAAATTTTCTTAGTTTTAAAAATTGAGATAGGCGGAACGTAACCTACCTAGATTCGAATAATTTTTTTTGAATTGGATCAATAACAAAAAATTCATTGAAGTCACCCAAAATAGATTTTATCTCTTTAAAATCTCTCCCTTTCTTTACCTCAGCTACCTCACTTGGGAAAGAAATTTGGCAAAGTGGTTTTTTATATTTTTATAAAAAATCGTTTTGCACCGCGGTGCTCCAAACAGCAGTGCTTTCAACAGAGGGCACGGTGGCACAATGCCCATCCTAGTGTCGGAACACTCCTTTCATTTTCCAAAAAGACAAAGAGATCAAAGCCACAGTTCCACCAGCTCTAGCATCATGGTGATCCAAGGTAACTAGCATAGAGACCCTTGAGATCGACTCGCTTCAGGATAATTTTAGACATTCACATGCATACAAAAATACTAACTAGCACATGCAAGATATAGAGGTGCAGAAATTTCATCACATTATTATAACTATATTGGGTCAGAATATATGCAACTGTATATTGCTTCAATGGGTATTACATGAAGATGGTGGAACTATGAAAGTGATGGAACTATATGAGGTGAAGATCTATGGATTTAAATCCTTCAAGGTCCAGGTGAAATGGATATTTATAGACTGACCCTTGGAGCGGAGAAATTATTACATGCAGTTACCAGACGCATCCGGAGGTCAATCATAATACGCCACATCACTATTTTGTTGTGTACCAGTCTGTACCGGGTGACTTGGTGCATCCTAATTCTCCTCCGGACTGTATGGTGACCGCACATAATAATCTCTCCTTGGAGAGAGCCCTAACTCTATTTGATGCAAGTTCTATAATGATTTTTCAACTATAAAGCTAGTTGATATGGAGCATAAGCTTTGATGGATACAGACAAAGAAATTTGACATGTATAAGAGGGTGGATATGATCATGGACCTAGTTACTACTATAGAAAAGAACATTTTCTCCATCTACAATAATAAGTCATATAATACATGAAAGTTTTATAACTTCAAAAAGTGGACTCATTTGAGAGATTCACCTAGAGGCCACAACTTTGGTAGAGCCTACTTATTTTAATGTCCTGAAGCTTCAAGTTGCAAGACTCATTTCAAAAGTACAATACATGTTCTAGGCTTTATTGATCCAAAAAAACTTATATAAAGTGAAGAATGTGTGTCAATTTTGTTGAATATTGGATAAGAGGAAGAAGTACTTCCTCTTGAGCTTCTTGAAAGGAGAGAGAGGGAAGAGGAGAGGGAGAGAGAGTCTGAAATCTCAAAATAATCTAACTAAAGAAAGTGCACATTGAGAAACTATATAAATCTTGGACCAATATCAAACAAATTTCATAAATCTGAATCAAATTTGTCTTAAGGACCATTACACACTCTCATGAATAGACAATCTTATTTACTTAGTAATGGATTGTCCTATTATAAGTTATTTTTATGCCTTCCTAAACTATCATAAAATTTAAAATTCTTCACATCAATTACGAGAGGGTTGCATTCATTACCTGTGATAGATTTTGCTGCTACAATATCATGTCATTTGGCTTTAAAAATTCAAAAATTACTTAAAGTTAATTATGAATGATGTTTTCAAAGACAAAAAAAGTCAGAAGGTTGAAGCCTATGATAGTGAATTACTGATTAAAGTAAACTCCAATACAACACATCACAAATCTTCAGGAGAATTTTGTTCCACTAAATAAGTTCTTTTTTTTTAAAACCAAATTTTATTCCAACAGAGAAAGGATTAAAATAGCGACCACAATAGACACCAAAATACATCAAAAGAAAAGAAAATAAAGTAACCTAAATAAACAAGACAGAAAAAATGCAATAAATAATTCAACAGTCAACAGCGAACTCAGGGTGGCACCCCTCTGCAACCAACCCGCAACTATGCACGGACCATCCATTAATAACAACCACTCATTAACAACCCACACAGGCAACCACTAAGCACAAGGGCATACCATCAAGGTTTGCAACAAGCCTAGACCAAAAGGGAGAAAAGCAGGGGGCCACCTCATCATTGTCCAAAAAGTTAATAATGCCCACAACAACGAAAGCGAGAAGAAAACCCAAACACAGTTCCGTCTTTTACCTCCGCCACTAGAACTATACTTAACATCATAAACGTGGTCATCAAAATCATCACCCTCCCCAAAAGAAGAAGAGGAAAGGTTCTCATCCAACTCCAGCCAGTCCGATTGAAGCAAGACAGAGTTATTAAAAGGGAGAGATATATGAGTTTTTAAATCTACATTATACATAACAGAAATAGGAATATAAACATACACAATATTCCCCATCTAGACATTTACAAAATGAGTCACATTCGACTCAGCATTAACAGGTAAAACAGAAGTCAAATAAATAGCCTAACTTTAACCTCCCGTGCCACAAGCTCCAAAGGAATGGTGCCATCAGAAATAACAAACGCCTGGGAAGGAGAACTAGGTAGATCCTCACTAAATATAAAACCAACCCTGAAAGCCACCTCATACGAAAAATCACTTGAATAAGCTACAACAACCTCACATGAATGGCTAGCTATAAGATTTAGACCATGATAATTTTCACTCACAATTCCATTCACTCCATCACAACAAACCTTCTTAGGCAGATTCGAAAAAGCAACAAAAGGAGTAGGCTCCTTCACCACAAGAACAAAGTCACTAAAAGCTATAGTAGAGTCCAATGTCACAACATTAACCCCCAAACAGTCAACAACAATCCCAACAACAACACCAACAATACTCAAAACATTAACAACGTCAAAATTTTCCATCCTATAGGTATCAGGGCCAGAAGAAGCCCCGAGTCAAATACACACATCTGAAAACACACCCACATGAGCCAGTTCCACACCGATAGGAGCGAAAATAGCAGTGGTAGGGGGAAGGGAATTCACATGAACAAAGGGATCAATAAGATCCAAAAGAGGGTTCACAACGGGAACAAATCCAAACACAACATGAGGCTGAATAGAAGCAGCAGCCTGCCGCAAATGAGTAAACAACTTAACACATTCAGACTTCTTATGCATAGATTTGCAATAAAGACAGTAACCAGGAAAACCCTCTAAAACAACTTTCTGGATGTAGCCTAATTTCTCAGAGCCAAGCTAAACCGAATCAAAATAAGTTTTAGAAATGTCCATTTCCACAAGGATACGAGCAACTGATGGCTTCGAACCCACAACAGTTGCATTGTCAGTATGAAGAGGACGACCAAATAAAGACCCCATACCAAAAAGTATGTGAGGAGAAAAAAGATGAGGGCGAAGCTCTGGAAAGGAAATCCATACATGGACGAATATTGGAGACTCCTTCAATAGATCAAGGAATGGTGTCCATTTAATCACTTTCATAAAAAAGCCAAAAATAAAGTATGATCTATGCACAAAAACCCTATCATTGTCGAGATCATTAGAAAGCTTGATCGAAACATTTCTCAGATCCAAAAAAGTAATAGAAAACTCACCAGATAATTTTGATTTAAAAAAAAACTCTTAATCGAGTCAAACACTGGACGCCGCAATGAAAATTTTCTCACTAAAGCAAAATCAAAAGGCTTGGCAAGATGAATAACTTCATCCACCAAAATTCATAAAGCAGGCAAACCCCGAATCATAGTGACTTGCATATCCGGAAACTCCTTAGACGCATCAGAGCCAGACAAAACCTCCTTGAAAGATCTTGAGCGATTCTTACAATCTAGAAAGCCAGTGTCTAAAAGCTTAACAAAATTTGCTATAGCACTAGAGAAAGAAAAAAAGCAAATAAAAACAACCAGATGAAAAAATGGACATATAAGAGATCAAAAAAACTCCCCTCAGTTTGAAGGTGCCAGAGCGAAACCACCTCCAACGACGGTTAGGGCAAAAGCCCTAACAAGACGAAACGAAGTAACACGCCAGCGTAAGAATTTCAACTTTTATGCCTTTCCTTCAACCACTAGATATTCCACTCAATAAGTATAACATGTGTCTTAGGCTTCGTTTGAGATAACTCTTTTGCTATTTTCTAAAGCTGTTTTGTAGTATAAATTTTTTTTTTTTCAAAAAAATTTGTACTTCAAAAAATTTTGTACTAAAAAATTGTTTTAAAAAAAATTGTAAAAAAATTGCCCCAAATAAAATCTTAATCTTTTGAAGTGTATCATCCGAGCCAATAAGAGGAAGATCTGGGCTTCATACTCATGTTTGAAAGCTTAAAAAAAAATCTAATAAAGTTAGTGTGATCATGAAGATTTCATTATTTAGAATAGCTAAAGAGTTATATTTGATGACTTAAAATGTGGATTGTGGAACAAAACTGCCTCATATTTTAATGAGACAAGTACTCATCTTTATTATGTTGTAAATGAGCTTAGCCGTCTCAAATTTTTCTTAATAACGAAATCAAAAGTCGAGTTTATTCAGTCATCAGCTTGAGATCAAGCTCAAACTAGAGCTCGAATATCATATAAAAGTAGCTACACACTCAATGAGTTCAGACACTAGTACGAGAGTGGAGTGTCCATCTATAGTATAGCTTAAAAGCCAATTGTTTGATTATAACATCTTACTTAATCTTATCCTCACACCTATACATCACTTACACTTATATATACACACAGCTTATAATAAAAAATTTGTACAGTTTAGTCTTTTACTGAAATGGATGTCTAATTTCCTTTCTCTTTACTCTTCTTACTAACCTAGTGAAACTAGTACAACTGCATCATATTCACATGGTATCAAAGCCCTTGGCTCATAGCCCCATGAATCCTTAAATGGATGCATCATCCTCCTCTCACACTAAAGATGTCTCCATCGACCCCTCCGTCAAAGACGTTGCCATCCTATCTTCCCTAAAGTTTCACATTTCTAATATCGAGACCATTGCTCCCCTATAGCTGTCTAATGACAACTATCCCAATTGAAAATCTCATATCCTAAAATTATTTCGAGTAAACAGCTATGTTAGATTCCTTGACAAAACCACCACACCACCAGCTGCCCATATTCCCATAGATACCAACGGCAACTCTCGTCCAAACCCCGCCTACAATTGATGGATCCTAATAGGCCAAAACCTTGATGCAGCCATATGTTCCACCATCACCACAATGATCCTCTCCTACGTCCTACATCGAAACGCATGTGCTAAAATATGGAGCACCGTGGAACATTGTCTGCAGGCTACAAATTGATCCATAGTGATACAACTCAAGAAACATGTAGCTCACTATGCTTCAATACCGCACTAATATCAAGACACTAGTTGACAACATTGCCACTGTTAGATGTTCCATTGACAGCGAGGACATTCTTCTCTACACGCTAAATGGATTCCTGCCGTAGTATCAAGCCTTCATGACTTTCATCCAAACCAAACTAACACAAGTTGCTCTCGAGGGCCTCTACTCCCTTGTCCTGAGTGAAGAAATTAACATATCCACTAAATCAGCCAAAGATTCATCCACCCCAAACATAAACACCGCTCTCTACACCAACTGAGGAAGCTTCAATTCATACCCCAAAGTGCATCAAGTCTGACCCAACCACCTGTTGCAAATCCCGGAACAACCTTTTGTCATATTTGCTGGAAATGTGGTCACACAACAAATAATTGCTGGCATCATCTGAACACCCAATATCCCACCATGCCAGCAGCTCTTCTAGCGTCCAACTCACAGCCTAGCACCAATTGGATCTTCAACTCCTGGGCCTCAACCCACCTCACCAACAATCTCGAAAATATCATCCATCCAACCGAGTACAATGGCACGGACAGTGTTTCAATCGGTGACTATAGATCTCTTCCCATAGCTCACTCTAGCCAAGGCATTCTTCCCCCACCGAGCCGTAAGATTCTTCTCCCAAATCTACTTCACATTCCTCACATTGCTCACAATCTACTTTTAGTTTCCACACCCACCAAGGATAATAATCTTTCTATTCTTTTTTATGCCCTTGGCTTTCACATAAAGGACACCACAGCCAACTCCTTTCTTCTCTCCGGCCCCTTTAGTGACGGTCGCTATCATCTCTCCACTTCAACCCACAACAACCGAGACCGCCTTAAGCTCTTGCCGCAACTATTCTCACTCCACTTCGTTGGCACCATCGAGTCCATGTTTTATTAAATAGATTAAAAATTAAAGATTTTCTGGTGAAATAAATATTTAAAACTGTTATTCAAATTTTATATATTTAATAACAGCATTAAACGACCTGTACAGCACAGTAGCTATAAAAAAAATTTATCACCATTATATACTGTACTTTGTACAGCTTTTTCAGAAATAAAAAATAAAAAAGTTGAACACGACTTCCTTCTTCTTCCCCGAAATCCAATATTTTTGATGAAGCAAGCTCTAGCTCTGAGCAAATTATTATGTTTGGTGTTCGGATTCGTCCAGACATCAATTCAGATGCGTCAAATCATCAAAATAAATTGGGACCCAGTATATTTGGATGACGTGAGTGTCCGGACATCTGATAAACGGACGTAATAATTCACCCTAGCTGTGCAACCTCCGTGGCTCCACCACGGTCCGTGATTTCATCAATGAAGCATAAATCCCAATGCAACTATATTTGCGCAACTGGAGCTCAAGCTGTTTATTTGCGCAACAAGCCAAGCTCTAATTATCTATGACTGAAACTCACCTCGATTCATTTATACCCCTAAAAGCACCAATCTCTTTGAACGAATTAAAGAATTTGACTAAGAGTTCAAGCAATTACACTTATCATGATCATTATCACCTCGTGTTTAAAGCCCATAACCTAGTGATGACACGCTTGTTTATTTTAGCTTAAGTGAGGTGGTGGTTAAATCTCTCTCTCTCTCCAAAGTTTGAAAATGAGAATGAGATTTCATTTGGGGTAACCTTTTTATTGTTTTCTAAATCAAATTTTTTTTGTATAAAAATTTTAATTAAAAAAAATTATACTAAAAAACTGTTTTAAAAAACAGTAAAAAAAATTATCTCAAACAAAGCATGAAACTTAAGAAGATTTACACTAAAATCTTTTTTTGTCGTTGATGCCTCTAAAGGTCAAGGATGTCACTACTAAGAACATGAGGTTTTCGCAGCCTTTAGTAGTAGTTGTTAGCAAACCGATGCTATAAATAACTATTCAGACCGGTTTTCATCAATGCTAGAAATGGACATATTTATCCTCTTCGTGCCCAAACCGAGCCATTCGACCCTTGCTTCGTCTGCGTGTGATTCCTCCGTTTCCTACCTGCATTCGCTCAATGTTGATTCCTCCAATGCCGTTGAAATCACCATCAGTGCCGAATTCTTGGTCGCCATCAAATTGTTGTCGTCAACCCTTCGTGTGAAGTCCCCATCATCAATCCTTTGTGTGCAGTCCTCGTCATCAACCCTCCGTGAGACGACGACGCCGAATCCCCGCTAAAATCACCGACGTATTCCCGATTGCCATTCAGTTGCTCGGTCCATAGGTATTTTTCAACTAATCTCTCATCTGCGAAAGCTGTTTTAATAGTAGTGTGTTGAAGTGTCTTGCATTAAAATTACCTGCACCTGCATTCAAAATTTGCTGTTAAATTTCAATGTTTAGCTCCTTCAGGAGGGTCAACACAAACAAAATTGGTTTATACGATAACAAACTTATGTTTGGCGTATCTCACGAGTTTATAATGTTTTCAAACGGTATACCTCAATGATATATAGGTGAATATATTGAGTGTCTACAACCATATAAGAAAGTTGAAAGTAATAAAATTATCTCAAATACTTCACATGAAGTTCATAGAAGACACAACCATTATTTTAAAGATTATTTGAGGTCGTTTGCATTATTGAAAATCTTATTATAGATTTTTTGCTTATAATATTAGGCTTATGCCCATTAAAATAAATATAATTTTTTTTTTTATAATTTTACATTATTTCAAAATTAAGTTTTGATCATTAAACCTCATTTGAATTCTTTGTGCTCAACTCTTGCAAAAATTAGAATTAATTTTGAGCATATTTTCATTTTATCATATTATTTTATTTTCTTAATGAATTTTTTTATTTAAAATTTGATAACTTTTAATATACTTTGAATTAAAGCATGATTATATTTCTGTTCGATCCATTTCTATTACTTTGTGTTTTTGGTGATGTTTTCATATTGAGTTATAAGCAAAATATATTATTATATATGTACCTATTTAGCTTCATCATTTACTAGCTAGTTAATTCATTGGTAGTAATTTATTTTGCTTGAGTAAATTTCAATTGATGATATGTTATACAAGAAAGCAAATCAAATTGATTATTGATCTGCTATGTATCCCGATTATTGTGGTCCGATTAACATTTTCTTGCTACTATTTTCCGCTAACTTTTTTTTTTTTTTGGGACATTTAGGCCATTTAAGGCAAACACACACACTCAACGCATACACATAGACTCAAACCCTTAACCTCTTAGTTGGAAGCCAAAGCTCTCAACCAATAGGCCAAGGAGAGTTGTGTATTTTCCGCTAACTTCATCATCAATAGTTTTGCCTCATATAATGACCTATAAAGTTGATGCAAGCTTATCATTGACGCCAATGCCGACACCTACGAATTTTATCGCATATCCTCATCAACAACGATGATGCACAACATTTTCTATAAGAACAATGTTGTTAGAGCACATAAATGAGCCTCAAGCACATGTCACTTAACCTACTCCATCTACATCAGCTTACGGAGGCAGCACTACTCCATTGCATGACAGTCTATCATTAACGGATTGTTGTTCTCTAACTCACCATTATCTTCTAGTTTTCCTATTTATATGATTGTATAGCAAAACATAGAAATTAATGAAAATGAACCACTGAAAGCTTCTTCATATATTCTTCTGTTCTTCTCCTTCGCTAACTTCTGTTGTGCAGGTTTCTTACAGATGCATGTCATTGATGCGCATTGTTGCTCTTATAAGCTAAGATGTTAAAATCTTTATTTCTATCATTATAAATGTTCTTGCACGTAATATTATTAATAAATAAAATATGATAAACAAACTCCATGATTGCTCCCAAGTAGGAGTGTCAATATTTGACACGACACGAAAACCTGACCCGGACCTGACCCGGAAAATCCGGGTTGGACCCGACCCGAATTCAAAACGGGTCGGGTTCGGGTTTCAGAAATCGACCCGTTTGAAAAACGGGTCGGGTTCGGGTTGACCCGACGGGTTGCCGGGTCGACCCGGAAACCCATTTAATTTAAAAAATCCAGATTTCCCTCCCGCTGCCCGTTGCCCCAGCCCGCTACCTGCTGCCCCAAGCCCTGGCGCACTTCTGCCCAGCCAGCCAGCCCGCTGCCCGCTGTGCCCAACAGGCCACGCGCCAAGCGCCAGCCCGCTGCCCGCTGTGCATGCGGCCACGCGCCCAAGCTCCACGCGGCCAAGCGCCGCCCACCCGCATGCGGCCACGCCGCCACGCGCTGCCCGCTGCTTCCGCCCGTCGTCCGCCCGCATGCGGCCACGCCCCGCCCTCGCTTCCGCCCGCCGTCTGCCCGCTGTCCGCACGCCGTCTGCCCTCCGTCCGCAGGCAAAACCCCAAATTCCGGGTCGGGTCGGGTCAACCCGACAACCCGCCGGGTCGGGTCCGGTTCAAATTTCCGACCCGTTTGTTTACCCGGGTCGGGTTAGAGTCGACCCGTTTGAACCCGGGTCAGTTCCGAGTTCGACCCGAACCCGACCCGTGACCCGAAATTTACACCCCTACTCCCAAGGAAAAGAATTATCGACATAATCATCTTACAACTTCTGATGAATCATAGATAAATTCCTCAGCAACTCTCGAAGAAATTAAACTTAAAAACTATGTACAGCTTAACTATAACATCAATTTCCTACCCTTATTTATGTTACAGATTAGAGGCAAATGAAGGAGAATATTAACTAATAAAGTCCCCACACTTGCAAGATATACTAATTGTCTCCAAAATAGTAGATTAAGGCTTTCTAAGCAAACTTTGTCCACTGAAGCCCACATAATAAGAATGGAGTTGTCCAAGCGGTTGCGCTGAGGATGATTAAGACAGAAAACAGCTAAAACACCTTAGTTATCAGTTCTAATATCAGAAATATTCCATAAACACGTAAGAAAGAAGTGTCAGTAAATTCCATATACAGGATGATGAAGACAGAGCCTTCAACAGGATAGTGAAGCATACGGGTTTAAACGAGTCTTGTCGAGCTCAGCTTGTCAGTCAGAAAGCGAGCTCGAGTTCAACTCATGTGCTCGATAAGCTCTACTCTCGAGCCCATAAACGAGTCGAGCTCGAGCGCCTGCTTAATAGCAAAAAGCTGTTGTATAAAGCTGTAAAAAAACTGTCCCACACTATGCCTTAAAAATCATAAAACTCAGTTGCATATGACAGAACATTAGACGATGAACTTGACTAAAAAAAGTTGTTTTAGAGAATAAACTTTCTTAAACATAGTTATAAAATTGTTAGCCACATACCAACATCATTATGGTAGTAAAAAGAATAAATAAAAGCACATAGAACGCCAGTCCTGCACTGCATGCCAACTCATATATAGCTTTACAGAACGCCAATGGATCAATTGAAAGACTTGATATTGCACACTGATGAGAAAATGATGCACCACAATTGATTAGCGATATAGACTGCCTCACGCTTAATGTAGCGAATCGGCGGAAGAATTTAGACATGCAAGAAAGAACATCTAAGTTGGGGAATAAACTAAGCTCCAAGGCTTCAAAAGAGTATATAATTCATCAAGCTCTTTCCTACTGCAATATATATATTTATAAGCTAGCAAGAACATTCTAGAAGGCATGTAACAAATATATAACAAACTTAGACAAGCTATTCCTAATGGCTTATTTAGCTAATGATGCACCGTATCAACTCTTCTGCAGCTAGTTTAATCTGTTAGTTCTTGGTTTAGAATATCAATCAAAATAACTTAAATTTACAATTGATCGTGTCACAAATAAGGAATCATATATTTGTTGAATTACTGAGTTAAATTGTTACGTTCTGGAAAGTTCGCATTGGTAGAGAGAGATGGTTTAGCATCTTAGTTTTGCATGGAGATCCAACAAACAAACATATAAGCGAGTAGGGTGTGACATTCATAAGAGGCACCAAGATTTTTATGTGGAAAATCACAAAAGGGGAAAACCACAAGGCTGACTCAGTTTGAGTAAATCCACTAGCATTTATAATTGAGTACAAATGAGACATTTCCATAGGAGAAGGCTAAATGTAGCAAATGTAGATCATGATGGGCATATTACATGCTTGGAGTTAGAAGAATCCAATGACATGAGAGTTGTTCTCAAGAGAATGTTGACATATTTATTTAGCCAGTAGGACTGTATTTGAGTGATTGAGGTCAGAAAGACTATCGGCGACAGGCGACAGTGGTCAGAGAGGATCTTAGTTGGTAGGTGACAGTAGTAGGAGGGATGGTAGTATGGTAGTCGGCAAGTGATGGTAGTTGATGGTGACACTACAGGAAAACAGTTCATTTCTGACAAAATTTCCGGCGGAAATAAATTCGTCACAAATTCCGACGGAATTTCCGGCGGATTTCCAACGGATTTTTTTTAACAAATTTCCAACACATTTTTTGACTGGTTTTCCGACGGATTTTTTTCGATAACATTTCCGGCGGACTATCTGACAGATTTCTGACGGAAATTAAAAAATTAAATTATATTTTAATAACTTAAATTATAATAGTTTTTTATAATTATTTATTTTTTTAAATTAAGTTAAATAATTTAATAATTTATTGTTAAATTAAATTAACTAATTTTTTAATTCATTGTAAAATTAAATTTTTTAATTTAAATAAAGATTAACTAACTAATTAAATTAAACAGATTTTGTTAAATTAAATTTACTAAAGTCTAAGTTTTAACTAATAAAACAAATACTTTATCAGTTATAGGCTAAATAAAATAAAGTCTAAGTTTTAACAGATTTTGTTTTCTGGGATAGATGGCAGATGGCGCGGATGCTAGGCGCGCGAAGGGGGCGCGGTTCGAACCTTGCCGAAATCATTCAGCGCCGTCGGGCTCACGCGGGAGGATCTCACGCCGGCGGGCTCACTTCAGCGCCGGGGGGCTCACTGCGCGAATGCTAGGCGGGCGGAATTGGGTGCAGCGGACGGGAGCTGGCTTTGAATATTTTTTTTAAAAAAAAATTCTTTACTTTCCGGCGGAAAATAAATCCGCTGTCAATATTTTCCAGCGAAAAATTCGTCGGAAATGCGCCTGAAATATTTCGACGTATTATTTTACGCCGGAAGGCCTTTTACGGCGCGCGTCAAACTAGCACAAATATTTCCGCCGGAAATGCTAATTTCCGACGGAGATTGTCCAATTTTCCGGCGAAAATGTCTGCCGGATAATGATTTTTTTCCTGTAGTACAATGATAGTTAGAATGGGTCGTTGTCGGCGGGCGACGGTCATAGCAGTTGAATGTAGTCATCGGGTGATAGTGGTTTAAAAGATCATAGTCGTAGGGTGGCAATAGTCAGAGTGGACCGTAGTCGGTGGGCAATGCCGTGACAACAGTCAGAGTGAACCGTAATCGATGTGCAACTGTGGTTGGAGTGGACTGTAATCAGCATCATGCAACTGTACGTGGTTGGAGTGGATTGTAGTTGGTAGGTGACAGTGGTCGGAGTGGACCATAGACAAGTGACGTTGGTCAGAGGGACTATAGTCGGGCAACAATCAATGGCTGGACGGAAGTTCGGCGAAGGTCAATGGTCGGACAAAAGTCCGGAGAAATACTAGCAATGGTCGATGGATACGGGTGGTCGATGAGGAATCTGGTGAAAAGAGAACTCTTAAATTTATTTTCCTCTCTCCTCTTCTTTCTCTTACTTCCTCCCCCTTTTCAGTGAAGAATGATGGATCAATTTATAGTTTTCTAAAAGTGGCATGGCATGTAAATAGGAAGAAGATCAAGTGAATGTTGGAAGTGTGCGAGATTCACGCCCAACTAAGATATTTTTTTGATAACATATCAAGAATACATTTTGTTCTTCACTCCAATTTATGTTGGTCAAATGAATCAGCTTTGTTTCCCTTTTATTAACCCTATCTAGGCCGAAGGTAAGATTAATATGATTCGAATGTGTTGATAGGGGAATGATTATTGTGCAACTGATGCAAAAAAAGAGCAAATAGGAGCAATTGAATGTCCCCATACTTTATTCCAGCCTCCACACAGTTACATTAAGGATGTCCATGACTGCTCATCGTACTAGAAAAATACAGGAATATTATTAATCTATTCTATTTTAAACCTATATTTATAGTAAACGTAATTTGAAGCAATAGATCACTTAGGGCAATTTTTTATATAGATAATTATTAAACTATTATGAAAGACAGCTTTTTGAAAGCTACAGTAAAAAATAGCTTTCTAACACAGTTTATTGAAAGCAATGAAAAAATTATGATTATATAATTTAAAAAATAAAACAGTAAAAAAAATTATCCTAGATGAAACAAATAAATTAATCTTCTTTAAATATGTCCTAAAAGTAAATGATTTATTTCTATCATATTAGCTTTAGTTGTAGAAGCAGATTTTAATAGATTGCTCAGAAAGCTATCTCAAATGAAGTCACAATTTGCACTGAAAAATTTTTAGGTGCGGAGTGCGCACCGTCCGCACAAGCACTGGGTGCCTAGCGGGACCCAGCGGTACCGAGTGCGGGTATCGCTAGGTACTCAATATTTGTGCGGACGGTACTCCGCACCTAATAATCTCTCCAATCTGCTAGGCTCCAAGTACCCAAATGACTTAGCTGTACGATTATTTGGCTTTTCGATAATACATGATCAATTTCATTGCCCCGAACTCCCATTTTTCGCTCAATCGAAAATTTGTTGTAACTCAAAATAAGAAAATTGGATCAGAATGATGAACACATGGCTCAAGACCTAAGCTTTTAAGCATCTAATGATGCATGTACGTGACCCAATTTTAGCATCCTCTCACCTGAACTGCCAAAACCTCTTGTGGATAACAAAACTACATTTCGTTAGCTGTCAATTAAGACAATTAGCTGTGTAAAACAGATATATTAATTAAATGGGTAGATATTAGCTTTGAAATTATCATGTAATAGAATAATAGATACCCACCTAATTTAATTAATGTACTATTCAATAGCCAACATGAGAATGCACACCCATCATACCATAATCATCATCACCTGGAAAAGTTATTATATGCAGAGTCCAGACACGAATAATCGCTCGGATATGTGAGTGTACATACTGTATACAAATTTGTACACATAGTATATCAAATTTTTATACACACTGTGTGCACTTACTGTCCGAACGATTCTTTCCGTCTGAACTCCACACATAATAATTTCTCCATCACCTAACATGTCTTTTATGTTGGAAGGAGCATTTCTAGAAGAAGCCCTCTCTAAATGATAACCCAACTTATTTAATAATTAAAATACAATTCATGACCTGAATATGGTTTCCTGTTATAGTTTAATTAAACGCATATAAATTAATTATAAATAAAATTGTGAAGAATATTAAATAAATTATTGATTTTTTTTTTAATCTAAGTTAATATACTAATCACATTTTCCTCTATGGAAGCAGCTCGCAGGTAGTAATCACCCGAGGAATTGGGTGACTAATTCATACTTTAATCTCAAACCAAACATCTCATTCAAAACATTATTAATAGAGATGCATAAACATCTGAACTGAAATGGAATCAGGGAAGTTCCTTAGATCCCATTGTGCTAGAGAATCTGTTTTGACAACTTAGATTATAACAATTGAACTGACTCAGTACGATGATCACCAGCTGAAGCAGCTCGCCGCCGGCGACTCTGTTGCCGGAGCTGACCACACAGACGCAGAAAGAAGTCGACAATTCTTCCAGCATAGGACGAGCTTATTAGGTCCTTCCTCATCCACTTTGTACCCGTCATTAAAAAGTCCAAGCAGAAGGCGAGATTGACAGAGGTTGGAAAAGCTGAGCCCAATCCTTTGAAATCCAGCTTCTTTCAGCCATTCTGCCCAGCCTTCTCTCTCCTCTCCGCTCTCCTCCCGCCTCCGGTAAGCCCTACCCACTGATCCGGCGATCATCGGCCCTAGTATCAACTTCTCAACCACTCCCCTCGCCTTCCCCTGCATCGGAAACCCTGCTTCAAGAGAGTCCCACATCGCCGAGTACCTCTTCATCTCCTCCATAAAGGACCCCACAAAACCCCCGCTGCCATCACTGCCACCGAAAACGACGGCCTCCTCCACTACAGTCACAATACGGGCCCCGAGCTCGCCGGCGCATCCGAGGAAGGAGGCGATGGAGGCGGCGGAGCGCCATGGAAGATGCGGCGGGTGGAGAGCGCAGTTGAGCACCACCGCTTCCCCTTTCACCACCTTGACCGCTGCCGGCCGTAACTGATCGTCGGCGTCCAGTCTGCACTGCCCGAAGGAGAAGGACAGCCCAACCGACGCTGCGAAGGCCGCCAGCCTCCTTCCGGTATCTAGAACCGTGGTCCCCGAACGTCGGCTTCCGCCCAAGCGCGTGACAGCAGTGATTCGGAGGTGCGGCGGAGGTGTGAGCGAAGGAGTTTCCTGCTGAGAAACCATAGCCTGCATCAACGAGGCCCACTGCACTCCTTCCATGATGTCGTAATCAACGATGTGAACGCGGCGCTCGCCGACGACGGACTCGAGGATGGCCTGGTTGGCCGTGAAATGCCCGAATTTGACGTAGGGAGACATGTCCTGAAGCAACTGGAAGGCCTCGAGCACTTCGCCGGAGTTCGGCGGCTGATCTTCGTGCCTGCCTACTCCGTCGAGCAGGCGTTGGAGCGCGTCGGTGAAATGCTCCGCGAGGCGTTCCATGTTGGTTGCTCCACCTTCGGCGAGCAACTCTCTGAGCCGAGCCAATATCACTCGAGCCAAATCACTGCTTTTATTGGCTCCGGTTAGGGCCTCCGCCGCCGCCATCAGAAGGTGGACGAGGCGGAGGCCCCTGTCGTTATCTCTTTCGATTTCCATCGGCGGCGGGAGTTGTTGCTGAAACTCTTCCACCGGCGTGCCGGGGCAATTGGTACTGGTGGGGCTGACGTTCGTTGACCAGTCCTGGGCTGCCGGCGTGCATGGGAGGCCGTAGTGCTCGAGAAGGCCGTTGAAGTCGTTCTCCACGGAAAAATGACCCCAGTCTACCGCCGGCGACCAGTCTACCCATGCGAGGTCGCCGAACCCCGTGGTAGAACTAGTTGAGCTACAGCCGGAGAAGGCGAGCTCCATCATATACTCCATGTCTACTACTTCCATCTCTGTTTTTCTCTGCATCAAAGTTTGCCCTTCTTTGGCATATATATATACACACATCATATATAAATATTATATATAAAAGAAAGAAGGGGATGTTGGCTGTCGGAGACTCGGAAGAAAGGGTAACAAAGTTTAAAGTTAATTATGATTGTGATTTGGTTAAATGAAGTGTGATTAGGGGGCAAATCATGGATTAAAAATAAACCCTTAATTAAGGTGGAGATAAGGATTTATTGATTTATTATGGAATTATTTATTTTTTGAAAGGGGAGATAGTGATGGGGTTCGAACTTCTAAGCTTATCAGTGATGAAAGCAGCTTGAAAGGGTAAGAGATTGATTAAATTTTGAGGATAAACAACTGGATGAGGATGATTTATATTAGTTAAATTTTTTAATTACTTTTGAATGTTGCAATCAGAAATTATCTCATTATTTTTTTAATATATTTCAAGTAATATATGTTTTGCAGATTTCTCGTTCAGATTAATATCATAATTATCTGATAAATTTTGTATTAATTATCAATTATCTTGCACAATCTTTCTTTTAATGAGAAATTATTAGGTGCGGATACTGGATGGAATGAACTGTCCGGTTTTCTCGCTGTCTATGATAAAAATATAGTCAAAGCATAATTAAAGTGGAGCTCCTACAATAACTTTGCTTTGATTATGTTTTTGCTATAAACAAAGAGAAAATTGTAAGGTTATCTCTCCGTAATAATTTGCCTCATGTAACAGACTCTATATAGTGAGATAAAATTTTGATGTTGTTAATTATTGCTGCGGACACAGCTCACCTTGGTTTGTTGTTTGAGAGTTTATGCTTTCAACTAAGAGGTCTTAGATTTGAATCTTTGTATGTGCGTTGTATGTGAGAGTTTATCTTAAATGATCTAAATGTCTAAAAAAAAAAATTTATTGCTGCTGCTGTTGCTTTGAAATTTGAAGTTTACTTATTTTATGGACGCCAAAGATTGTGAGCTGTTGAGCAATAAAAGAATTACTTTTATGGACATTCTTCCCACATCTAGACAATTCCCGTTTTAGCTATTTTTCCGAGCAAGCAGCTTAGCTATCTTTGGAATTTTTTATATTTTTGTTTTTAATTTTATTTTTAAATATATTTATTCATTATTTTATTTGTTTTCTTAAAAAGAAATTAAATTATTTATTGTAAACACCCAAAATGTTTTTGAATTATGTAGAGTATTTAAATAAAAATTATTACTATCGGTCTCTCCCTGCCATTATCAACTATTGCTATCGCCAACAAATGGAATTTTTATTAGGTCCGGACACCGGATGTAGACCCGGACACCGGACGTAGCTCTACGTTCGGAGTCCAATAAAGTCGCGACACTTGGCATGCCCATGTGGACATTAATTTCTATTTTTTTTATTGCCAGCCCGGGCTGACCCGGCCAAAAAATTCCTGTTCAAAATTTTATTATAAGAGTTGTTTTGAAGTAACGTTTGTTGTCAAAGTTTGTAGTACCTAGCAATACCGAACAATATTTATTAAAAAATATCGGGCAGTACCGAGCACTACCGAGTGATACCTAACATTTGTACCAAGCAGTACCGAGCAGTACCGAGCGGTACCGAGCAGGAATATTTTGGGCCGGGTCGATCGGGCTAGCAAGAAAAAAACAAAAATAAATAAAAAATTAATATCCACAAGTACAGGACAAGTGTCGGGATTTTATTGGACTCCGGACGTAGAGCTACGTCCGGTGTCCGGACCTAATAAAAATTCAAACAAATGCCACAATCCTCATTGTTTTGGCAGCAACCACCGTTATAGCTCAAGTCAACTTATTTAATATTAATAAAAATAAAATTAATATATTTTTAACATATGAAATATATTGTATTTTGTATTAAATATAAAAATAAAATAATAATAATAATAAGAAGAAATAATTACAAATGGTCTTTTAGAGCTGACTTGCTTCATTCACCTATTATCTTGAATATATAAATAAGAATTAGAGGACTCATACATAGCCTTCACATTTTAGGTAAAATGCTAAATATCAGGTTGATGGTAAAATTTTTTTGGTACATTTCGACCAATTAAAATAAACTCACATACACAGCACATACGTAAGACTCAAACTCAAGACCTCTTAATTGATAGCCAAAACTACGTTATTACTGTGAGAGAGATTAAGATTTTATTAAAGAGATTTAGGCTTCGTTTGGGACGGCTTTTTTACTGCTTTCTAAAACAGAGTTTTAGTACAAAATTTTTTATTTTGGTACTAAAACTCCGTTTTAGAAAGCAATCAAAAAGCCGTCCCAAACGAAGCCTTAGTCAATTACATAGTTCATGCAAGTAATTGTTATTATAAAAATAAAACCACCAAAATCTCAAGAAAAAAAAATTTTGTGTCAATCAGAACTTCAAAGTCATAATGTATTTTGTATTAAGAGATTCTGATATAAATTTCTTTAATCTCACAAGCCCCAAGTCATCACTCAACCTAGCCAATATTAAATGTTCAACTAGGTGATAAAGAAATAACAATAGATTCATCAAAAAAAATTTAGACATCAATCTCAATGCCCCTCAACTTCATGAAAAAATTAAGAACAATGACCTTTTTGTGACATAAGGTTCATAAAGTTTTATTTCATATATTTTATAAAGAGGTGCAAGGTCAAAACTCAATATCAAGAATTTAAGAAAAATCATTGAATTTATAATAATGTGCGTGTTTCATGAGTTGAATATTTTAGAAGCAGCATCTTTGTTATCTAGTATTAATCTAACTTTCATCGAAAATGTCCTGTATATTAGCAAATCACTCAACTCATTCAAGTCGTACGTGCATGCTTCCTTCGCACGTGAAGCTTCTCATCTTTCTTCTAACACTAGGCGAATATGAATTCAAGAAGCCCTTTATGTTTTCCGTAAAAGTATTTGTCCACGCCCATAAAAACCTTTTTCTCTCAAAAATTCTCTATCAAGTTGTTCAATTCAAGTTAAAAGCTCAACAATTTGAAACATAGAGAGGTATTATTGATCCCTCTATTATTTGGGCACCTTTGAGCTTGCCATTTCTTTTAGGTGACATCAAGTTTCATCTAGTTGCTTCTATATTGAAAGATATTGCTCAAAGATGATTCAGCTCAGCTTCCTATCAATATCATCAAAATCTTTTAGAGATTTTTTACACAAATTTTGTTGCCTCCTCTCATTCAATTATATTAAACTTCTCAACATAGGAATGAACTTTCAGGAATAGTATCTTAGATAAAAAAATATATTGCAAAGCACTAAGAAATCCACTTGCCTTCGTTCATTCAGTCATGTACAACAATTCAACATCAAATGATTTTGACATTACTAAATTGACTTTCTTTTTATCCAAAATAAAAATGTAAAGCTTAACAATAATTATTAATGCTTAACACTTTTTTTTTTTCGATTAGCCCAATTTTAAAACTTTCTCGATGCACCATTTTTTTTGATTTGGAAGTTGCTCTTCGGCACAATTACATATGCCATAAATGTTCTGCTCTCAGATTTTCTTCTTTTGCTTGGCTGGCAATTTGTGATGGGTTAAAAACGGCTAATACGTTAGCTAAAAGGAATATTCAAGTTAATAGAACTTGCTCTCTTTGCCGTAATGAGGATGAAAGTGTTAAGCATTTAATGTTTCAATGTGATTTTTCTTTCTCTGATGTTTTCTTTTCTACTGATGTTTTTGGATGGATTTTTTCTTAGTCTGACTTTGCTGCAACTGTTTGAATTTATTGGTGATCTAAAACACTTTAATTCTCTTGATAAGAACTTCTATTTCCTTGCAATTTGTTGTTTTGTATACTTCCTTTGGAGTGAACGTAATGATAAGCGTTTTGAGAATTCTCAAGCTGCTCTTCATCTCATCCGCATCAAAATCTTCAATACTCTTTATGTGAAGGTTTCTAAATGGAAAAATTCTGAAGCAATTCACCTTGCTTTCCCCTCGTGCTTCAGGTCATTTTTGAGACAATAATGTGTGGATCCGACCTCTCTATTGGGATCTCCCCTTGGATGGCCTAGCCTCCTCGTACCTCCAGATCTTTCTTTCTGCATTTGACTTTACTATTTTTGGGCACTCTACAAAATTTTTCATGGACTGATCTGTGTGGACCAGGGCTTTCCATTTTTTGTGGCTTTCTGCGCGGGACTACTAGATGAATCTTCTATGAGTTTGTTCTAGTCAGGATTGGTCGATTCCATTTTTTACTCAGTCATCTTTTTTTTTTTTTTTTTGAATTTTTTTGTCTGTTTTTTCTACGAATTTTTTATTTGTTTTGATTTATTTTTGTTACAGATCTCTTTTATTTTTATATGTAAATTGGTTGTAATTTCTTTTAGGCTTTTTTTCTTCCATTTTACTGTTATGAGCTATGCTCTTATTTTCCAAAAAAAAAAAAAAACCTTTTTTCCATATCCATATCAATTTTCTGTGATTTTAATTGTCCTCTTGGCATTTGTACGGTATTGCATCACTCAAATATGTAATTGAGTTTGAAATGATCAGCCAACCAGGTCATTGGATTGTTGGTCAACCGTTGACTTTTTCTTCCCTCATTAGTTTGCTTCACACACCGCTTACGGAGTCAAGACACTTAAACGGCAATTGACATATGCATAACACAGTTCGTACAGCCGATTGTGGCTTTCTTTTATAAATTTTTAATAAATCCCAAGCATCCTTCGCTCCTGAAATATTTGATGGCCATGTCAACGGCTGACTTTGATGTAGGCCATCTCGCTGGAAACTCTAAAGAGGACAAGTCGAGTCAAATTGGGGGCCATAATATAATATTAGGTGTCTCAATTCGGTCAACGGGTCAGATTCGGGTCGAACCCAATTGGATCCGAGCATAAATAGGTTGATCTGAACCCAATCTGTTTAGGTAAATGGGTTAGGATTTCTAACCCAGACCCGACCCGCACTAATTGTCGGGTTGACCTGACCCACTCTGCAAACCCGCATGCGAGTTGCTGAGTGGCGTAATCTAGGGCTTGGGCATCGATGCGCCATGGGCGAATGACAACTGGGCAAAGGCGCATGCGTGTGTGTCACGACCCGACCCGACGGGGACGGATCCCGCCCGAGCCGGATCGCGACGAGAGACCTTTCTTAACCAGGATCTGGCTTTGGATTAGGTTACTGAACTGATCTTTCAAATTCTTAACTCAACAGAAGCACACAGAACAACAGAGCTACTAAAAACATCAAATGCAGCGGAACAAAACATCTATCTTTTCATTTCCTCAAAATAATCATCTACAGAACAGTACATGGCTTTCAACAAAAAGAAAGACAGAACAGAAAAGCCATGACTGTACAAAAATCAAAAGTACAAAAGTACCTAATCTGATCAGACTCTGAAACCTAGTCCTGAACTTCCTTGCCCTTCCCAGAACCTGAAAACCACCAGAAAGCAAGGGTGAGCTCAACACAGCTCAGCAAAAGCAACAAACCACCAATCTAAATTCTCAGAAAACAAAACCAAATTCATCGGACAGAAATCAGATCAGAAATCGGAACAGAATCGGAAATCAAAACTTACGGACAGATATCAAATCACATCAGAGTCGTACAGATCGTATCAGAACAGAACAAATCAACAGAGTCAGAATCAGAAATTCGGAATCGTACGGATCATATCATATCATAATCACAATTTCGTACAGAACAGAACAGATACAGAAAATAGTACAGATACATATAGCTAAATGCCCTGACACTGACGGAATCTCTATGGATTCCGGCCCCTTATGCCTCCCTTCCCAGACACTGACTGAATCTCATAGGATCCAGGCCCCTTATGTCTCCCTTTGTGCTCACGGCACCAAAACAGATGTGCTTATAGCACCAAAACAGAATTCATCGGATCCGGAACAGAACTGATTTCAGAATTTCAGATTTGAGCTCATTTCAGATTTCCCGTTTCACTAACTGAATCTCATAGGATTCAGGCCCCTTATAACTCCCTTTTTATAGCTTATACACATAGCATTTCAATTCAGAACAAATACGGACAATTCAGAAATTACCCAAAAAATCGGGCAGCACAACGGCAGTATACGGAATTTACACAAAAATTCCTGCAAAGAAAATTTACCGAATTCGCACAGAATACAGATATCAACATTTCAGAACATTTATTCTACTGCACAGATAAATTCCAATTTCACAGAAAAATCTGGTCGACTAAAAACACAGTCGAATCAAAAATACCCGGACGAAAATCTTCAGAAAATAACCAAAATGTGCACACTCGGCACGTCAACAATATACAGAAAGTTACGCGGTAAAAAACTGAGCCAATCAACAGATACGGACAAAAATCATTAACGAAAACGAAATCCGGACAGAATATACCGCCAAACACGACGGTTCTGAAAATTGAGAAAGGCGGAATGTGCCTTACCTCGAGCACAGCAATTTCCTCAACAGCCACTTCGGGCGAAAACGGCTCCGCGTTGTCCGAAAATCAACTTTTCCACTTTTTTCCTTCGTTTTTCTCTCTCTCCTCAGTTTTTTTTTCTCTCTTCAAAATATCTCATTTCTATATATATCCAGACTGATCGTCCTGGACGATCGAGCTTCGTACCGGACGATCCATGAAGAGAGGAATTTCGTCCAGACGAAAAATGACCTATCGTCCCAGGCGAAGGGTTCACGGGAGAATTTTCGTCCAGACGATCCAATTTTCGTCCCGACGAATCATACAACCAAAACTGATTTTCTGCACAACCTGTACCGATCGTCCCGGACGATCCGACTTCGTCCCGGACGAACCTGGAGCAAAAACTGATATTACAATCTCCCCAACTTAAAAAAAAATGTCGTCCTCGACATTATCCAATCCAAACTCAGTCAAAACAAGTACGGGTACGACCGTCTCATATCAGACTCCTTCTCCCAAGTTGCTTCCCGTGCAGTCCGGTGCTTCCACTGAACTTTAACCATCGGAATCTCTTTATTTCTTAACTTTCGGACGTCGTATGCCAAAATAAGCTCTGGCTCTTCCTTGTACGCCAGATTCTCCTGAATCTCCACTTCATCAGCTGACAACTTCTTCCCAGAGTCTGAAACCCACTTCCTCAGAGTGGATACGTGAAACACATTATGCACGTCAGGCATAGAATCAGAAAGCAATAGACGATAAGCAGATTTTCCAATTCTTTCCAAAATCTCAAATGGTCCAACATACCTTGGACTAAGCTTGCTTACCTGACCAAATCTGCTCACACCTTTCATCGGGCTGACTTTGACATACACAAAGTCACCGACCTGAAATTCAACAAATCTGTGCTTCTGATTGTAATACTTCTGCTGACGATCTTGAGCGGCTTTCAATCTTTCTCTTATCAAATTGATCTTCTGAGCAGTTTCATCAGCAAAAGTGGCCCCCAAAGCCTGTCTATCTCCGACCTCCGTCAGAGTCAAAGGAGTACGACACTTCCTGCCATACAAAGCCTCGTACGGTGCCATACCGATACTGGACTGAAAACTGTTGTTATAGGCAAACTCAATCAGCGGAATATGATCCTCCCAACTTCCGCTAAAGTCCAGAACACAAAGCCTCAACAGATCTTCCAGTACCTGAATCGTCCTCTCAGACTGTCCGTCGGTCTGAGGATGAAAGGCTGTACTGAAATGCAGTTTCGTACCCAAGCCTTGCTGAATGCCTTTCCAAAGTCTGGAAGTAAAGCGTCCATCTCGATCAGATACGATCACACACGAGGCACACCGTGCAATCTGACTATTTCCTTCACATAAATCTGTGCCAAGCGATCAACTGAATCCGTCTGTCTGATCGGAAGAAAATGGGCTGACTTCGTCAATCGATCTACAACCACCCAAATGGCATCATGTCCTTGTCGTGATCGAGGAAAACCCCATCGCAAAATCCATCGTTTACCTCCTCCCATTTCCACTCAGGGATAGGCAACGACTGCAACAGTCCACCTGGTCGCTGATGCTCTGCCTTCACCAACTGACAGGCTTCGCATCTCGACACAAACTCTGCCACATCCTTCTTCATCCCAGGCCACCAAAACAAAAGCTTCATATCAGCGTACATCTTACCACTGCCTGGATGAACAGTATAGCCAGAATGATGAGATTCGTACAGAATCTCCTGCCTCAAGTCTCCAAACACAGGTACCCACAACCTGTTCTTACAGAAAATAGCACCAGAATCAGAAATTCGAAGTTCAGGAGTCTTACCAGATCCAATCTGAGCTATCAACTTCGAATAATCAGAATCTGACTTCTGGGCTTCTTGAATCCGTGCTTCCAAAGAAGACTGAATACTCATCTGAGCCAACTCCAAAACATTGGAGGAAACTACCTCCAACTGCAATCTCTCCAAATCACGAATCAGAAAGTCATCACAGGTAAGCTGAATACCTGAGAGAATCCAGAAGACTTTCTGCTCAGAGCGTCCGCTACCACATTCGCCTTCCCAGGCTGATACTGAATAGTCAAATCGTAGTCCTTGATCAACTCGAGCCACCTCCTCTGTCTCAGATTCAGATCCTTCTGAGTAAAAATATACTTCAGGCTCTTATGATCAGTAAAGATCTCACACCTGACGCCATACAAGTAATGACGCCAAATCTTCAAAGCAAAAACTACTGCAGCTAACTCCAAATCATGTGTCGGGTAATTCTTCTCATGTGGTTTCAACTGTCTCGAAGCATAAGCAATTACCTGACCATGCTGCATCAGAACACAACCCAATCCTTTCAGTGAAGCATCACTGAACACCTGGAAACCTTCCGTACCTGACGGAAGTGCTAACACTGGAGCTGAAGTTAAACAATCCTTCAATCTCTGAAAACTAGCTTCACACTCCGGTGTCCAAACAAAAGGTACTGACTTCTGAGTCAGTCTCGTCAGAGGAGTCGAAATCTGTGAAAATCCTTTCACAAACTTCCTATAATACCCGGCCATGCCCAAGAAACTACGTACCTCAAATACCGTAGTCGGCCTTGGCCAATCAGCAACAGCCTGAATCTTCTGGGGATCTACAGAAATGCCTTTTCCGCTAATCACATGCCCCAGAAAAGAAATGCTCTTCAGCCAGAATTCACACTTAGAGAACTTGGCATACAGCTGATGCCTCCTCAAAGTCTCCAACACAATCCTCAAATGTCTGGCATGCTCATCCTCAGATGCAGAATATACCAGAATATCGTCAATGAAGACGATCACAAACTGATCCAAATACTCCCTGAATACTCGGTTCATCAGATCCATGAAAATCGCAGGCGCATTGGTTACCCCAAAAGGCATAACCAAAAACTCGTAGTGCCCGTACCGAGTACTGAAAGCAGTCTTCACCACATCAGCTTCCTTCACCTTCACCTGATAATATCCGGATCTCAAATCAATCTTCGAAAATACCGAAGATCCGGAAAGCTGATCAAACAAGTCGTCAATCCGAGGCAAAGGATACTTGTTCTTGATCGTGACCTTGTTCAAATCTCTGTAATCAATACACATACGGAGTGTACCGTCCTTCTTCTTCACAAACAGAACAGGTGCTCCCCAGGGCGAAACACTAGGACGTACAAAACCTCTGTCAACCAACTCCTGAAGTTGAAGGTTCAGCTCAGAAAGTTCTTTCGGTGCCATCCTGTACGGAGCTTTCGATATAGGAGCTGTACCCGGAAAAACATCGATAGAGAACTCCACATCTCTATCCGGAGGTAAACCAACCAACTCCTCAGGAAAAACATCAGCAAATTCCCGTACCACAGGGATCTCAGAAACAGAACCAACCTCCAGGTTCAGATCCCGCACCGAAGCTAAAAATACCGGACATCCTTTCTTCCACATCCTGCTGCTCACCTCCAACACAGAAACCAGACTGGAGAGAACACCTCGTAATCCCTGAAATACAACTCTCTCTCCAGCCACAAGCAAACTCACTTGCTTCTTCAGACAGTCAATCTGAGCCTCATACTGACTCAGCCAATCCATGCCTAGAATCACATCATACGAAGAAATCGGCAATCGAATCAAACTCGATTTCCACTTCTTGCCAGAAATCTCGATCTCACACAAACAAAACTGTCGAGCAATCAATGGATTCCCCGCCGGTAAAATCACAGACAAAGAAATCGGTAAAACCATCGAATCCAAATGTAAAATCTCAAAACAATGCTCGGACAGAAAAGAATGACTCGCTCCAGAGTCAAACAAAACACGACAGGGCTGATCAGAAATGTAAACCGTACCTGTCACAACATCCGGAGCATCACGAGCCTCCTGCTGACTCAGGCTGTAAACTCGTGGCTGAACTGGAGCAGGAACTGAAGCAACAGAACTACTCTGCTCCCTCTGAATCGTAGGTGGTCTCCGCGGTGCAGAACTAGAACCACCACCTCTACCAGCAAATCCCTCAGGGCGAGGAGGAACAGTCCTCGGTCTTCCTGCTGCTGAACCAACAGGTCTGACAAAGCCCTCAGATCGCTGCTCAGAACGCTGATCAAATCCCATCTGCGGACATTCTGCAATCCTATGTCCCGGGCTGACCACATCTGAAACAAAGACCAGCTATCCTGTAGCACTGGCCATGGTGTCGCCGTCCACAACTCTGGCACACAGGTGCCGAACTGACAGATCCAGAACTAGTCGTACTGGTAGCAGTACCAGACGATCCTCCGCTCTTCCTGGAATCTCCAGATCCAGATCCAGGAACAAATCTCCTCTTCCCAGAGGAACCACTGCCAGATGTCTCTCCTCCAAACCTCTTCCTACTCGCAGTCCACCGCTGCTGAGTAGCCGTCATGTCATTCTCAATCAGACGAGCTCGCTCCACAAGCTCAGAGAAATCAGTAATCCGGAACGGTATCAGAGGCTGCCTCAAAGTGTCTCGTAAGCCTCTCAGAAATCTGTAGCACCTCTCAGTAGACGTGCTAACCAGCTGCGGAGCGTACCTGGCTAATGCAGTAAACTCAGCCTCGTACTGCATCACCGTCTTGCTCCCCTGAACAAGTCTCAGAAAACTCTCTTGCATCTGCTGTCGTGCAGAAGGGGGAACAAACCAATCTCTGAATACCTCAGTGAACTCCTCCCAAGTAATCAAAGAGTTCAATCTACCCTGAAATCTGGCTGCTTGCTGGCCATCCATCCCACCAGTGCTCAGCCTCTCCGTCCAACAGAAAAACAGCTAACGGAACTTTCCTGTCTGCAGGACACTGCATCCCGTCAAAAGTCTTTTCCAATCTCCTCAGCCACTCCTCGGCTGCTCTGGGCTCAACAGCGCCCTCAAACCTCGGAGGCTTCAACCTCAAAAATAATTGCAGGTGTCGATCAATGTCCTCAGATCTAACAGTCGAAGCTCTGCTCTGAGTCTCGCTCATCATCTGAGCAACCAGCGAAAGCAAACTGAGAAAGCGTATCAGCACCGACCACTGGGGCTGTACTCCCCCACTGGTGCTGCCTGATCGGCACTCTGACCATCTGTCATGTCTGGGTCTGGCTGATCCATACAGAAAAATCCAGAAAATCCGGAAAACTATCACAAAAACAACACAAAATAACACAATAAAAAGCCAAACGACCCAAAACTACCTCCCAGACAGACTCACTGATCACTTCCTAGAGCTCTGTTTTACAATTCAACCTGTTTCCAAAACCAATGCTCTGATACCACAAAAAGCTTGTCACGACCCGACCCGACGGGGACGGATCCCGCCCGAGCCGGATCGCGACGAGAGACCTTTCTTAACCAGGATCTGGCTTTGGATTAGGTTACTGAACTGATCTTTCAAATTCTTAACTCAACAGAAGCACACAGAACAACAGAGCTACTAAAAACATCAAATGCAGCGGAACAAAAAACATCTATCTTTTCATTTCCTCAAAATAATCATCTACAGAACAGTACATGGCTTTCAACAAAAAGAAAGACAGAACAGAAAAGCCATGACTGTACAAAAATCAAAAAGTACAAAAGTACCTAATCTGATCAGACTCTGAAACCTAGTCCTGAACTTCCTTGCCCTTCCCAGAACCTGAAAACCACCAGAAAGCAAGGGTGAGCTCAACAGCTCAGCAAAGCAACAAACCACCAATCTAAATTCTCAGAAAACAAAACCAAATTCATCGGACAGAAATCAGATCAGAAATCGGAACAGAATCGGAAATCAAAACTTACGGACAGATATCAAATCACATCAGAGTCGTACAGATCGTATCAGAACAGAACAAATCAACAGAGTCAGAATCAGAAATTCGGAATCGTACGGATCATATCATATCATAATCACAATTTCGTACAGAACAGAACAGATACAGAAAATAGTACAGATACATATAGCTAAATGCCCTGACACTGACGGAATCTCTATGGATTCCGGCCCCTTATGCCTCCCTTCCCAGACACTGACTGAATCTCATAGGATCCAGGCCCCTTATGTCTCCCTTTGTGCTCACGGCACCAAAACAGATGTGCTTATAGCACCAAAACAGAATTCATCGGATCCGGAACAGAACTGATTTCAGAATTTCAGATTTGAGCTCATTTCAGATTTCCCGTTTCACTAACTGAATCTC
Source organism: Dendrobium officinale (assembly GCA_019514585.1). NCBI lineage: Eukaryota > Viridiplantae > Streptophyta > Magnoliopsida > Asparagales > Orchidaceae > Dendrobium > Dendrobium officinale. Next base: position 8,950,373 of record CM033686.1, read on the forward strand.
ATAGGATTCAGGCCCCTTATAACTCCCTTTTTATAGCTTATACACATAGCATTTCAATTCAGAACAAATACGGACAATTCAGAAATTACCCAAAAAAATCGGGCAGCACAACGGCAGTATACGGAATTTACACAAAAATTCCTGCAAAGAAAATTTACCGAATTCGCACAGAATACAGATATCAACATTTCAGAACATTTATTCTACTGCACAGATAAATTCCAATTTCACAGAAAAATCTGGTCGACTAAAAACACAGTCGAATCAAAAATACCCGGACGAAAATCTTCAGAAAATAACCAAAATGTGCACACTCGGCACGTCAACAATATACAGAAAGTTACGCGGTAAAAACTGAGCCAATCAACAGATACGGACAAAAATCATTAACGAAAACGAAATCCGGACAGAATATACCGCCAAACACGACGGTTCTGAAAATTGAGAAAGGCGGAATGTGCCTTACCTCGAGCACAGCAATTTCCTCAACAGCCACTTCGGGCGAAAACGGCTCCGCGTTGTCCGAAAATCAACTTTTCCACTTTTTCCTTCGTTTTTCTCTCTCCTCAGTTTTTTTTTCTCTCTTCAAAATATCTCATTTCTATATATATCCAGACTGATCGTCCTGGACGATCGAGCTTCGTACCGGACGATCCATGAAGAGAGGAATTTCGTCCAGACGAAAAATGACCTATCGTCCCAGGCGAAGGGTTCACGGGAGAATTTTCGTCCAGACGATCCAATTTTCGTCCCGACGAATCATACAACCAAAACTGATTTTCTGCACAACCTGTACCGATCGTCCCGGACGATCCGACTTCGTCCCGGACGAACCTGGAGCAAAAACTGATATTACAGTGTGCGCGTAGGGGTTGAACGTGGATGGACTGACGGAGGGCCTGGGCGAGGCGATGTCGACGCATCATAGGGCCTAGGAGAGGCGAGGTCAAGGATGAGCGCATGAGCGTAGGGCCTGAGCTCGGACGGACTGATGGAGGATTGGAAGTGAGGCGGCAACCGACTAGCGAAGGTGTATTGACTATATAAGCAGATAACACAGGAGCTCTTAAAACGGCAGAAGCTCGCGGAACTAGGTTAGGTTGTGTGGGGATCCAGGTTAGCTGGGTCATCTTTGGGTTTTCGGGTCAACCCGAACTCGACCCATCTTTCAGACTAGCTAGAAATCTAAACCAAACCTGACCCGTTTCACAAACGGGTTGACCTGAACTCGGATTTTTCCGTGTAGATTTTTGGGTTGTGCCAACTTTTGACACCCCTAATAATATATAAATATTCGACTTTATAGTTGCTATTTTTTTTTTAATTAGTTGGTATATCTAAATGTTCAAAATTATCCCAATAAGAGATTAAACTCATATATTGAAGAAGCTAAGGTTTTATTTGGAGAAATTTTCTTACTTTCTTTTTTAATTATTTTTTAGTACAAAAATTTTTAATTTAAAAAATTTTGTTTTAAAAATCTGCTTTAAAAAATAATTCTTAGGCTATTTAAAAAAAAAACCCACGTCAAACTGTAAGAAAATTGCCATTTAGATTCACGCTAAAACTAGTGCAAAATCTAATATGTAAATAAGAGGAGCATGTGTTATTATATCCTCATACAAGCTCTTTGGAGTCTAAGTGCATTATATGAGTTGAAAATGTTCAAATTTGAACTTTGTCCAACCGCAAATTCAGACTTGATTCAAACGAAAATTTGGTTTCTACTAATTTGAATTTTGTTCAAATATGATTAGAATAGTTAGGATGCAAAATAATTTGTAGAATTCAATTCAAACCTAGTTCGACAAGGGCTTATCAGTCGATTCAACCCATTCCCCCTAGTAAGCTCCAATAGCGAGCAACTCTTACGTTTACATATATCTAATTATCATTGACATTGTGACGCCTCAAAATCTAATTTAAAGAATTATTCTTATTTCTTTAATATATGACATTCAGAGTTATAAACTTTTTTATTAATATAAATAATAACGGAAACATAAAACTATTAATCAAACATCAATATAGACATGTATTCATTTATCTAAAAATCATATATACTACTCAGAATTTATACAATCATATCATAAATACTCTGTCATAAGTGCAAAAGATTAATTAAAATAACAAGAACTTGAACATCAAGGATCATGGTCAATCATTCACTCATACTCTCTTGCTCGGACTTGAATTAAGTTTATCATGTATAATGAGCACAAAAGTCAAACAAGTAATTAAATCCTACAAATAAACTCAAAAGCACAATAAATGAGCAATATAAATGTCAGCAGTCAGTGGCGGAGCCAGAAATTTTCTTTAATGGGGGCTCAATTTTTTGAAATAATCTCTAAATTTTTTATTCAAATTTGAGGTCAAATATTGGCTGTTTAAATTTTTTTTGCAAATAATTATTATTTTAAAAAGTTAAAAATAAGATAAAACTCAAGTTATTTTTGCTTTTATAATAAAAAATAGATTTATTTTACATTTTTTTTTTTTTAATTTCACTCCTATCTTTTACTAACTCTTAAAATATGATCAGACTTAAAATTTTACCTCCATACTGTCCCGAACAAGCTCCACAGCCATATGACTTTATTTTTCTCTTTTTGGCCCTCAAGATATCAAAATCTTAAACTTTAATAAATCATGGCTTCCTCGAGTATCTCTCCCTCACTTCCTCTCTTTCTTCTGAACTTGAACAAGTAGAAGTTCACAAAGAAGGAAATGGTGCAAGAAAGTTGGTAGATTATTTCTTCTTCTACATCAAAACTCAAGTGCTCTTGTGCTTCGCTTGCTTTCTATTTTTTCCATGGCCTCACTCAGAACCAAATCAAATGTAGAAATAGTAATATGCACATGTAGTAGTGATGCAGTGCGGAAAGCAGAAAAATAGTACAATGAAAAAATCAATAAATCAGTACACGTATCATATCACTAAAGCAGTCGTCATATCAGTACTATTAATCAATAGATATATTGTATAAAGTAATAAAACTAAAACATTGGTGAAGATTATCAAAATAATATCAATGCAGTGAAATTATATAGGAGTATACACATACTATTCATATATTCTATATCAGTATCAAATCAGTATATTGCATTATCAGTATGTCACATACTTAGTATCAGTATAGTAAATCAGTAGTGTCAAATAATATTGATGTTTATATCGATAATAATAACAACCTAGTAATATGAGCAGTAAAAGAATATAGTTACAATAAATATATATGTGCATTAATAGTAAATTTGTACTGTAATATAAACAATATCTCAATAATATGAATTTTAATAGTTACGTTAAGCAAGTAAGAAATATTAGTTTAATCGGTGTATTTTCAGTATCATATTATAATCAATAAATCGTTGGCTTAGTAAACAGAATCGTCACTCTTTGCCCGTTGGCATAATAATTATCTCCTTATAACTCACGATCAATATCATGTGAATTAGTAGAGATAATATCAAATCACAATATTTAATGAAAAATTTCGTTGGACTACCATTCTGTATAGGTCAATCAGTCTCTAGCCAATGTTAGTTAATTACCAGTCTTTACTTATTTTTTCTCATACGTATTATTCTCATATATTATTATAATAGTAATAACGACCAGCTATTAATTACTCAACCACATACTCACATTTATTTTCAACACATTGCAATAAATAAATCATAATTTGTCTTGATTTAGATAATGCTAAAATATACTAACCGTAAGCAATAGAACTATTGAGATAAAACTCATATTTTTAAAAATTAATCAAATTAATAGATATCGTGTATAATAATATTCTGAAGCTTTAATTGAACTATAACACTTTTTTTTAGATATCAAAATAAAGTTCTAATTTACAAAACTTGCTGCTTTCTCAAAATCAACTAGCAAAAAATTTAAAATAAATATTTAAAACGTACATAATTTTAAATTCTATAATATACAAAAAGTTAAACGTTAAAAGATTTATCAATACAAAATTATTCTTATTTTTTGTAACGACAATATAAATTTGATCAAATAATTTCATAAAAACATCAAATTATTAAAATCAGAAATGGGATAATGATTCTTAACAATGAGATGAGCCAATTTCCCAATAGGGTCGACTGACAAAATCATTCGACAGCCTCCAAATTTCATGTTCTCTTTTCTCTCTCTCATATATTTTCTCTTTTATTTCTCTTCTTTTCTCTGTTCAAGCAAATGAATGGGAAATGGCTTATCAAATGAAATATTAAGTGTTTTAAGATATTTTTATAAAAAAATAATAATATAATTTATTCAATTTTTAACCTAAAATTCATATATAAATCCTTTTAGGGCTTTAAAATTTATTGAAAAATATTCAAGAAAAAGCACAATTTATTTACAATTTTTAATGTAATCATTTTGCAAAACATACACATGACAGTCACAAAACTCACACTTATATATATATATATATATATATATATATATATATATATATATATATATATATATATATATATATATATATATATATATATATATATAATATTTGATCATTTTTATATCATTTACAAAAGTAGCATCCTCCCTTCTCTTATTTTAGCATTTAAGTATCAGAGTTCATAATAAAAATTCTACCATAATTTCTTTTCTAATACCAAAATTCTCTACAATTTGATGATTAAACTCAATAATTATAGTAGTTCATAAGTTAAGAAAATGCCATAGGCATTAGTTTTATAAATAACTATGATTTGAATGTTACATAAGTAGTTCCCTCCAACTTAAAAAGTTTAATCTTTAAAAACCCCCTACCCCTTTTATTACTTTTTATAGAATAAAATTTAATATATAAGATGTTGGAATATTTTATATTATTTTATTTATTATATTTTTATATTTTCTTCTCAAGAATCTGATAGAGTGTTCTATTTTCTACTCTAGTAAAGAGCTCAGCTACCTCCTTGTTTAAGTCATAAGATTAAACTAATCTAAATAGTTTTAATTTTGTTCTCACTAGGGATGTTAATTTTTGACACGACCCGAAACACGACCCGAATCCGATCAGAAAAAATTCGGGTTCGGGTCAACTCGAACCCGAAACGGGTCGGGTTCGGGTTGAACAAGTCAACCCGTTTTAAAAATTGGGTCGGGTTCGGGTTGACCCAGCAACCCGAAATTGGCCCGAAATTGACCAAAAACTCATATTTGATCCGAGATTGACCCGATTTTGACCCGAAAATCGAATATTGACCCGATTTTGTACAAAAAGTCATATTTGACCCGAGAACCCGAGATTTCTAAAACAACTTTTTAGCACAAAAAGTATTAGTGTTAAATTTTTTTGCATTAAAAAATTGTTTTAAGAAATAATAAGAAAATTATTCTATAACATCACATAGTAAAAAAAAACATATTGATATGCAGCATTTTTTCATCGGCTTAAATTCTTGAGTTAGAAATTAAATGAATTTTACTGTCTTCATTTGTCACTCTAAAAGAGCTAAATCTTTTGATTTTCACCCAAATAATTGAAATTCTTTCTATTCTGAATTGAAGGATCTTAAATGCCTCGTAATGCTACATCTGTTCGAATGAAAATACTACGTATAATTTTCAATGTGATCTAATGCTGCTGAATCTATTTGAATCAGACCAAGCCAATTTATGTGCCGTAATTTAATCGGTAAAAAATTGTATGAGCAAAAAAAAAAAATAAAATAAAATTTGACAGTTTTTTATTCAGATTCTTTTTTATGGTCAATAATTTAATAATTTCAGAAAAGGAAAAAAAAAAACGGAATCTTTTTAACTGTCGACACGTCTTTGAGAGGCTAATTTTGATGACTGTATGGATGACGTCGATGCCTATTATGACGAGGACTGAAGTATGGCACTGTGGCCCCTCCACATAATTAAGCGTTGACAACAGCTTTAATTAGTTTATTAACGCTAGGGATAATGACATGTAGGTTTGAATTTGTCATTTTTATTTATGATATAGACGGTCATTAAGTGCTTGATTGCAAAATTTATCTCATAATTGCCTTTTTTTATTAAGTGAATCATATTCAAATTAATTGTATATTGAGCTTTTATTTTGGATAACCTGTTAACTATTTTCGAAAATAGTTTAGTAAAAAAAAATTTAAAATTAAAAATTTTGATATTAAAAAGCTATCTTTGAAATAAATAAAAAAACTGTCACATATAAAGGCTAAGGTTGTCTTTAATTTTTTTTGGCGTTGTAAAATTGCTTGCAAGCAAAGATATTTTTTGTTATAAAATTTACAAAGGGACCTAAATGTTAATTTAAAAAAGAAAATTACATCTTTAAAGAACCTTCATCTCTTTAAAAATACAATCATTGAAATAAAACATAAGAGCTGATGGTTTTACCTAGGGGTGTCAATATTTGACACTACACAAAAATCCGACCCGGACCCGACCCGAAAAATTCGGGTTGGACCCGACCCGATTTCAAAACGGGTCGGGTTCGGATTCCAGAAATCGACCCGTTTGAAAAATGGGTCGGGTTCGGGTTGATCCGACGGGTTGCCGGGTCAACCCGCGAACCCGTTTTAACCTAACCAGCGGGCCTACCCGCATAACCAGCCCCGCTGTCGCGCGAAAAACGGCACGACCACGCCTCGCTGCCGCGCGAGTCACGACCCTGCCTTGCTGTCGCGTCGCGCGACCCCACTGCCGCCTTGCCGAGCGACCCCGCTATCGCCGTGCTGCGCGAGTGCGACCCCGGGCGAGCACGACCCCTGGATAGCGCGACCACGCTCGAGAGCGAACCCCGCGCGAGCGCAACCCTGACCCCGTGCGAGCGCGACCTTTCCAAGCTCCGCTCGCGACCCTGCCCAGCTCCGCGCGCGACTTCGCTCCCAGGTCGGGTCGGGTCAACTCGGTTTTGACTATATTTATAATCTATTTTCCCAACAAAAAATAAAAATTTTTATATATATTAGCCTTGATTTATATTCAATTAATTAATATTCGCTCAAAATAAATTCTACCTATCGCATATACTCCTTCAAAATTTGTCAGGATTGGCATCGTTTTATGTTAGCCATGATTTCACATGCAAGTACTTAATATAATTAATCAAGCAAATTATCTACAGTGATAAGGAGATGATGTGATTTTAATCGTAAAATATAGGCCAGGTGTACTTCCTCATATTATATTCTTCTCCGTTGAGTCACACTGTAGCCATGCTTAGATTAATTAGAGGTTGTGATGGAGATAATTACGAACCGTCCATTTAATTATAATAATGACCGTTTGACTATTTGTTATTTATCATTGGAGATGATCAAAAGCCTTTTCATTTTTTTTTTTAGTTTTCTCATTTCTTCAAATACATCCACAAGTCCTAAGTCTTACTATTCGATATAAATTAAGGTGAATATTCCTTTTAACAATTGGTGGCAAATTTATATTTGGCCATGGAAAAAACTTTGTCATTGTTGTATGGAAGATTTACGTCAACCATGACAATAATTAGTGAAGAAAATTTTGTTATTTTTAAGACTTAATTACACAACTAAGAGTCATTTTGATGAGTTATTAAGAGAGTTTGAAGTTTGAATTGAGTTCAACCCATCGTTATTGAGTGTGAATCATCTTAAATCACTTCGGAAAAAATTTGCCAAGCTTAAGTTGCTTGGATCTTAAGTCGGGATGAGATGGCTCTACTTGATCCTTAGTGCAAACTTTATGAATTTGCTCGAGGGATTCATGATATCTCCTTTTTAAGGCAAGTTATTTGTCCAAAGAATTCGGTAATGCATCCGAGGTTATCTCATATAGATTTGGGCCTTAGGGGTTCTATGAAGCTTACCCTTAATTTAGAACTCACCCAAAATTTGAAACTCGAATGAAATTCTAGTCCAACAGTCACCTATAAGCCATATTCGTTAATGATACGGTTAACTATGTTGAATTCACTTTATTAAAAGTTTGCATCACTAAACAAATGCTGACACAAACCTCTTCAAAAGCAGAGAAGTCACCATAGTATTCAATTTCATTAACTTAAACCTCACTTTGTGTGTCATTATTCAAGATCATAGCTTCACAATAAGGAATATTTTCGCCATATGCTAAAGGTGATTACATCACCATTAGTTAATGATACAACTAAGTATATAAATTCTTCCACAAATTAAGATCATAATCATAAAATGGAGGTTTGCAGCCACCTCCATGGTCTCATGGAAGTATGAGTTCGATGTAGGATGTTAAGCCTAGGTGAACTATCTCTGGGCACACCAATGTGAAAGCAAAACAATCACTCAATGCAGAAGCTAATACACTTATCAAAGGTTACAATAATGGTGATGATAATTTAATCAACATAACGAAATATCAACCACAGATTTTCAATCATATAATTTTTCACATAAATAAAATGCATAAAGTAAAGTGCAGAAAAAAATTATAATGAACACACCAAAATTTTATAGTGGTTCGGTCAAACCATGACTTACATCCACTCCCTAGAGTCCTCCTCTCCTCCTCTCCAGGCATTGCACTATACCTTTAGTGACACTCATTTAGCCCCCACTGTTAGGCGGAGAATCCCTTACAAAATCTCTTCCACCAACCCAGTACGACAAATGACCATAATCTTTTCACCCTCTTGGTGAGGCAGAGAACCTTGAGTCCTTTTTCACCCTCATGATGAAAGCACAAGACTTGGAATCCTTTTTCACCCTCCTAGTGAAGGAAAAGGACCTGAAATTCTTTTTTACCCTTCTGGTCAATGTAGGAAACCTAGAATATTTTTTCATCCTCCTAGTAAAAGCAGAGGACCTTGAATCCTTTTTCACCTTCCTGGTGAAGGCAAATAAAATTAAATCATTTTCATCTTCCCCGGTGCGGTGGAGTAGCCGGGTCTTTTGACACCAAAGATTACTTCTTCCCAAAGCTTTCCTTAAGATAAACCTTGATACATAGAGGAACTCAGGTGCAAGTTCGTCAGAGCAACCATGTGGAACTCCCTCTCACAGTCCCTTAAAATCCACAAGGAACTTCTCTCTCTCACACAAACTCCACCATTTCTCTCCCAAGCTCTAGGCTATCTTTTCAAGCTTTATTTAGAAGAAAAATAACTCAATTATTGTCAAAAATACTTCAACAAAGTCTTATGAGAAAGCTTAAATAATGGGCTTAAAAAAACTCTAAAAATTCAATTTTATTGATAATGATCATATTGTACGATACTATATCATATAGTACGGTTAGCACAAATAACCTTATTAGTATTGTACGAAGAATAAGGCGATGTATGATCAGTTCAAGAAATTGAGCTGATCATCCAGTACGATTTAAGAATTATCTAGTACGAATAATTCAAACGACTTGGATTATCATCCTGTATAATTGGTGACAATTAATTATCATCTCATACAAAGATTGGGTCATATAGTATGATTGGGTCGAATAATCCTGTACAATATGACTATATTAATCAATTCAAAATCATTCCCTAATTATAGGATTAATTTAGGCAAGATTTGATTATATCATACAATACCATATATATTGTACGACATGATTAATACATATTTTGAATTTCAAAATATTGCCTAATTAAATGATTGAGATCTTGATTTCATATTGTACGATCTTGATCGTATAATATGATGAGTTGAAATAGCTTTAATTTTGTCAATTAGCTATTTTAATGATTTTTCTAAATAGTTGATCGTACAGTACCATATGGATCATACAATACGATTAGCTCAGAAAAATTATAATTCGAATTTTCTCAAAATCTCACTCCTTTAAGTGTGTGTGCATGATTACTATGCTATCATACACCCTTACAGGACTTAACTCAAGAAATTAAAAAAATAAATAAATGAATATTATAGACTCTTTCAACACACCCTATTCTATCCAATCTTGAGCTCTGAATCTTCATTAAATGGTGTATGATGTATCTGAAATGTTAGTACACACAAATAAATTTGCACTATAAATATTATGAGAAATAAAGAGGTAATCAATAATATTAGTTATCATCAAAAATATAAACTCGGGAGCTCGAGTTGTAACAGTAAGAACTCATCCATATGTACGAGCTTAAAATATACGTCTTATTAACTAGTCTAAAATGACATCTAAATAACTTGCCCATTAAAAAGAAAAATAAGCCATTCTCAACGCAAAATCAACAATATAAGGATAACCTCAACAATTCATGGGTTAATTGAGATTTATATTGCCTCAAGCTCATCAACATCATTGGAGGTTTCAATCATTATCTTTGATTTTGACTAGCCACAAGACAACATTCCCTACAATGAAACTATCATAATCACCAATTTAAATTTTAATTACTAGATTGTAGCATATTTATTGACATGAGAAGTTTTATTAATATTATCTTCAACCACGTTTTTTATAAGATAAATCTTGGTATTTCAATTTCTAACCAATTTTGTGCCCTTCTATAATTTTTCAAATGAGCACAATGAGATAGATCACATGTGGTGAAGGTGACCAACTCCACAACATGTATTAATGGCATCTTAGGAAATGTTAAGTAATTTAATAATTCATTATATTTAGTAAATTAAACTAAAGAATGTTGTATACTCAAGGAATTAACTTGTCTTAATGAATTTAGCAATTCACCACATTTACGATATTCACCCCATTAAATTTTATTTTACACCATACTACATAAATTTCATAACTTATAATAGACAATTAAGTCAAAATTTATTTTGATTAAATGATTAAATCAACAATTTGTTAAATCATAATGAGAATTGTATGCCTTAACCCTAAGAAAACTAAGGCTTCATTTGTGACGGTTTTCTTATTGCTTTTAAAAGCAGCTTTTTAGTGTAAAATTAATTTTTTTGTATTAGAAAGCTGCTTTAAGAAGCTAGAAGAAAGTCGTCCCAAATGAAGCCTAAGACTTTGTTTGGGAAAGCTTTCTTACTGCTTTCTTAAGTAGATTTTTTAGTATAAAAATGTTTTGACCTGAGAATTTTTTATATTAAAAACTAGTTTAGAAAGTAGTAAGAAAATTGTCCAAAACAAAGCCTTGGGGATACTTTCTTATTGCTTTGTAAAGTAGTTGTAAAGAAAGCAACTTCTTAAAAATATTGTAGGAAATAGTTCTATAGTACAATTTTTTTAATGCAACAAAAAATCAGTAGCCAAATAGAAATTCTGGTTGTGATCAGTAAGAAAGCTATCCCAAATGAAACTTATGAGATGTGTTATTCATTTTAATTTATAATCCCATTTGAAAGGGAATGCTAGTTAGAACATCCAAGCATTTTGAAAGCTATCTTATCTAAATCTGATTTGCGATGCAAGATAGATTGTCTTATTTGGATCTCATAATAATGACTTTTCAACTTGCATGATTCATGCAAAGGCCAATTAAGTTTTTCATTACTTATCAAACCTAACATCAAGATTTAAGATATTTTTAATAGTAAGATTTAATATTATAATATTTTGATTGTGTATGAAGAAGTTAATATTATGTGAAAAAAATTGCTAGCAATATTAAGAATGTTATAAAGGATGTGTTTGGAGTATCAGAAGAAAAAGCTCTTAATATTAAAAGTGGTTGGTGGTAGAATCAAAATATTTATAAAAAATATAAAAATAAGAAGATTTGTTATAAAAATTAGTTTTTGTGTAAACGTTCAAAAAATTGGGAAAGATAAAAATAGGCTCGTAAAGCATTTAAGAAAGCAATATGCAAGGCAAAAAATTTAGTTTTTTATGATTTCTATAATATATTAGAAACTAAGAATAGTGAAAGATATCTGTATAAGTTAATCAAAGAAAAAAGATAAGAGAAGTAAGAATTTAGTTCATGTGAAGTAGATTCAGGATGAAGATCAAAAATTACTTTTATTAGGAGAGGATATTCTACAAAGGTAGATGATATATTTTGATAAACTTTTCAATGAAGATTATGAGAATACGATTGACTTTATTGACCTTAGCACTTTAAATAAAAATGGAGATTTTTTTTATTGGTTTATTAGTAGAATTGAAGTTAGAGAGACCTTAATAAAAAAGAAGTGTCTAAAAGTTGTTGGATCTGATGATATTCCAATAGAGGTGCGGAAATGCTTAGAAGATGACTAAATTTCTTAGCTTATGAAACTTTTCATTATTATTTTGAAGACTAAAAGATGTCAGATGAGTGGAGAAGAAGTTTGTTAATTATTATTTTTAAAAATAAAGGTGATGCACAAGATTGTTTGAATTATAGAGTAATTAAGTTAAAGCATCATACTTCAAAAATATGGGAAAGAGTTATTGAGCTTAGGTTACAACGTGATACCAATGTTTCTCAAAACTAATTTGGGTTCATGTTAGGTAGGTCTACTTTAGAAGCTATACATTTATTGAGAGATTTGATGGACTGGTATACAGAGAATAAAGAGGATATACATATGATGTTTCTTGATTTAGAGAAAGTACAGGATAAAGTTTCAAGAGAAATGCTTTAGAGAGTTCTAGAAAAGAAAGGGATTAATAATGCTTATATTCAAGTCATTAAGGATATTTATGCAGAAGCTGTTACCCGTGATCAAACACAAGGTGGTTTGACTAAATATTTTCCTAATTCAATTGTATTACATCAAGGATCGGCTTTAAGCATGTATCTTTTTTGCTTTAGTCATTGATGTTCTTACTAAACATTTATAAGAAGATGTTCCCTATGTATGCTTTTTGCTAATGATATTCTTCTTGTTGATAAGGCTAGAGGGGCAAAGATAAATTTGAATTATGAAGGTCAACCTTAGAATATAAAGGTTTTCATTTCAGCATATCTAAAATTGAATATATAGAGTATAATTTTAATAATAAAAGATCTATTGGGGGATTGTGATTTTGGGTGATCAAGTCATTAATAAGGTACACATTTTAGATATCTCGGACTTATTTTTCAAAATGATGGTGAAATATATAAGGATATTAATAGTAGAATTTAAGTTGGATGGTTGAAGTGGAGGAATGCATCGGGCCTATTGTGATAGAAAAATGCCCCTCAATCTTAAGGGAAAATTATATAAGATGACAGTTAGACTTGCAATGCTTTATGACACAAAATGTTGGCTATAAAGGAGAAACATAAAATTAAGTTAAGTGTTGCAGAAATGAGGCTACTCAGGTGGATAAGTGGCTTCACTCTTAGAGACAGAATGTGAAATGAGTATATACATGAAAAGGTTGGAGTAACTTCTGTGGCAGATAAGATTAAATAGAATTGCCTTAGATAATTTGATCATATGAAACGTTATCCTTTTGATGATCTGGTTAAGAGAGTACATGAATTGGATTTGACCTATGTTAAAAAAGGTAGAGGTAAACCTAAGAATGCTTGGATCGAAAATATTAGAAATTATATTTTTTTATTAGATTTAAATAAGAATTTGACTCTTATCCAGACATAATAGAAAAAAAAAATTTATGTAGTCCACCCCACATAATGGGATAAAGGCTTATGTTTTTGTTATATTGGCCTTGCATGGCTTCACTATAGTTGCAATCCCCGGATTCTTCATCGAAATATCAGTTCAAAAGGCATTCTTCTGGATTATGATTACGAACAGAAGATATCAAATTTCGAACTTGCAAGGCTTTTGAATCCAGTTGACACACATCTTAGCACATTTGTCAATGGTGAGTTTGGCGACCTGGGCTATGTGGCTCCTGAATATGGACGTACTCTGATGGCCACTCCAAAAGGTGATGCTTATAGCTATGGAGTTGTCTTGCTTGAATTGGTCATTAGTGAAAGACCTACCAACGTATCAATTGCACCTGACAGCTTTAAAGGAAGCCTGGTGGAGTGGATAAGCTATCTTTCAAACAGCTAGCTCCGGCCGTAATTAAAACCGCCGGAAATTACAGGCCGTTTTCGTCGCCGGTGATTAAAACCACCGGAATTAGTTTCCTACGTGGTTTATTACGGCGGTTTTTGGACTGCCGAAAAACCGTCGGTAATGCTAAACCGCAGGAAATCTTGGATAAACCGCAGGAAAAAATCGCCGGTAAATCTGAATTTCTTGTAGTGACTCCTTTCTTCAAAATGGGATTGAGAAATCTTTGATTGGGAAGGGAAATGACAATGAGCTATTGCATGCTCATGTGGCTCCTGAATATGAAGTTTACCAACTTCTTAGAGCTATTGGTGAGAAATTCTAGTTTACCACTGATGATGATTTATCAATGCTGCTGCCAAGTACTGGAAAAAATTATTTTGTGTGAACGTCGAACTCCATCCAGAGACCTATCAAAATGCACCACGTCACTCTTTTATTGTACCGCGGCTCGGTGTTGATCGGTTCCGCGGCTCGATACCGCTCAGTACTGCAGCATCCAGACGTAGAGCTGCGTCAGCGTCCGTTGGCTATTACCGGCGGTTCCTGGCGGCGGTTCATTGGCCGCCGGTGTCACCGGCGGTTTAGCCGGCGGTTAAACCGCCGTTTGTTAACGATGGTTTGCCGGTGTTTTTTATATGTTAAACCGCCGGTATTAACGGCGGTCCAGAAACCGCCGGTAAACCGCCGGATTATAAATAAAACCGGCGGTTTAGCGGCGGCTTGGACCGCCGTTGATAAGTAATTTTGTACCGGCGGTTTGGACCGCCGGAAAACCGCCGGTTAGTGCCCTAAAACGACCAGGCCCGCGACTCACATCTCATTCTTTCTCCTTCTTTCTCTCTCGTTTCGCTCGCCTCCGCTCGCCTCTGCTCGTGCGACCGCGACCGACGAAGGTTCTCCGACCGCCGCCGACGAAACTTCTCCGACCGCTGACCCAGATCCGACCGGCACTCCGACGTCCGACCTCGCTGACCCAGTCCGACCCCAAACCGCTGGCCGACTTCAAGTTTTCAACCCTAGATTTCTATTTTAAGGTATATTTTATGTTATTTCTTCTATTTCTTTTTCTCACTAGACATAAGCATGTGTTAGAATTATTTTGGATGATTTAAATAGTAAATATTGTTATAATTTTGGTAGATCTAAATTGTTTAGATTTGTTTCCCACTAGACATAAGCATGTGTTAGGTTTGATACTAACTTTAGAATGAATTCAACATAAATCTAAGTTTAGGGTGAAGAGAATGATGAAAATGAGAACGAACAAGGAAATGGTACAATGTAAAGTCCAAAAATTGTGGTGGTCGGCGGCGGTGGGTGGCAACCACCGTCGTATCCTTAATGTTGAATTTAGTGCTTTAGTTATTATTTTACTAGAAAGTTGAGGATTTTATTTTATCAAAACAAAATTTGAGAGAAGGCACATAAAACGAAAACTTATATTATATTGTGACAAATGGTAAATTATTAGTCTCAAATCTTAAAACTATGTTGAAAATCACCACTAGGACAATAGCTCAAATCAAGTCTAATAAGATAGACTATATTGTTTTTATTTTTTTTTAGGAATTGAAATTGAAGCCAGTAGGCTACCCATGAAAGCTATGCAAAAGCTTTTAGAAAATGAAAAAAAAATTTATGTTTGAACCTTAATGTTCTTTAAATAGTTTTGAATTTCTAAGTTGTATTCTAGTTTATTTTTAATAAATTTTGTTATTATTTGTAATAGAAAATTAGTATTTAGAATTTGACAAAATTAAAGGTGTGTTGTGGTTTTATTCTAATTATTATTATTATTATTGGATAGGATTTAATGAATAAAAGTATGCTTGCGTTATTTTTGCAAGTAGCAAATAGTATAAATGTACGTATGTAATTGGATTGGAGAGGACGTTTGGGCAGATTTGAGTAGTGCTTGGGCTACCCTGGAGTTTATAAAAATGAGAGAGAAGAATAAACAGAACAGAGCCTCTGACTGCGGCGGTTTAGGAAGCTCTCTTCATACTGGTGGATCTGTACCTCATACAGAACATAGGCGGCGACTGGTAAGTGTTTTGAATTGGTTTATTACATATATTTATGTTAGTATAACTAAGCATCAAATTTTCAGAAAGAGCACCTGGGTCGGGAGCCAACACCATTGAAGTTGCATACAATAACTCATCAACATCAAGCTGACCATCAGTGGGTTGATGAGAAGTCTAGGAAGGCTCATGTGAGTAAAATTTATTGGAGTTTTAGAATAAAAATTTATTTTAATAAAACTAATTGTTACTCACAGGATGATTTCGTACGAGTTAGAGAAAGTCGGCAGTCCACTAGCGAGGGATCATCTTCTGGATCGGCCCACATTTCTGAGTATCAGACATGGTCAGAAGTTGTTGGTGGAAGACAGAGGGGGGGTATATGGCATGGGTTCATAGGCTTTTGCTATTGAGGGCAGTTCATACACCTCTGCATTTCATGATCCAAGTGGAGCTGAAGAATCTGTAAGCGAGAGGGTTGCATCACTTACTAGAGAGATTGAAGAGATGAAAAGGGTTCAATCTAGAGAGATTGAAGAAATGAGAAAGGTTCAGAATGAAATGCAAGCAGAGTTGCAATCCTACAGAGCTGGAAAACAGAGGAAGAATGACCAACAGGAGCAGCCATCTGCAGACAGTGATGATACAGATGATGATTAGATCTATTTTATGTTTGATGATTGTATTAAT
Source organism: Dendrobium officinale (assembly GCA_019514585.1). Taxonomy (NCBI): domain Eukaryota; kingdom Viridiplantae; phylum Streptophyta; class Magnoliopsida; order Asparagales; family Orchidaceae; genus Dendrobium; species Dendrobium officinale. The sequence continues at coordinate 8,966,953 of CM033686.1, forward strand.
TAGAACTTGTGAATTTCAGAACTTGTGATTGTAACATTATCATGAACTTACTTGTGAACTGTGATTGTAATGTTATGATGAGCTTGTGATTGTATTTATAATTTATGGTTGTGATGAATCTAGCGGCGTGTTGCCCAACATATGATTGTGATGAATATAGCGGCGTGTTGCCCAACATATATTGCTCTTTCTGCAGGTTTAGACTTTAGGGTGAACCTCCCTCAAATAGAGGGGATGCTGTCAATTTTTTTTTGCAGGTGCTACATGTTTCCGGCGGCTACCCGGCGGTTTGGCCGCCGGAAACTACGATACCGGACGGCCAATAGCCAGCCGCCGGTAATGGCATTACATCGTCGGTTTATTACCGGCGGTTACCGACGGCCATCGGCGGTTCTACGGTGGACAGCCGACGGTTTAGACCGCCGGAAATACCGACGGTTAGACCGCAGGCTTTCGCCGGTTAATTAACCGGCGGTCTATTGGCGAAGGCCGACGGTTTTAAAAAAATACGACGGCTAACTAAACCGCCGGCAAACCGTCGGTAAACCGACCGCCGGTAGGCCGTCGGTCAAATAGCCGGCGGCGTCACAGCCGGAAAACCGCCGGCATAAAATCCGGTAGAAACCGGCGGTCGGAATCGTCGGAAAACCGCCGGTTTCATAAACCGCCGGTAAAAAACCGCCGGTGTTAGTTTCCTACGCGATTTTTTCCGGCGGCACAAAACCCGCCGTAAAGCCGCCGGTAGTTAAAAAAACCGCCGGTGAATATAGGCTAACCGCCGGAAAAAACCGCCGGATTTCGGCGTTTTTCCTGTAGTGATGTACTGATGGTGATCTTGATGAGCTTATTGTTGCACCGTGAGGGAGCTGATTAGATTCTATCCAAGAAAGCCATTGTGGTTCTAGGAACAGTGAAGGTCCAATTTATCACTTCAGGGTTATTTGTTGATCTTCTTGCTGGCTCTCTTGTTTATTTGAACCTTCTACTTCTGCATGTATCATAGAGGTGACATGCAAGCGCGTTTTAAGAAATATTTTTTAGTAATGTACACATTTTGTCGCTTAGGCAGTTGTTTAAGCATATCTTCATGCTGTTGACTGGAGACCTGTGTATTTTATGCTTGATATCTTAATATTGAGAAGGAAATTGGTACCAAAAAAAAAAAAAAAGAGAGAGGGGAAAAAGTTTAAGCTAAATCCCTATCTCTGGAGGTTGGACCAAATGCAAACAAATCAAGTTCTACTAATTTAAAACATGGTTGGCTAAGATCATCTCCAACTGGACTCCATACCATCGTATGCAATTAGCCATTTGTTGCATTCGAACTCAAATTTCACATCAAAATTCGTTAGGTGAACAGTCTGAAGTCACTATTGGTGTTGGACTGTTCACCTACGACAAAAAATTGGGTTGCCAAATTTCACAAAGACGAGCGCAAACGAGGAGAAAAGCGCACGAAAGAAGAGAGACTGTTACCTTCGCAGGAAGCACACGAAAGAAGAAAGAAATGCACTTCGATTGAAGATGAATTACGATATTTTGAAGTTTTACTGCATTTTAGAATGTAAAATGAGTTTTTCGGTTGGAGATGCCCTAAGGGAGCAGCTACGTAATGATTTTCTTATTTAAAATAAGTTTAAAGATTTATTTTACCTATACTAAGTTTTGATTCTAAATTTAAGATCCTAATGGAGCACCATAAATCCTGTTCAAACACATTACATTAAAAAATAAAACATAATGGTGCATTAAAAGCAAATAAATATAAATAAATAATATTTTAAGTTTGATAAAAATACAATACAATTAGGTATTATAATATGCCTCAGAAATAGAAAATGGAATATATAATTGGGCTATGCTTAGTCTATACAAAATAAATATCCAGTTAAATTGAAAATTTGTACGTGATTGTAACCCCTAATTTGTGGAGCCCTTTACTTATCTAACTAACTAAAATTAAAGTGCATGATAGCAAATGGCCCTTATAAAAGGGGCTAGAATGACTCTTTGCCTCGTTGAAGAGGCGGGTTTTATTTATTTATTTAAATTTGGGAGTCAAATCTTAAACTTACCCTTTAAAAATAAGGAACAATTTAATTGACATATATAGATAAATAAAAATTTTGTTGTTAATGTCAGAATTTTTATGAGAAAATTTTGAGAATAAAATAAATAAGGCCATGGGGCATGACCTAGATTAAAGGATTCATAATATAAATAAAATTATAAATTTTTTGTTTGCTGGTTTTTTTCCCTTCTTGCGTGTTCCGGAATGGCGTCGAAGTTTTGCGACCCTAGTTTTTTAGGGGGTTCGTCTTTTTCGCGTTCTTTTTTAGATGTTCTTGCGGGCTCCTCTTCAGTCATTGTTTTTCCTGAAAAAGCAATGTTATCTACCTAGTCTAAAATATATGCTATGTCGTTTCGCACACTTCCCTAGGGCTTTGCCCTAGCTTCCTCCGTCGCGGTTCTGCGTTGTTGGGCTGCTCGCCTCGGTGGCGCCGGTCCTCTCTGCATTTTCCAAGGAAGTTTCCTTTCTTTTCTGGTTTTTCTTTTGGTTTGCTATTTTTTTTCCTTCCGGCGTGTGCCGGAATGACGTCGAAGCTTTGCAACCTTAGTTTTTTAGGGGGTTCGTCTTCTTTACGTTCTTTTTTGGATGTTCTTGAGGGCTCCTCTTCAGTCACTGATTTTCTTGAGCTTAGGGCATCCTCCTTTCGTGGCTTGTCTGTCTTTTCTTTGGATCTCGGATCAGGAAATAGAGGCTTTAGCTATGCTTTTTCAGTTCTCATTAGTTTATTTTTTTCCTTCTAAACAACCCTCTCTTGATACCATTCGTAGATTTTTTTTCAACTTCAAGATGAATTTGGAGGTTTCGGTCACCCTGTTGGATTAGTCGCACATTCTTATCAAGCTGGAAAATGACTTTGATTATTGTATGGTCTTCTGTCATAGATTGTATTTGATTTATAATTATTATATGATTCTTACTAAGTGGTCGCCCTTTGTCGATGTTGGTGTTGAGTCGTTGGTGATCCCAATTTGGGTATTCTTTCCGCAATTGCGCCCTCACCTCTTTTCCTGCATTCTTCATGGTTTGGCATCTCTCTTTGGCAAACCTTTAAAAATAGATTATGCTACGTCTATTGGATCTAGGATGTCCTTAGTTCATGTTTTAGTGGAGCTGGATATCACCAAATCTTATGCTGATATGGTGTGGTTACGCTCTGAGAAGTTCGGCTATGTCTAATGAGTGGTTATGGATGATTTTCCTTCTTTTTGTACTTTTTGTAAAATTATTGGGCATGTGGTTGTGAATTGTCATGCTCTTGTAGCTGGCCTAATTCAAGCATGGTACCTAACAAGGTTTCAATTAATTCTGCTTTAATTCATCCACCATTCCCCCCCCCCCTATTGTGTCAATCCCTACAGTGGGGCTTTATGTGAATGATGTGGTTGTTGTCCCTTTAGAATTAGGCCCTGCTGTGAATAGCGGTGAGAATGATGTGGTTTTGAGGGGTTTAATCCTGTTATTTCCAATTCTAATTTAGTCCAGCTGGACTTTATTGTGGTTTTGGAGGGGGTGGATCCTGTTGCCCAGGTTCCACGGTTATGTTCAAGTGAGCTTGGCGTTTTGAATTGTAGTTTGAATTCTAAACCTGCTTTATCTTGTGCAAATAATGTGTCTGCCCCGTGCGATTTGGCTGTGGATGACATGCATTATGTAGGCGCTGAGCCTTCTGGTTCACCTGTTTCTTCTAATAAGAAATTGATTGGTTGTGTGTAATCATCTCCACTGGTTATCGAGAGTCTAAATGCTGTTTCATCTTCTGTTCACCTGGCGTCGAATATGCAGGTTCATAATCAATCGATTTTAACTCCTAATGATGGTTTTGAGGGCAATATTAAATATGTTAATATCCATATTTCAGTTATGTCTAATGTTGAAATGAAAGCTCATATGACTAAGTTTGGGAAAAACTCTGTTTTGCTTCAAACTGATTGGTTAATTTTGGAGGATTCCCTTTCTTCTCCTTCTGGCGAGGAGGAAACAAATTTTCAGGATTTTGAGGAGGAAATAATTGAACGCTCTATCGATCATGATTTTCCTAATGCAGGTGGAAAGAAGCATAAAAGCAAAGGCAAGAAGAAATAAGGTATGCTATTTGGTTTTTGCTATTTCGTCGATAGTTTTAGAATGTGGCTGGACTATGATGAGTAGGCCCCATGCTTCCCCTTGTTGGTTGGGCTGATTGGCAACCTGGGTGTCTCATTTTGTTGCTTGGTGGACTTTGGACTGTGTTCATATAACTGACACCTATGGATGGTCCGTATTTGGCTACGAGGTTGGTGTCGTGGGCCTCCATTCCTGAGTCCCTATTCGCTGTTTTTCCTTCTTTGAATGGTTTTATAGGTTCTTATTGTTTTGTAGCTGGGGTTGTTGGTCGATCGTTGTTGTAACCCTCCTTTATTGAATAATTTTTTTTTAATAAATAAAATTATAAAGATTTACTCTTCTCCTACAATGGAGAATATGAGATTACAAAGTATGGAACTCAAGTTTAGTCTCATGAACTGTAATAGATTTTGTGAAAGAAATAATGGAGAGATGATATTGATGATGATGATCAAACAATGTTACTCGAGCGACAAGGGTCTAACGATGATAGTTAGACAATGATGTCCTAAAAATAACGGTATCCAGGCGATGGTGATGGGACGGCCGTAGATGTGTGATGACAATCAGATAATGATAATTGCTTACAGTAATCATCGATATAGAATATCGAGCTAGGATCTCAAGTTCTTCAAATCCTTAAGCACCACCCAAATTTAAGTTAGGGTCCCATATTCTCTACAACATGTAAAGTTAATGTAGAATTAAATCAAACTAATTTAATCGAGGAATTACTTATGCTTCGTTTGCAGCTGCTTTCTTATTATTTCTTAAAGCAAATTTCAAGTACAAAAATAAAAAATTTTATACTAGAAAGTTGCTTGAAGAAGCAATAGAAAAACTATCCCAAACGAAGCCTTAGTCGAATAAAACGAATTTCAATTTTAACAAAATTAAATTTCTCATAGATTTTAAATTTTGAGCAGAAATTTCAACTCTAATAGTCTAATTTATGGAGATCTCATAATGTAGAACTCGCTAATATTAAAAGCTTCTTGCAAATGGCTATTATAAAAGGGGCTCGAATGATGCTTTACGTCATTGAAAGCGAAGGAAAAGTATCTTTTCATAAACAAATTAGTTGTGGATTGTTGTTATAAAGAACTGCTAATTCAACTGCTTAAATAAGCCTAATAAAGAACCAAATTACAAATTATTATTATTATTATTATTATTTTGTCACCTTTCAATCAAACTCTCAAACTAACTTCGGCCAAATATTCGGCTGCTTTCATTAGTTTCCTGAGCATTTCTCTTCTAGAAAACAAGCATGAAGAGCATGTAAGTAAAAAATTAGGAAAATTTGATTTTATATACATCACATTATATTTAATTAGAGAAATCTTTTTAGTATTTATATACTTGCAAAAATATGTCTGGAAGTTTATCTCAAATAAATTTACATTTTTTTTTAAATTTGTAGAGGGCTTATCAAAGGTCATCATAAAAAAATTTGGTTCAAAGCGAATTGGGGGAAGGCATCAATAAGATCAACAATATGAGCGACAAAGCTCGTTGGGGAAAGGCATCAACTGGATCAACGTTGTGCGGGTTTAGATCATGACGAAGCTCACTGGGTGAATATATCTACAAGAGCAACGACCTGCGTAGGGTATATTGCTACGCAACTCCTTTTGGAAGGTAATGATAAGATCAGTTGCCTTAGGTGAAGAAGAGCATGTGTCATGGTTAGTGGCAAAGACATCCGTCGAGCGAAGGTTCGAGCATAGGTGCAAATTTGATTCAAACTATATTCGAATATTGCTCAAACTAAAGTTTAGATTTTTGAACTAGCTCAAATTAATTTCTTTTGTGATTGGCCTCGTTGTGCAAGCCTGATTGGTTATGCCGAGGGATTAGTTACGCTGTCATGCACCTCCTATAGGGTGGCGGAAGGTAGATACTCCCATTCCGAAAAAAATAACTTTCAAATATATTCCTATAAAAAAATTGCAATATATATTAATGGAAGAGAGGAATCTTTTTATTAAAAAATAATTAATTGTCGATATCGGAGTTCGTATCCACTCCAATTACTTCGGCAATCAGAGAGGATTCCAATCCTACCAATCCTCCTCTCACACAAATACACAGACTAAGTACAAGAGATGCTATTAGTCTTGAAGGAAAACTTATATGTTCGAACTTAAGAATTTAGATTTTTATAATAACTTCTATAAATATTTATCACCTGGACCAATTTCTTCTAAAATAATCTTATTAGGTAAGAAGTAGATAAGTAAGAGAGGTTTGAGTGAGTAAGAAAAGTTATGTTAGCTTTATGTGGAATATGATTCTATTGATCAATCGGGTTGTACTATTGTATGATCTAAATATGGTTGATCAAGCTGGTCAGGGGAGGTTGTAAGGGGGCAGCAACGCTCCCACTACCCGGATTTTTTTTAATATAAGCAGCACAGCCAGGAGCTAAACCCCATTGGGGTCAAGGGGGCAACTGACCCCTTCAAAAAAAATTTATATGTTTTTTTGGGTAATTTATCTCTCTTCATTCATTTTTTAGTCTTTATTACATAAACTTTTTAAGCAATTGCCCCCAAACCCATTGCCCCCCCCCCCCCCCCCCCCCCCCCCCCCACCCCCCCAAAAAAAAAAAAAATTTTTTAAAATACTATGACCTTTAGGTAATTGCCTCCAACAAATACTAAAGAGAATTCATCATTGAATTTCAAAAATATCCTTCAAACCCCCGTAGGGACAATGCCCCCTTAAACCCCAACATATATGTCTTATAAGTTTGCCCACCCCCCCTGAAAATTATGGCTGGTTCCGCTTTTGAACACGAATTTTTATTACATCTGGTGTCCTGACGTAGCTCTAAGTTCGGACGCCAGTAAAATGGTGACACGTGCTCTTACTATTTACCGCGCGGCCCGACGACCCGACCCGGACACGGACCCGATATTGCTATGTATTGGCTGATTTGTGCATAACGGGATATTGCTAGGTATTGCTCGGTATTGCTCAGTATTGCTCGGTAACGAGAAATATCATTCTATCAAGACTAATACCTATCAATACCGAGTAATACCGAGCAATACCACGGTTTTGCTAGGTATTGCTCGGTATTGCTAGGTATTGGTCTTGATAGAGCTGTATTTCTCGTTATTGTCAAGCAATACCTAGCAATATCGAGCAATACCGAGCAATATCTAGCAATACACGAACATAGCAATATCGGGTTCCGGTCTGGGTTAGGTCGTCGGGCTGCACGGTAAAGATTAAGAGCACGTAGCGACATGTTATTGGCATCCGAACGTAGAGCTACGTCAGGACACCGGATGTAATAAAAATTCCCTAAACACAGCGATGTATGTTGGGGCTACAGCTCAAAATTCGAGTTGGAGATAGTAGAGCAAACCGGCAAAATTTAAAAAAAAAAAAAGCATTTTTTTAATTTAAATATAAAATCGGAGTACAAAAATGATTTTAGTAAATCAGACCTTGTGGCCTCTTAGCTTGTGATTTGTGTGCCATGTGGCAAAATCTTTCGCTACGTGGCAACTTACCTGCTAGGTGTTGGTTTATTCCTGCGTTGAGTTATGGGAAAAAAATTATTGCTATATGTATTTATTTATTTATTTATTTTGATAATAAAAGATTTTTGTCTTTTAGTTTATATTTTGCAATCTAAGAAAATATTTAACAAAACTAAATAGATTAACTTTAAATTTGTATTCGAATATTTTTTATATTTAAGGGAATAAAAAAAGTTTAAATTTAACAAAAATTTATTTATTTTGATTATGATAAATTTAAACAGATTTTGAAGATATTTATAAAATTAAGAGTTCCCATTAATTTTTAATTACAGCCAACTAAATCATAAAATCTAATGACCAGCCTTTAAATGCTTGTTCTTCTCGATAAGAATTATAATGGTTCTTTTTCGAAAGTATAACTTAAATAAATTTATCAAAAGTGATTTATTTGTACCTTTTTCTATTATTATTTAATCTTTTTAAAAATATAAAAATGCAAATTAAATTTATCATAAGTGATTTATTTGTATGGCAGTTTTTCTGACAAATTTTTTTAATAAGAAATTTTATATAAAAAGCCTTAGCAAATCTTTCTATCAAGAAACATATAAATGTGAAAAGATATGTAGTTTGAGAAAATTATTTCTTCAAAATAAAGCATTAGAATATTAAGGTTAACATTCATCATTTAAAAACAAAACAAGTAATGAATGAAATTAAAAAATACATTATATTTATTTCAAAATAAACTTCATAATTTTAAATTTCATTCTAGTTTTTAAATCTGAGTACTTTTAATTATATTAAAATAAAAGAAAAAAAAAGAATCTGTATCTCTAGATATTGGTGTTGGAAGATAAGGAGTAAAGTAGTTGATTCAATTAATGTGATGTTGGAAGATGGGGAGCCAAAATTTAATGTTTCTTTATTTAGTTTTTCAAAATATTTTTAGATTTAAAAATATAAATTAAAACAAATTAAAAATTCATAAGAGTGATATATATGCAATTTCTCCTAATTTATTAAAAGAAATCAAAATATTTGTATAATTTTTCCTAATTTTTATAGTGAATTTCTTGGTATGATATAGCTCCAATAGCTTTTTGTTTTTTATTTTTTTTTTAATTTTTTTTTTCATTTTGAGATATTTTATTTTTCCCTAAATTATATTGTATATTTCTGCTATTTTCTTTTCTTATTTGTTTAGTCAAGTGCTTTTTGAGTTTTTTCCCAACAAAATAGAAGTGAAATATTTTTCTTGTTAATATATATCCAATATATATATATATATATATATATATATATATATATATATATATATATATATATATATATATATATATATATATATATATATATATATTGGAACGGGGAGTATCGGCCCGCTGTCACGTCAGCTTGTGACGCACTTGGCGATGTCTACTAGTCTCCTCGGCAGACCTAGACTAGCAACTCACCTATTACTATTTGTGGCCCGCGCTTATTGGGTCCCCCCTAGAGGGGTGCTGCCGCCCGAGGGAATCAAACACGGGTTGGGGGGTTCCCAACCACACTCGCCCACCAACCAAACTAAGCATCGGTGGTTATTATATAAAATTCAATCGACCCATTTTGAGGGAACATCCACTTGCCTAGAAATATTGATTTTAAATTTGAGTTGTTAGTATTAAAAAGCTTCAAGCAAATTGATACTATAAAAGGGCTTCAATGATGCTTTCATTTAAAGTAAAGGAGAGGCATGTTGAGAAACATATATAATTGTGAATAGAAATCCATAAAAGATAAAATCAAATTTACATATTAGATGCAAGGAATTTTTTAGGTTGTGGACTAATCTTTTTATTTTATTTTATAAGTATGATATCATCATTTATAATGTAATTTTAATTATTTAATAATAGAAACTTTGATTTTTCTTTATATATCATTACAAAGTGTTTGTGATGTGGAAAATATTTTGAACTTCTATTCATGTTATATTAAGGCTTCATTTGGGATGTTTTTTTAACTTTTTTGTAAAGCTGTTAGTTGAGAAAGTAAAATTTTGAAGTTATTGCAAAAAGTAGCTTATTTGTACAATTTCTTTTACAAATAGTTAAAAAATAATGGTCTAACAAAAATTTTGGTTATAATCTTAAAAATAAGGTATTAAGAAAGGTGTCTGGAGGGGCAAATTATTGCATCCGGTCACCAGACGTGCAGAATAGGTTCGGACATCTAATAAAAACATGCCACGTCACCTGCGCTTTTGACTGCGCTTTACCTGCGCTTTGACTGAGATTTACCTGCGCTTTGACTGCGAGTTACCTGCGCTTTACCTTCACTTTACATGCGCTTTTGACGCGCTTAATTTAAAATAATATTTTATTAACATCCGGACCTATCTCCGCGTCCGGTGACCGGATGCAATAATTTGCCATCCGAAGGGAAGCTTAAGGTTTGGTTTGGGGCAGCTTTCTGAATTCTTTCTAAAGCGGCTTTCTAGTACAAAAATTTTTAGTTAAATTTTTTTTTTTTTGTACTAAAAAACGATTTTAGAAATTAGTAAAAAAGCCGATCCTCATTTTGGACAGCATTCTTATTGCTTCTTAAAGCAGCTTTTTATATATAATTTTTAATTCTTATATTAAAAGTTGCTTTAAAAAGCATGAAGAAAACCGCCCCAATTGAAACCTAAGTCTAACACATCTCTTCCATTAATCTCTAACACTAAATTCATCCACTTCTCTAATATTATATTTTATAATATTCGTGTATATCTTCAAACCACCTAAATTTATTTTGAAAGATATTATCATAAGTTTATATTATTGCAATTGGTTCTCTACTATAACTATATATTTATAAATTTATATTTTCATATGTTGTCACCAATCAAACTAACTCTCAATTATGGCATGGTCAATTTAGATATCAATATCATTTTTCATCACCCAGCAATATTATCGATCCCATATATTATCATTGATCTATCAACAATGTAATTAAAATTTTATAAAATATATCTTTAAATCTAAAAAATATTTCTTTATTTCATAATTAATGCACCTACCACAACCATCTATTTTAATTATTTGGTTAACTTGTTAGTATTAAAAAGCCTCAAGCAAATTGATATTATAAAAGGGCGTCAATGATGCTTTGCTTCATTTAAAGTAATGAAGAGATGTATGGATAAAATAATTGTGGATAGCAATCCTGTAAAAAAAGAAAAAAAAAGAATTTTTCAATTTAGATACAAGATATTTTTTGTTGTTGTGGGCTTATCTATTTATTTATTTATTTATTTTATAATTTTGGTATCATCATCAATATTCTTATTTTAATTAATTTAGATTTACTTTATGAATCTTCATTTTTTATTCATTATTCTCTGACATTAGCATATCAAATATTCCGAACCTCTATTTATGTTTTATTAATGCTTTGTTTGCAAAAGTTTTTTTACATGTAATGCTGTAAAATTCGTGCACGATCAAGACAATTTTTGATGATGTATCAATAAGTAACCTATTATTTTGATGATATATAGCAAATATTGATAGGCCTTTATTAATAATTTCATAGTTGATGGACTTTAAAGTTGAATTTAAAGTTTACAATGTTTGTGTTATGATCCCCTCCTATGGATAAGGTACATGAATCATAATTATTCATATTTTGAGGAAAATGTTCAAAAAGGTTAATTAATTATTTTCTAATAATAATTTCAACTAATTTCAACTAATATAATGAGCAGTTAAACAAATAAAATCATCAGTATTTATAGATGTCCAAAGGTCGGATGTTAAACAAACCCTGCTAGTGTTTCTAGATAACTGTTCCATTAAATTAATCTTCTCCTTAAGGAATAGTTTTTTGCAATCATTTCTAGCAGTGTTTCTAGAAATTAATTGCAAGTCACGACGAAGATATAACAAAACTGCTTGAAATCCAACCCATTCCACACATTGAAAGGGTAAATCATGCATGATGATAGAAGCAGTAAACAAGTCACGAAATACAGCATGATCAAACTTGTCATCAGACATAGATATTGAAGATTCAGTGTTGGTTTGTAAAATCAACTGTCCTATATCACGCATATTTCTTTTCTTACAATTTTCGAGGTGGCGTCTAAGATTATCGGTTCCATTTTTGCTATCACATAGATAAGTAGTACCACATTTCTTGCATTTACATTTTTGTTTTCCATCTTTCGTAATAGGTAACATCTCATAATGGCCCCAAACAACTGAGATCATTCTTCGCCGTTTCTTAGTAACTGTCGCATCATTACATTGATCGTTAGAGGGCTCTACAGGTATTTCACAAGTCTGGGGTTCTTCATTTTCAGCAAAAGAAGAATTCCCATGAATGGTATTGGAATCCTCCATCTAACAAAAAAAAATTAGAAAATATTACAACTTCACAATGCTATTTGTTAAATTTCTTTTTCAAAAAAAAAAATACACATAACACATTGAGTCTTTATAACGGCCAACTAACTGCGCAAGCCAACCATCCCTACACTAAAAAGAAGTATGACTTCAATACTTAATGGGTTGAAGGCTTGTTACTCTAAATACTTAGTAATAAGTAATAAGTAATAATTGCCAAATAATTGCAAATTCTTAATGTGTTGTTGAACAACAACACATCAAAATAACTAGGACTCTATGGGTGTCAACTAGGACCAGTAATTGGATAGAAAAAACAGCAGTAACTGGACAGAAATAATAGTAGAAACTACACAGAAATAACAGCAGAAACTGCACACAGAACATAGAGCACGACCTGGCTCTTTTGCATAGAAATAACAGCAGAAGCTACACAGAAATAAAAGTAGAAACTACACAGAAATAACAGTAGAAAGTGCCCAAAAATAACAGTAGTAGCTTCACAGAATTAACAGCAGAAACTGCACAAAAATAATAGTAGAAACTACATAAAAATAACAGCAGAAACAAGCTCAACAGCATAGAAATACATGAACATAGAGCTCGACCTGACTCATTTGCATAGAAATAACAACAGAAACAGGCTCAACAACACAGAAATACATGAACATAGAGCTCGACCTGGCTCATTTGCACAGAAATAACAGCATAAACAGCACAGAAATACATGAACATAGAGCTCGACCTGACTCATTTGCACAGAAATACCAGAACATAGAGCTCGAGATGGCTCGATTGAACAGAAATATAGTAGTAAGTGAACAGAAGTGCATAACTGCAGTAAACTAGCAGAAAAACCAGCCGGAACTGACCAAAAAAATCAGAAAATTGAGCTCGACTTGACTCGTTTGCAACAGAATATCGGAAAAACCCTAACCCCCAAAAAACCAGAAAATCGAGCCGGAACTTCGCAACACAGCAAGACAAATCTCTCCTATGCTCATAATCTCATATATCATGCTTCTAAAAGGAGAAGAAAGGGAAAAAGATGAGAGATACAAACAGCGAGAGATGTAAGTATTCCTGTTGAGCCAAAGCAGATGTGCACGATGAACACCACGAAAGGACGAAACCACGGAGCAAGAATATGCCAGAGAAGGAGAAAAGAGGAAACCAAAGACAGATCGAGGAGATCTGTAGAGATAGATCGAGGAGATCTATAGAGAAGAGAACTTCGGAAACCCTAGACGAAGCAGCGAAGAAGAGGAGAGGCTAGAGAGCTAATGCGCGTGAAATGAAAATGGATCGTGTAAAACCCTAACGCGACTTAAGTTATCTACTTATCCGCGTGAAATAATTTCCCGTGTCAAACGGGTCGGTAACGGGTTACCGGGTCAACCCGGACCCGACCCGAAATTCAATTCGTGTCATTTTTATGAACCCGAACCCGACCCATTTTTCAAACGGGTCGGGTCCAACCCGAAAATTTCGGGTCGTGTTCGAGTCGGGTTTTCGGGTCGTGTCAATTATTGACAGCCCTAACCATATGGTTATGAAGGCTTTAGTATTTACTATATGTAGCCATTCCATGGCACCAGTAGTTTTTAAAATTTAAAATGTTTTGATTATTAAAATTTTAAATTTACAACTTAATTAGTATATTTAGGGTCAATTTTGGACAATTTTCTAGTTGTTTTGCTTTTTAGATAGCAATGACAGTTTCGTTGGGTACTATTTTTTCACTGATTTTTAGAAGAAAAAAAAATTTAGTGAAAAGCTATTTTTTGCCACCATAGTAATGAATTTGTTTTCACTACAACAACTTACAACTAACTTTATAAAGCCCTACAGACATATCAAACAAACCTTTTTTTTATATAAAATCCACCCAAAGGGCTTACACGTTAATACAAAAGATAATACAAATCCTTAATGAATTAATAACTTACTGAAAAATAGAACATTTGAAACAAAGCATACGAGCCATTGATCCAGCCTATTACAAAGACAAGCCAAAGAAAAGAAGACCAAACAAAAGACACATAACCAGGAAAGAGAACCAACTGAAGAGGCCATCATGAAGAAACAAAAGCCAACGAGAATACCAAGCATAGCAACATTTTAATTAAGAGGATTATGACTCCCGCAAGGATGAGCAGCAAGACCAAGAACCCAAACTACAACAACCTACATGAAAATAAATGGAAAAAATAAGAAGCAACAAGCCAAACAAAGATACCACAATCCCCAACCAAATCCAAGTCATTATGAGGCCGAAAACCACCACAACCGAAACACCAACCCAAAAAGTCTACAATCGAGGAAGCAACACCCAACAGGAAAGCCAAACACACAACGAGCCCCCAACTACCCATTTAGTAGTTGAAAGCGAAACACCAACCCAAAAATGTAAGAGGAGTGATGTTCTTAGAGCAATTCAACATGATAAAATAATGTTTCATTTGTCTATATGGGAGTTAAGTAGTGGTAGATGTTTGAACCAAGAGACAAGCTTATAACGAGCTGGTGACACCCATTGGGATTACATTTTCATACATTAATTAGCTTGAATAAAATGTATGCGTCAATAATTGAAGTTCTTGAAATTATAAAAGAAGATGATGTTCATGATCAACAAGCTGTTGAAGATGGTGTTCTAATAGATGTCATGGAATCTTTTGATTTTATCCTTGATATGCACTTAATGATTGATATTTTAGGTGCCACCAATGAATTATCACAGGCATTGCAGATAAAAGATTAGGATATAGTTAATGCAATGAAGTTAGCGTAAATCTCCAAATAATAATTACAGATGATGAGGGATAATAGATGAAATTTCTTATTGGAAGAAATATCTCATTTTTATAATATTTTTGAAGTTGATGTTCCTGTTATGAGTTCTACATTCAAAGCTCGCCGACGATCAACACGTAGAAATGATGACGTGACAAATTTACATCATTATCGTGTGGAATTCTTTTACACTATTATTGATATGTAATTTCAAGAGTCGAATAATAGATTCTCTGAAGCTAGTACTGAATTGCTTCTTTGTATATCATGTCTAAATCCAAGTAACTCATTCTCTGCTTATAATAAGAAGAAATTAATTTGACTTCTATAACTATATTCAACTAATTTTTCTATAATTGAACTTGTGGCTTTATAGCATCAGCTATTGATATACATTCTTGATATGTGTATACAAGTAAGGAGTTCTCATCTTTGGAGAACATTGATCTTGCAAAATAATTTGTTAAGGTTAAAAAAGATATCGTGTACCCCTTAGATCACCGGCTTCTTATTTTAGCATTAACTTTGTCCGTTGCCACTGCTACAGTAGAGAGAGCATTTTTAGCAATAAAAATTGTTAAACATAGATTACACAGTAAAATGGGTGATGATTGGCTCAATGACTGTCTAGTGCCATATATTGAGAAATAAGTATTTGATTTGGTTCCAAATGAAGTTGTAATGCAACATTATCAGAAGATGCAAAATAGAATGCAAACCTAATGATTTTTATTGCAATATAATGACTTGTTTGAATTTTGTTATAATATATATATATATATATATATATATATATATATATATATATATATATATATATATATATATATATATATATATATATATATATATATATATATATATATATCTTTTTATAATTTTGCCCCTCCCCTCCAAGAATTAAGGCTGGTTCCACCCCTGTGTGTATTCAATTCATTAATGTTTATTAACAACATCTTTTAAAGCTCGTGAATAAACTCGATAAGATGTATGATAAAACCTCGATTCATGTTTGTTTGGAATTAAATACATTTTTTAAGATTAGCTTAAATATTTATTTGATATGTTGTCGTATAATATTTTATTTTATTATAATAATTCTTATTTTATAAAAAAATTAATCTTAGTTTTTATATTATACTTTTTCATTAAAATGAATGTGTTCATAAACATAGGTATTTGTTCATATTTGTTGGATTAGATATTTAAAATGTTGATGAACAATCTTGTTTATAAAAGAAACATTTTTTGAGCTCGTTTGTTCATGAACAGACTCGTTTCAAGATACATTAACAAATAGACTCTTTTAGTAGCTCCAGAACAATCGTTAGATATGTTTGCGAATAAATTGTACAACAAATAGAAAATCTATAATCAAGCTAAAACCAAACTTGAACAAGCTAATAATAAATGTGCTCAAATAGAAAACAAGCACCTGCTCAATTCGACTTGATTCACTTGATGCTCTAATTAAAGCTTCTATAATGTACCATCAATTAAAAGCCATTTCTACTAGCAGTAGCTAAGCCTGCACATCATGTAGTTTGCTTAAAATTGTTGTAATTATGTCATATTTTTGTACTTGCATCAGTTAGGCTGCTAAATTTTTTTTTTATATATATAATTTGTAACCATTTAAAATGCTGTAAATTAATCTACAATTTTTTTAGTAGCATAGAATTTATTTAATGAGTGATTTTCTCTAATTTAATCGATAATCCTATAAAGTTACAATTATAAAAGCATAACCCTCTGCATGACTGCAATACAGTAAAACCAAGCAAACAAGCACATAAAAAGAAAGCAATAACAATGATTAGCATTAACATAAGAACTCAGAGCTTCATTCTCCTTAAGAAATTATTCTCCATGGTTTTCTAAATTCATTTGAGCATGTAATTTAATTACTTTTTTTTATTTCATCATAATTTCCATAATGCAAAAAAAAAAAAAAAGCAAAAATTCTATGTAGAAATTAGATATGACATAATATAAAATGAGATCGTTGAATTAAAGAAACTAATAGTAAAATAATAACAAGATAAATATTTAAACTATAAACTGAAAATATTTTTTTAAAATATTATTTCTTTCTCTTCCTCTCTTTGATCGATGGTCCAAATTATGACTTTCTATTCCCAATTGTCCTTTCTTCTTAATGAAGAATTGAAGTCCACCATGTAATATAATTTTAATGTTTCATCAATAAATGTTGAGGTCAAGGCTTAATGTTTGGGTGATTCCTCTAGTTTGGAGATTAGGAACCAGGTCAATTGGCTGAATAATTCATCGGATGATGAATCAGAATCTGATTTTGATGAGCCTGATCTTGATTTATCTCTGGTGCGTGCTACAGTCATTGGTGCAACGCGGGGGAAATTTTGGGGAAGAGGCCGACGTAAACGATGACTTTTGTGACGTTGTTTTCTCTTCTCGTTGCTTCTCCTCGGGATTTATTGTTTTATTGTTCGATTTGTTGCTGCGTTGGGCTAAAGACGATGATGTGGTCGGGGCTCGCGTTCCGGTCGTTTTTGCTGGTGGCAACCTTTGGTGTAGGCTTGACTTTGTCTACACATAACTGGACGGTCCGTGCGAGGCGTTATGGGCGCTTGAAGCCTCGGCCGTTTACTGAGCCCGCCTTTAGCTTGTATTTTTCCTTTTTTTTAAGTATTTTCTTCAGCTCGCCTGTTTCCTTTGTTGTATCCTTTTTTTATTATTAATATAATTATCCTTTCAAAAAAAAAAGGCTTCTGCAATAGATAATCTCATTCTTCTCGCAACAAAATCAATAGATTTTTCAAGCAATTTCACCATAGGAGTAGTTATCGACACTCTCTTCAATGCTTTGTGGATCATTCGAGTTATCCTCTCCTCGAATTTAGCAAGTTGGTGAATAGTCATGAACTCTTGATTGTCCATGTTAGCATATTCTTTTCTTCTTTTTTGATGTTACTCTAGATCATGTAATACTCCTCTTTTAGCTACCGACATATTCCACACTCACCATACATTCGACGATGTAGAATATGTTAATAACATTTGTACTCTAATGAACATGAATCAATGTGAGCTTCCATTGAGGTGACCAGAGGCAATCACTATTGCTATCCCCACCACCCGCTATTGACTGTGAGACCTTTTGGGTACACAATTGAGGGTGGCCAACTTGGTTCATTTCGCAAATGTACCATCAGATTTTAGCGTTTTATGATGTCAATGCCACATGATTTTAATGTTAATTGATTCAGCACAATAAGCTAAATTTTGTGATCTCTAATAAGATCTTATGTGTATGTTAGGCTTTGAGAAATGTGCTTTATATCAAATTTCGTGTACATTATAATCCTAATGAGATGGGTTCTATTTGCATATGAAACATTTCACTCACCTATGAGATTTTTTATGTAGATTTATAAATTTATAAGCTATAAAGACTAACCTACATATAAGATATTATTAGAGATAAGATATTTTTTAATCAATCTAAATCATTCAACCCAAACATAAGACCACCAAAAATAATTTTTTGCTTAGATAATGAACTATACAACAATTAATTTATTAAAACCATTAATTTAACATATCTTTTAATACATTAATTATTCTATTAAACTTAGACATATCAACTTGTATCAATTAATCGTCATATGAGCTGCCAATATTGCCCCATTCTATGCGTTAACTTGTTGATAGTATACTATAAATTATTTATATACAAAAATTACATATAAGCCATCAAAATTTTATATATTTACAACTTTTGCACTAATCTAAAACAGTTATTTATAAAATTCATCCATTGTGGATGCTGTGATCAAATTATTTAAAAAATTGCTAATATAAAATTGTGAATTTTTTATTTAATGTAGAAAAATTCAAGCCTTGGAAAATTATTTCTTTTACATCAAGAGTTGAAGTCACGTATTTTATGATTTATTGCTTAATATTTTTTTAAATAACATTTAATTAGAAATTTTGCAGATAAAAATAGAAAGATATTAAAGTTATAAATAGCTAAAACTTAAAGGATTTATATAGAATTAAACCTTCTTCTAAATAATTTGCATCGTTTTTTGGATGAATTATTTTGTGCGGACGCCAAACGCCGTTTAGAACCCAATGAAAATGCACCATGACACTCTTACTCGGTACCGCGCCTCGGTACTGCTCTGTACTGAATGAAATGGTTGCTCCTGATTAGCCTCTTAACGGTAAGCTGTGTCCAATATCCGCACAGAATAATCTCTCTCGTTTCTGAATGTTGCAACTTGCAATTTTATGAAAGTCTCCATCATCAATTGCGGCTTACAACTTTAATTTTAAAAAGATAAACTGACTAATTATTTAGGGACAACGAAAAGTATCCTCTGAAAGCTTACCCACAATAATTTCATTATTAGCATCTTTTTTGTTTATGTATTAATTTGCATTGTCGGCAATTTGATAAGCTATTTATAATTTACATAATTGCAAGAAAAGGCGACACTTGGAGAAAAAGGGGTTAACGCAATTTAGAAATTGTTTAAGCGTTACCCAAATTGATCTAATGCAAATGTTGATAGCTATGGAATTTATATTTTTTTTTCATATTATTTTAGCAGGAAAAACCCTATTGTTTGAGGCCATATGGAGGGAAATTATCTATTTAATGCAAAGTTTGGTCGTCCTTTGGCACCTCAGGATGAAAATGACCAGCAAAGTTGTTTGGTGGAGGGATTTATTGTTGATTGGTTACTTGAGAAAATAAAATAATAAATTCGAAAAAAAGAATAAAAAGTAGGTGGCTTGTCACGCCTCCTCTTAGTTTGTTGCATTAACTGCCTAGTTTTTAGAAGCAAATATTTTTAAATAATTACTTTGGAGAAAAAAATTAGGACCATATTTTTCTTATTAAGATAAGCATTAAAAATTCTTAATTTTTTTAAGATAAATATAATATAAATTATTTATAAATTGCACTAATCTTATAGCAAATACATAGATCTTAATACCCATTGGGATCAGATTTTAATGAGACATCTCGTTCCTTTTTTTTTATATTTAATGATCTTTTTATTAGATTTAAATGAGAATTTGATCATTAATGGGACACATAATGGAGAAAAAAACCCTCACATAGTTGGGATTAATTATTCTGTGTGGACGTCGAACGTCATTCAGAGATCAATCAGAACGTGTCATGTCACCTTGCGTTCGGTACCGCGGCTCAGTACTGCTCTTTACCGCATCTACTGCTGACGTAGAGCATTCTGATTGGTCTTAAGTCGGCATTTTACGTCCGGTCTCCGCACAGAATAATTTCTCCATAATTGAATAAAAATTTGATGTTGTATATTTGATTGCTCGAATAAAGCAACTTTTTTTTTTTTAATAAATAACACTAATAACAGGAAGGGTTACAAGTCCTTATAAAATCATAAGCTCTCTAAAAAATAGCATTTAAATGAAAAACCTATGAGCTATAAAATCAACTTAACCCAACCTTTCTACATGAAATATGATTGAAGAAATGCTAAAAAAATAATGTTAAAAAAATCATAATCAAATGATTGTTTTTTTATAACTGATATTTATTGATGAAATCATCATTTTGATTTTTCTTTGAAAATAATTATATCAGCCCTTATTAAATAAATTTCAATGAAATAAGGTATCAACCTTCTTTTTCTATGATGTGTTGCGTGCAAGGTTTTAAAATATATTAGATTTAATATTGAAAGGAAAAAAAGATTCAAAATTCAAAGGCTGGATTGAAATTTAATTTAGGGTTGAATTGTTATAATATAATAAATATTAAAATTATTTAATTATTAGGGATAAATACTAAAATAAAGCATTTTATCGAATATAAAATATTCACAAAATATTTGCTATATAATTTTAAATTTAAACAACTATTTATTATATTTAAGTGATTAGTTTCTTCTTTTGTGATCATATTCATATATCTGATCATTCTTAGAAATCTTCAATTTCTTCCCTCAAAAAGTTATTGCCTCTTAGATGAAGAAATATTTTAGGAGAAAAATAAAATTATGTCATCGACCCTTTCTTTCTTTTATCTAATATTTTATCATGTGCATTTCAACTCTGTGATTTAGAGAGAGAAGAACCTCTCTTTTTCATCAACAAATTTTTATCTTCTTCTTCTTCCTTTTTTTTTATAAATAAATAAATTCCATTAAATGAAAAGTGGACAGCAAAAGACCACCATTGGGTCACATCAATAGAATACATCAAAGAGAAGCAGTAGCAAAATAAATAGATAAATGGATGAAGAACATCGGAGATTATCGGACTCAGATCGACACCGAGTTGTCAGGGCTGGGCCATCCATGGAGGGCAGCAAAATCCAAAACAAGAAGCAGCCAAAACACCAAATCGACCCACCCAGGTTGCCAACCAACCCTGGCCACCAACGGCGCATGCAGTAGAACTGCTTCCTCATCGTCCATTCCGAAACGAATTGAACATAACAACCAAAGTATCAAAGAGCAGAAAAAACCCAACATAAGAAAATCATTTCTTCTTGGATTTCCGCTTACGTTGCAAAACAAACTTATCGAGCGAACTCGTTTCGAGGATAGAATCATCATCCCCACTGACAACTGACATATCATCATGCAACCAATCACAATGCCACCTAACAGAATTAGGATGGACAAACAAATTCGCATTTGAGATGACCGAAATAGGCACCTCCACAAGAGGCGCCGCCACACTTAATTTCCTCCCCAACAATAGCCAAAGCTTCTACACCACTACCAACCTAATAGGCAGACTCGCCAATAGCCAAAATCTCATCATCCACAAAACTAGGACTACCATTAATATTCACACAGCAATTAAAATCAGACACAACAACAGTGGCAAGAGCCACATTAGGGGAAACAACTCTATCCACTCCACCATACACCACCAATTCTCCATCAACTTCAAGACAAAAAATATCAGCAAGTGCATTAACATCAGGGGGGAGAACAGGAGAGGATTGAACCAACCCGACATTAATATGGTAAATAGGGGAATCCATCACAGCAACTGATTCAACCAAACCACCAGGGGAGAAGGCAAAATAGAAGAAATAGTAACAAGAGAAATATGACAATTAGAAAGCGCAAGTAAATCGTGCACAATAGACTTAACACCAACATTACCATCCAAAGCCATAGGGACAGACGGAAGCAGCACAAGGTCAGGGAGAACTGGAGCATCAACCCCACCCTCCCTCATCGTATTAAGAGAACATGGAGGCAAGGCAGAGGAATAAAGGTGAGGCTATAGAACAATAATAAAATAGTAGAAGGGTTGAGGGATTGAATAAAACTAGCAAATCGGTGAAATCAATTGAGAATTTGAGGTGTTAGGGTTTCTAAAATTTCAATGAGGAATTTTAATTAGATTTTAAATTACATGTATATATATTTATTTCTTGTAGTCCATTTAAAATTGAATGATGATGATTTCAACATGAAATGGACTGGGCAATTCTGTAAATTCCAATCATTTCACGTCTTGAACTAACAACTTATTCGTCCCCCTTCTTATTAACAAATATTTTAACATGAAGTAGACTTGCTGAGAATTGATTACTAGTTGAATCTGTTGAACCGATCGGTTCGACTAGGTTTTCCAATCCTTGGTTGTGTTTGAATATTTGTGATTCATTCGCAGAGAAGAAGAGTAATTGACTACAAAAATGCCCTAATGTATGGAGATTTTTTAAACTATGACTCTTTTGGTAGTAATGAGTGAGTTGGCTAGTGCATGCATCCATTGTAGCAATAAGAAATGTACTCCATAAGTTCATATAGAAACTATGTTGTGACACTTTACATTATATGTTAGCATTTAGCTAGCCGTGAGGTGTCTTGAGCTTTATGAGATTTGACATAATGAATACTAGAAGTCATGTTAACGATCATTTAGGTTTCATTTAGGATTAGTTTGGGACGATTTTTTTATTGCAAAGTCTTAAAAAGTAATAAAAAAGTAGTCCCAAACAAAGCCGTAGAGAAGATTCAATAATGATTTCTTATTGCTCTCTACAACTTAAGTTTTGTTTGGGATAGCTTTCTTGTTGCTTTTTAAAGTAACTTTTTAGTACCAAAAATTTAGTTTAAATTTTTTTGTACCAAAAAATTGCTTTAAGAAGCATTAAGAAGGTCGTCCCAAATGAAGCCTTAGGCTTCGTTTGGAACGGCTTTCTTGCTGCTTCTTGAAGCAGTTTTTTAGTTCAATAATTAAAAATTTTGTACTAGAAAGCTGCTTTAATAAGCAACAAAAAAATCGTCCCAAACGAAGCCTTAATTTCATATAATATCTTGATATCTTCCCTTATCATGGCCTGGTTTCTTGCCTGGTTATCCTGAATGCTTGACCTAATTATAAGTTTCAACTCATTATATTTAATTTCCTTCTAGAATTCTGATGAGCAAAATATTAATATATAGTCGTAAGGGATTACAGTGCTGATTATCATGGCGAGATTATAATAAAAGGCTTGACCATCTCAAACATTAAAGATATTTAACGATCTTAATAATAATAATAAAAAAAAACTTAGCGTTGACAGATTCGAAATTATTATATGAGGAGAAACCAGATTTAATAATCGGTTTAATTAAACAAAAGAGGATTACGTAATCTTAAGTTGCCTCCAATCAGATTTATGACATTGCTAAGGCTCTGTTTGGTTAGAAAAAAGTGGAGGGAGAAATGGAAAGAGAAATGCATGAGATCATGGGGAAATTTTTATTTTAAAATTATTTCGCATAATTCCTCATCAACAAAACTTAATGAGATGAGATTCTAAGGCTTAGACCTAACTTATTCTTTGAAATAGAAGGATTTCTTAAATATGCTCAACTTGAAATAAACTAGAAATAACTCTACAATTACTTTGATATCGATTGGGTCAATGATTCTACTTATTAGAAATCTACTATAGGATATAGTGATTTTATTAGATCTGCATTTATCTCAGTGTCTCAAGAAATAAATACTCGCGACTTTTTTGGGTTAGTTTAGTGTGGAATATTCTAATTGTGTTGATCAATTGGGGTTGCATTTTTACCTTGAACCTCAATTCCATCGATCAAATTTGTCAGGGCTAGGGTCCTCCCCCTGCATGGGTTCAGGTTCATTATAGTTGAAAAAAAAAAATTCATGTACAGTCGTACAGTATTGTGGCACTGTGTGTAAACGACCGTTATATTTATCTGCATTGTATTTACACACCGTGCCATTAAGCTCTTTTATATACACTCCTCTGTACTCTGTTTTTATATATCATTGGAATAATATACATTTCTTTCTTCTTGTTTACCGTCTTTACTGTTTCCCTGCCTTTCTCTGTCTACTTTCTATCATGGTATCATGAGCCAATCCATGGGAGATCAAGATTCCGTCAATTCCCTCCCTCCCGTCTCCGCTGCCCTCTCCGGCAACTCCACCACCGAGATACACATCCCGCAGCAACTCAAGTTCCTCATCTCCAACATCAAGAACCTCGTTCCCAATGCTCTCACTACCGACAACTACGCCATCTGGCGCCTTCAACTGCTTCAACAGTTCACCGCCAATGGCTATGCCGGGCATCTCAACGGCACCTCCCCTTGTCCAACGGATGCCACCTCTCAAGATTTTCAGCGTTGGCAATTAGCCGACAACAACCTTTTGTCTGCCCTCTTCTCCACCATTTCCCCCTCTCTCCTCCCTTACATCATTTCTTGCACCTCCACTCATGCGGCCTGGCTTGTTCTTGAACGCCGTCTTCAGCCAACATGCCGAAACCGCGTCATACAGCTCAAGAATGAGCTCCATCATGTGCAGATGCAGAATTTGACGATGCAACAGTACCTTAATCACGTTAAGGTCATCGTGGACAACATAGCGGCCGCCGGATCTAATGTAGATGCTGAAGACGTCATATTACACATCCTCAACGGACTACCGGCAGCCTACAATCCCTTCAAAGCCGCTATCCGCACGTCGCCGCTTCCGATGTCACTTGACAATCTCTACTCTCTTCTTTGCAGCGAAGAGATCATTGTCAATCAAGAAATCTCCAAAGAAAGCTCCACAGCGGTCGGCGCCACCGCTCTCTATGCCACGTCCATAAATCAAAGCAGAAACAGACCTCCACGCAAGTTCGGCAAGACTCGCACTCCTCCTGTTGGGCAAACCTTGCTGCCAGCGAACAGTACACCAGTCACACCAAATTCGGCTTCAGCAAACATGGCTCGACCAACTTGCCAGATATGCAATAAAATTGGGCACATCGCCTTAAACTGTTGGCACCGATCAAATCCACGATTTGCTCCGACCAATTCTCGATCCATGAACGCCTTTCTTGCTCAACAAAACCAGAATTCTTCTCAAGATTGGATACTAGATTCGGGTGCTTCCAATCATCTCACACCAGATCTCAGCAACCTGCACTATCCAGCGAACTACCAAGGCACAGACAGCGTCTCAATAGCTAATGGTTCGCAACTTCCAGTCGTTCATTCGGGGCAAGGTCTTCTTCCTTTACCCGACACTCCCCGTAAGATCTACCTACGCAAACTTCTTCACGTTCCTCATTTGTCTCATAATCTTTTATCTGTCTCACAACTAACCACTGACAATCCGATTTCTATAAGCTTTGATGCTAACGGTTTTCAAATTAAGGATCGCAAGGACCACCGTCTACTTCTTCGTGGGCCTCTTCGTGACGGACTCTACCATCTTCAGCGTCCAATTACCCCAAAACCGACGGCACTTCACGCTACGACGAATCAAGAAATCATTTGGCACGCACGTCTCGGGCATCCTCATCATGGGCTACTTAAACATTTACTTCCTTTTTTACCTGACATTAACCACATTTCAAACAAATTTTCTTGTGCTTCTTGTACTATGGCGAAATATCATAAATCCCCTTTTAATAAGAATAATTCCGTTTCACATGCTGCTTTTGATCTTATACACTCCGATGTTTGGGGTCCCGCCCCGGTAAACTCTTTGGATGGCTTTCGGTATTATGTAATTTTCGTTGATGATTTCACGCGTTTTTCATGGTTGTATCTTATGACATCAAAACAGGAAACAATTTCTAAATTCCGTTTATTTCATCAACTTATTCAAACTCAGTTTAATATCACTCTGAAAGCTTTCAGATCGGACGGCGGAGGTGAATTTACGAGTCATGAATTCAACACTTACCTTCAGTCCCACGGCATACAGAGACAACTCAGCTGTCCTCATACGCCCGAACAAAACGGTCTCGCAGAACGGAAACACCGTCACCTCCTCGATCTCGCCAGAACTATGATGCACGCTGCCAATCTTCCGATTAATCTCTGGGCCGAAGCAATTGCAACAGCAAACTACCTAGTAAATCGCCTTCCATCTTCCGCTATTCTTAACCAAACTCCCTTCTATCGTTTACATGGTCATCACCCGAACTACACTCACCTTCGCACCTTCGGGTGTCAATGCTTTCCTTGGCTCAGACCCTACACTGCGAACAAACTTTTGCCTCGATCTCAAGAGTGTACATTCATCGGGTATTCACCCGTCCACAAAGGGTACAAGTGTCTCAACTCTTATTCCAACAAAATTTTCATTTCCCGGCACGTCACGTTCAATGAGACCTGTTTTCCTTTTAAAACTACTCTCCCTAAATCCATCAATACCCCTTCCAATTACACTCCCCCGCTGGTTCTCATTCCTCCGTCTCTGGCTACTAATCCCACTCCTTCAACTGTCCACACTACCACTCAGATTACTCATCCCGTTACTCCAACTACACAACAATCTCCCGCCTCCACTCAGAATTCTTCGAACTCTTCCATGCTGCCCACGGTCTCAGCTCAACCAATTCCTAATCCCCCCTCACATCACATGCAAACCAGGCTCAAATCCGGCATCATCAAACCCAAACACATCCTGTCTCTCTTTACTTCTGCTCCCACTGACTCCACGCCCAAAACGTACGCCCAAGCCATTAAACACCCGCATTGGCGTCAAGCCATGTCCGAGGAGTTTCATGCTCTTCAGAAACAGTCCACCTGGACACTCGTCCCCGCTCCAGCTCAAACACCAATTCTCGGGTGTAAATGGACTTTCAAGACAAAACTTCTTCCCAACGGGCAAGTGGACAGATACAAAGCCAGGCTCGTAGCGCAAGGCTATGATCAACAATATGGTGTCAACTACACGGAGACATTTAGCCCCGTTGCCAAAATGACAACTATTCGCATTCTTCTCACAATAGCTCTAAACCGAAATTGGGAAATTCGTCAGCTAGATGTCTCGAACGCTTTCCTTCACGGTGATCTATCCGAAACAGTTTATATGCGTCAACCTCCGGGCTTCGTTGATACCACTTCGCCATCTGCCGTCTGCAAATTAAACAAATCGCTATACGGTCTCAAACAGGCACCGCGGCAGTGGTTCGAGAAGCTTACGACATTTCTCCAACATCAAGGCTTCAGGTTCACTCGTTCTGACCCTTCTCTCTTAACATTTCGTCGCAATACAATACAAATTTTTCTCTTAATATATGTCGACGACATTTTAATTACAGGGAATGATCATGCTGCTCTGACCGAACTCCTCTCCACACTGCACAAACATTTCGCTCTCAAACAACTCAGCCAACTATCTCTCTTTCTTGGCATACACATTATTCGGCAACCAACAGGACTGTTTCTAACACAACAGCATTACGCTGAGAAGCTCCTCAAGGAATCCGGACTGGCTGACTGCAAGGCAGCGGAGACACCTCTGTCACCCAAGTCCAAAGACAACAACACACCCAGCTTACCTTTTTCGGATCCGTCTCTTTACCGCCGCCTAGCTGGATCTCTACAATATCTTTCAATCACCAGGCCCGACATCGCATTCGCTACAAATCAAGCTTGTCAGCACATGCATCAACCGACCACTCAAGATTTCCAAGCACTCAAACGCCTACTCCGGTATATAAAAGGTACCGTATCCTATGGCCTCCCCATCACTACAGGTGATCTCACTCTTCGGACCTACACCGATGCGGATTGGGCTTCCGACTCCTCCGACCGAAAATCTATCTCAGGCTTCTGCACATTCTTGGGTCCAAACCTCGTCTCTTGGACCGTTAAGAAGCAAGTAACGGTCGCCAAATCATCTACCGAGGCCGAATACCGATCTCTCTCCGCCGCCACATCTGACGTCATATGGTTGCGTCGGCTAGTTGAAGAACTCGATCTTCCACAATCATCTCCTACACCAATATACTGCGACAATACATCGGCAATCGCCATCGCCCGAAATCCCGTCTTTCATGCGCGGACGAAACATATCGAGATAGATTATCAGTTTATTCGTCAGCACATCAAGAACGGAGCAATTTCCATCACTCATATCTCATCCGACGCACAGATAGCTGACATTTTAACAAAATCCTTTTCTATCGCTCGTTTTCAAAATCTTCGTCACAAATTAACCATTCGTTCACCGAATGGTTAATTTGAGGGAGGCTGTAAACGACCGTTATATTTATCTGCATTGTATTTACACACCGTGCCATTAAGCTCTTTTATATATACTCCTCTGTACTCTGTTTTTATATATCATTGGAATAATATACATTTCTTTCTTCTTGTTTACCGTCTTTACTGTTTCCCTGCCTTTCTCTGTCTACTTTCTATCACTGTGCACCCAAGCACTGTGGCACTGTGTACCGAGCGATGTGACACTATATTGTCTAGTTAGAGGTTAGCAAAGAGGGAAGCACTGCGGCGCTCCAAACCCAGTGTTGTGGTGCTGCAAGGGAACGTTGTAGCACTTTAAACCCCAATGTTGTGGCGTTGTCTTGTAGATAGGAGTCAGAGAGTTGAGAAACGTGGCGCTGCGAGATAACTGACAATTTTCTTTCAGTCTTGTATATTTATTCGTATGAGAATGATATAAGGGTGAAGAGAGACAATCATATAGTGAGAGAGAAGATAGATGTATTATTTCTCCCAAATTTTTATAGTAAATTTCTTGGTGTGGTGTGGCTCTGACGTTTTTTCCCATTTTTGAATGTTTTCATGTTAAATCCCGATGTTATTTCTTTCCACTGCATTTTTTTCTTATTTGTATTTGCTGAGTGTTTTACTGCCCCAATGATAACTGATATGTCCTATATGATAAGCTAAGCAAACATGTGATCAGTTGGCTTGCGGCTCCACAACACCTGTACAGGATCACAGATGCTATTTCAGAGCTAATTCATCCACACCGTCACTATGCTGTACCTACGAAAATCACAGCCTTTGCTCTCCAACAATCTGCTGTTGTACCTACGAAAATCACATATTCTCTCAAGACCAACAAGCTGACATTCTGACTAAACCATTAGCTATACTTCACTTCCGACATCTTAAGGACAAACTGACTATCCATTTCGATTTATCATCTTGAGGGGAGGTGTTAGTGCCATCATTATAAACAGCTCCTCCATGACCAACTTCTGCTCCATTTCTTCACTGCAGCAATCATTATCGTTCCTGCTAACCATTTCAGCAATCATCACCCAGAAATTTTATTCAACTGGGGCCTCTAAATTAAAATAATTTTGTTTTTCATCTCATTTGAAATGTTAGAATACATTAAAATAATTTGGTTTGTCGTTTCATTACCGGAGCCAAGAGAAGCTGTAAGATCAAAATTAAGAATGCAAATAACATGACCCTTAGAGCTTAGAAGACATAAATGTCTGCCACGGTCGGTCTCCATTTAGGGGTGATGAGAGAGGAGCGAAGGGAAAACGAGAGTTGTGCTCGAGATCTTGAGTCGCGAGAGAAGAACAAAGGGGAAAATGAATCATTGATGTTTTTCATGTTTCTAGAAAAATGTGTTGATGGCTTCTCTGACGAAGAAATAACTTTAAAATGAAGAATTATCAAAATTAGAGCAGATTTCCTCGTTGGCGAACTTGTTGCTATGTTAAGCTGTAAAAACAATCAGTTTTTCATCACTCCGTCCGCAATGGAAAGTCATTCCTCCCTCTCTCTTTCAATATTTTATCCAATTAGTCTTTCTCTCTATAGCTGAAGCATTGAAGACTTGAAATGGAAAAAGCCTGTAATAAATAAAATGAAAGTTGACAAGGGGTTGTACCATAATAATGCTTAAGCTGTAGATAGTAAGGGTATACAACTCCTATTCTATGTATTCCTCCCTTGTTTTTCTTTCTTCTACAGTCATATTGTGTAATTCTACACTACATACAACAATAAACGAGAGGTTGATGATGATTAGTTTAGCCCATATGCAAAATTTATTCTGCTAACTATAAAGAACTAATTAATTTATCTATAACAGAAAGAATTAATTTGTTTAATACTAAAATTATAATTTGAATTCAAATTAAATATCCTAATCTTTGTATTCATCAATCAAATATCTTAATTATATATATATATATATATATATATATATAGAGGGATCGAGTTATGCATCATTTTCTTCGAAAAGATTTAAGGCTTCGTTTGGGACGGCTTTCTTACTGTTTCATAAAACAACTTTCTAGTGCAAAAATTAAAAAATTTATGCTAAAAAGCCGCCCCAAATGAAGCCTAAATCTTAAAAATGGCTTTAAGAGAAATATATAATATGATTCATTTTTTGTTCTTTTATCTTTTATAAATTTACTTTTTTTATTTATTGAACTTGCCGCTTCTAATTTTATTTCTCTTCTTTCTAAATGATATGTTAACTTCATCTAATCAATGCAACAGTCCCATTAACTACAAAGAATGGTTGTTAGTGACTAAAGACAAGGCTTAGAGTTACCAAGTTCCGAAGTTTCTTAGTTTATGAAGATTCACTCCTCCACTACTTCGTTGCTTGAACACTAGAACTCTAATCATGCAGATGATTATCAGGTAAGTTCAAGAAAACCTGTTTTAAGCATGTTAATCATGTTGTAGTTACTAATTATCAGGGGTGCAAATAAGTCGAGTAGAGCTCAAGTAAGACTAACTCGACCACTACTCGCGAGCCAAATCACGAGCTCAAGCACTACTATTAAAACAAGTTTTCGCAGCACTTTTTTTACCCTACAGCAGCGGTTAAAACACCTGCTATTTTCGTAGCAGCGGTTTCTAAACCGCTGCATATCCGCTGTATTTGATATCGCTGCAAAGGGCTTCCGCAGCGGTTTATAAACCGCTGCCATAGAGGTGGTTTTTAGCAGCATTTCCTTTAGCAACGGTTTTAACCGCCACAATTCTGTGATATTACTGTGGTTTTGAAACATGCAAATATGGACATGAGGCCTATAGCAGCGGTTATAACACATACGAATCTACAAAACGAGTTTTTACCAGCGGTTATAACCGCTGCTAATGTAGCAGATTTTTTTAAAAAAATATTTTTTAGCATTCCCGTAACTTTAATCTGTCTTATTCATAAACTTACAAAATTGTATGGCATATAGACATGAACTTCTTTTGGAACACAATTACAATTTCAGAGATAATTGAAAAAAAAAAACAATAGTTAATAAATTATCACAAACGAATAAGCATATCAACAACAATTGCATCTCTTTTTAACACTTATTCGGATGATTGACTGAACGAAAAGTCTTTTTTTTAATCAAAAAATTATATGGAAATATAAACAACTCAAAACACTTAAACTAAATATGTACAAATATACTCGTAGTCTATGGAAATAATAAAACCTTTGTAATATTTTTCAAAATATGAACATTGTATTAGCTTCAGATCTCAATTTTCCAAAACCATAAAACTGATACATATGGTAAACATAACTTCCTGTGAAGAGCGAACAAAGTACGCATTCCAGTCATACATAAAGAAGATATCGTGCCGCCTATTTACATAGTACGCATTCCCTTCTACACATTGGATGTCAATTAGGCGGGAATTGATCATTGACTTCAATGTGAACCCGTGTACCTGGTAGCATGCTCTATATGTGCACAAGTAGTCTGGCCTCTCTTTTTAATCAGAGTACCCTCATTATCTAAAAAAATAAAGATGTAATAGGCAATTATATTATTAAATTATTAAAATTGACGTAAATAAAAAAAAAAGATTGAAAAAAACCTATGAGCCAAATTCCATCATCTGACAGTGGCACATGTCGTCTTATTTCTTTAGATGGCTGACTCGTAGATTGTTCGTTGTTATTGTGGTCATCAGCATTGGACGAAGAATCTGGATGCACTGGAGTCGATGTATTATTTGAAGTTCTACTAGTTTGTTCTACACTGGAGGATCCTCGACGTGTAACCTTTCTAGCACGCCGGAATGAGCCACTTCCTGTCATTCCTATTAGCATAAACAAAATACCAAGACAACTATTAAAATTTCATACACTCATGGTAAATACAAGTTATCTACACTTGAAAAAGATTCAACAAATAATTGTTGTCATTTAATTTCCAACAAATAGTTGCTGTCGTTTAATTTCCAACAAATAGTTTATGTAATTCTTCTTGATTTCCAACATTTGGAGTTAGATGAGAAGGTGCTTGAAAACCGTAAACCATACAAATAACTTAAAACTTTGAAGAAAATCTCATCGAACAGTTTCTCTCGTTAAATCACGGCTGGGAAAAGAAAAGCTTACCAAACTGATAAAAAAATGTTTAATCACGGTTGGGAAAATGTATATTAATAGGATTTGTATTACTGCTTTGAAACGTCCATATTTTAACATAAATATCTAATACAAACAAGATCTTAACATTATTTTATTATGGCATTTCAACAAATAGTTGGTAAATGGTGCTTAAACAATAAAGGATATACAAAATCAATGATTTGAGCTTCACGTCAAACACAAACAAGGAACTAAGAATATTTCTTGATCTAACTCTATATACACGATGATGATTTTTCAGATTTCATTTATAATATTACAAATTAATTTAGATAATAAAGCTTTTTATAAACAGTGTTAAAGCAATCAAACTTAATCAATAAAAAATGAATAAACAAATTCCATGATAGTTTTAGATGATATATTCACTTGCTTTTAAGCATTCAAATGCCATTTCACTTAATATATAACGAAAAAAAATTGCATTCAAATGCAGCATACAAATTCTTCAAATTGAAATTAAACCTCCATATACATCATCTGAGTAAAAAATAAAACCTAATCAGATGATCAGCACATAAAGTAAACATGTAGCTAGTCTTACCTAATTCAAATGAACGAGTCAAATTAAAACACCAAGAAGATATCAGTGAAGTTTTCGGTACCTTAAACGTGAGTTCTTTTATTTTGCTATGATTGGTATGGTGGTATGTGGTCGGCTGGCTTTGCCAATTTTGGGCTGCATAGGGACGATGAGCGCTTCAAATTAAGCAGAGTATTCGCTCTGTATATAGCATTAAGCATTGTACATTTTTGCAGGTAACTAAAATGGATATTTTGGCATTTTATAAAAAAAAAATACCAAGAGATCATCACAAACAATAAAAAAAACATAATCAGATAACTTACCCAACGTTTGCTTGGTTAAGGTGCGAACGAAAGCGGCAGCGAAGATCTTCTTAGAATGGAAGCAGTGGCGTCAGCGTCGTCGTCGTTGTCGGCGTCGTCTTCGTTGTCACCGTCAGCGTCGTTGTCGCTGTCCGCGCGTGGAAGGTTGGGGAGGAGGCGGGTTGCAGCGGGGAGAAGAAACGGAGAAGTAATTTGTTCGCAGGAAGAAGAGACGCGCGGAGAGTAAAGAGATCGCGCGGTCGAATAAGAAAGCTAGGGCAGAATTCGGTTTTTAATTTTTAATGCTAACCAATACGGTTTAAGACCGCTACAGTATTTCGGATATAGCAGCATTTATTAATTTGCTGCTAATATATGCTGCGGGAACTCTAGATTTTTAGTAGTGAAGCTCAACTCGTGCATGCCATTGAAAAATTTATTCGTCGAGCGGCTCGATTTCGAAGTTCGATCTCCAATTTTGTGTCCACGGCCCGCCTCCGCCCTCCGCAATTCCTCCTTCCATGTCTGAGCCTGCCCCCACAATTTTGATTTACGACTTCTGATTCAGCCTTCTACATCCAAGCTCACCCCCTCAATTCTACCTTCTGTGCCCAAGCTCACCACAACAATTCAGCCTTTCGTGGTACTGATTCCGCACTTGAGCAGTTCAATGAGTAATTGAGCCGAGTATCTTGAGGATCAAACTCGAGCTCGATAATCCAATGAGCTCGAAATTCTACTCAAGCTCGAAGCTTGATAATCTCAACTGGTGAACTCGTTAACAAGTTGAGCTTGACTGTTTTGCACCTCTAGTGTTTATACACTCATACATTGATGCATCAGTTTTATAAACTTGTATTTTCCATCATTTTGTTCATTCTTATATTTTTATGTTTCATTTGGGACAGCTTCCTTACTGCTTTCTAAAACAACTTTTTAATACAAAATTTATTGTTCACAATTTTTTTTTTATTAAACACTCCTTAAAAAAGTTGTTAAAAAGATGTCCTAAACTAAGCCTAGTCACATGAAATGCTGATGAATGATATTGAGAAGAATATAAGAATTTTAGAGAAGCCATGGTGCATAACTAGTTCAAAAACATCTCTTTGTTTATGCTAAATGAAATCGAATACTTAATTTTATAGAAACCTCAAAAATTGATTCACCCAATCTTGCTAAGTTCAAAGAGAGAGAAGGAAGGATCAGTAACTTTTTAATAACATGAAGCAACCTTTAAGAGGAGTATTCTTACGCTAAATGAAGGAGATCCAATAATAGAATCAAGGTCTCAAGCAACCTTAAAGAAGGAATATAATTTTGAATATTATTTTCTAAGTCATTAAAAAGGCCTAGATCTGTATATCAATAAGCTATAAGAAAACATGAATCCTCTAATTATAAAAATGACTATTAAAAGGAAATTAAAGCTTGATTAAGCTATGATAACCTGAACTTGATCTATCAAGAATTGCTGAATCTATGTTATTAATATCTTTCATCTTATAATATGACTTAAAGAAGAAAAGATAAGAAGGCTTGAAGTGAAAGGATTCTTTGGAGATTCACCTTATAAAAGTTATGATATGACTTATGAGGAAATGGAGATCATATTCATTCACATTATGTTTCATTTATCTTAGAATATTACAAAATGTGGTATTCCTTCTTTGTGACAAGATAAAGCATGAACAATTTTAGGGACATAGTGTAATAATGCAAAGTTTTACATGATTAAGAACCTATCAATGACCCTTGTGAAATTTCCTGCATGCATGGAAATCTACACGGGAGCGCTATGTTGGTGCGTGAGTTCTGTGAGTGTAGTTGCGCTGTCTTTCAAGTTTAGAATTTTCAAGAGGACTAATTTAGCGTTGGGTTTAATTTATATATATATATATATATATATATATATATATATATATATATATATATCCTAATCCACAACCCTAATATTAAGCACTCAAACTATATCACAACCCAACATGACCAGGATAAGTCCTATCATGTTGAGCTGTGACAGATTAATCCCAAAATCTAGTTTTGGAATGTTTCAAATTCTCTTTCAATATTCATTTTAAATAAACTATTGACTATAGAGCTACTACTAAAACATCAAAATACTAAAAATAAACTCATCTAAAAGATTTTTTTTTTTTTTTCATTTCATCAAAATGTATTTACACTACAGTACATAGCTATATGTAGAAACTACAAAACTGAATAATAAATTAGTTATAACTGTACATAAATTAAAATAAGAAATACCTATAAACTCGAGTCTGATCCCGAACTGCTAATCTACAATTTTCTTCCCCTTCCCAGATCTTAAGAACTAGGAGCAAAATCACTACGAGCTATAACTGCTCAGTAGGCCACACAATCTTATCTAAATTTTAAATTCTTTTATTAAATTTTATTAAATATTTAAAAGCAATTAAATGCAGGCTAATAAACATTTAAAATGATGCAAATAAAATGAAAAATTGAGTATCAATATAAATTTCATGCAAATAAAATGAAAAAAATTGTATCAATATATAAATTTTAAAATTCTTGAATCTATTTTCAGATAATTACAAAATAAACATTTAAATATAATACAAAGCAAAATCACAGAAAATCTAAGAGTTGTAAAGTCCAATTATAATCTGTTTTTGATCCATACATCTCAATGTAAATATTTTTCAAACAAAATCTAAATTTTTAGTTTGAGAATAACTTCTATAATTTTTATCAATTAAATTAATTAAAGATAAATTACATATATAATTTCAGAGATAGAAATAGATTTTTAAATCATACTTTTTGCCATAAAACCCAACTTGAAGTCAAGAATTAGATCGCATCTCGTCCTCAAAAATGGTTCCAATCTTGCAACATTTTTTACATTTCTAGTGGAGATACGAAAGGGCTTAGAGTAAAGGTGTAAATGAGTTGAGTCGAGTCGAGTTTTGGCACAATTGAGCTCAACTTGTCATGCTAAAAGAAAGCTCGGCATCGAACTCAACTCGTTCCATTGTAAATGAGTTCGAGCCGCTCGTCTAGCCTTCGGCACGATTCTGTTCTTCTTCCAAAAAGCCTCTGGCCGTCCGGCACGGTCCTCTTCGGTCTACTCATTTAAAATTGCAGCAAGAGGGGAGAGAGGGAGGTAATGGGCCTTTTTTTTTTGGATTTGTCCGAGCTTTTATTATAGAGAGAGGTATTGAGCATTTATTATTCAAGGTATGTGAGAGGGGGGAGAGAGAGAGATGGGCAGACCTAGGGGTGTCAATATTTGACACGACACGAAAACCCGACTCGAACCCGACCCGAAAAATCCGGGTTGGACCCGACCCGAATGCAAAACGGGTCGGGTTCGAGTTCCAGAGATTGACCCGTTTGAAAAATGGGTCGGGTTCGGGTTGACCCGACGGGTTGCCGGGTCAACCCGTTTGACCCGAAACGTGCAGTCCGAGCCAACCCGAGTCCGAGCCAGCCCGCGCTCCGCCCGCGATGCGGCGATGCCGCGCTTCGCCTGCACTGTCGCGCTCGCGCGGTCGCCCAGCACTGCCGCGCTCGCGCAGTCGCCCCGCGCTGCTGCCGCTCCGCTCGCGCAATCCGTTCCGTGTCGGGTCAACCCGACAACCCGTCGGGTCGGGTCAGGTTAGGATTTTCGACCCGTTTGCCTAACCGGGTCGGGTTAGGGTCAACCCGTTTGAACCCGGGTCAGTTCCGGGTCCGACCCGAACCCGACCCGTGACCCGAAATTGACACCCCTAGGCAGACCATTGAGATATGCAT
This sequence comes from Dendrobium officinale, assembly GCA_019514585.1. Lineage (NCBI taxonomy): Eukaryota > Viridiplantae > Streptophyta > Magnoliopsida > Asparagales > Orchidaceae > Dendrobium > Dendrobium officinale. Next base: position 9,004,065 of record CM033686.1, read on the forward strand.
AGGATTTATGAGTTCTTGAAACACACGTCGAGATTTTAAATTGCAGCCGGACTTCAGAACTCAGCGAGAATTCAAAATATAGGCGGACATTATTATTATTATTATTATTATTTAAATTATTCAAATTTAATAATTTCGAGTAGGCTCATGAGCTGAGCTTCAGCGAGCTCGACTTCGTGAGCTGGATAAGTTCGACTTGTGAGCCAACTCGGCTCACTTGCACCCCTAGCTGAGAGTAGTATTTGGCTATTTCCATCCTTTTCAGTCTTCCCTCTACGCGGAGAAATTATTATATCCGGTCAAAAATTGAACGATCCGAATATATACCGAGTCTAAAATATAAGAATTTTAGATGATGTGGCGCCTGATTGACCTCTAAAACATTCCAACACCGGAAGTAATAATTGATCTTCTACGCGACGAAACCCTAACTCTATAGATATAAAGCAGTCGGGCTTGCAATTCTGCGCGAGTGTTCGCTCCAATCGTTGCTACGGAGCCTTCTCTATTCCAGCGTCACTCTACCTCTAGAGGGAGCGCCGATTGGCTGGCTGCGGCCTCTTGCACTGATGCCGGTCGAATTTCTGCTCGCATACTGTAACTCCTAGGTGCTTGGCGAGCCCAAGAAGAAGATGCTACTGTACTCGCCCTTGTTTCCCGTAGCATGTACCGTCGTCGACATGGTCACTATGGACGCTAGCACATTTGCTATCCCGCCCTAGGTCTCGTCAATTGCAAAATGTATTCGTTCTCATTTACCCTTGGTAGTCAGATCTGAATATGCAATTATCATTCAGCTGTTCCTTCTCTATTATCTGGATTCTCTTTGAGTATTTACAGTATATTCTTGCTTTTGCATTTGTTCATCTACTTTTGTAGAGTTTTTGTGCAAATTTAGAGCACCTTAGGCTTTTGTTTGTTTCTACCATACTTGATGCTTCGTATTTAGCAGAACTAGATCTAGTTTTTGAATGATAAACGAATGCTACTGCAATGTAGGAACTTTGAGGATAATATGCGAGAAATTATAGAGATGCATTAAATGCGACATTGTAACTTTAGCTGAACATTAAAAAGGTTGAGTTTTTAATAGTAACTAAATGGAATTTAGTAAATGAACTTTTCAGGCTATTCTATGTTCTTTATAAAAGGCTAGGAAGTGATTTACTTCTTATCATTTTACTATTGATGAGGAGGGGTTCTCTATGAAGATGCTATAGTCTTTTATATGTGCATAGCCTGCTCAATGACGTATGTTGGATTTGAAGTAAGCCATCTAAACAAATTGGGGTTGTTTATCAGCAACTATGATGTGCAATACGTATGCTAACTAAATTGGCATATGGTGCCCATTGATATTTATGTTTGATTGTAATGAATTGAACTGTGTATAGTGGAGATTTGGTTGTGCATGGAAGAAATAAATTCAACCACCCAACCTTTCTCAGCTTTTAGCTTGATCATAGTTTTAAAGACTTATTTGAAAATCGAGCTTTTACAAAATTTAATCCCTAAGACAAACAATAAACTAATATTTACTGATTTCCATAGAGATGAAAGAAACAATTTCAAATAGCACCTGTAAAGAAAATGAAATAATAAGAAAACAAAGAATTTGCGTGGCTCGAGTTCTTACAAACTCTACATCCACGAGGCAATCTCGTTCATCATCCTTTATTCAAATGGAGAAAATATGATAGAAGACTTGTATATACAGAAATTTGCTTCTAGCTTTTTAAATAACGACGAACAACAGCCTACAATTAGTTGAAACAAAATTAAAGAATGCTTATAACAGTAAATAACCCAACCACTAAAATTTGATAACAAATTTTCACCTATAGCCTCAAGAATTGAAATAGCTGCAAAAAACATACGTTAATAGCCTCAAATAACTCCTGTTGCTTAAAACAAGAACAACAAGAACAAAATAGACAAGCCAAATTGGGTGAACTGAACTAGGTGACACTGTGACATAACCCATAAATCGAGAGCAGCAAAGCAAGCTTCCAATCTTTGTAATCTTCCTAATCTAAATAGGAGAAATATACATGCATTTAAGCATATAGCATAGTATTGCAAAGGAATAAGCTCATACGGCACAAACTTGGGTTCCAACCGGCAATCACGTACAATTGTCTTTGTCGGAGAAGAAGAACAAGCAAGAGATGAACAAGAAGGGTTCACCTTCTTCACACACTTACAAATTCTCCGTTTTCAACTCTCCATTCCATCTTTTTCGCACAAGAAACCGAGCACCACAAGCCCTACCCACTTTCTCGCAAAACCCTCGCTCTCATACACCCGAAAAAATTTTGTAATGATTAAATAGCTAATAAAACAAGAAAAAGTAAATTCATTAATTAAATTAATTAACTAAATACTTAATTTAATTAAAGCTATTTTATTTTAAATCACCTATATCAGGTTCCTTTTGGCTGATTTTTTGGGAGTGATTGTTAAGAGGAGAATAAACATGAGTATAAAGGTTGGGAATGTTTCAAGAGTTGAACAAATGTTGAGAGTTTGTGTGTGTTTTTTAGTTTTTTACACAAGAATTGTGAGGCTTTATGTCAGTGGTTTTGTTCATTCCTGTCTTTCTTACTTTTCTTCTTTTTTTTTTAAAGAAGAATACTTGTTAAATGCTTAGACGACGCGCCAGCCCTTAAGGAAATAATACTTTCGTTTTTGTCAATGTGGGCACGAATATGGCTTTTTGTGTTTTAGGTATGGTGGATGAAATATTTGTTTCAAGCTTTTCAGTGTTATGTATTCATTCTTTTCATCTCTCTGCACATATATCATCTTGAAGTCTATTAGAATGATTGACAAGATTTCGCATGTGCATACAAAAAATCTTCAACTCTTGATTTTTCTTCAACTTATACAAATGGAGTTAAAATATGATGAAGTGGTGAACATTTTTGCTTCTACACATTGACTTCGATTATAATATAATTTCATCTTAAAGTAATTCTGCATGAGTTTTAGTTGGACCAGATCAGTTGTATTAGTTCAGTCCACTTTGCTTTCTTCTACTCAATCGCAAGTCACAAATTTTAGAAATGTAGCATATATTTCTTCTCCTTTTTATGTTATTCTGAACAAATCTGCTTAAACATGGTTGTCTATTAACTTGTTTCTCTAATTAGGTGCTTTCTCAACTAATAAAGCTAATAATTCAAATTTTTCTTGGCTTTAAGTTTTTGTTAGGATGTTTAGTTGAGTTTTATGTTTGTAAATTTCTTTTATGGTCCGAGTATATGTGCTGCACTAAATGCAATTGAGTTAAATGCGCTAGTGTTTTTGGTAAACATTCCACATGCTTTATTGTTAGAAAATACTTGAGCTCCTACTATTTATAATATTTTTTGGGTAAATTACATCTGGGCCTCGCAGATTTTGAATTTGAAATGAGTAGTTTCCCAATGGATTTCTTATGCTGCTTTATTTCTTTTGTTCTTCGTCTGGTGCACTATCACGACATCTTTAAGGAATAAAACTCCCCAAAACTCATTATTGGATCTCTTGAACATCATGCTAACTTTTTTTTTTAAGCCCAATGGTGGTTTCATCTGACTCTACAGGGTTTCTAAATGATGTGATGCCAAATAATTAATCTACACCAATATTGAGTGACAATTTTTTAATCCCATTCCTTCCTTGCCATGCTCATCAGACTCTAATTCCTCCATGATTTCCTTTTGATACTTCCAACCACCACTACAATTGGTGGTGATATTCTCATGTTATTCTTGCAGGGTAGATAAATGAAGGTGATGTTTCCGTCTTATCATCTAATGCACAATGTCATGGAGATTTTTACTACTTTAGCAGAGATAAGAAGTGTTATGTTTTGATGAAATTTGAATGTAAAGTTTTTGAAATATAGGGATTTTAAAAAATTTTGGTGTTTGATTTGATGAAAAATGAATTAAGAGTAAAATTTTGGTGAATTTCAAATTCACGGTCTTTCATTTTTTATTAATTCAAAACTCTTTTGTATTTTGCTTAATTCCAAAATACATCGCAAGCTAATTCCACTCTTGATGTTGATTGTTGCTCGTCGTAGCTTACCCTCCACCCACCACCATGTGGACTGCCCGCTGTCGTCGTTGGTTGTCCTCAGCCTTTGTTGCCAGTCGCTAGCAGTCTGTCACCTCTACCTTTGCGACCAACACCATCATTAAGCTTTGCACTGCTTTCATTTTATTTCAAATCAAATAAAAGAGGTAATCACGTACATTTATTTTAAATTCATTCAAATAGCTCTAAACATTTCAAATATATCATACTCTTTTTTAATGTATTCTAGTTTATTATGCATTTCTTTTTTCAGCAAGTCAAATGACTCATTAGTGATGCTGTAATCTATGAACTTGGATTTCCTTGGAAGATGTTGGAGTCTTACATAATTGCATCAAGTTCTCACAAAAGTCAAGTGAGATTTGAACAAACAAACCGAACAAATTGGAATTTGTTATGAGATAAATTGGTTGTGAGGAACTATTATATTGAATATGGATGTAGATTCAATTGATCTCTCTAGTAAATATAATACGGCAGGAGCGGGAGCCGCATGAGAGGTGGGGCTGATTTGAAAGGGATTAACTCTGAAATATTTCTATTGATACGGCGGGAGCGGGAGCCACAGGAGAGATGGCTTGATTTGAAGGGGATTAATTATGAAATAGTTTTTTAATTGAAGAGGGCAGATTTGGGGTTTGATTTGGAGGGGATTAATTATGAAATATTTCCTAATTGAAGAGGACATATTTGGGGGCTAATTTGAATGCTGATTTGGGAGGAAAATAATTAAGGAAATATGACAGATTTGGGAGGGAATTGAGGAAAGGTTGTTTTGGTATTTTTTGTTTATTGTTTGCTTTAAGTAGATGATTTTTCTAGGGTTAAAGGTATGTGTTTGCTGAATTTAGATTGTTCTTGGAATGTTTAGGTTTTAGCCGGTGGCTAGAGATTTCGGAGAGCCGGATCTTCCTCTCCAATTGAAGATCCACTTGTATCTTGTCTTTCTTTCATAAAACTTTCAATAAAAAAAAGTGTTCTTGTTTGTTCTATTTTTGGTTTTCTTGTAGTTGGTTTTCTGAGCCGACCCCACGTAGTGGGATAAAGGCTTGATGTTGTTGTTGTTGTTGTAGTTTTTTGAAATTGTTGAAATCAAATTTCATCCAAGGCTTTTCTTGAATTTCTGCTAGCACTTCCTATAAAATTGGTATTAGAACAGTGTCTTGGGTTGAAATTTAAGTCACCATCGTCGATTTTTGCTACATTTTTCTTCTCACCTTGTTGATTTTCGCCACATGAAGACTAGATCGCCAATTTGTATTGTTTTGCACGGTTTGGAACCTAAATCCGTGAATGACACTAAAGAAGATATAGGTTTTGGAAGGCAAGATGAAAAATCTCAAGGCTGGAGTGGAGGAAAGGTATTTCAGCATGGAAGGGAGGCTCTTATCCATAGAGAGCTGCTTCAAAAATATGGAAGACATGATGAAGAAGTAGATGAAAATGCAGTCAAAAGCCTCACCAACGGTTTCGAGGGTTGAACCAAAAGTGAAGGAGATTCCGGAGGAAAATGATGAAGTGGATAGTGTTTTCCATCAACGACCGCCTCAAGGGGGCTCTGTGGGTGGACGGATCGAGGTAATTTTTAAGGAAGAACAACAAGGAGGGAGGTCGTGCCCTTTGGGAGACTACCCAGGCATGGGGAGAGGTGGAATGGAGAAGGTCATGGTTGGGCGGAGTCATGGGATCCAAATCAGTCAAGGGAGGAAGGGAGAAATTCACACCATCATTATATAGGAGGAACTAATGGAGGGATAAGTCATTGGGTTATAGATGTAAGATTAAGAAATTTGAAGATGCCAGTGTTTTAAGGGCAAGATGCTCAGGGTTGGGTGTATCGTGTAGAGCGTTACTTTGCGATCAATGGCCTGGCAGAAGGGGGAAAACTCATGGATGTAGGGCTATGTTTGGTGGGAAAAGCCCTAGCTTGATTTTAGTGAAGGGAGTCCCGATATCCGATCTATTTATTGTGGGAATTTAAGGAGTGTTTGTTGGAGTCTTTCTGAGCTATTTAGGAAGGAGACCTCCACGAACAATTCTATGTCCCTAACTCAAGAGGGGATAGTCATGGAGTATTGAAAGAAATTTGAGCTGCTGTTGGGAAGACTGAGAGGAATTCTTGAGGAACGGTTGGAAATGAATTTCATGAAGCGGCTTAGGGAGGACATACGAGTAGAGCTCAGGGTTTGTAAACTTAAAGGGCTGAGAGAGATAATGGTGCTTGCTCAGAGGGTGGAGGAAAAATATCAGAGGGAGAAGGCCAGCAAGAGCAACATTATGGGAGGGGCTTACAGTAGTACATCTACGACCCTGGCACTAAGAACCCAGACATTGTCGTTTTAGAGGGAAGTATTGATGGAGAAGGGCAATGGAGTTCGCCCTGGAGACAACTTCAAGTGCCTTACAAAAACAACTAGGTTTATTTTTTATTTGGAGGGGATTAATTAGGAAATATTTTTCCTATTTGAATATGGTAGATTTGGGGGTTTTGGGAGGGAAATAAATAAGGAAATATGTTAGATTTGGGAAGGAATTGAGGGAGGGCTATTTGGATATTTGTTGTTTATTGTTTGCTTTAATCAGGTGGTTTTTCTAGGGTTAGGGTTATGGTTATGTGTTGTTTGCTGAATTTCTATTGTTCTTAGGGTTTCTGGGCTCTAACCGGCGGGTAAAGATTTGGGAGAGCTGGAAGTTCCTCTCCAATTGAAGATTTCACTTGTATCTTATCTTTCATTAATAAAACTTTCAATAAAAAAAAATGCTCTTGTGTGTTCTATTCTTGATTTTCTTGTAGTTGGTTTTCTAAAATTGTTGAAATTAGCTTTTTAGCCAAGACTTTACCTAAATTTCTGCAAGCACTTCCTATCACAATATTGTTTATATATTATGAATGTGATGCCATTGGCCAATGTAGAGTGGAGGATGTGATTCACCTATTTCTTGGAGTTGTTTGAAGAGGAGTATTAAGCATGACTACATAAGGTGGGATTGTTTTGGAAGTCAAACCAACTAGGTTTATTTTTTATGCAAAGAAATTTCAAAATAGTCCCTAGACTATTTTTGAATGGTCAATTTAGTCTCAGAGTATCACATTGTCCCAATTTAGTTTATTGGCTATACAAAATTGATCTAAAATAGTTCCTCATGTTATAATTTTGATATAAAATTAATCTGAATTTTATCCTTGATATTACAAAATTGATTCCAATTTAGTCCCAAATAGACCATTTTGGATTAATTTTGTATAGTTTAGAGGCTAAATTGGAGTAAAATTATATTATGGGATTAAAATTGCCATATACGAATAGCCAGAGGACTATTTTGAAATTTAACCCATTTTGTATGTGTAGAAGGTTGCTTGTTTATATATTGCTAATTGTGTTCATTTATGTTGTTTATTATTGAAATAGAATTATAGTTAAATGCTAAGCAAAATATTCCCCTACAGGAATTACTGAAGTTCATTTTGTCAATGTGGGTGCAAAATTTGTTTTCTTGTTCCAAACTTTTCCATGGCATGAAGTCTACCTTTCAATTTTTTTGCACGTATATCATCTTGCAATCTATTGATGTGATTGTCAAGATTTCGCATGTGCGTAAAGTAAATCTTCACTCGGTAGTAGTTTTCTCCAATTTATAAATGGAGTTTAATAATGAGGAAATGGTGGACATTCACTTTTATATGGGTTACTCCTAGGCTATTGTTGTGATAGAAGGCACAACATTCTATGAGCTGTCTAGTTTTTAGCACAGTAATTAATATGTAGATATTTCAGTTAGTTTGTCTTGGGTAACAATTTGGGGAAATATGGACTTGTACCACGGTTTGCAAATTTGTGTGTTCTGCCTCTTCTAGCCTGAATAACTTAACATCCATACATCTTCATAATCCACACGAATTTTTGAACTTGAGCAGATGAAGTTGTAGCTTTGCCCTCAGATTTCTTTCTAACATTTTCACAGCTAAATTAGTCAAATGAAGTTGTCTCTAATCTTCTTTCTCTAATTAGGTTCTTGCTCGTTCAATATTGAAAGGTATGGCTTGCGGAATGTCGCGATAGGCGAAGTCGCAAGCAAGAAAAAAAGCGCTGAACCAGTAAACCTAGGGCTTAAATGAATATAATTGTTTTTTTTTTGCCCCCCTCATGTTTAGCAAAAGGTTTGCAACTAATAGCTTAGTGGGACTTTTTTGAAATCTTGTTTTAGGAGGTTCCATTACTTGAACTTTATTTTTATAAACTTTGAGGAGAGTTTGCAATTGTCACTTACTGTTCTTAGCTTTTGGAACAATATTTTCTAGTTAGAATATGTTGTCATATTATATTGGTTTTTTTATTTATCATCTTATTTTTGATAAATTTCCATTGCTATGGCAACCAACCATTGAGCTTTATCCAATTAAAAGGTGAGAATATTGTTGTCATGTTTATTGTGGTATATGGTAGATAACTAACGCATGGGCCTGCATTCAATAATAGATGATGATTATGTCATGAGCAATGTGAATTAGGGGTGTAATTGAGTCAAGCTAACTCATGAGTCGGCTCGGATTCAATTGGATAAATGGCTCCTTGAATTCAAGCCCGACTTGACCTTTCAGCTTATGAGCTTATTCTCTTAAAAATATATATATAAAAAATAAATTTAAAATATAATATAATAATATAGCTTATAAATGAAGGCAGGGATCACAATAGTAGAGCTTGATGGTGGGCTGGGGTGTTGATTTTGGTCCAATCAATGTTGGCTTCAATTTGTGGGTTTGCTTGATGGTTGGTGTCCTTTTTATGGTGTCAGTCATTCCTTGCTCTTATGCAAGTACACCCTCCATGAGACAATGTATTCATTGGGTCACATAAATTTGCATAAATTAACTTTAAACATCTTCTTGCTCTCCATGATTTTTCATATGAAAAAAGCTTTCTAGCTTGCTTTATCATAACACAAGCTTCACAAATTTCACTATAGTCAACTTTAGGCAAACCATAAACCTTCTTTTGATACAATAATTTTAAACCTCCTATATACAAATGATCATATTCTGAATCAGATATCTTATTAACTATCAAAATTTTTTCTTGAACTATTGAAATGTTAAATGAAAAATTTTATTGGTGTCATTTAAATTCTTGAAATATGTTGCGTACTATTTGTCTTTAATTTTATAAATTTTTTCATCTAATTTAAATTTATATTCATTATCAATTAATTGATCAATGCTTAGCAAATCATGTGCAATAATATATTTACATTATCAGTATTTATCTCAACAGCAATACTCCCATTGCCTTCAACTTGAACAACATTATTATCACCAAATCTAACTTCTGATGCAGAGAAGACAATAGATCAAAAAATATATTTATGACACATTTTCTAGGTGATTATAATAATTTAGAAATTTGATTTCGTGATAGTTGTTATTCTAATCACATGACTGGCATAAAGTCTCTGTTCAAAGAGATAGATATGTCAAAGAAATCAGAAGTCAAGTCTAGTGATAATAATGCTGTTCAAGTTGAAGGCAATAGGAGCGTTGCTGTTGCGACAAATGTTAGCAAGGTAAAGCTATTACATGATGTTTTGTATGTTTCAAAACTTGCACATACTTTGCTAAGGATTGGATAATTAATTGATAGTGAATATAAAGTTGAATTTGATGAAAAAGCCTGTAAAATTGAAGACATAAAAAGTAAGCAATAGATTGCAAGAATTCAGATAGCACCAAATAAAATTTTTTCACTTAATATTTCAACAATTCAAGAAAATGTATTGATAGTTAAGAAGATATATGATTCAGAATTATTATAGCATTTTAGATATGTTCATTTGTATATGTGAAGTTTAAAATTATTGTATCAAAAGAAGATAGTTTATGATTTTCCCAATGTGACTATAGTGGAATTTGTGAAGCTTGTGTTATAGGAAATAAAACTATAAAGCCTTTTTCATATGAAAAATTATAGAAAGCAAGAAGATGTTTGGAGTTAATTCATGCAGATTTATGTGGTCCAATGAATACACCGTCTCATGGAGGGTGTAAATATTTTCTTCAATTTGTTGATGATTACAGTAGAATGAATTGGGTGTATTTTTTAAAGTATAAATCAGAAGCCTTTAAAAATTTTATGCATTTTAAAACATTGGTGGAGAATCAAATTGGCAAGAATATTAAAATTTTATGTATATATAGAGGAGAAGAATTTACATCAAATGAGTTTGGCAATTTTTGTAATAAATATGAAATTTTCAGACAATTAACTGCTCCTAATACATCACAACAAAATAGGGTTGTGGAAAAAAAAGAATAGAATTGTTGTAGAGATGACAAGAAGTATATTGTAGATGAAGCATTTATCAAATGAAGTTGTTGAAACTGCTATTTATATTTTGAATATTTCTCCAACAAAAGATGTTTAAAATAGTACACCTTGTGAAGCTTTGAATGGTAGAAAGCCCGTTGTCAGTCATTTGAAAGCATTTGGAAGTATTGCATATGCATTGGAGGATGGTCACCATAGAATCAAGTTGGATAGATAATCTAGAATGTTGATATTCATTGGTTACAACATTCAGTCAAAGGCATACATATTGTTTGATCCACAGTCTGAGAAGATCATTATCAGTAGATATGGTATTTTTTATGAAGATGATATGTGGGATTGGAGTGAATCTATAATTCATGATAAAGGAAATGCAACAGTTGAATTTGAGGAGACTCATCAAATTGATATCACTAACAATTAGGAAGTTGGTGATAGTTTGTCATTTAATTCATCTCTTTCAAGTCCAAGATCAGTAGATTCAAGCACATCTGAAGAGAGGCATCATATAAAGATGAGATCTTTGCATGAGTTGTATGATTGTACATTTGCTCTTATGGTTATAGAACCATTATATTATGAAGAAGCTTGTGGAAAAAAAGAATGGGAAAATGCTATCAAAGATGAGATTCAAAGTATTGAGAAGAATGATATTTGGGAGCTTGTTGATATGCCACAAATAAATGATCCAATTGGTGTTAAGTGGATTTACAAACTGAAGTACAATTCAGATGGTAGCATAAAAAAATCAAAGCAAGATTTGTTGTCAAAGGTTATGCACAAAAATATGGTATTGATTTTTATGAAACTTTTTCTCCTATTACTAGATTTGAAATTGTAGACTATTACTTGCATTAGCTACACAAATGAAGTGGAATGTTTTTCAGCTTTATGTTAAATCTACATTTTTTAATGGTAATTTGGAAGAATATATATAAATGAATCAACCACAAGTATTCGTTATTAAAGGCAAATATGAGAAATTTTATGAACTAAAGAAGACACTTTATGGGCTTAAACAAGCATTAAGAGTGTGATATTGGAGACTTGATTCATACTTAAAAAAAAAATAGATTTCATAGAAGTGAAAGTGAGCCTACTTTGTATGTGTTGGCTAAAAATGGTGATTTGCTTATTATTTGTGCTTATGTTGATGATATTATCTATTCTGGGGCATTTAATATGTTGATTGAAAGGTTCAATGTTGATTTGATAAAAGAATTTAATATAATTGAGTTGAAGTTGCTGTATTATTTTCTAGGCTTACAAATTATTCAAGCGGATGATAGAATTTTTATATCTAAAAATAGATATGCATTGGAGTTACTAAGTATAATATGTTGATTTGCAAGACTTTTTCAACACCCATGAATACAAATGAAAAATTAGTTCAGAATGATGGTACAACTAAAGCCAATGAGAAAGTATTTTAGAGGAATTGTGGATGGTCTTATGTATTTGACACATACCAAGGTTGATATTATGTATTCAGTCAATCTTATTTCAAGGTTCATGCACAATCCTTACATACATCATCTTGGAGCAGCCAAATGCATTCTTCGTTATATTCGGGAGAAAACCAATTATGAGATTTGGCATAAATCAGTTTTTAACTTTAATTGGTTGGTTTTACTAATAGTGATTTGGACATATTCCAAAGAAGATAGGAATAGCACAAGTGAATTTATATTCAATCTTTGGTTTGGAGCAATATCTTGGAGCACAAAGAAGCAAGGAAATACTGCATTATCATTTTTAGAAGTTGAATGTATTGCAGCTTCATCAGCAACATGTCAAGCAAATTGGATGAGAAGAATATTAGAAGATTTTCAAGAACCTCAATTAAAGGCGATTGACATATTTTGTGATAATAAATCCACAATATCTATGAAGAAGAAACTGGTGTTTCATGGTAGATCTAAGCATATAGAACTCCGACATCATTTTGTAAGAGAAAGTGTGGCAAAATAAACTATTGCAATTAAGTATTGTTCTACTGAAGATCAAGTTACTGATGGATTGACAAAAGCTCTTAATTTTCAAAAATTTGAGAGGTTTCGATCAAATCTTGGTGTAGAAATTTTGAATTAAGCGGTCATGTTATAAATTAATGCAAAATTATGTTATTATTAGTGTTATTAAAACTGAAACGGTTGTATTAGTGAAAAGGTGTCATTTGTGCGCTATGGTTTTTTATTTTTTATTTTTTTTAATTTAAAACTTTTGTTGTACGTGTATGCATAAGTGAGAAAAAAAAACTGCATCTTACAGTTCTCCTGTCTATAAAAGTTTATTAAGAAGATTTTTGTTATTTTCTCCAATTTCTCCAACATTATTGTCTTTTGTTTTCTGGTTCGCTTTGGCAATCATATAAGCAAATGATATTAAATTCTCATTTAATTGACCGTTGGTTTGTACGATTGGCATTTGGGGACACAGCTACAACAACAAAATCTTTGTCGTTATAAATCTATAGCTAACACTGCGTTAGCTATTTGAAGTCGAACGAACTGCAAAATGACCGGTAAGTTAAACTACATTGGTTTATGCTCCCATTGTATTTTTCTTTTTCTTAATGATAGTTTCTCAAAGCTGGACTATGCTGTATGTATATATAGTGCAAACGGTGCAAGCATTCTTTAATTTTGATAATTTGAACCATACTCAAAGATTGCAGCGAAGGCTTTGTTTGGGACAGCCTTTTTAATGCTTTTTAAAGCAATTTTTTAGTAAAAAATTTAATTTTTTACTAAAAAGTTATTTTAAGAAGCACTAAGAAAGTCATCATAAATAAAGCTTAAAGCTTAAATTGGTGGGTTGCATATGGAGCAATCAAAGTGGTTCAAGTCAAGGATCCGAATCATCACCTAGAGCCTAATGGCTTAATGTTATCAAATGATAATGGTCTACATAAATAATAATCTAATTCATTTGATATATGGCTTCATTTCTTTAAAAATTTTCCAAATGGACGCCTTGAATTTTTATTAATTTAAATGAGGGGATATGGAAAACAAAAAACAAAAAAATTTATATTCATATAACTTTAGGGAATAAAAATTACATAAAATTAACTCCCACAATAGAAAAGTGTCTTAGCCACCAAGTTGAAAGAGGAAAGTGTTTCACAATTCATTTTTTAATCTTCAATTATCCTTGCTTTTAAAAAAAAGAGCATAATATATGCTCTCTTTATAGGTCACAAAATAAAAATTTTAAATTACAAAGGTGGAGGTTAATGTTCTATGAAATGTGTCACTAATGAATGTTGCTTATGTCATTTGGGTAGGCATTGGTCATATGAGCTTGATGTTGTTCATTTTTTGAGGTCTAATATATATGCTTTTAATGTGAGTTAGGTAATTTTGAAACTCACCAAACACAAAATAAAATAAAATTAAATAAAATAAATAAACTCACCAAACGCAAAGGATAAATCTCAATCTACCAAAAAAATCTAGTGATCCTAACAAAGTGAAAAAGTTTTTGCATATTTTGAGTAAATTTGAATATGAGGAAAACTTTTAGGTAGCATAGTGTGATTTTTGCCTTAGAAGATGTGAAAATAATGTGATACCTAACTTGTGACTTTGCTTGATGATGTTACTCAAGAATTGGGTGATTAAAGATAACTTACTACTGTTAATAGATAGATTGATTATAAGACAAAAGATGAATTATATGAATACTTAGTGATAGCTTTTGAATTAACCAATATACCTATTATTTTATGATGATAATGAATCCTATCTTGTGACTTTTCTTTGAAAAGTTTTTTTTTTTCTTATTTTTAATGATATTATAATCGATATCATGACACAAGATGATTGTTTAATGTATTTTATAAATATATTTTGTCACTCTTCAAAAAAGCCTATTTTGTTGTTTCATAAATTATTGATGCTTAATTACAAAATGTATATAATGATTTGCTTAATGAACAGTAAATCCATATTCATTATAATAGATTTTCCCATTCAAATATATACAAGGTATATCAATATGAGGAAACAAATAACTCTTATAATAATATGAATATAATTATTCCTAAATCAATGGGAGGAATTAATGCAATCCTTGTAGTCCTCCCACGGATTACTGTTCACAGCCGTGGATATCTTCGGGATCGTAAGGTTGAGATTTAACACTCCCCCTCAAGCTGGGAAATATGGATCCGTCATTCCCAGCTTGTCAATCATTTGGAGGAAGATAGAACTGTCCAATCCTTTAGTGAGAAAATCTGCAAGTTGATCCTTTGATGATACATGGTCAACACTTACTAGACCACTGTCTAGTTTTTCTTTAATAAAATGTCTGTCCACTTCTATGTGCTTGGTCCTGTCATGCTGGACTGGATTGTGGGCTATGCTGATTGCTGATTTGTTGTCACAGTGTAGTTTCATGGGCTCATCCCACTTAACTTTTAGATCTTCTAGGATTATTTTGATCCATAGTAGCTCACATATTCCCAAGGCCATAGCTCGATATTCTGCTTCTGCACTGGATCTTGCCACCACATTCTGTTTCTTGCTTCTCCATGTAATAAGGTTTCCTCCAAGAAATGTGCAATACCCAGAAGTAGATCTTCTATCAACAGGTGATCCTGCGTAGTCAGCATCCGTGTATACTTCTAGGATCATTCCGCGATCTCTCTTAAAGAGAATTCCTTTTCCTGGTCTCCCTTTAAGGTAGTGCAATATCCTGTCTACTGCTTGCATGTGAATCTGCTTTGGATTCTGCATAAACTGACTGACCATGCTTACAGCAAATGCTATGTCCGGTCTAGTGTGAGAGAGGTAGATCAATTTCCCTACAAGTCTCTGGTAGGCTCCTTTATCTACATCTGGATCTTCTTTAGCTTCTCCCAGTTTAAGATTAGGTTCTACTGGTGTTGGTGCTGGTTTACAGGCAAGTTTACCTGTTTCTTTTAGAAGATCTTTGATGTATTTCTGTTGTGAAATGAAGATTCCTTTGCTGGAGTGAGCTACTTCAATTCCGAGAAAATATTTTAGTCTACCAAGTTCTTTGATGTCAAATTCCTTAGCCAGATTTTTCCTTAAACTGGCTTTCTCCTCTTCATTACTTCCAGTCAAAATAATATCATCAACATACACTAATAATATTGTGACTCCCCCTGAAGTCTGAGTGTTTGAAGAATAGTGTATGATCTCCTTGACTCTGTTGATATCCATTCAAGAGCATGAATTTGGAGAATTTTCCGAACCATGCCCTTGGTGATTGTTTGAGCCCATATAGAGCCTTTTTCAGTTTGCACACCTTGTTACCTTCAGATTTCCCTTTAAAGCCTGGTGGTATTTCCATAAATATCTCTTCTTCTAAGTCTCCATGTAGGAATGCATTTTTCACATCCAGTTGTTCCAGGTGCCAATTGTACTTGGCTGCTAGTGAGAGTAGTATTCGGACAGTATTCATCTTGGCCACAGGTGCAAACGTTTCTTGGTAGTCAATGCCATACGTTTGAGTAAACCCTTTTGCCACTAGTCTTGCCTTATATCTCTCCAGTGTGCCATCAGCTTTGTATTTTACTGAGAACACCCATTTGCAGCCAACCGATTTTTTCCCTATCGGTAGATTGACGATCTCCCATGTTTCGTTCTTCTCCAGAGCCTGCATTTCATCTTTCATGGCATTTCTCCAATTTTTATCAGATAAGGCCTCAAAAACATCTTTAGGAATACGGATATCTTCTAATGAAACAAGAAAATTTTGGTGTGACGATGAAAAATTGTTGAAAGATATAGAGTTGTTTATAGGGTATAAGGGAGGTGGTGAGCTTACCTTATTTCCAGGAGATGGTTCAGATTCTTGGATCTGCTTTGGAGTACAGCTTGAGCTTGTACGTCTGGAGTAAACCTTTCCAAATCTAATAACGTTGTCATTTGTTTCCCTTTCATGGGTTTCAGGTGGATTATTTTGAGGTGGTGGAGGAATGTCAAGAGGTGCTAGTTCAATTTCCTCATCTTCCTCAAGTTCAGTCTCCCCCTGAAGATGAGTTTTTTGAAAAGGAAATTTTTTCTCATCAAAGGTAACATCAATAGAAAACAAAGGTTTTTCTTGTGTGGGAGGATGATAACACTTATAACCTTTTTGGGTTGCTGAATAACCAACAAAGATGCATTTGAGTGCTCTTGGATCTAATTTTCCTCGCTCATGGCTGTGGATATGAACATAGGCAGTGCATCCAAAGACTTTGGGTGCAATATTATGATGGGTTCGAAACTCTGGGTAAAAAGAGGACAAGGTCTCCATTGGAGATTTGAGGCCTAAAGCAGTTGAAGGTAATCGGTTTATGAGATAGGTTGCAGTTAAAAGAGCTTCCCCCCAATAGGATTTGGGTGTATTGTAGTGAAATAGGAAGGCTCGAGTGGTGGCTAGAAGGTGACCATTTTTCCTCTCTGCAACCCCATTTTGTTGTGGGGTGTGAACACACATGAGGACTCATGGATGATCCCTTCATTCTGGAAGTATGAGAAAAGGGTTTGGTTGAAATAATCTTTGGCATTATCAGAGCGGAATCTCCGTATTTTTACCCCAAATTGATTTTGGATCATGGAATGAAAGACGGGAAGAATGGTGCTAACATCAGATTTATTTTTAAGGAGATAGATCCAAGAGACTCTAGTGCAATCATCAATAAAAGACACAAACCAGCGTGCCCCGGAGATATTGGGGATTTTTGAGGGTCCCCATATATCACTATGAATAAGGTAGAAAGGAGTGTTACATCTCTCACTTTTGTTTGGGAATGAGGTTCTTTTATGTTTAGCTAACTCACAAGTTTCACAATGAAAATTTTTAGTTTCTATTTTCTGAAACAGTTGTGGATACATATGTCTTAGGATATCAAAAGACGGATGTCCTAGTCTATAATGATGAAGCCAAATAGTGGAATTCCTATCTACTAGGGATAACATGGAGTAATTATTACTAAATTGGTTTGGTTCTTCCAGGTAGTACAATCCAGCTTTCTCCTTAGCAAGTCCAATCTTCTTCCCCGATCTCTGGTCCTGAAATAAGCAATAAGTAGGGTTAAATAAGGCTTGACAATTATGATCATTGGTAAGTTTTTTGTATTGATATTAGATTTGTGGATAATTGTGGTACGTGGAGGACGTTTTTCAGGGTGAGTAAGGGAGATAATATGATGTCTCCTTGACCAGCTACCGTGGTAAGAGAACCATCAGCAGTGATGATTTTCTTATTGTTTGGGCAAGGAGTGTAGTTTATGAGGTGGGTAGATGAGTGGGTCATGTGATCTGTGGCTCCTGAATCAATTATCCATAATTCCTTTAGATGATTTCTAGAAGCACTTAAACTGAAAGAAATTGGAGTCTTACCTGAGAGTGCAAGTGAAGAAGAAGCATTTGGTTTTTCAAGAGATACCAAGAGTTGTTTTAATTTGTCAATATCTTCTTTGTTGAATTCTCCAAGATTGGACCGTGCTTCTGGCTTACTTGTAGTGTTGTTGGCATGTGATGTGATGTGCTCCTTGGTTCACCCTTTTGATTCCACTCCTTGCTGGGGGGTTTACCATGTATTTTCCAGCACATTTCCTTTGTGTGTCTTGACTTTTTGCAATAGCTGCACCAAAGTGAGTCCTTGTCTTTGAACTTTGAAGGATCTTTTCCCTTCTCCTTCCATGACGATTCTTTGTTCATCACCATTGCTGAGCTTTCAACTGTCTTTGGTTCTAACATTACTCCTCGTTTACTTTCTTCTGCG
Source organism: Dendrobium officinale (assembly GCA_019514585.1). Lineage (NCBI taxonomy): Eukaryota > Viridiplantae > Streptophyta > Magnoliopsida > Asparagales > Orchidaceae > Dendrobium > Dendrobium officinale. Next base: position 9,022,217 of record CM033686.1, read on the forward strand.
CGAATGAGAGAAATGGTTTCGTTGAGTGATGGCGTCTCTTCCTTGCCGAGGATCTGGACTCTAACTTGGTCAAATTCTGCATTAAGACCTGCAAGAAAATCATAAACTCTATCTTTTTCAATGAAGTTCTTTAGGATCGCAGCATCCTCCGGACATCTGGTTTCAATGCACCTATAGTGATCAAGTTCTTGCCACAGATTTTGTAGAATGGTGGCATATTCCGTCACCGTCTTACTCCCCTGCTTCGTGCTTCCAACTTTGACTTTAACTTCAAAGATTTGGGCTGCATCACGAGCTTTCGAGTATGTTTGTCTGGCAGCATCCCATATGTCCTTTGCTGTCGAAAGGAACATAAAAGTATCACTTATTTCTGGAGTCATGGAATTCCACAACCATGACATAATCATGGAGTCTGCTTCATCCCATGCCCCAAATTTGGGATCTCCTTCTTTCGGTCCTCCTCCAAGGAGATGATGTATTTTACCTTTCCCCTTCAAGTAGGTCTTCACAAATTGAGACCACTTTAGGTAGTTCTTCCCATTTAGACGATAGGAAGGTTGTATGCTTTGAAGGTCACCTCGTCCTTGGTGCACCATCGACTCCTCATTTTGCTCAACGCTTTGGGAGGAGTTAATTTCTGACATTGGAAAGCAATTAAGGCTTTCTAGAAATTTTTTTTTTTTTCTTTTCGTTCGATCGACAAAAAGGTCGAAAGATTTCTTTTTTTTTTCTTTTCTCTAGTTTACCAAATCAGCCGAGCCCTTTAGAAACTCGGATCGAGACAAGGGCACGGACGCGATCCCCTTCAAGCCGCACGCAGGCGAACTTTCTCTCGTGAATCTCACGCGTGGATCGGACTTCCGATCGGTCTCGACTGGGTCGTGCGATCGGAAGTGAGGGTCGAGCGGGTGCTCCTTTCGACGATCTTTCTTCCCTGTCGAATCGGGATGCTCGCCGTCCGCCTTCTATGTCTTTGTCCGTTCGGCTCGAGAGAAGACAGCCGCAGAAGCTCTTCTCCGGATACGCTCGGACGTTCGACTCTTAGCGGGAGCCTTGATGACTTTGGCCTTCCTCTTAGATCGGTAGTTCCGATGAAGCTTCGACTTCGTCTCCTCCCGTTCGGGCCGGCACTATCAAGTTCGAGCTTCTTCTTCTTCTCTTTTTCTTTCGACGATCTAGGATCGTTCTCGGACGGCAATTAAGGCCGTTGGCTCTGATACCATGTTAAATCGGAGAGTTTGAGAGGAAAAGCTTGAATTTTATTAAGCAATCTACTCCCTATTTATAGATCTATACAAGGTATATCAATAAGGAAACAAATAACTCTTATAATAATATGAATATAATTATTCCTAAATCAATGGGAGGAATTAATGCAATCCTTGTAGTCCTCCCACGGATTACTGTTCACAGCCGTGGATGTCTTCGGGATCGTAAGGTTGAGATTTAACATAACCAAAGGAACTTGCCCTTCACACTTAACAGCCTAAGGATTGTATCTAGAGATTAGCCAACACGCCCAGAGGACTTGCCATACCAACTCACAAGCCTGTCCAAAATACTTGCATACCAACTCGCCTTTGGAGACTCACCCAAGTGGACTTTCCTTGAAATAGAGAACCATGCTAGCAACGAAGACATGCATGGGTGCTTATTGCCTATCAGACCTTTGTAATGGACGATAATTAATGTACTTTTTAAAATCATTTTCAATGTAAATTTCCCTACAACTCTCAAATCCCTATAAGTAAAGAGTGAGGCACATTTCAGATTCTTCTATAGTATAATTAATCTAGTGGAGCATTCTTGAGAAATATTCATATGACTATGGACAAGGGTAGCAGTCTAATAGCTGTGATCTAATGGTGGTGGTTTGACAACGGTGCTTAGGCAGTGGTGATTTGATTGTATTGGCGAGAAGGTGATAGTCTTATAGTGATTGCAATGTAGCAGTTGTTCGACGGTGGAGGTAAAGTAACAGCAATCCAATGCAAATAGTCGAGCGGCCGCGATCCAATTGTAGTGGAAAGTGGCAGTTGGATGATGGTAGTCCAATGACAAAAATTAGGTGGCGGCATCTCAAAGACTACGATCGATAGGTAATCTGACAACTATGGTCAGGTGGTGGCAATCCGACAATGGTGATTGGGCGAAAGTGTTTCGATGATGATAGTGAGGTGGTTCAATGGTGGTGTTTGGTAAGTGACCTAGCGATAGCGAATAATTGGTGGTCTAATAATGGAGGTTGAGCAATGCTCTAACGGTGGCATTTAGCTGTGATCTGATGGCGACGATTGGGTGGTGGTCTACTAGTGATAGTTGAGTGGTGGTCCAATGACAATGATACAGGTGGAGCTCTGAGATTCTATAAGCTTCTAAACTCTCTTCAATATCTAGTCCAAGGTCCCCTTCTTATAGATGGGGGATATACTTATAATTTTTGGGAGTGATGTTCTTTGTAAATATAATTAAAATCCAAAATATTATATTGGACAATTCATATTGGTTCCAAATATCATTGATAATTTTTTTCACTATTTAAGTGTCTTAATAATGTTAGCATTAAGTGATATTGGGCTTATTGATTCATCTCATTAAGACGCTCGATTTAGCTAGAAGCATACAAGATTTTGAGTTCATTTAATCTCCCAACTAATGTACTATCAACTATGCTTCAAGAACTTGATTTGGACTTCATGTGGACTTGTATCAAGCCACTTTTGATGTTGATAAATTCAGTTTGTTGAAACCTTCAATTTGATTATAAGCTTGTTGAAATCAGATTATGGATAATCCCAACTTTCATTCTAAAGTTTTTCTAATTTCAATATGCATCGAGATTGATGCTTGATGATGTGAATTTTTTGATGGCATAGAAATTGCAAATATTAAGAGCATAAAATATAGTAAGTATAAGAGTTTTGCTTCTTTTTTTTTAAATTTAATTTGAACTAAATCAAATAATTTATAGGAGATTTATAGTAATTTAAATATTTATTTTTGATAAATTAAATTATTATAATAAATATAAAAATAATAATTTATTACTACCGATTGATATCTAATCAAATAATGTCTAAAGAAAAGCTCGAAGGCCTTAAACAAAAACAAACTACTTTAAGCCCGACTTATGCTCTAATTAAGCCTGCCTTAAGAACAAGTAAACAGCCTCGGCCTCTTATTTTTCCGCCTTCGAGAATTTGGAAGTCAAGCTCGAGCATGGCGTACGTTGAGAAAGGTATGGAGCTTCTCTCCACCCCTGACCCGTTAAGGTTTCTCCCCAATTGATTTTTTTTTTTTATAAGATTTCGAATCGAATTGCAGGTTTTGATCGCTAGGTCTTCTTTATCATCATTTGCTAATTGCCGGTGGCATTTGCCCCAATTTTTTATCTTTCCCCCTTTCGGCTTCGGTCTGAGGCTGGCCATGTCGACCTTGTTCGTTGAGATTCATAAGAAATTATAGGGATCTGATTTAATAAATTACAATAGAAAACTTGTTGCCTGTGACGGGTTTAATTTATTTTGCACTATCCTTCAGCAGAAGGGAGGCCTGGTCCTCCTGCAACTTTTGTATGTTCTGAATTGGCTTAGTGTTTCCAAGATTGATTTTTATTTTATTTTCTTTTAGGAATTTTAGATTTGTCATATACTTGAAAGGCTATTGATTTATTACTCACTGGATTCAAAGAATGGTTTTGACTTGGTTGTTGACTGCTTGGAATTTCCTTTTAATTAAGGCTTATTAGTTGTGGTGGAAAATAGGAACATATTGGCATAGTGAGAAATTTTGATTCTATTTAGCGCTCTTTTATACTTTGCTTTTTGAGTAAACCCCGGTTGATGGTGTTTTTGATGTAGGAAGTTTAATGAAAGCCAAAATATTTTATTTTGGGATACAAAGATTCTTGAGATTTATTGTTGAGCTAGATGAACTATATAAGATGCATGAGCATCGAGCATTAAAAAACTAATGGAATATCCACACTACTTGAAATTTCCAATATCAACTTTTGTGATGGAAAATAAAATCTTAGATTATCCTTCATGCAAGCCATGGATTATTTCTCCTTATTGAAAAAACCAGACTTCAGAGTTGGTAGAAGCTTATCAACTATTAAAGCATTGTTTGATTGCACTTGAAATTTTTTTCTTTCTCTGCTAACATTAAGTTCATCAAGTGCATTCTAACATGTTGAATAAATCATTATTTCTATTCCTATTCTTTTTTAATTCTTTTAAGATAACTTAAAGTTGTTAATGAATCTTTCTAAATATGATTTAAATACTATTATATAAAAATAAACTTGATTAATGATTAAAAAATATTTTAGATAATATATTTTACTCGAATTAGTTTGATTAAAAATTATAATATTTGTTTGAGTTTAAGCTAGAAAATAAAATGAATGTAGTAAAACTCAGACTGAAAAGAGATAAACATCTCATCACTTATGGAGAAGTTCCGCCTCCTACATATGCCGATCAAACCGCATACTCCAAAAGATCATATTAGGATGGTTTTAGGAGAAGTGTAGGAGGGAAATTTGAATCTAGGGATTGTTTAGAGATTTCTTTTTGGATTGCATGCATTAAATAGTTTGTTTTCATTTTAATGCATATTGCATCCTTTATTCAAAAAATAAATAAATAAATAGTTTGTTTTCCTAGGGTTAGGGTATCTTGAATTTGGCTGAAATTTGAGATCTCTCTTAGGGTTTGGGCTCTAGCTGTCTAGAGAACTGGGAGAGATAGATCCTCCTCTCGAATAGAGGATCAATTGTATCTTGGTATTTTTTGTTTACATTTCATCAAATAATACAAATTATCTACTATTTTTCCTAGTTTTGTGGGGAGTTTTATGGAGAATTCTCGTTGTTTTCCAAAGACTGATAGGAATTACTTGAGACCTACAAGTGCTTCCTATCATATTCATGCGGGGTTGGTCAACTATGGAAGCTATACATTTATTGAGAGGTTTCATGGAGAAGTATAGAGAGAATAAGGAGGATCTACATACAATATTTATTGATTTATAGAAAACATATGAGAAAGTTCCAAGAGATGTGCTTTGGAGAGTTCTAGAAAAGAAAAGGGTTAATAATGCTTATATTCAATTCATTTAGGATATATATGTAGGAGTTGTTAATTGTGTTCAGACACAAGGTGGTTTGACCAAGTATTTTTCTATTTTAGTTGAATTAAATCAAGGTTCAACTTTAAGCCCATATATTTTTGCTTTAGTCATGGATGTTCTCACTAGTCATTTGCAAGAGGTTGTACCCTGCTGATGATATTCTTCTTGTTGATAAGACTAGAGAGGGAGTTGAAGATAAACTAGAATTATGTCGGTCAACCTTTGATGCAAGCAAAATTTTGGGAAAAGGCCCAAATTTTTGCAAGCAAAGACTAAACCTTCCTAGGTAATAGAAGTTAAAATTAGGCAAAATACGACAAAAACAAATTTTATAAATAAAACATGACGCTTACAAATGACGCTTACAAACTTTTAAAATAAAGCTCCTAAAGTTGCACTTCTTGGTTGAGACGAAAGATACTGATGGCGTCGATCTTGCGAAGAGAAGAAAGGGGTTAGAAGACCAAGAAGAAGAAAGGATAAGATTGCAAGCTTTCCTAGAGGAAGATGAAGAGGTTGAACAAGCTCGCAAGCTTTTCCAAGAAAGAAGAAAAACCTCTCAGATTTTTGGTTCCAAAAATCACATTATATCAACCTCTAAAAACATATAAAACACCTTATATTTATAGGAAAAAGAGGGCAGCCAAACAACCACCATAATATCTAATTAAATCAATTAAAAGGAGCAATTGAAAGGCCAAAAAATTCAGTCTAGATTTCTGTCCAGAAACAATCCAGAAATATGTCCCAAAACAGCACAGGAATCGGGTAGAAGCCACGGGAACATAGCCAAGGAGGGACTCGAAGAGCCAACACAGGAAATGGGATAGAGGAAGTCACGGGAAAGCAGCCAGGGGGAGACCCGAAGAGCCAACACAAAAATCAGGTAGAGGCAGCCACGGGAAAGCAGCTAGGGAGGAAACCGAGAAGGCAACAAGCAGTCCAAAGCTTGCCTACATTAACCTTAGAGTCTAAAGGATTTCATTCGAGTACATCTTAAACTGAATATATGGAGTTTAATTTTAGTAATAATAGTTCTTGTGGGGAGATTGTGACTTTGGGTGATCAAGTCATTAATAAGAGCACATGTTTAGATATCTTGGGTCTATTGTTCAGATTGATAGTGAAATAGATGGGGATATTGCTAGTAGAATTCAAGTTGGATGGTTAAAGTGGAGGAATGCATCGGGCTTGTTGTGTGACAAAGAATTCCCCTCAAACTTAAGGAATAATTCTATATGATGGTGGTTAGAGCTACTGATGAGGACATCGGTCCGAGATTTCGACATGTATACCGCCGTCGGAGTCGTAGATCGACGGCTACGATCCAGAGTCTGTACTTGATATATTTTATATTTTATGTATTTTCTTTTTCTATTTTTTCATAGTTTACCCCTTTGGGTAGTGAGTCGCTATTGTAGCCCCAATGGCATTTGTGTCTTTCTGGTTTTCTTTCATTTTGGCCTATTTATAGGAGGCCTCTTGTATTATAATAGTTAATGATGATTTTGATTAATGAAGTTTGCTTTGTTTCTTAGTGATCTCTTTGTGAGTTCATGAGAGCCGAGAAGCCTAGGAGTAGCCAACGAAATACCCAATAGTTCATCTACAAGTGAGCTCTTGGTTTCTTTACTTTTTGTTTTCATCTTGAATTCTCCTCCTCCCATCTTTCCTCTCCTCCACCCAACGGCTTCCCCTTCCCCTTGATCCCCTACCCGCCGCCTACCCCACCTACCACGCCGCTAGGCACTGCAGCAAACTGGCGGCCGACCTCCCCCTCCCCACTCCCTGTCGCCCCAAGCCCAGCCCGCCAACCACCTTGTCCCCAATTTTGAATTTCAAATTCTTTGGGGTCATTAATCACTGTCCTAAAATAAGTCCAAGTAATTAGGAAAGTTACCTAATTGGATTTCAATTAAAATTTGAAATTCAAATGCTTTCCTAATGCTAAAACATAAATTTGGAAACTTCCCCTTTTAAATAAAATATGAAATTCCATTCAGATTTTGTCTTAACTCTCTAATTATTTCTTGGGGCCCCATAATTAAAACAAATCTCTCTCCTAGCTCTCTACATGGCCGGCCCCTTCCCTTGCTCCCTCTCTCTTCTATTTCATTAATTGCCTCCACATAATCCTCCTTAATATTCTCCTAGCCGCCGGCCCCTCCTTTATTGGCTTAATTTTAAATTTCAAAATTAATTCCACCTCTCATTGTTCAAAATCTGAATTAATTTCAGATTTTAGAACTCTCCCTCCCTTTTCTTCTCTTCCCCAACTCACCCGAACCCCCATCTTCCCCTCCTCCTCTTCTTGGCCACATCTCCTAGGTGGCGGCTCCTCCACCATAACACCACCACAACACCAAAACCCTTCCATGATCATGCATGGCCAATCCTGAGATCGACCACGGCTTTGCTTACAATGCACAAGGCGAGATCGACATCCTACTCTCTCCTTTCTACGAGCCGGATTGGGAATACGACGGCACGATAGAATGCTGTCAACCGCATCGTTCACTGCCTCGCCGAGACTATCAAGCTTCAACGACCAAGTACACCGTGGTTCTTCATCGGACGATCCCTCCTCCACTGCCGCTCCTTCCCCAGCGACTAGCCCCCTTGTCATCACGTGTCTACTAGTGGCATCCCTAAGCTTGTTTGCAATCTTCTTCCGCTAAGCCGAACAATATCAAGAGTGTAAGTGAGGGATCCCAAGGTGAATGATCTAAATTTTAAATTTTGGATTTTGTTATGTGCCATTCGCTCTACTCATTTATTTGATGATGTAATTTTGCGAGTTTCCTATTAATCTCTATTGTAATAACTTGTCATTACTTAGCCTTCCATGAATTTTTTCCGAAGATCTAACTTGAATATGCATCCATTTATGCTTAGCCAAGCAAAGTTCATAATTACTTAATTTTGTATACACAATTCTTGTTTCATCTTCATTGTTTTACATCACCTGCAATGCTTTACGGTGCAGAATGTTGGTCATGAAAAGAGAAGCATAATATTAAGTGTTGTAGAGATGAGGATGCTGAGATGGATGAGTGACTTCACTCTTAAGAGACAGGATACGAAATGAGCATATATGTGAAAAAGTTGGAGTAGCTCCAGTGGAAGATAAGCTTAGAGTTAGTCTCCTTAGATGGTTTGATCACATATACGGCGGCTTTCCAATCACCTAATTAGAAAAGTATATGTATTAGATTTGACTTATATTAAGAAAGGTAGAGGCAGACCTAGAAAGACTTGGTTAGAAAATATTAAAAATTATCTTTCTTTATTAGATTTAAATGAGAATTTAACTTTTAACATGGCATAATGGAAAAAATTGATTTTTGTAGCCGACCCCACATAGTGGGATGAAGGCTTGATGTTATTGTTATTGGTATTTGAGTTTAGGCTAGCTTTCTTGTATATAACCAATTTCACCCCTATCCACCGGATTCAATCAAACTTAGAAAGGAGCATCATACTTTTGGAAGCTTAATTAATTTTGATATCATCATGATGATGATGTTGAAGCTGATGGATGGTTTCCATCAATTCATCGGGTGGACAGAACTCTCCTCTTGAGAATATTGACGATGATACTCATCCAATAGCTCATTGAAGTTTTTCATGTGTTAGTCATGCATCATCTAATGGTGGATGATCATGCCATGGAATAATATATTTTTGTTGGACAGAAGGGCTTAGTGTGATTTCATTCATAATTATATACTCAATTTTAAATCAGATAAAAGTGATTGTAGCACAGTAACAAGCTGATGTTTTGAGGATGCAATAACTCAGTTAGAAGCTACATTTGTAGGAAACATAGGAAGCTTGAATGTGCTTCTATAAGATAATATACTTTTAACATGAAAAGTACAGCTTATATAAAAGCAAAATGATAACATATGCGTTGACCGAAGTGTTCTAATAAGTTTGTATGACTCAGAATCTTGGGAATATAATATTTTATGTGAGAAATGTTTAAGATGAACAGAGACTAAATATAATCAGTTTATCAAATTCTTTAAATCACTCGCACATTTATAACTATTATCATACAAGGTTAATTGTTTCTTTATTGCACCGCATAATTTCTATGGTGATTCATAAATGATGCAATGTAACCAAAAAATGAAGCAAGTATGAATATGTAGGCAAAGACTATAAGATGTCTGATGAATTGTTGTGGAGTCACTTAATATAGCAGGAAAGATGATGAACATTTATGATGATCACTCAATAAATTTCGAAGGGTTTTATACCATATGTAATAAATATGACGGCAGATTTCATCGTATCAAAGGTAGGTTAATCATCAAGGCAAACTATTTCCTTGAAAAATAGTTTACTAAATGGTGTAATAATTAGATTTAGGCAATTAGTTTTCGTTCTATTCGTTATTGCTCTCGAAGCACATTACAAGTTCTTGTTTGAAAATCCTTTCATTTAAAATTTCCATTGCTCTTCTGATGTTAAATAAATTCCACATCATTTCTGGATGGACATTCAGATAATCGTGATTCAATGACAGAACCAGTAGGCATGCATGGTAATAGACTTAATAGATAAATTAGTAAGAGTAAAATCAGAAGATTCTTCATGCTCTACTTTAAACTCATGTTAAAGTTTTATCAAGGGATTGACTTTTAGATGCCAATTTCTATTGCAAATTAAGCTCTTAAATATGTTTAATTTCCATTGAGATTTAATTTCAACTTTAGGTTCCTTTTGTTATTTTTGGTTTGATTCCAGTTTTAGTTTTCAGTTCATTTTCATCTTTTATTGCACATGCAATTTTATATGTACAATAAAAAATATTATTTCATCTTTTATCGCACATGCCATTTTATATGTACAATAAAAAATATTATCATCTTGCATGCATTGATGTTCTTCCGCACCTAGGTCTTCATCATCAGTAATAGATTCATTATTTTAAGAATTTTAACTAGGTCAGCTTCAATTACGTGGTGATCTAATAGATTGTTCTAAATTGAATCAGTTATGGTTGGAGAAATGATTTTAAATTGTGCATTTGCTCATGCTACTTCATCAGAAATTTCCCTAGTAGTCCATGGACTATATGTAGAAGTTGAAACCTGAAACAATAGAAAAAGACATTGTATTTTTAATATGAGGATTAATATTTTCTTTTAATTCTTATCACTTCTCTATAAGCTTCATGTAGAGTTGTAGGAGAATAACTTTTAACCTCTTTATAAATATCAAAATTAAGTCTATTAATGAATCTAGGCATAGTAATCCAAAATGATTCTTCTGCTGAGTCCAACCCCCCCCCCCCCCCAACACACACACACACACAAAATATGCAGACCTTGTAATGGCGGGTAAAAATGAGAATAATATTTATCATTTCGAAATGTTAAGTCACTTACTTGCAAATAGACTTCTTTTTTACTTAATTCTTTTTTTTTTTATAAAGATTATAAAGTGACTCGAGAAGAAACTTTGAACATACACTATAAAGTAATAGTTTTGGATGTATATTTTAATAGGATTTAGAAGATAATCTAAAGTTCTAATTGCTTTATTATGTGATGGTAAATCTTAAAAAATGAACCTATTAAATTTTTAAAATGGGTTGTTATGTAAGTCAAATTGATGTTCTACGGTTGAATCAAATTTGCTGTGTAAATTGTAATAGGATGGCTAATTTCTTTAAAATGGTTGTTGTAGAAGTTTTAGGAGAGTTTAGAAATAGTTCATTCTTAAGTAAATAGACTGGGTGGTGGAGTGAGGAGATAGAAAAGACTGTTAAGAGAAAAAAAATGTGCTTTGAAGGAGTTGCAAAAATAAAGTACTACTAAGACTTGATTAGAATGAAACTAGAAGTCTTGCAAAGAGGGCTGTGAGCCAAGTTAAACTACATCTTTTAGTAATTTATATTTTAGTCTAGGCACTAAGGAAGGAGAAAAGACTTATAAAATGTTTTTAAGTAAATAGATAAAAGATATTGATTTTGATCAAATTAAAATCATTAGCAGAGAAGATAATACAATCTTCATTAAATATAAAGACATTAAAGGAAAGATAAAAATTCTACTTCAGAATTTATGAAATGAAAGTTTTATCAAAAAATCTTTTTGGAAGAGCATGCTATGCAAAATAATGGTACTAATATTCAATAATATAGGAAATAATTTATAAAGGTATCAAATTTACTATATAATGACATTATGAGAGAGAATAATGGAATATAGAATTAGAAATGTTATGCCAATAATAGAGAATTAATCTAGTTTAATGCCAGGAAGATCTATTATGTATATAAATTTTATGCTAAGGAAATTAATGTAAATATAATTTCATATGATTTTATTCATCTTGGGAAGTCATGATTGATTATCGTGAGAAATATTTTGATATGCATTGAGGAATAAAGATGTATTTCTAAATATTTTCTCCTTCGTTCAAACTTTCTATTTATTTCAATGAACTTTTTACCAAGATGAGCTCATGATCTACAATTTTAATAAGGTGCACTACAGATAGTTATGAAGTAATATTATTAGATGATAAAGCACTACTTAGATATGATATGTTTAAGTATTTTGAATCTATTTTATAAAAAAATAGTAATATAAATTAAAATATAATTTCTATAGCTAAAGCTAAATATTTAAAATTGGATACATGATAAGAGAATATTACGGAGTGTATATAATAAATTTAATAAAATTATTATTAGATAAGTTATGTTAAAATGATCTAAGTGGTTTTTTAAAATATCATTGATAAATAAGTTGAGCTTTAGAAATAATGATGTTTAGATAGATATTTGACAAAATTAGAAATGTTAGTTTGAGAAATTTTTATTTTTGGTTTTGGTGGGATTAGTATTGATTGAAGGTGTAAAGTATTGGAAAAATAATTTTAATTGATTTTTGTGTTTATAATAAAGAGTGGAGAATGTATTAATATAAATAAGGTGGGTAGAATGTAGATAAATTAAACTGTCAAAAAATTATGAAGAAAAAAGAGAGTATACTTCTGCACAATGTGGAGCTAAAGTGGGGATCCTGGGGGTTGTTGACTGTAACGGCAAAATCACCGACCAAAATCCACCGACATACCCGATCGGACACGACGATTCGCCCACCGACTTACCCACCGCCTCACTCACGAAATAAAACAACAATCCCTCTCCCATCCGGACGGTTACGCACACACACGCTCTGAAAATCGAAGGAAAAGACGAAAACTCGGGCAAGGGAGAAACTCCAGAAACGTACCTTTAGGTCTCTCGATCGTCTCCGTCAACCGCTTGAGCCGACACCGTCGACCAATCTAATCGCCCAACTCTTGCTCCGGTGTCGGACTCCCGATCGAATCCATACCCTAGCAGTCCTCCGATCTGCTTACCTGTGTCGAACCGAACTCCCGCCGGCCGACTCCGACCACACCAACCGACCGCCACCGGCCTGACGCCGAAGCCGCCGGCTGACCCGAACCCCGACGCCGCTCCCGAGCATGTCCGTCTCTGCTCCCTGTCTCCGATCGGGCAGAGCCCGTCTTCTCCCCTTTTTCTATATATATATATATATATATATATATATATATATATATATATATATATATATATATATATATATCATATTTTCATGTGAATATTATTTTAATATTTAGATATTAAAATAATATTATTAAAAAATTAAAAAAAATGATTTTTAAACAGGTGTCGAAGACCCCGGCCGTCGTACCTTAGGTCCGACCGGGATGGTTTGAAATTGAAGACCTGTGTCGTTGATTTTTAATCCGGGCAGATGGTTTTAAAATTTGAAGACCCCGCGCCATTGATTTTAGATCTGGGCGGGATGAAACAAAATTGAAGACCTCACGCAGTCGATCTTAGATCCTGGTGAGATGGTTTGAAATCGAAGACCCTACGCCGTCGACCTTAGGTCCGGGTAGGAAGAACTACGGCAGTGCCGTCCCGATTTCTCCCTCGGTGGGGAGGAGACGCCGGAAGGCTGCCGAAATTCACTCAGAAATTTGGGACTTAGAAAAATTTCTTTGGACTTATACAAAGTTTGTAACAAATCAAAGGACCCCAATATAATTAATTTTGAAACAAACTTTGAACACTAAGTTAATTAAAATTTAATTAAACTATATAATTTTAATTAATTTAAAATAAGGCAAAATAAAATAAATTCCAATTCTCTTGTGAGGGATATTCCAAGTTATAAGATTCATGCATTGATTTCAACTCACAATTGGGATATCAATATGTACAATTATGATACATTTGCTAAAATTCAACTTAAATAACTCAACATATTATGAAACACAAGAGCATAATAATTTTCTTGCTTTAACATCAAAGCTAATGGGTCCTTTTGTATTTAAATTAATCTCAAAGCTATTGGAGTATTTGTCACTTGCTCGGACTCAAAATCAATTGATTGAGCATATTTTACATGAGAATAAAACCTTAGTAATATTTCTTATTTAACCTGAATTAAATAAGATTCTCATTCCCTTTGATCCTAAAATTATTGGATTACTTGGTGTTTTACATATTTAGCAAAGTCTTCTCTATCAAAGTTATTCTAAACATCTTTCCATTCAAGTGTACAACTCCATTAGCTACACCTATTGCTAGGAGGAAATCATAAAAGCAATAATATTAACAAAATACATAACTTTAAAAAAGAAGCCAAGAAGCAAATTATTCAATATTGATAGTGTTAAAGCTTCTAATATCCATACAATTGATTGCTTTTATGAGTCTCTTAAAAGAGATATGATGATGTGTGCAATGTATTATATACACATCCAAGACAACAAGTTGTGATGAACGCCACCGGATCCGCAACATGTGTGCAAGCGGACAGAAGGCGTTCGTAGGCCCTTAAGTGAAATTTTGGGGCATTTCCTAAATAAAATCACTCTTATATAATGGATCATATTTAAATATTTTAAAATGCTCCTTATGTATTAAATATGACCCTTAAACTAAATTGCTCTACATGTGCTCCGATAGAACTATTAAAGTTACAAATATAAATAGTCGAGAATGCTGCGCAGGGTTAAATGCCACAACTCGCATGTGCTCCGATCGTCAAATATGAATGTCAAATCCAACGATCTGAGAATGCTGCGCGGGTTAAATATTCAAGTTTCATCCTCCTCCTCTAAAGGACTGGAGTCGACACGACTTGAATAACAAAATGCATCCCAAAATTCTACAAAAATACAAGCGACCTCAACTTCACCCCGATGATGGCCGTGTTGAACGAAGATATCAACCGGAGGGGTCCATTCACAAATATTTTTCAAATACCATTCCTACCAAATTCTTACAAAAATAAAATTGGCCTCAATGTTACCCCGATGATGGCCGTGTTGATCGAAAATCTCAACCGGAGGGGTCAAATTTCAAATCTCAAATGTCAAATCTTAAATCCAATCAAATCTATAAAATAAAATGTATCATCAAAAAAAAAAACTTAAAACTAAAATCATTCACCGCCCGCAATCGTTTGTTGGGAGTGATAAATTTGAAATTAACCTCAGCTCACAAAGAGCGAATGCATGTCGGGTGTATCACTACGATTCATCCTCAAACAGTCTCTTGCCAACAGGGACGTGGCACGTGCCCTCTAGTCGGGTGGTTTTGCCGCGAAATGGCACCATTATATTACGATCACGGCCAAAGCCCGTATGTTCCCTAAAGGCGTCAAACCCTTGAGCGATGGATCATAGGGTATATTCTATAGGCATAAAGCCCTCTGTCAGCTAAGGTGGATTCATATATATCCCTTTAGACAAACATCAACCCAGGTCTACGAGGTATTCTTGGACGAAGCAACCCATGGCTGCCGACAAGGTGCCTTCTGTCAGGTTGGGTCGACTACCTCCTCTGACTAAGTAGACCAGGGATCATGACAGCCCGGGACGACGGAACCATGGGATCTTGATCGGGCTCGTCTTCATTCCCCCCACCACCAGTTTTAAGTTTATGGTGATAAACTTCAAATTCCAAATTTCAAAATTCAAATCCAAATTCAAGATTCAAAACCCTAAACTATTGCTATTATACGATAGGTTCATAACCTATGTGACATCCTTAACGACTAGCCTTAATCGAAAGTTCTCTCCTATTATTGGGAGGGGTAATTAACTATAGGGGCTTGCGCCTATAGGAAACCAAAACTCAGATCAAAAAGTCCTCACCAAATGAGGGCGAAATCTCTGGGTAGTGTCTTATCTACAAACCCAATCTGCCTTCTGAAAATTCCCCCGGGATCACACATCATCCCAAAAATTGGAATTTTTCGGAGCCCACAGATTTCTGGCGACTCCGCTGGGGAATGGTTTCTCTTTCCATCTTTGGCTAGTCACTTATGTGCTATAGTAGCAGCAAAAATAATGATGATATTGAGCTCTGTATGGTGAATATCAGGATGCGACATTTGGTCCTTATATCCAAAGATCCATCACTGAAAGGCCCCGATGGAGCTAAAAGCTACCATCTATTATGATGGTAGAGTAAAGAAAGAATCAAGATATGTATGGTGAGCATCAAGGTGTGACACTTGGATATATATTCAAGAATCCACCGCTGAAAGGTCCCGACATAAGTGAAAATAAATATAGAGACCCACATCTCTAGAAATTTTTTTCAAAGAATGGTGTGACATCTAGTGTGTACTCCTAGAAATCCACCATTAAAGAAATTTCATCAAAAGTTGATCTTAAAAATGGTCCCTATAAAAAAAAATATATATATTCTTGATGGTCTACGCCTTGAGAAATCCTTAAATAAATCTCATCACTCTGCAACTATATCCTCTTAGACTAAAGAAGATCATCGCCCGACTTGCATTAGTGACGTTCTTCTCAAAGAGCAAGCGGAGAAAATGAAAGAGATTCTCTGTGAATTCAGGGATTACTTTGTCTGCGCATATAAGAAGATGTCTAGCTTATCCCCTGATGTGGCGATTCACAGATTAGTCATCAAACTAGATGTCATACCTGTCAAGCAAGCTTTAAAGAGAATGAGATTGGAGATCGAAGAACAAGTGATTGCAGAAACCAAGAAGCTCATCGAAGCAGGTTTCATTCGAGAAGAAAAATATGCTGATTGGATAGCCAACATTGTTCCAGTGAAAAAGAAGAATGGACAAATTCGCATATGTATTGATTTTCGAGATCTGAACAAAGCATGTCCAAAAGACGACTTCCCACTTCCAATATCAGAACTGTTGGTTGACAATATATCCAATTATGATATATTCTCTCATTTATGGATGGGTCGTCGTGATATAACCAAATTAAAATGGCACCTGAAGATGAAAAGCATACATCTTTCAGGACTCCTATCGGCATATTCTGCTACACAGTCATGCCCTTTGGCTTGAAGAATGCGGGAGCTACATACCAAAGAGCCATGACACATATATTTGATGAACTTATCCACCAGAAAGTTGAATGTTATGTGGATGATCTAGTTGTGAAAAGTATAGATCGAAAAGATCACCTCCAAGATTTGAGAATTGTATTTGAAAGAATCAGAAAATTCAATCTTAAAATGAATCCCCTCAAATATGCTTTCGGAGTTTCTTTAGGAAAATTTCTTGGGTACGTTGTACGACATAGAGGAATTGAGGTTGATCCTAACAAAGTCAAGGCAATCATAGAAATGCCGCCTCCGAAAAGTCTCCGTCAACTTCGTTCTTTACAAGGACAACTTGCATTTATACGACGGTTCATCTCAAATTTATCAGGCAGATGTCAACCATTTGCAAAGTTGATGAAGAAAGACATTCGTTTTAAATGGGATGATGAATGCCAAGAAGCTTTTGATAGTATCAAGAGATATCTTCTGAGCCCACCCATCCTTGCAGCACCAATTCCAGGGAAGCCTCTTATCCTATACACCGCAGCATTGAAAGAGTCCCTTGGAGCACTGCTAGCTCAGCACAATGAAGAAGGCAAAGAAAATGCACTCTACTATATCAGTCGAAGATTGATCGGGGCAGAAATACGCTACTCTCCAATTGAGAAACACTGTCTGGCGTTGATTTTTGCAGTCCAAAAGCTCCGCCACTATATGTTATCTCATAAAATTACACTGATATCAAAGATCGATCCGCTGAAATTCTTGATGACAAGACCAGCGTTGACAGGTCGCCTAGCTAGGTGGGCAGTGATACTTCTGCAGTTTGATATCACGTATGTCCCCCAAAAAACAGTGAAGGGGCAAGTATTAGCAGATTTTCTGGCCGCACATGCCGTTCCTGCAGACTCTCCGCTCAATGATGATCTGCCCGATGAACAAATTCTGATTGTTCTAAAAGAAGAGAAATTACAAATATGGGAAATGTATTTTGATGGTGCATCTTCAATTAAACCTGCTCAACCTCCAAACCTCCCCAAAGCTCGAGCGGGTATCGGTCTTATTTTCATAGCGCCAAATGGAGGGATAATGAGATTCTCATTTGGTTTAACCGAACCCAGAACTAACAATGAAGCAGAATATGAAGCTTTAATAGCGGGTCTTGAGATCGCTATTTCAATGGAAATTCAAAATCTCAAAATTTTTGGTGATTCTCAACTCATTATAAATCAAGTAATGGGTATTTATAAGATTGGCAGAATCGGATTGATTCACTATCATAGACGAGTCCTCGAGCTCATGAAGCAGATTGCAGATATTACATTAATGCAAGTATCTCGAGCTCATAACAGTAAAGCAGACTCTTTAGCAAAACTTGCTAAAGAAATGGCGAGCATGAATGACGAGCCGGTACTAATCAGTATCAACACACGTCGAGTACTAGAACCAGCAATTTTATGCTCCCCGCAGGAAGAGGGGGTCAACAAATCCAAGTCAGCAGGACACAACTTCGGTTATTCCTCACTCTCCCCAACAGATTATTCCTGAAAATCAACAGGATAAACCTCAGATGTTCACAGGAAGAAAATTTGGTAGAACCTCTGAATCTTGGCTTGAATGCCTAGAAGTTGAAGAGCAAAATGACTGGAGACAGCCTTTTATCAACTATTTCAGAGAGAACAAACTCCCCGAAGATAAATCATTAGCTACACAGATCAAGAAGAGAGCATTGCGATATGCGTTTGTCAACAATACGCTATATCGAATGTCATTTGAACAAATGTGGCTACGATGCTTAGGAAAAGATGAAGCTGATAAAGTTATTTCTGAAGTTCATGAAGGATTATGTGGTGCACATCAATCAGGTCATAAAATGGCCATTAAGATTAAACGAATGGGTTATTACTGGCCATCAATGGTAAAGGACTGTACCAATCATGCAGATATATGTCATGAATGCCAAATTCATGACAATATCATACATCAACCCCCAAATCCTTTACACCCCACAATAGCATCATGGCCATTCGAATGTTGGGGGACAGATGTAATAGGGCCCATTGATCCACCATCATCTGCTGGACATCGCTTTATATTAGCGACAACAGACTATTTTTTTAAATGGGCCGAAGCAGTTCCATTCAAAGATGTCACTGCTCATCAGGTGATTAACTTCTTTATTCATAACGTTGTCTATAGATTTGGTGTACCGCGCCGTATAATTTCAGACAACGGCCCAGCTTTCAAAAATACCAAGATTTACAAATTCATTGAGCAACATAAAATTGATTGGCGATATTCATCAATCTATAATCCAATGGCAAATGGATTAGCAGAAGCCTTAATAAAACGCTCGTTAAGCTGCTAAGGAAAATTCTTACTAAGAATAAAAGAGAATGGCATACTAAATTGGCAGAAGCATTATGGGCATATCGTACTACATACAAAACACCAACGAAAGCAACTCCTTATGCATTGGTGTTTGGAGCTGAAGCTGTGTTGCCACTCGAAGTTGAGTTGCCGTCACTTCGGGTAGCTGTTCAGTATGATCTCACAGAAGAACAAAATGCTCGCCTACGAATGGAAGAGCTTGATGCGTTGGATGAAGTCCGACTCCAGGCTCAACAAAATTTAGAGATTTATCGAGCAAGGATGGTGAAATCTTTTGACCGTATGGTACGCCCTCGAGCATTTCAAGAAGGAGAATTGGTCCTAGTGCTGAGAAGACCCATTATCCCACACCGAAGGATTGGTGGTAAATTCGAACCAAATTGGGAAGGCCCTTTTGTTATCGAAAAGGCGTACCAGGGAGGAGCCTATCAACTCATCGATCTGGAAGGTCGACGACCTATGCCCCCGATCAATGGGAGATATTTAAAGAAGTATTATTCTTAAAAGAAGTAAGTTGAAGACTATTCCCTTGTAAAGGGATATAATAATTCTAAGATGTCTTAGAAATTCTTCCACAAGATAGGGAGCATTTTTAAGTTTAAAAATGTCAAAAATCTGATGACGGATGAAAATTCCTTTCAAGGCAGGGGGCATTTTAAATATTTATTTGGGTTATCATCGAACTCCAAATAAATATTTAAAATTATTCATGAAGCTATCACAATATAAATATGGGGCAGAAGCTGATGCCTTCAAGCAAGCAAATATATGATCATTGTAAAAATTTTGCCAAAATTTCAAAATTCAGATTGAGAAGAAATTTTGATCTGACAACTTTAACAAATCAAATTCGACAAGTATGAACTGTCATAGTACAAGTCCAGTGCTCAAACAGATATAATATCAGTCTCAACAAGCCTATATGCGGCCGAGCCACTGATAGCTTTACCTACTCAACAAGCCGTGATAAGAGGTCGTAGTAGGAAAGCACCTGTTTTGCTAGCCCGATGACAAATACTATAAAGTTTGATATTTATCAAATTTAACGAATCAAATCAGTTCAGATTCAAAAGATTTTCTCAACTAACGAATAGATTGAGGTAAAATCCAGAAGAAAAATCTCAAACAAATCAAAGGCACCAAGCCACAATGAAAACTCCTTTCAAATTTAGAGGCATTATCCTTCAAAAAAAAAACTATCAAGCACAAAGCTAAGGTCGAAGGAGCTTCTTTTCTTCAATATGTCCGAAAAAGCACGAAGCTTAGGACTGAAGAAGTTATTCCGCAGTTCTTATAAAGCTATAAGCTGAACTAAAGGAATATTATCATCATCAAAGTCCGTCATGCAAAAAGCTTTAGACAGATGACTATTTGTCGCCGACCTAATATCATTCTAAAGGATTTAGGTCACTAATATAGATTCTTCACCAAGCCCATAAAAGCATAAAGCTAGGGTAGAAAAAATGTTAATTCCTGACAAATCAAAAAGATAAATCAAGGATATCTAAAAGACCCTCTATGTGACATCTAAAATCAAATTTTAGAGATCTGTAGGGTCAACCAGTTTACAACAAACATGATCTGCTATAGAGCGCATATCATATTTGTTGGGGGGCATTTGTTGACTGTAACGGCAAAATCACCGACCAAAATCCACCGACATACCCGATCAGACACGACGATTCGCCCACCGACTTACCCACCGCCTCACTCACGAAATAAAACAACAATCCCTCTCCCATCCGGACGGTTACGCACACACACGCTCTGAAAATCGAAGGAAAAGACGAAAACTCGGGCAAGGGAGAAACTCCAGAAACGTACCTTTAGGTCTCTCGATCGTCTCCGTCAACCGCTTGAGCCGACACCGTCGACCAATCTAATCGCCCAACTCTTGCTCCGGTGTCGGACTCCCGATCGAATCCATACCCTAGCAGTCCTCCGATCTGCTTACCTGTGTCGAACCAAACTCCCGCCGGCCGACTCCGACCACACCAACCGACCGCCACCGGCCTGACGCCGAAGCCGCCGGCTGACCCGAACCCCGACGCCGCTCCCGAGCATGTCCGTCTCTGCTCCCTGTCTCCGATCGGGCAGAGCCCGTCTTCTCCCCTTTTTCTATATATATATATATATATATATATATATATATATATCATATTTTCATGTGAATATTATTTTAATATTTAGATATTAAAATAATATTATTAAAAAATTAAAAAAAATGATTTTTAAACAGGTGTCGAAGACCCCGGCCGTCGTACCTTAGGTCCGACCGGGATGGTTTGAAATTGAAGACCTGTGTCGTTGATTTTTAATCCGGGCAGATGGTTTTAAAATTTGAAGACCCCGCGCCATTGATTTTAGATCTGGGCGGGATGAAACAAAATTGAAGACCTCACGCAGTCGATCTTAGATCCTGGTGAGATGGTTTGAAATCGAAGACCCTACGCCGTCGACCTTAGGTCCGGGTAGGAAGAACTACGGCAGTGCCGTCCCGATTTCTCCCTCGGTGGGGAGGAGACGCCGGAAGGCTGCCGAAATTCACTCAGAAATTTGGGACTTAGAAAAATTTCTTTGGACTTATACAAAAAGTTGTAACAAATCAAAGGACCCCAATATAATTAATTTTGAAACAAACTTTGAACACTAAGTTAATTAAAATTTAATTAAACTATATAATTTTAATTAATTTAAAATAAGGCAAAATAAAATAAATTCCAATTCTCTTGTGAGGGATATTCCAAGTTATAAGATTCATGCATTGATTTCAACTCACAATTGGGATATCAATATGTACAATTATGATACATTTGCTAAAATTCAACTTAAATAACTCAACATATTATGAAACACAAGAGCATAATAATTTTCTTGCTTTAACATCAAAGCTAATGGGTCCTTTTGTATTTAAATTAATCTCAAAGCTATTGGAGTATTTGTCACTTGCTCGGACTCAAAATCAATTGATTGAGCATATTTTACATGAGAATAAAACCTTAGTAATATTTCTTATTTAACCTGAATTAAATAAGATTCTCATTCCCTTTGATCCTAAAATTATTGGATTACTTGGTGTTTTACATATTTAGCAAAGTCTTCTCTATCAAAGTTATTCTAAACATCTTTCCATTCAAGTGTACAACTCCATTAGCTACACCTATTGCTAGGAGGAAATCATAAAAGCAATAATATTAACAAAATACATAACTTTAAAAAAGAAGCCAAGAAGCAAATTATTCAATATTGATAGTGTTAAAGCTTCTAATATCCATACAATTGATTGCTTTTATGAGTCTCTTAAAAGAGATATGATGTGTGCAATGTATTATATACACATCCAAGACAACAAGTTGTGATGAACGCCACCGGATCCGCAACATGTGTGCAAGCGGACAGAAGGCGTTCGTAGGCCCTTAAGTGAAATTTTGGGCATTTCCTAAATAAAATCACTCTTATATAATGGATCATATTTAAATATTTTAAAATGCTCCTTATGTATTAAATATGACCCTTAAACTAAATTGCTCTACATGTGCTCCGATAGAACTA
This sequence comes from Dendrobium officinale, assembly GCA_019514585.1. Classification (NCBI taxonomy): domain Eukaryota; kingdom Viridiplantae; phylum Streptophyta; class Magnoliopsida; order Asparagales; family Orchidaceae; genus Dendrobium; species Dendrobium officinale. The sequence goes on from CM033686.1 coordinate 9,044,664, forward strand.
TTAAAGTTACAAATATAAATAGTCGAGAATGCTGCGCAGGGTTAAATGCCACAACTCGCATGTGCTCCGATCGTCAAATATGAATGTCAAATCCAACGATCTGAGAATGCTGCGCGGGTTAAATATTCAAGTTTCATCCTCCTCCTCTAAAGGACTGGAGTCGACACGACTTGAATAACAAAATGCATCCCAAAATTCTACAAAAATACAAGCGACCTCAACTTCACCCCGATGATGGCCGTGTTGAACGAAGATATCAACCGGAGGGGTCCATTCACAAATATTTTTCAAATACCATTCCTACCAAATTCTTACAAAAATAAAATTGGCCTCAATGTTACCCCGATGATGGCCGTGTTGATCGAAAATCTCAACCGGAGGGGTCAAATTTCAAATCTCAAATGTCAAATCTTAAATCCAATCAAATCTATAAAATAAAATGTATCATCAAAAAAAAAAACTTAAAACTAAAATCATTCACCGCCCGCAATCGTTTGTTGGGAGTGATAAATTTGAAATTAACCTCAGCTCACAAAGAGCGAATGCATGTCGGGTGTATCACTACGATTCATCCTCAAACAGTCTCTTGCCAACAGGGACGTGGCACGTGCCCTCTAGTCGGGTGGTTTTGCCGCGAAATGGCACCATTATATTACGATCACGGCCAAAGCCCGTATGTTCCCCTAAAGGCGTCAAACCCTTGAGCGATGGATCATAGGGTATATTCTATAGGCATAAAGCCCTCTGTCAGCTAAGGTGGATTCATATATATCCCTTTAGACAAACATCAACCCAGGTCTACGAGGTATTCTTGGACGAAGCAACCCATGGCTGCCGACAAGGTGCCTTCTGTCAGGTTGGGTCGACTACCTCCTCTGACTAAGTAGACCAGGGATCATGACAGCCCGGGACGACGGAACCATGGGATCTTGATCGGGCTCGTCTTCATTCCCCCCACCACCAGTTTTAAGTTTATGGTGATAAACTTCAAATTCCAAATTTCAAAATTCAAATCCAAATTCAAGATTCAAAACCCTAAACTATTGCTATTATACGATAGGTTCATAACCTATGTGACATCCTTAACGACTAGCCTTAATCGAAAGTTCTCTCCTATTATTGGGAGGGGTAATTAACTATAGGGGCTTGCGCCTATAGGAAACCAAAACTCAGATCAAAAAGTCCTCACCAAATGAGGGCGAAATCTCTGGGTAGTGTCTTATCTACAAACCCAATCTGCCTTCTGAAAATTTCCCCGGGATCACACATCATCCCAAAAATTGGAATTTTTCGGAGCCCACAGGGGTACATGCCTCCACTCCCAAAATTGCAATTGATAATATCTTTAGCACAATCACCTAGACCTAAAGCATTATTTCTATAAGTTAAATATTCTTGATCTAGATTTACACAATCCATCGGGCTAATAATGCATGCTTTTTTAAAAAAAAGTACCATATGATTAGACATTTTAATGGGAGTGGGCCTTCACAAATAGTACAGATATTATCCTAGCCATATATGATCCTAGCCTTCACAAATCGACTGTGAGATCTCAACCCAAAATTCCAGAAGGGATACACTGGATCCGGTTGGACTCAATCACAACCATCTCTCCAATTCAAATCAAAATTTACATATATGATTTATTTTTCAACCTCTTGCTCAGCTTCCCAGTTATATGTGAATTTTCACTTGATCTAGAGAATCCAACCAATAGATCTTACTCAATTTGGTCCTAGAGGATCATCTAAGCATGAACTTCCAATCCAATGGCTAGATAGCCATGGATTGGACATTCTCTTCACACTTGACAAAAACAAGCTAAGTATAGGGCCGAGATTGAGAATTATGTGCATAAAGGATTGTAGAGAGGGCTCTTAGCTCAAATGAGATCCTCTCTGTTGTTCGCACAAATACGTCAGCCTCCCTACTCCCAGTCGAAGCCTTCCGTGCCTAGGCACACACGATTCCAACACCTATCAACTCCAGCTCACATACTAGCTATCTGGCTAACCACAACCCTCTCTCATGCAAACTACCACCAACTCCAACCTACGCTCGTTCGACCCAGTCCCGTCCAACCTGTTATTGTTCATTCCCGTTGGTTTCTCCGACGGCCTGCCGCCATCCAGCCACATTGGCTGCTAGCCTCCTCCCCTTCCAGCTTCTCCATTCGCTCCAGGCGCCGATCCCATCAGTTGCTTGACCGATCCCCCTGCTTGATTTCACCTAGCTTGAGCAGCTGTAGCCTTCATCCAACACAGCCACTGAACAATACCTGTGCGTGAACTCCTCTGCTCGATTCCCACACAAATAGCCCTCTATTCGAATACCTCTAGCCGGTCACCTCTCCAGAAGCCACAGCTTGTCAGTGTAGCCACCGACCTCCCTTTTCGATTTCACTCTGAGGTATATATATCTCGATTATTTGTTTTGAGTTTGAACTTTTGGATTAAGTCTTTGCATTGCATTACATGACAATGATCATCATCTATCCGTGTCTTCATTTCCCTATGGGTTTGTGGAGCTCATGTGCATGTAGTTCTCTATAGATTTTATCCAGATTCTTTCCCTTGATAATACTTGAGTATGGATTTTAAATGGGATTTTGTGATTTTGCTTTCAAACACAAATTACTTGACTTGTGATAGAAGTCATAGGTTCTACTACACCTGTGTATGTGATTATTTAAAATTAATTGACCCATTTGCTTCACGTTTATCACCTATCATTCTTTTTTCTTTTTTCTTTTTTTTTTTTTAATTAAAACAGAAGAGATGACTTATTGAATCTTATTTCATTGGAAAGTTTTGGTCATGTTTCATATTACTGTTCTTGCGAAAATTAAAAAAAAAATTAAATAGGTTAAAACAAGGTGTATCGGCGTATTAGTAAAACTGAAGTTAGAGAGGCTTTAAAGAAAATGAAGGGTGGAAAAGCTGTTGGACCTGATGATATTCCAATAGAGGTGTGGAAATGCTTAGGAGATGAAGGAATTTCATGGCTTACTAAACTTTTTAATACTATTTTGAAGACTAAAAAAGATGCCAGATGAGTGGAGAATGAGTGTGTTAATTCCTATTTTTAAGAATAAAGGTGATGCACAAGATTGTGTGAATTATAGAGGTATTAAGTTAATGTGTCATACTTTAAAACTATGGGAAAGAGTTATGGAGCATAGGCTGCGGCGTGATGCTGATGTTTCTCAAAATCAATTTGGATTCATGCCGGGTAGGTCGACTATGGAAGCCATACATTTATTAAGAGGTTTGATGGAGAAATATAGAGAAAATAAGGAGGATCTACATATGATATTTATTGATTTAGAAAAAGCATATGATAAAGTTCCAAGAGAAGTGCTATGGAGAGTTCTTGAAAAGAAAGGAGTCAATAATGCTTATATTCAAATCATTAAAGATATGTATGCAGGAGCTATTACTTGTGTTCAAACACAGTGGATTGACCAAGTATTTTCCTATTTCGGTTGGGTTACATCAAGGATCAGCCTTAAGCCCATATCTTTTTGCTTTAGTCATGGATGTTCTCACTAGACATTTGCAAGAGGATGTACCTTGGTGTATGCTTTTTGCTGATGATATTCTTCTTGTTGATAAGACTAGAGAGGGGGTTGAAGGTAAACTTGAATTATGGAGATCAACCTTAGAGTCTAAAGGTTTTCGCTTGAGTAGATCTAAAACGGAATATATGGAGTGTAATTTTAGTAGTAATAGACCTAGTGAGGGGATTGTGACTTTGGGCGATCAAGTCATTAATAAGAGTACACATTTTAGATATCTTGGATCTGTTGTTCAGAGTGATGGTGAAATAGATGGAGATATTATCAGCAGAATTCAAGTTGGATGGTGAAGTGGAGGAATGCATCGGACTTGTTATGTGATAGAAATGTACCCCTGAAACTTAAGGGAAAATTCTATAAGATGGTAGTGAGGCCTGCAATGCTTTATGGTGCCGAATGTTGGCCATTAAAAGAGAAGCATAATACTAAGTTAAGTGTGGCAGAGATGAGGATGCTCAGGTGGATGAGTGGCTTTACCCTTAGAGATAGGATACGAAATGAGCATATACGTGAAAAGGTTGGAGTAGCTCCAGTAGAAGATAAGATTAGAGAGAGTCACCTTAGATGGTTTGGTCACATAAAACGGCGGCCTTCCGATGACCCGGTTAGGAGAGTAGAGGTATTAGATTTGACTTATGTTAAGAAAGGTAGGGGTAGACCTAAAAAGACTTGGTTAGAAAATATTATGAATGACCTTTCTTTATTAGATTTAAATGAGAATTTGACTTTTAATAGGACACAATGGAGAAAAAGGATTCATGTAGCCGACCCCACATAGTGGGATAAAGGCTTGATGTTGTTGTTGTTGTTGTTGTTGTTGTTGTTGTAGGTTAAAACAAGGTGAAGCTTGTTATGTCTAATTAGAACTTGAATGTCTTTAGCAGAATGTAGAGCTAAAGTGGGGATCTTGGGGACACACGTCTACGCTCCCTAAATAGCTTTTGATAGTTCTTCTTCACGAGTAACCCCACCCCCCCATCCGAATGACTTTTTTTTTTTATAATTTAAAGTTAATTTTTTTTCTTTTGAGTTTATAATTCCTCCTATCTCTCTTTCATTACTCTTTTTTACCATGTGAAATTTTTTAAAACACATTTCTCAGAAAACTTAAATCATTTAAAAATTAAAAATAAAACAAGTGAGTTTCTAATAAATCATAATTCATTGATAAAGCATGACTATCAGATTTATTGCCTATAACCAAAAAAATTTCTAGTTCTTCTTGACTCAAAACATTTAAGTTTATTTAATTGTTAGTGCACTAATACAATTTATTCTATGAATTGTGGCCATTTACAATTCGGAAACTCATAATCCGCTAACAAAAAAAACCAGTCATTCCAATTTCAAATCTAGATGAAAAAGATTAAGGGTATATTGTAAAATCGACAATTTTGTATTGCCATAAAAAACATATTGTTGTCTGTCACTGTAGTTATGCAGCATAGATAGTATTGGTGCAATACACATTCATATAAAATTGAACTTGGTTAAATGAGGATGTGATGGATGTTGGAAAAAGCTAGAAATAATAGTTTAAGAAATATTAGGAAGGTGATGAAAGTATCATCTATTAAAGATATAAGATAGTGAAGAATAATTGAAGTGATTTAGGCTTCGTTTGGGACGGCTTTATTACTACTTCAAAAGCAGCTTTACAAGAAAGCTTCTTTAAGAAGCACTAAGAAATTCATCCCAATTGAAGTCTTAGTTTGCACAATCAAGGGTAGAAGTTGCATTAATAAGGTAGGTGTATAAAGCTAATGTCAAAGAATTTCAAAGAAAAAGGGGTTTAGGTATATGGATATAGAAGTCTTACAATATAAATTTGCACAAAATAAGTTGTAGCACCTCATGTGGTACTCTATAGCGTTTCTTGCCTCTTAATATTCAGCATTGGTTATATATTTTTATTCTGTTTACATGGCACTGAGGTCTGATATGATTTTCTACACGGGCTTGAACAACATTTGTTCTTTGTTGCAGGAATCGTGAAGCCCAAAAGAACAATATGGCGTTTGAGTATAATATCTGATTTCTTCTGGGCCATTGTTAACTTTATCGGAGTGTTCTTCGCGACCATGTTTTCTGTAGACACTCAATAGCGGGCATCTTTTTTATTTCAAATTATGGTCTCGTTTGGGACGGCTTTCTTTCTGCTTCTTAAAGCAATTTTTTTATAAATAAAATAAAATTTTTGTACTAGAAAACTGATTTACTAAGTAATAAGAAAGCCGTCCCAAACGAAGCCTATGTTGTTTCCGAGTCATCAAAAGCTCTTCTTCTAACTTGAAGTATTCTTATTCCTATTAGATGGACAAAACAAATGAGTACAAGAAGGGTTCAGGGGCTGGGAAGAAATGGGATGGTGGACCTGGGGGAGGGAGCCCAGGTGGTGGTGGTGGCCCTGGTAAAGGTCCATATGGCGGCGGACCTCGCGGGCCTCGTACGTTGGCCGATCTCCGAGCCAATGACCATAGTAAGATGCTAATACCTTGATCAAAATAAGAATCGGCTGTTTTATGCTCCATGAACTGAGATTCTCTCATGTTTAATTCCCAGGTTCTCTTCCTGCTTGTGGTTCCTGCTGCGGTGGCTAAACGCTGAAAGCTCTCAATTGCTGATTGTAAAAGAGAAAGAATGCCCTTCCCAGAAGTCATAGTCCTAAGGTTTACTTGTGAAATTGGTCTTTATGTTGATACTGTTGTGACTATCGATGTACAATTGATCTGGACCCAAAATTGTCTTTGATATAGAGTAAAATGCCTATTACCTCCAATTTGAATATCACAAGGAGTTTAAATCTTAACTGTTTGATTATTAAGGTTGCTTGATATAATGTGTTTTTCATGGTATATAGGGGAAGCTAGTTCTCCTCCAAATGAATTTATTTGATTCTTTCAGCTAATCTTATGATTACTTTAGGCTTCGTTTCGGATGACTTTTTTATTACTTTTTAAATCAGAGTTATAGTATAAAAATTAATGCTTCGTTTGAGACGTATTTTTACTGTTTTTAAAACAGAATTTTAATACAAAAATTAAATTTGTTTTTACTAAAATAATTTTAAGAATCAATAAAAAAGTTGTACTAAACAAAGCCTAAAATTTTTATATTAAAATTCTGTTTTAAGAATAATAAAAAAATAGTCCGAAATGAAGCCTTGAAGTTTTTTTCCCCCTTAATGTTTACTTGGTGCTTTGGATTTCTTAGTGCGATGACTCTATCTACTGACATATTCATGGAAATGGATTAGGTTACTTTATTAGCATATTCATAATGAAAGAAGTGCAGTTGAAAATTGAAATATAGGGTTATTTAATGCACATTTTTTTAGCAAATTTAAGTTCTTGTGTAAGATTTTAGGGGCCGGAGCTTCTATAAAGTGAGCTTGATTTGTTAATAAGTCTATGAGTTGCGTTTATTGAGGCACGAGTTCAAACTCCTGAGCTCATATATTATTCAAGCTCAAAGTCAATTAGGCTCGGCTCGTAAGTTTGTTGACCTGTTTGTTTAAATTAAAATATATTTAAAATGTAATTTTTAATTAATATAATAAAATATATATTAAATATTTTTAGATATTCATGAGTCAAACTCAAGCTTTTTTTTTTTTTTTTTTTTTTTTGGAACATTTAGGCCATTTAAGGCAAACTCACACACACAACGCATACACATGGACTCGAACCTTGGACCTCTTAGTTGGAAGCCTAAGCTCTCAACCAATAAGCCAAGGAGAGTTGTGTAACTCAAGCTTTTTTAACAAGCTTGAGTAAATGAGTCGAGCTTGAGTGATCAAGCTAAGTTTAAGACTAATAATTTTCGAACGAGTCAAGTTTGAGCTTAGCTAGTGTTAAACAAGCTTAGCTGATTAAGTAGATACTCTACTCGACTCATTTCACCCATAATTTTAATCCTCTCAACTAAAATAAAATAAAACAAATATCCCTATTATTCTATAAATATATCATTTTAATTTTAATAAAATTTTGGAAGTTTCTGTTAATATTATATATATATATATATATATATATATATATATATATATATATATATATATATATATATATATATATATATATATATATATATATATATATATATGACATTTAATGTAAATTTTTGAGCAATGAAGCTGATGCGGATTTCATTATAATATTCTAATGTAAATTTTTTACCTTAAAATCAAATTATTTTTATAAAAAATGGGTGTTTGGATACTCGTGCTTTCTCAAAATTAAATAAATATATGATAATTCGAAATTTGCAAACGAGACCTCTGCAGAAAGAGATTTTAGTTTCCTAATTGCACAACTTATGCTTGCCGACATCAGAACTGTTTGTTAATATCCCACGTTTATGAAGCAATTAATGCCAATTGTAAGAGACCAAACAGAATCTATGGGCTCTGACCTCTACCCATCTTATGCTTTTACTAATCTTGAACTCATCAAATAAAATATAGGATTAATTTTTTATAATTAAAAAAGCCCACTAATTATTTTAATAATATGTATTAGAGGCGTAATTAGTCAAGCTGACTCGTGAGCTAGCTTAAGCTCAACTTGTTAAATAGCTCATGCATTCTTGTCAACTTGTGAATCAGTTCATTTAAAAAAATTAATATAAAATATACTTAAAATTCAATATTTTTTGTATAAAATTATTAAAAGTTTTTTTTTTGTTTAAAGTAATTTTTATTTAAAATTTTATCCTTTTTATCGGGTTTTTATAATAATGACTTGAAAGAGAATGATATTCTCTATTTTATAAAGATTCAAATCAAATTTGAGCTCAATTGATTAATTTAGCACAAAACTCCAACTAGGGGTGTAAACGAGTCAAGTCGAGCTCAAGTCACCCCTAGTTTGCTGGAACTTAATTAATTTATCGAGTTTGAGCTTCAGCTCGAGCTTTATTCTATGAGTTCAAACCGACGCACAAGCCGGCTCAAAAGAGAGATAATAGTTATGATTTAAGTAATTATAATAAAAATGCAAAAGAATGAGAAATTATAATAATAATAAAGAATTACTCAATATACAAAAAAGTAATATAATTTTGAAATATTTTTATCAACTTTGTATTTAAAATCTTGCATCTAATATATTTTAAGTATATTTTATATTAATATTTCATAAACAAGCCAACTCATGAACTTACGAGTCAAGTTAAGGCTAGCACAAACTTGACTCATTAGCTCATCAAACTCGGCTCACGAGCCATTCATTGAGCGGGCTCACGAGCCGGCTGGACTCACTAAGGAGGAAAACTGTGAGCCGTTATTGTTAAGAGTGCTGTGAAAGGAATTTCTCCAACGATTGGGAGAAGCCATCAGCCCCAAAGAAACATTAGTTCTTCTTCTTTACTGGGTAGCATGAAAGCGATTCCTCCCCTTCCCAGCGGTGAAAATCATGGAAGACAAACGACGTGCACTCTTCCATCTATTATTGAGATAATAAAGAGAGAGAGAAAGAGCAGCGATGTTCTTATCAAATTTCCTTTTGCAAGACTTCAAGTTCCGATGAGCACTGAAGGGTAGTGCAGATATGCCTTTTCTTCTCTGCTTCAAATTCTGCTGCTGCCGTTCCCTTTATTTCTATTTTTATCCATTAATAATTTTTTATCAAGGGAGAGAGAAAGAGAGTGATGGAGATAAGGTGGAGGCCGTCCAGAGGAGATGACCCAACACCAACACCACAGAAGAAAACCAATAAAGAAAAGAATGAGAGAAAGAGAGAGAATGTTTATGTATATTTGTATATTATATATTCTGTATAAAATATGAATAGATATTGATATGCAAAGAGAAAGAGATAAGAATCATTGAAATACTTAGAACTGAGGGATGTAATTATGTAACAAGTGTCCAGTTTACAGCTCACATGATTTGCTTTTTAACTGAATAAATGGATATGCTTCATGGGGAAAAAGCCAAGGAGATTTTCCTTTCCTGTTATGAGAAATTAACGTAATTTCATAAGGGTTAAGGCTAAGTTTTTTTTTTTTTTTTTGAAGAATTTGCTTTTGGTTTTTCAAACTATAGTTTTTCACTACAAGCAATCAAATTTGCTTTAACGAAATTTTTATGCAACTTATCTCTTCATAACACAAGATTTAGATTTCGTAGGAGATAGCTCTTTTACTGTTTCTTAAAATAGCTTTGTAGTACAAAAGTTAAGTTTTTTAATAAAAAACTGTTTTAAGAAGTATTAAAAAAGTCGTACCAAACTAAGCCTTAGGCTTCGTTTGGTACGGCTTTCTTACTGCTTCTTGAAACAGCTTTCTAGTAGAAAATAAAATAATTTTTGTACTAAATAGCTGCTTCAAGAAGCAGTAAGAAAACCGTCCCAAACGAAGCCTTAGTCTTCTTTCGGAACAACTTTTTTATAGTTTTTTAAAACAACATTTTAGTACCAAATTTATTAAAGTAGAAATTTTTTATACTAAAAAATTACTTTAAAAAATAATAAAATCAATCAATTATTCAGAGAAATATTTATAAAAATCAATTAATTCTTCTTATATTCTACAGAAAAATGTAAAAAATTTCAATTTTATATGACCAAATTTTTTTAAGCGTATGCTCAATTGCTTTTACTTTTTTTATGTTATTATTATTATTATTATAATATATATATATATATATATATATATATAGGAACGGGTATTTACGTGTTGTTACATCAAAGGGAGTGCTTGGTGACATAACTAATCCCTCGGCGGAACCTAGTGAGGCCACCCATCAGCATCGGACCCACACTTACTTTGCCCAATTGAAGAGACGAGATCGTAGTAAAGGGAATCAAACCCGAGATGAGGAGTTCCCAATTGTGCTCGCCCACCAACCACACTAAACTTTTGTATGTTTTTTGAAAAATATACTCCAATTGTTCATGTGATTGTTGATAAAGATTAGTTAAATATAACACTTGTACCTAACTTCTCGAATTTTGTGTAGATGATCCTTACGTCTGTGGAGTTAAATATATTATATTTTACGAAGAAACAAGCTGTTTTAGAAAAAAAATAAAGTGTTTTATTCAGCCAAAATTGTTTCATTTGAAATAAAATATTTAGCATGGTATAAATTAACCGTTGTTGAAATATTTAAATAATTAATTTTAATATCAAAACTTTTAAATATCATATTAATTTCTTATGAAATTTATTATTTGATATATGTTAATAGAAGAGACAACATTTAATTCAAATATAATCCTATGTATTAATATACTCTAATAAATTCAGAAAATTTGTATGTTAAATTGAAATCTTCATTGAAATAAAAATCATTTATGTAATTAAAATTTAATATTCATTTTTAATTACTACCAATTTAATAATGAAATATAATAAATTCATGATTAAAAAAATATGTTTTCAAAAGAAAAAATAGGGCCCAATATCTTAACTCAATTTGATAATTAGAATGAGCCATAATTAGCTCATCAAATTACTAAATTTATTCTAAGGGAAGTGTGATAAATTAAAATTTATATTGCACTTAATAATTTTAAAATTTATTACAAAAATATATGATTAGAATATTCTTAAATAATAATTTTCTTCTATAATCTCAATAACCAAATTAACCCTAAGTTCATAAAAACATCTACACTAACAACATAGAAATCATAAGATCTTAGTAGCAAAATATAAATTATCAACAAATCAAGAAATTCTTAGGAGGCTCTATTCATTAGTCATATCAAAATTCATTATGCTTTGGTCAACACAATAATTTATATCCAAGTTAATGAAACAATTTATTATATATAGATTGAATAGTAATGGCTCATATAGAGCTTGTACCTATCATATATATATATATATATAACTTAGAAAAAAAAAAACAAATGAAGATATATTAATATAAATTGTATAAAAATAAGCTTGAATGCTGTTAGATTTACTTTGAAATTAGTGCCCTATATAAAAAATTTCTACTGCACAAATCTCAAAGTAAATCTAATGACTTATAATTAATAAACCTACCATTATAACTAAGCAATACATTAAACACATACCCCTATAGCATTTATTTATATTTTAATCTTTAATGAAATAAGAATTTCATATGGTTTTCATATTATTATATTGCCTCCTAAAAGAGATAAATAAAATATTCTTTCAGTGCAATAAGAAAATGTTCTTTAGAGCAAGTAAATTAAATAGGATGATATAGTGGTGATTAAAAAAAAACTGTTGTACAAATAATCATAAATAATTAAATAATATATTAATAAATATAAAAAATTATCATGCTCAGCCATCTCGCAATGGGAATTCTTTGACAAATAAGATCTTATTTTATTCCGGATTGTAGTTTCTTGTGCATGCTAAAATTTTTATATATGTATATTGTTCCTCTCTCTCTCTGTTTTTTTTTTAATGAGTAGCAATTATGATGTAGGGTCTCCATTCTGTTCGGACACCAGGCGGAGAGAACCGTTCAAATTTGTTGCGTATTTAATACCCTTTTGCTACACTTTAGCAAAATAACATTAAAAGGATAACAAATATTTAATATTTATTAAATAATTAAATATTTATTTCACTTTTGCAAAATGAGAGCAAAAGAATAATAAAAATACATTCATAATTAAATATTTGCTGCCCTTTTACCAAAGCGCGGAAAAAACGCAGCAATTTTAGATGGTTCTCTCTGTCCTGTATCCACACAAAATAATTTCAATTTTTAGTTTTCAAACTGTAACTATAGTTATATTTGGCAAATGTTTATTTGGCATAACTTTATTATTGTTTTCTAAAACATTTTTTAGTATAGAAAGTTTTAATTCAAAAATTTATACTAAAAAGTTGTTTTAAAAAGTAATAAGAAATTTATTTCAAATGAAGCTAGCATAATACTTTATTGACGCTTTCTTATTGCTTTTAGAAATTTATGTGTTGAGAAGTTGTTTTAACAACATAAGTTACTAATATGTGGAAGCTTTAAGAAAGTAGTAGTTTTATCTTATAAAATATATGTATTTATAATATCTATAGTAGATTTCAAAAAAGTTACTTTCCTTATAACAGTTTTACAATCAACTTTATAAAATGCTACAATCATCTCAAATAAACACATAGAGTGATAACGATTAAATTTCCTTATCAATCCTTTAAATTTAATTAGTTTATATAATAAATAAGAAAAAGAGAGAGCATTGCACATAGTAGCTAGCATGCTTTATTAGAATTGCTTTATATGATAAACATGAATGATTGCTTTATTAGATCCTACACTTCTCCATTGTCATGATAATTATACTATGCTTTCACACTTGTAAAACCTATTTGGATTGCTAATAACAAAAAAACAAGAAGATAAAATCATAATTATCATATTTTAAGAGGCACCATCTTATTGAATGTTTATCACAAATTGGGAGAGTTGGCTAAGTCGCTTTCAACTTTGATTTATGACTTTTATCTTCATGAATCTTTAATTTGGAAAATGCATCTCTCCTATTATTCATGAATCAAAAGGACGGTAACTTGACTTAGCTTCGTTTGGGATGACTTTCTTATTACTTTTAAAGTAATGTTTAGTACAAAAATTAATTTTTTGTACTGGAAAGTAGCTTTAAGAAAAAATAAGAAAACCGACCCAATGACTTTTATCTTCATGAATCTTTAATTTGGAAAATGCATCTCTCCTATTATTCATGAATCAAAAGGACGGTAACTTGACTTAGCTTCATTTGGGATGGCTTTCTTATTACTTTTAAAGTAATTTTTTAGTACAAAATTTATTTTTTTGTACTAGAAAGTAGCTTTAAGAAAAATAAGAAAACTGGCCCAAAAGAACCTTAATGGTGATATATGCAACTTCTTAATTTATTTTTAATGATACATCACAAGAAAATTCATGTAATCATGTATAAATATTGATGTGAAATTCAAATTAAAAACTTTAAAATTAAATTCAAAATCATTTAAAGTGTTATTTTAGCAAGCTCATTGTCAATAATGAACTTTGCAATGAGATGAGCACAATGACACAAGTGATATGGTTTGAGAACAACTGATCCAAATTAAGCACTTGAAGTATTGTTTGTAGTATGTTGTTCTTATTAGAGGAGAGAAGACCAGAAACCACAAACTAAATTCTAAGTGTTGATTAGAAGTTAGGGTTGGTATTAAGGACATGCATTGTTCTTACAAACAATGACCAGCCTTATGTTAGTGGAGACAATAGGCGATAAATTGAGAAAAATTCAACCTTTATACCAATAATGTGCATCAATCTTATAGGTGCTGGTGTGCATGGATGTTGCTAGCAATAGCAAACAAAAATATCAGCGCGCATTGATGTTGGTGTCAACAATGGTTGGGAGACCATTATTAGGTGACAGAGTTTGGGAGATAGTAATCTAGCAATGATAGTGCGTTGTTGTTAATAGTGATAAGGAGCTAATAGTCAAGTGATGATCATCAAGAAATCGTAATATAGCAACGGTGGTTTGGAGAACATAGTCGGGTGATGGTGGTCAGCTCACTGTAGTTGGGATATGATGAAGGTCATAGTCATGTGAAGTTGGTCGAGGGGATCGTATCATCAAACAATCGGGCAGTAATGGTTTGACAACGATTCTTTAACAATGGAGGTCACAAGATTATGATAATGATAGGCAACGATTGTTGTCCTCATATTCTAGGTAGAGCCCTAGGTTACTCTCAAATTTAGCTATGTGTCTCCTTCCTCTCTTCCATGTGCATATTTTGGTCTATTTATAATTTTTTTAGAGTGGCCCTTCATTATATATGATCAAAGTTCTATAGCATTAGGTCAAATAGTCCATATTGAATTATGTTATCAAAGACTATGTATTCAACAAATAAATTCCTTAATGACCTAAAAAATGAATGATATTTAGCTTATTTGATTCATCTCATCAAGATGATCGATTTGATTCTAAACATGCAAGTTTCATAAATTGTTTGGTTATTCCATTAATGTCCCAAAAGTTTACAATCATTTTTTAAGTGCTTGATTTTGACTCACTTGATTGGGATCAAACTATTTTTAGTGTCATTAATTGAGTTCTCATATGACCTTCAATTTAACTTTTTTTTTTTTTTATAAAGGGGCCTACATGTTAATTTCAAAAATCGGTTACAAGATCCTTAGAATGACCCACCAGCTCACTACTACTCCGAAGAGCTACAATCAAAAAGAAAAATAAAAAACCTAAGAGCCAGTGTTTCCTTTTCCTACAGTTACAAAAATAACAAAAATAAGGATCTTTGCTGAGAGAGGTCAGCACCCAAAAAAGGAAGTTGCGAAAAGTAGCGTTCGGCTCAGTCTTCCTGCACAAAAAAGGAGACAGAACAAAGGAAAACAATTGCAAACAAAAAAAGGGAGACACTTACAGTGATTAGTACACTTGAAGGATCCGTTAACCAATAACCTGCAAAAAAGTCTCCAGATAAGAACATTAAAACGGATCCTATGCCGAAAATAGATTAGTTGATCAGAAGAATTACTGATCTCCTTAATCCAGTGATTAAGCGTAATAAACAGAGGAATTAACAGATTTAACCAAAAGAAGAAATCATAGCAACAATGAAGATTCACATTGTCCCAGATACAACCAATGCCGAGCATACCATCAAAGCAGGAACCAAAGAAAGGAGGCGGAGGAGAAAAATTCCAGCACCCAACCAGAAAATGTTCCAGAATGAATTAAGCAAGCAAACCAGGATAGTGTGTGCCAATAGAGTAACCCACTCTATTCACCAAAAACTGAAATAAACCGAAAGCTTGGGAATGCCAGAAACCCAAGTCCATAAGAAGAATACAGAAATAGTAACGAAACTTAGAGTATTTCCTCAGCACGTTAAGTATATCCTCAGTAACACCAACACAAAGACCACCAGAAAACTGCAACCGCATAGAAGAACTGTCCCAGAAATTAAACATGTCTAATATAAGGTAAAGAAGCTTTATCAAGGGTTATCATACCTTTAAGCATCGGATCCAGAGAGTTGATGTTCAACTCTTGAAAATGATCCAAACTACACCCCAAATTGGCCAGCCAATCCGCACAGCAATTGGCCTCACGATAAATGTGAGAAATATAAAAATTAAAAGTAGACAGGGACTGTTTAATTTTTCTAATGAGGTAAAAATTATGAGGATTACCCAAAACAACGTTGTTAATAATTTGAATCACAAGTTGGGCATCCACTTCAAGCCAAATATTGTTACAACCCATATTAAAACAAATATCAATGCCATACGACAAGGCATTAAGCTCAGCAGTAATAACAGTGCATTTATTTAAAGGACCTGCATAAGCCGCTAAAACATTACAATTATGATCACGGATAATGCCTCCCAAACCAGCACAATGATTCTTAACGGAACCATCAGAGTTTAATTTAACAAAAGGCACCTTCGGCTTAATCCAAGTAACAATTTTATCATAAACCATAAAGTCCCCAACACCCAATTGAATACCAAGAGCAGCAGCAACATGATTACAATTAGAAAAGTGCTTAGGTAAAATAAGTTTACAAGAATAAAGATGCCGGATTTTAGCCAAAATACTAGAAATAATAAAATCAGCGTTCATTTTAATACCATTGTGTTTCGCTTCATTTCTAGCTTTCCAAATGAACCAAAGAATAAGGATAGGGACTAAATTGAGAATGTGACCTTTCGAATGAACCATCCAAACATTAAGCATAGAGTATAAATTGTTAACAGTAATATTATAATGAAGACTAAAAAAATTTTTGAAGTGATTCCAAACCTTATTAGCAATAATACCGTTCACAAAAAGATGATTAATAGACTCAATATTGGAACAGCAATGGCACTTGGACGGAAAAATAAAGCCCATATTAGCACTAGGTTCGGTCTGCTCATACCAAATTTCCCAACAAGGGTGAACTTGAAGGGAGAAGCAAGTTTCAGAACTTCATCGTCGGTTAAAAGAATCGCAGGTACACCATTAAAAGTTGATTGAGAAAATTTAGGAAAGACATCACCTGTGGAAGCATCAACCGACAGAACATCCTTAAAAGATCTGGATTTAGGCGAAGAAGAAAGATCGGCCGCATCCAAGTTGAAGAAACATGTTTTTTGAACTTTCTCATTTCCTGAGGTGGAACCCCACGGAGACACAGGCTGCGAAGCAGCCATCCAGAAAAGCCCGCAAGGGGCAAAACCAGAAGGAGAAACACAGCACTAGCACAGAGCAGGAGAATGAACACGAAAGAACGGGCGAGAGAGAGGGCAGGAGAAGAGCGAAGACGAAACCCTAAATCGCCAGAGGCCAAGCAGGTTCTCGACTGACCCACCTTCAATTTAACTATAAAATTGCTAAAATTAGAATCCAGATGGTCATAAATGTCATTCTGAAAATCTCCAATACATAAATTACATCATCATGATTCATATTTGATTGGATAAATTTTACGATGATATAAAAATTAGTAATAACTAGAAAATTAGAATTTAGCCACCCTATTATGCTATATATATACTATAGCATAAAAATTTAAACCGTGATACTATGTTATCTTGCAAGTTAATTTGCTAGTTCACGCAAGCAAAGAGACCTAATTACCTTTTAAGATTTTGAGAGACAAAAATCAAGCAAAGGATAAGCTACAGCAAACCTCCCAAAGCTTTACATAATACCTGACGTTGAACGAAAGGATCAAAAAAAATTTCGAATATATAACTATTGAGCAAAAAAATGACAATGGATACCTTTTAGATAGATCTATTTAAAGTATCATAAATGCCTATAAGAAAAGGAAAAAAAAAAGCTCCTAGCTAAATTATAGGTTTCGTTTGTGATAACTTTTTTATTGCTTTTAAAATAAATTTTTAGTAACAAAATATTTTACTAAAACTATTTTAGAAAATAATAAAAAAGTGATCCCACTTCATTTTGGTTAGCTTTTTTCATGCTTTCTAAAACAAATTTTTCGTACAAAAATTTTTAGTTTTACGAATTTTTTTTAATAAAAACCTGCTTTAAAAACCAATAAAAAAGTTATCTGATCAAATGAATCTTTAATTTAGCCTTCGTTTGGGACAACTTTTTTACTACTTCTTGAAGTATATTTTTAGTATAAAAATTTAATTTTTTGCACTAAAATATTACTTTAAGAAGCAGAAAAATGTTGTCACAAATAAAACCTTAATTACATCCAAAAATGAGCTTTTAGAATATTTTAGTGCTCGATAGACAATAAAATGTCAACTATGAGCCTAAAATCACAAATTTGTTTTAAAGGACAAATATCAACCATCATGTACATTCTGGGCATTTTTCTTGTGAGTAGCTATCTTGCCCCAATGAATTTTTAATTTAAATAGTCTTAATAATAATGCTTGATATGTCTACAAAAAATAGTTTTTGATGGACTTGAATTTTTATGTATTTTTTTATATTAAAATTTTAAAATTAATCATTCAAATTCTAATTTTAACAAACTTATTATCAAATTAAATATCTCAACTAGATGAACCTAACAATATCAAAGGTGATCTGATCAGAGTCCAAATGAACAAAAATCAAATACTTGAAACATGTTTGAAAACTCCATAATAGTAATTGGAGTACTACACAGTCTTATGATATTGTTGATAGTCAAATCAAGTGGCTTGATGAGATGAATCAAACGGGCTTAATATTATTTGATTATGAGGCTAGTAAGGCACCTAAATGTTGAACAAATAATCAATATTCAAATGATTCAATAATATTTTTAGATTGAGTGCTATAAAATTTTAGTTGAATTTATCAAAGTATGTACTACTCTCAAAATACTATAAATAAAACTTCATGTTCAAAATGAAGAGGGCCTAAATTTGATATTAGAGAGAGCTTGCATATTTGAAAAACTCTAAAAATGTATACCCAACATTCAACACTGATGATCACCGCCAGCCATCAACATGGTCCTACTACTATCATTGACTACCGTTAACCACCATCATTTGATCATCACCGCCTAACTATCATATTCTCGTCCTTTTCACCTAATTATCGTTTCCTTGACAACTATCATCCATCATTACCACCCTACCAACATTGTACAACTAACATCGACCATCTGCTATAATAATCCCTCGACTGCTTCTCTCACAATCTCTAAGACAACGGGAGCCAATAACAAGTATAACAGCCTATGCATTTTCTCTTTCATATGTGTGCATGTTAATTCTTCATGTAAAACCTTCTCTATCATTATAAATTTCTTAGCTTGCAACATAACTTATAATATATATATAGTAGATTGTTTCAAATGATCATACATGCCTTAATTTTTTTTTCCCTCCTCGAAATTTTTTTTCATACAACTTCTGATATCCCCTGCATTCTTTCTTTTCATCTGTGTGCATACAAGATCTTCATAAAAAATGGAACGTTAAACTCTATTTTATAATAATAAATTTTCTAGCATGCAATAAAACTTGTCTTCTACGTCCATCATAATGTTTTTTTTACCCCTTCATAATTAGCACATTTTAATCTTTTAAGCATAAACAATAAAAAAAATAGGTAGAAAAATCACGTAAGTCAGATTTTTAAATTGCGAATCCATATACATTTATCAAAGTTCTAATTTAATTATTTATTTAAATTATAATTATAGGTAATGTCATTCTTCATACATTAGAAATCTGGCAAGTACAAATATAAATAAAAAAATTTCAGAATAATATTCCTCAATTATATGCATGTTGAATATTCCTTAGAATCTTTTTTTGAGTCCCAAGAAACTCAAAGAGGAATGATTTGCCACATGTAGAACAAAGACTACTGATAAGAAACTGAGTTTTTGTTAATGAGTATAGGGTAAAGTATGCCGCACAAGCATTGAGCTCTCCGGCAAATTACCACATACATATGGTCTTGTTTGATAAAATAGTTAGCATTATAATATAATATTTGAAAGGCGTGATGGTATAATTAACTAATGATCACTTGGTTAATTATGAGTGTCAATTAATATATTGTTGATAATATTTTTTAAAAAATAGGTGATTTCAAATCACGTTATTTACATATTTAATATATATACTTCTTAATTTATAAAATATAATACTCTTTTAATGAAATCTTCGACTTTAATGATAGGTCGCAACATAATGTAGTAGGATAGTCATAGCTTCTTTATCTCCGCCAACAGCTGCTATTGTTGCGGGCATTGTCGCTCAGCCCTCTCTACCTCCCTCTTCCCCTTCTCTCCTTCCTATTTCGCCTCCACCATCTCAAAACTACATCGCAATGTAATAAAACACGATAAGGCATTGCCGAGCCACTGGGGTTGAAGGGACCATTGTCGGATGATGTTAGTTGAAATGACCATAGTCACCGGGCAATAGAGGTCAATAGTGATCAGAGGGATCATAGTCAGTAATAAAGGTCGGAGAGATTGTAGTCGGACGACTGAGGTTGAACTGACCATTGTTGGGCAATGATGGTTGGAAGGAACGTAATCGACATGCAAAGGATGTTAGAATGACCATAACCGTACGACTAAGGTTAGAGGGGCCATAGTCGAGCGACAGAGGTTAGAGTGAATGTTAGTTGATTATAATGGTCAGAGGAACCGTTGTCAAACGACATTGGTCAAAGGAACTGTAGTCGGGCGATAGAATTTGGAGGTACCGTAATAGGGCTACTAAGGTTGAAGGGACTTTCCTCGGGTGATAATGGTCAAAATGATCAAAGTTGATGGGAGATGGTGGAAGAATGACTGTAGGCAGCAAGTGGCGATGGTTGAAGGAATAATACTCGAGCAATTGAGGTTGAAGGACCGTAGTCAGCCAATGGTGATTGGAAGGACCGTATTCGGGTGATGGTGGTTGGAAGGACTTAGTATGTGGACAATGAAGTTCAGGCAGAGGTTCGGTGCCTATCAAATAATGGGGGTCTAACGGTGATGGTCGGTCGAAGGTTTTGCTGTCGCGGCCACGGGGCGAAGGTTCGAAGGCGATTATGCCTGGATGGAGGTTGAGATTTTTCAACCTCAAAACTCTCTTGAGTCTCTAACCCACTAGGGTCCAAGCCTTTTCTAAAAAAGCCGCAATTGTTTAGCATTTGAGTGTCTTAAAGATGTCAAAATTAAACGATCTTGGGCTTATTGGATTCATCCCCCCCCCCCCCCCCCCCCCCCCCCACCCCCCCCACCAAGCCGCTCAATTGGAATTATAAGCATGACATATTTGGATATTATTAGGTCATCCAATTAATGTTTGAATTTAATCCAAATATGTTTCAGTCATTTGATTTTGGCTCATTTGTGTTCGGAATGAACCGATTTTGATTTCACTAGGTTCGCCTCATTGAGAAGTTCAAATTTACTATAATTTTGTTGGAATCAGAGCTTAGATGATCCAAAATTTAATTTTTGAAGTTTTCAATTCATATATGCATCAAGATTTGCACCCGATCAATAAGGATTTTTTTGTGGCGTGTCTATTTCAAAGCACCCCCCAAATTTACCTTAAATTAATATTAAGCAATATTTTGAGCAAGTAAACTTTATAAATTCTAAGGCTCCTACCAACTCTTCTTCCCTGATGAGCTCCCAATTCTTCACCATTTTTATGTTGTAGTTCATGGATGATACCACTAGTAGGTGTACTCAAAATTGCAGAAGATGAGGGTTTAAGCCTTTAAGGCCTCTGAGTGCAAAATGGGAGAAGGCGACAATTGTACAAGTTTAGCATTGGAAGAAGGAGAAGATAATGGTCTCAAGAATTTAGAGGCGAAAGGATTTTGAGATATTTTTAACTTCAAAAAATCTTTTATTGATAAACAAAAAATTGAGTTACTTAATACAACTATTTATATATAATTTAAATATGTTAAATTAGACTAATATAAAAAAATATATATATATAATTGATATTGAATCAAAATTTTGCATTTAAATTTTTAAAAGTTTAATTTTTAATTTAATAAATAATAATACAAATTTTACTCTAAATTTGTGAAATTCTTTTGTCCGGGCGCCGAACATTATTCTACTTTCGTAGACCAATCAGAATGAGCCACATTAACAATACAGTGTGCGGTATCAAGAAGTACCAAGCTGTTGTACCGAGCAATACTGAGCGCGGTATTGATGTTGCTCATTCTGCTTGGTTATGGATGTCGTTCGGCGTCCAGACAAAATAATTTCTCCTAAATTTATGGGAAACGACTAACGAGTACCCAATCAACTACTCCTAATTTCACCATTAGCTATATTCCCTCGTTATGGATATCGGAGGAAGAAATTTTAGCTCTGTCTGTTCCTTTTCAATTTGCTCTGGTTGGTTTCTTTCCTACACGGCGCCCTTCACTAGATGCTATCCGGAAATTTTTTTTCAGCTTGAAACTAAATGCTGAATTCTCTGTAACTGTTCTGGATCAATCTCATATTCTTATTAAGCTTTCTAATGATTTGGATTATAGTAGAGTGTTCAGCCATAGATCTTATATGGTTAATAACTGCTATTTGAAACTTACTAAATGGTCGTCGGATCTTGATGTCGGGGTTGAGTCTCCGGTTATTCCTATTTGGGTTGCCTTTCCCAGTCTGCGACCACACCTTTTTGCCCCTCGTATCCTTCATGCTTTGGCTTCGATGTTTGGCCGTCCTTTAAAAGTTGATAATTCTACATCTGTCGGATCTAGACCTTCTCTGGCGAGGGTCCTGGTGGAGATTGACATTACTAAGGACCTTCCTGATAAAATTTGGCTTGGTTCGGAGAACTCTGGGTATGTTCAACGAGTTTGTTTCGAGGAGGTGCCTGCTTATTGTGTTGTGTGTAAACGGCTTGGTCATATCAAGGGGGATTGTGGTAACTTTTCTGCTTCTTTGAATGTGCATAAATCTCGTGAGAATGTGGTGAAGCCTGTTGATGTTGCGAATAATGGTGTTGTTGCCAATTCCTTGGTCATTGATGAGGCGCAGGTTGCGTGCGATCTTCCCGATCTTGGGGATCGGCCGCTGCCTGTGTGCGAAAATTCTGAGATTTTGGAGTCTTTGGTCACTTCTAACCCATCCGTTTTGAACGTGGTTGATGTGGTTAATGCTGTGAATGATGTGCTTAGTAGTCGTGTTGGTAACTGTTCTGTCTTATCCCCCGATGCAACTCCTTTTGTACCTCCGGTTGTGACTGATGTTAGTGACCATGGTTTACCGGTGGTGGTGCCGGAGGTGGTTTTTGGTGCAATGAATGTGGTGTATTCTGATGGCTCGCCAGTTATGGGTGTTGTGAATTCTAATGGGGGTGTTCAAGGTTTAAAAGATGCAGATGGTGGTTCTAATAGTGTTATGCCTGTTGCGGTGGTGCCGGCTGAAATTGAGAAGGGAAGAGAGGAAGTTAATTTGATTACCAACAGTTTAGTTGTGGTCCCTGTAAGCGTGGTTGATTCCCAAGTGATGGCCAATTGTGTTGGTAATTCTTCTAGTTTGGATATTAGGAATCAGAATAATTGTTTGGTTGATTCGTCGGATGTGGAGTCGGATTCGCAGTCTGTTGAGTCCGACAATGATTTTACTCTTGTGCGTACTTCAAATGTTGGCTCTCGTGGAAAATTTTGGGGGAGAGGTCGACGCAGGAGATGATTTTTCGTTTCGTATGTTTGTTGATTCTTGCTGTTTCTTCTCGGGATTTGGCGGATTTACTGTTTGATTTGCTGCTACGTGAGGCTTTGGGCTATGATGTGGTTGGGGCTCGTGTCCTGGTCCTTCTTTGCTGGTGGCAACCGTAGGTGTGCTTTCTCGGGGTGCTTTCTTCGCTTTCTGGAGGTTCCGTGCGGGACACACTGGACGCTGAAAGCTTTGTCTTTGTTCTGAGCTCGCTTTTATTTTCTAATTCTCTCTGTTGTTTATTTTTTTATCTGCTAGCTTTTCTTTTTATGCTGATGTAACCTTTATTTTTGTGTTATTAATATATTTCCTATTTAAAAAAAAAAAAATTTCTCCAAATAAAAAACTAAAATGAGTTGTTTTAAAATTTATGAGTGATAAAAATTATTTTTTATGGGAAAGTTATAAATTATTATTTAGTACATTGATTAAATAATTTTTGTTTAAATTAAAATTTTTGCTATTATTATTTATTTTATATTCATTAAAATAATAACTCTGATCACATATAATGTCCGAAAAATTACTTCCTAATTAATTACAAACAGTTCAAATCAGCTGAGTTAACTACTTCGTAAACCCGATATAATCCTCCTAATAAGCAGACTAATCTGTCCGGGCGAATATAAATGTAGACTTCGTATAGGAAGAAACCAAATCAATACCGCCGAGAATTGAAACTTTTAAGATAGCAACAATTATTACATTAAGAAAACCAGACTTCCGAATTCTATAAGCATTAAATACACCTGTCCAGCATTATATATATCCTACCCACTGCGGTTGCTTTCCTGCTTGAAAGCAAGTAAGAAAACAAGAAAGGCAGAAGATAGGAAGAAAGATAGAAAGATAATTCTCTGAGTTACAACTAGCCACTGTTGCAGAGTTAAAACCATTCCTTTGATCCTTTCATCTCCTCCTTCATCCCTTCATCTCTTACAATGGAAGCCAACTTCTCCCATTCCTCGACAATGCCGGCGAACCCTCAGATTGACTGGACGGCCATGGTTATGCAGATGGAGAAGCTCACGGAGTTCTCTGATTCATCATCAGCCTACAGCGGTCCTCCAACTCCTGCTTCCCCAGTCTTCAGCTCCTTCCAATCACCTCCCTCCGTTGCAGAAGAATATCTCCCCGCACCACCCCACGGGCCGGCCGTCTCCGTCGACTCGATGCGGGAAATGATATTCCGCATCGCGGCTATGCAGCCGGTTCACATCGACCCGGAATCCGTCAAGCCGCCGAAAAGGCGGAACGTGAGGATATCCAAAGATCCGCAGAGCGTGGCGGCGCGCCACCGGAGGGAGAGAATCTCCGAAAAGATTAGAATCCTGCAGCGGCTTGTGCCCGGAGGGACTAAGATGGACACGGCGTCGATGCTGGATGAGGCAATTCACTATGTCAAGTTTCTTAAAACGCAGGTGCAGTGTCTTGAGCGCGGCAGCTCCGGCGGCGGTTCAGGCCGGAGTGTGGGGTACGCGCGCGCTGGCGCGGCAGCTCCGACGTCGGCGAACCAGAGTAGTGCTTTTGGGTTCTTTGAAGCTGATTATCTGGCAACGGGGCATGGCTTCGCCGAGCAATGACTTAATTTCAGTACGTATCTGCAGATATGGAAAGGGTTGCGGTGAGAGGCTTCGTTTCTTAGCTAGTTAGGTAATCAGTAGAATTTCAGCTCTCCCTCCCTTTCTCGTATTAGTTTGGTTTTATGTGATGATTGTGATCGATTAATTGAGCTTTGTGTAAACTATTTCATGTGGTCTGTTAATTTCTATTGTTGAATATGGATATTTTGTTTTATTCTTTCTCTCTCCGTTATCTTCTTTGTTTGTTTCTTTAGCTGATATGAATTAATATGAGCAAGTAGTGCTGGGTCTGAATGACAGAGTTGGGGGTAATTAATTATTAATCTCTTTTTTAGTGATAATATTTGTTAATTAATCAAACTATTAACCCTATGAGAGTTCATTTTGACCTGTGTTGGGTTGATTTATTCCCCACTATATGCCTAAGCAAGGATTAATTATTCTTTACGTGTTATGCTGTTCGGAGACCAATCAGAATGCGCTACATCACCCCTTCGTTGTGTACTGCGGCTCGGTACTGCCGACGTGGCTGCAGCTGATTCGCTTACGGACGTAGAGTTATGCCCGGCCTCCACACAGAATAATTTCTCCTACGCAAGACCTGCTCTCTCTAACATTTAGTGACTCCCCAATCATTTGTATTACCAAGATAAAATCCTATAGGGCTCTTGGCTTGTTATTGAATCTGAATAAATGCTTTTCTCTTTAGTTTATTGGGCATTGGTTCTCACCTTAAAATCATTTGTATTAATTGGCCATGGGAATTAACCTTCTTCCAAGATGGCTAAAGTTTTGTTCATTGATTTGGTTTTGAGATTATAGCTTGTGCAAGATAATATGTTTGATTGATTAGGGATTGTTATATCGTTAAAAAAAAATATTTAAAAACTTTTTTGTTTTGAATAATATAATTTGGTTGCTTTCTAGAATTAGTTAAAATTTTGTAACATAAAATTTTTTTGAATAGAAAAATGAAGTAGTAGTTGGTTGAAGTAAAGGATAATGCTGATGTAGTTTTCGTTGTGAATCTTACACATGCAGTCTAATGAAGTTAATTAAAATTAAGATTTTCTTTGAGACAATTTTCTTACTGTTTCTTAAAGCATCTTTTTAGTACATAAATTTTAATTTTGTACGAACAAGCTGTTTTAAGGATCAATAAGAAAGTCATCTTTAACGAAATGTAAAGGATGAGAAATATTTTATGTATTCATTTGATTTAATGAGAGTTTAGCATTATCTCTTTGTAAAAAAAATTATGATATTTAATACTTTACCGAAAAAATCATCCGATCTCAATACAAATATTTGCAATATATAAACTTTAGTGATCTAATTTAGGGCATTTGAACCTTTTTTTTAACAAATTTATGCTCCGAATTTGCATTTATTTCAACAAGAATAACGTTAAAATCACCCGATTTAAAGTCATTAAGACACCTAAAAATTCTACAAATATCAAATATTCATAAGGAATCAATATCGGCTGCCACAAAGTAGTAAAATTTTTGGCAAAAATAACAAAATGCTCCAACTAATATTTATAAATATTCTAGAATATGAAGAATTCTAAAGATTTGTCCACTAATCAATATTGACGGCTTGTATCATTTGCTTACTATTGATAAGTACCGATGACCATAAATGCTCGTTACCATTTGATTGTATGTCCTAATCTTTTGTTAACAAACAACTATGTCATTGTCATTGTCGTCCTCCTCTATCAACCGACACAAACTTTCTGATGTCGGACCATCATCAATCGATAATGACACATATCATTCATATATTTTCGATCACACCCATACGAGCCAATATCATCATCAATCTAAATAGTTTAATCTCATCTTCTCCAGTCAAAGAAAAGATAATTTCTATAACTTTCATCTTACATAATTTTTTCGCTCAAACTTTCACGTAATTTTTTTTTTGTATCTTTTTAAGACTTTCATGAATTTAAGACTTCATATAATGCTAAGAAAATAAATAAATAAACTCATCAAATCTTTTAACACTCAACAACATCAATTCCTCACTTATATATCTTATTTTTTCATAAAATATATATCTAAAATACATTAAAATTAGAATTTGTGTGGGTACCCACTAATATAACTGATAAAATTTATTGTCGATTTTCTCAAAAAAAAAAAAAAAAGCGAGAGTTAAAAATTATTAAAAGCAATCTATGTATTTTCACATCTCTTCCCAAAAATTCATGTATTTGCGCACTTCACCGGTCCTTCGGACCACCGTCACGTGGTCACCGCTGCCTGCCACTCGCCGACGTCACTCCACCTCACGTGAGGCCCCATGCACACGCCAACGCCATGGATTTTCCTCAAAGAATGAAGGGCTCGAAGATGGAGAAAGATGACATCTCAAATAAAAAGAAAGACAAGGAACGGTAAAAAATAGTACTGATACGTACCCTCTTCACATTCATAAATTTATAACAAAATTATTTTGGGATCCATACTATTCCAATGATTTAATGTCCATTTGTTACGACATCAGCTTTTTATAAAGCTATACGAAGAAAATAAGATTTCATTTAGGATGATTTTTTTATTATATTTTAAAACAAAATTTTAGTAAAAAATTAAAATTAAAAAACTTATAATTATGGACGGAAAATCAAAACACTAAGAAAACGGAGCCAAATGAAGTCTTAATAAAAATAAGTGTGATATTTTTTACTTTATATTCAAATTTATCTAAGTACATATTATAATAAATTTTTACTAAGGAATTTTATTAGTGGGTCATCTAAATAAAGTAAACTAAAACTAAATGTTTTGTATATTATGTTTATTTAAAATGAAAATTTAATTATAAATAGGACGCAATGGAAAGAAAGAATTTTGGTAGCCGACCTCACCACACGTTAAGGATTTATCTTGTTATTGTTGTTGTATGTTTATTTTGATGATTATTTAGAAAGGAAATATTCTCACATGTTTTGTATCAGGATGAGCTTCGAGTATTTGGATTTGCACTGAGATTGGCGCTGCATATGATATTCAAGAGTTGCGCTAAACTCCTAATGCAAAAAATGAAATGAAATCCTTAAGCAATTTTTTTATTGGCGTCTAGAGATTGAGAATATTTAAAATTTATAAAGAGAGGTAGAGATTTTACTAGGGGTGAAAAAAAACAAACAAGAAAACATATCAACCAAGCGACCAAACCAATCAAACAGACCCAACAATGATAGCTGAGCCGCTAGAAAGTATTTTTATCACAAGGTTGTCTCCTCCCAAAAAAGCAAACAAAATAATGGAGGAAGAAGTGTTGGCGAGAGAGATTCAAAGCTGAGAAGGAATGTTGAGAGAAGGCTCAATTACATTAAAATAAATTGACTTACTTATAAAGTTTAGTCAAAGGGCCAGCTAATCAAAATACCAAGAATTATAAGAAAGGATTAGCCAAAGAGCTAAAAAAGATCAATTGATCGATGTTTATATATAGCTCAACAAACCCTCAAGAAAATCTGTGAAACTATAGAGAAATATGATGGAAAAAAGTAAAACAGAAAGCAATTTGATGGGCTTGCTAATAGGATATTATATAGATTCTGCGCTTTGTCGAAAATTAAGGGACCAAGTGAAGTATCTGTACGTGTAAGATCAAAACTAAAAAAATTAATAGTTTAGCATAATTCAAACAACAATGAGACCTATAAAGTCCTATAAAGCCAATAGATCAGTGAATATACAATGCCTTTTTGTCCCATATATTAGAAACTGATCATAGAACAAAGTATTTATTTCATTTATGAACATAAATTTACAACAAAAACGATGACAACATCACGTTTTTATCGAGCTATATGAATATTTTTGTCTCTGTTGTGTCATATTAAGAATTAAATTCCCATTTAAATCTAATAATAAAAATGTCATTTCTAATATTTTATAACCAAATCTTTTTAGATCTACTTCTATCTTTTTATAGCATAGGCCAATCTAATAATCTACTATTCTAATTGAGTCATCGAAAAGCTAATGTTTTATATGAACAAATCATCTAAGGCGGCTCTCTCTAATCTTATGTGCCACTGGAGCAACTCCAACCCTTTTTACATATATACTCATTTTGCATTTTATCTATAAATTTAACGCTACTCATCCTCCTGAGCATCCTCATCTCTACAAACTTAAACTTAATTTTAAGCTTATGTTTTGTTGGCCAACATTCTGCACCATAAATTATTGTAGGTCTCATCACCATCTTCTAAAATTCGGCCTTAAGTTTGATGGATACTTGTCTATCACATAGCAATGTATTCCTCTACTTCACACAATAGGCTCGAAGCTTTCCTCTTCTTCAACCATCCAATTTGAATTCTAATAATAATAGCCCCATCTATTTTACCATCATTTTTATCAATAGACCTGAAAAATCTAAAATGTGTACTTTTTTTAATAACTTGATCACCCAAAATCACAATCCCCACTAGATTTATTACTATGAAAACCTTTATAATCTAAAATTGATCTCCATAATTCAAGTTTTTTCTCACTTCCCTCTCTAGTCTTATCAACAAGAAGAATATCATCATTGAAAAAGCATACAATAGGGTACATCCTCTGGAAAATGTCTAACGAGAACATCGCCATAGCTAAAGCAAATAGATATGGGCTTAAGAAAATAAGTAGAATAAAAAATAAGCCATTTTTCATTTATTTTCTCTCCTCTCTCCCAAGTAACTTGCTCTCCTAATATTTTCCCTCTCCTGCAGTTTCTTCATCCTTGCCTTTTGTTGTTGTTAGCGCATCCATTATTGCCTCATAATTTTCTAAAAGTCATTACTTATATAGTGAGGACAATTAATTGATATTGGAAGACTATGATTTCGTTTGGGACAGCTTTTTTTTTGCTTCTTAAAGTGATTTTTTAGTTAAAAAATTAAAACTGTTTTAAGAAGCGGTAAAAAACTATCTCAAACGAAGCCTATATCATAAGCTATGTCTCCAATTTCTAATCATAAATTCTTCTTTTCTTCTATGGTCACATTATCTAGCTCCGCAATCCAAAATATAACTTCTAAGATGATTGACTTAAGGAACCCTCTACCACAATAGTTTTTTTTTCTTTTTTTTACCACAATAGTTTTATTTTGTGCGTCCATAAGATGCATGTATTCACCCGATAAAAATTTGTATTATTATCATTCATTTCATGTTTGATAATTAACTTTATAATTATGGTATACAATATTGTAAAAAGATTGCAATTTTGGTGGCATCAT
The DNA here is from genome assembly GCA_019514585.1 of Dendrobium officinale. Lineage (NCBI taxonomy): Eukaryota > Viridiplantae > Streptophyta > Magnoliopsida > Asparagales > Orchidaceae > Dendrobium > Dendrobium officinale. Next base: position 9,074,707 of record CM033686.1, read on the forward strand.
AGGTAGGAAATATTATGACTTAAATTGATATATTTCATAATGAATTTTTTTTTTAAATGTTTACTACAATATTTTATTATATCTATGTAATTTATAATGATGCATTCATATATATTTAATTGATGAAAATTAATTTATAAAGTTAGAAGTGATTTTTAAGAAAGTTAATGGTATATTTTATTAATAAAAATTCTTTTATGTAATTAAATTTGTATGTATATATAGGTTATTTAAGTATTTTATATAAATTAAAATTTTTATTAAAAAAATAGTTAGCTCTTATTTGTAAATTTTAGATAATTTAATTAGAACAAACAAATTAATAGTTAATGATAAATATGAATGCATGATAAAAAGAATAATGCATTCATTAATTAAAATTATTTCTATTTGATATGGTTCAAAAGGTAAAGTAGATATGCACTTTTTTTTTTTTTTTTTTTTAAAGTAGATATGCACTTGTAGTCATTGATAGATGAGCTAAAAATCTAATGAAATTATCGATTATATGATCACATATAATATTATTTTAAAGTAAAAAAATTTTAGACAAAAATAATACTCATATTGATAATAAGTGAATTCATTGCATATAAAGAATACATTCTAGAGAAAACTAATAGTAATTTATATGAGAAAAATAATTCATATGCTTGAATTATAATTTCATTAAAATTTATATTTTTCATAATTTGGATCATTCATGTATTCAATTACATTTAACTTTAATATTTGTGTGACCGTCTTTTTATGTATTATTATGAGATGAACTGAAATTTTTTACACTTTTATTGCATATGGCATTTGATAAGGATGAAAAGTATCATTGTAGTTCAATCTCCTCTATTTTAGTAGGAGGAAGAAGTTCATTTAAAAGCCTATTAGGTTCATTATATCTCTCATCATCATTATGATCACCGGCACCATAACTATCATTCATATCACACCAATAACATATAGGGCTACATACCAACATCCAGAGCCAAAATAAATTATGTTATTTTATCTATATTTCTCATATTTATAATCAAGACTATCGTATGTCAAGCTGTCTAACTACTTCGATTTAGTGCAAATACAGATTACCTATTATTCGCCTTATCACTACCTCGTTATGTTTGATTATCGACCTCTACTAGCCCCTACTTCTAACCATCGTAAATCATCATCAATATCCACAAACCCAATAAACTTGTACTTCAATGTTATTTTAGAAAGTGGTAAGAAAACTCTCCCAAATGAAGATTAAATCTCATTTTAATTATATTATATTGATTAGATATTTAATATCTTAATAAATTCAGAATTGAGTTTCTTTATTTTTTTTATTCATTAGATTCATCTCATTGAAATGCTTAATTAAATTTTGGAAATATTTAAGCACTAAAATGCCTCAAATAACAAAAGACATTTTTTAATAAGTTTATTTAAATGGAGTTTAGATTATTTAAGATCTAATTTCAAAATTTTATTTAAATAATAACATGCTTTTACATTCAAAATTTAATATTTAATCGAATAAAATTTTGATCATTTGTTTCATAAAAAGCAAATTATAAAAATATTTATACAAATAATCTAGAAAAAAATTAAAAAAATTGGGGTTTGCAACTTTGCATCAATGGTAAATGGTAATTGCCTCGTACGGGCATTGCCGCCGCTTGTGCCGTGCGGACCCACTAGGTGGCCGACTTACCTGTCACGATCAGGTGGGCCCCTTTCTTAACAGCCAATCAAGTCACGGCTACAAAAAATGCTACATGGTTGAGTAAATGCAGCCATTGACGGTTATCACTCGGTTGTGTTAGTTGAGATTAGATTTGTTGTATGGGGCGGTGGGGTCCTAACTCTTTGTGGCTCGCATTATGGAGCCAATTAGAGCATGCCATACGGTCGGATTTCGCTCTCCGCAGCGCGAGACATGCTAGAGACTGTACCATCCTTAACAAGATGCTATCAATTAATTAAAAAATATTTTTAACCCACTATACTTAGCTTGGTTGGTGACGGAGTATAGTTGAGAATTCATAATCGATGACAACAACTCTTAAGTGGGGTCCAATCAAGTGCGGGTCATGAGAATTTTGGGATGGGTGCCTCTTCTAGGTTAGACGAGGATTAGTTACGCCGTCAAGCGCCCTTTCGAGGGTAGCAGCGAGTGGATACCTCGTCCCCAAAATAAATTATAATATATATGCTAAATAGGGGTGTCAGTTTCGGGTCCCGAGTCTGGTTCGGGTTGAATTCAAAACTGACCCGGCATTATTCGGGTCAACCCGAACCCGACCCATTTTTTGCAAACGGGTCGATTTTTCGGACCTGAATCCGACCCGCTTCAGGTCTAGGTCAACCTGACCCGCTTCAGGTTTGGGTCAACCCGATCCGACTCGAATGAGCCGGTGCCAACAAAAAACTGCTAGTTTTCGGGTCCAAAAACGGGTGATTCTCCACTTTTCAGATCAAAAAAGGGTAAAAAAATTGATCAATCTCGGGTTGCCGGATCAAAAATAGATTTTCGGGTTAGCGAGTCAACCCGACCCAATTTTTGAAATAGGTCGAATTGATGAACCCGAACCCGACCTGTTTTGGATTCGGGTCAACCCTAAACCTGAAATTTTTGAGTCGGGTATCGGTCATGTTCGAGTCGGGTCCAATATTAACACCCCTAATACTAATGTTAATGGTATTTGACATGTTAAAAAAAATTTCAAATCTTTTGTAGTTTGTCATAATTTTGCTTCCTTACTGCTTTATTTCTTAAGAATTAATATTAATCAACGTATTGATATTATCTTTCAATCAATTATTTTGGTATATAGGGTATACGTGTGGCAGCATGTAGAAGACCTACCGAGTGATTGCCTAAGTGTTCTTTATCAATCTATATGTGAATCATTATCAATTATGTTTCAAGTGGTTGATTTGAGGTTATTTGGATTTGAATTGGATAAGTTTTAGTATTATTGGATTTGTCTCATTGAGATGCTAATTTGATTATAAATTTGATGAAATCATAATTTGAATGGTCCTATAATCAATTTTGGGCATTTTCAATTTATATATATATATATATATATATATATATATATATATATATATATATATATATATATATATATATATATAGAGAGAGAGAGAGAGAGAGAGAGAGAGAGAAAGAGTTCGGATTGACCTGAAAATTCGAAAATGATTTGTGACCCGCTGTAAATACTAAACGAAAACCTTCCAACGCCAGTCTGAAGTACTGATGTTCCGCAGTCACGATTCAACTTCGTCGTCTCACAGTCGTGAACTCGCAATTCAACTAGAATTGGCAAACTCCCACATGCCGCGGTTCCTTCGCCGGTAGCCAGTCCGAAGTCAAAACCATAGCCTTATCTTCCTCACCACCTCTCCCTCTCTCGATACCTGAAACCAACGTCACCGCCTCTCCTTCTCCCTGCTCCAAACATAGGCTGTCGCTGCCTCTCCCTGCTCCAAACATCGCAACCTCTCCCTGCTCCAAACATCGCAACCTCTCCCTCTCCTTGTTCCCAAAGGGTGACACTTCACGGATTGGCAAGGTGTGTCGGGTTCACTTGGGTCTGAAGTGGGTCGGGTTCGAATCTGAGTAGGTGACCCAATTAAAAAATGGGTCGGATTAATTTGTGTATAGGATCAGTTCCAAGTTTAACCCAAACCCAACCCGTGACCCAATTTTGACAGCCCAACTTTTTATATCATTTCTCTTTGTAATAGTGTCAACACAATCAAGCGTTTGTTTTTTCTTAATTATAATAAGATTCAAGGAATCTTTAGCTAACTGCCAACAAATAAAAATCAAATAGATGACACAATTGGACATTCATTAGATATGTCTGTTCCTCTCTCTCTCTCTCTCTCTCTCTCTCTCTCTCTCTCTCTCTCTCTCAATTGGCCACTCCTACACTCATAAATAGTAAAATGTATAAAAATGGAGAATAATTAATTAAATTTAATGGTAGTATTATTCAGATTATTATTTTAATATGCATGACTATCTTACTCAGCTCGCATGTGAGCGGGTCCTCTTAGGCTTATCAGTTAACAGTAAGAACATGGTACATATAAAATGACCACAATTTTACCAGACTTGTTCTTGCAATTTACACATATCATATACTCTTTTACTTAAGAGAAATTACATTAAAAAAATAAAAATCTTACCATTTATATCACATCGGGCTTCAAAATCTTTTGATTTGCATGAAGATTAGTGCAACTCTTGGATACGTATGAAACATTAATCTCAGTACAAATTCAAAACTTTTGAAATTCATTATAGTACAAAATATCTTATGATATTCTTACATAATTTCCTTTTCATTTCTCTATAATTTCGCAACAATGATGAATTAATATGAGTTATTCATACTCTTCAAAATTATTGGTGTTTAACAACAAGCACTATCAATAAACAGGGTTTTATTAACGATTTTTTAACTAACTGTAGCAGTTTAAAATTACGCGACAAAAATCATTACAAAGGTTTATGATAAATGCAAATCAAATATATTTGTATTCGTGATGAGATAGACTTCTGTAACGGTTTGTAAAATGCCTCAAATCTGGACAATAGCAATGGTTAAAACATGTACAATTCTATAGATCAGGTTAAAACCGCTATATTTTTTTAACTCACAAAGGGGCCTACGTGTTTCATAATAAAATGGTTATAAGTCCTTAGAGGATCAGAAGCTCTCTAAAGATGCAGCAATTGAAGTAAAACCGATGAGCCTGAGATCCTATCTAGAAAGAACTCAAGATGAATAGATCAGGTTAAAACTGCTACAATTCTGCAACAGTTAAGAGTATGGATAACTCAAATAGAGATAGAGAGAGAGAAAAAATGATAAAACTAAAGAGTAAAGTAAACCCCTCATCGATCTGCCATGCATTGAAGCAATCATGTGCTAAATGAACAAAACCAGGAGATGATGATGATGCATGTGCAGTGAGCGGTTGGTGGTCCACCAAATCTTCTCTTCGCCATTAATGAGCTAAAATATAAAGGAACAGAGACCAAATCTGACACTCTTATAGTATTCCAGGACCGTCCTTCATCCATGTCTCATGCTCCCACCATTATAACATCAACTGCCATTACTCATCTTCTCGCACTCTCCCTTCTTATTTTACCATTTAGACTTTAAAATACATGTACATACATACATGCATGCATGTGGCTGCACAATTTATTTTATTGCTGTTAATGCGCATAAATCATTGTTAAATTATATGTCATTGTTGATGTTTTTATCCACAGTTTATTCGTGGGAAGATTTTTTTATTACTTTTTAAAATAAAATTTTAGTAAAAAAGAAGCAGTAAAAAAGCCGTCTCAAATGAAGTCTAAATTATGTTGTTCTTGTTCATTAGTACTATTTTTATTGTTTGATGTTATGTTATGCAATATATGAAATATTTATGACTCTATATGAATTATTTTCATAGATTCTTTCATTGTGAATGGTACAAATCATTTGGGACGGTTTTTTTACTGCTTTTTAAAACAACTTCTTAGTACAAAATTTAAATTTTTATACTAGGAAGCTGCTTTAAGAAACAATAAAAAAGCCGTCCCAAAAGAAGCCTCGTTTGGGACGAATTTTTTACTACTTTTTAAAACATCTTTTTAGTACAAAAATTCAGAAGCAATCTTAAGAACGAGTAAGAAAGCTGTCCCAAACGAACTCTTAATAGATTAAAAGATAGTAGTTTATTTTATAAAAAAAAAATCAAATTAAATTGATGTCATAATTGTTTGACAAATTTTATGATAGTTGTTGACTACCTAACTCAATCCTCTACTTTTCTTATCCAAGATTTAGGACCTGACAATAATAATATTTTGAGAAAAAAAAAAAATAATGAGTAACATTTAATTTAGGGTCAAATAAAGTGTATTTATATTTTTAATATTTGCTCTATAACTCTAAATTATATTGTTTTTTAAATTATTTAGTCAGTTGAAATCGCTATCAGAATTATTATTATACTAATGCATAACAAAATATTTTACTTTAAATAAGACAAAATCCTACCACCACATGCACCATCTTTATATTAATTACAAGACCGCATAGAATAAATTTGCTGAGCACCTTCTTCCATCTCCACGAAAGAGTATAAATAAGAAAAACTCTACACTCCTTCAAGAATATTTATATTTAAATTCATGCCTGATCACATTTTTTAATCAGATGAACAAATAAAAATTCTCCACAAGGAAAATTATATAACATTCTTCCTCATTTTCATTAATACACCAAAGAAATTAAGCCCCACATACCTATTTTTTTTATTAATTGCTTTAACAAATGCTGCAATACTCTATAAAAACAAATCTTCAAGTTCCAATTCTTTATAATTTTAAGCTATGTTTTAATAACTAAGGCTTCGTTTGGAACAACTTTCATATTGTTTTATAAAGTAGCTTCATGGTTAAAAAATTTTTTTACAAAGAAAATTTTATACTAGAAAACTGCTTTATAAAGTAGTAAAAAAATTGTCCCAAATGAAGTTTAAGATTTCATTTGGGACAGCTTTTTTATTTCTTATTAAAACAGCTTTTTAGTACAAAAGCTTTGACTTATGTACTAAAAAATTATTTTAAGAAGCAAAAAAAAGCCGTCCCAAACGAACCTATATTGTTCATCCTGAATTCGGCCAAATTTTGTATATTTGGACATTTTGTTTAACGTTCTATGAACTAACTTTGTCGCTGACGAACTCTGAACCCCCAAATTTGAACTTAATACATAGAAGAATCGCAGCAATAGCTACAGAGCATCGAAAGAAGAGATACGATAAGGTTTGTGCTATTGAACTCTACATATCCTTACTAGCTAATAAAACAAGTAAGGATAATAAGATTTAATCCCACCATTATTGTCGTCTTCTGCAAAATTTCTTCTTTCTTCTTTCTTCTCCTCCCTCTGTAAGGATTTATTATTCTGTGTGGAGTGCGGAGGGTGTCCGGAGACCAATAAAAATACGCCACGCACCTCATTGGTGGGTACACAGCACGGTACTCACACTTGTTACCGCTGGATACTCAGTGCTTAACCGGACGGTTCTCCTGTCCAGTATCCGTACATAATAAAAGCTCCTTTATAAGACCCCACAGCATCTCTGCGCCACCCCTCCAATTTTCTATTCCCCCTTTCTCCTTTTTTTTACCTCTTCATTAGTCTTTACAAAGCCAAAGGCTGATTGGAGAAAACAATGGGCAAATACACTGAATTGGGTTGCAGCATTTATTAGAGGTCCATGTGAATACGAATTTAGATATCACAACTTGGTTGGTTGGGCACATGTGTCGGTTACAAGGACAGTTTTGACCGTTATTTCTTCCATCTTCTATTGGTTCTCAAAGAGCATAAATTAACTTAACCCATCCAACGCAATAAGTGCTTGGTACCAATCTAATCCCTGCCTTTTTGTCTACTAGTTCTTTGGTATGATTGGACAAAAATTGGCTTTAATTTTTTATTTTATTGAGACTTTAATAAAGTTTAGGATTTTTATTTGCTTTAGAGTTTAGTCTAAATCTTTACATGCATGGATATTTAAGTTTCATTTGAGATAAATTTTTTTATTGTTTCTTAAAATAATTTTTTAATAAAAAAATTAAAATTTTTATACTAAAAAACTGTTTTAAAAAACAGTATAAAGGTTGTCTCTAACAAAGTCTTACGCTTCGTTTGATTCGGTTTATGCTTACGTAAAAAAGAGTTTTAGAAAAGGAGGTTGAGAAAAAACCGTTCAATAATATGGAGTTTCAATAATGAGATATATTTGACTAATATTTTTAAAAGTGCTTATTAATACTTGAAAGTAATTTTAAATTGTTTGTTTAGGAGTTATGCTTTTAAGATTTTATAATAAAAGACATAATTCGCTTTCGAAACTCCGTTTTGTGACTGAAGAAGCAGATACGAAAAAAAATTTGTAACCGCCCAAAAAATGATGTTTATTAAAAAAGAATTATTGTTAATCTTTGATTCCAAACAGTAAATACTAATTGATTTTGACGTATTCAAACTACAACGGAGAAAAAAAGCCTAATTAAACGAGGCCTTAATTTTGAGAAAAATGACACTCCAAACAGATTTTCACAAGGAAAATATTTTGTTTTGCAAGATAAAACGTTGCAAACATGGCGTTATTTATGACAAAACATTTGTCTACACCAATTTTTAGACTGCCATTTTTACTGGAACAGGAGCTTCAAGCTTGATTAAAATTTCCTTTCTAATGGATAGTTTTTAGCCACTATTTTTTTTACTGTTCTAAATATATAAATATACTAAATAGTTGCTTGAAAAAATAATAAAAATTCATTCCAAATGATACTTAAAACATTATTTGAAATAACTTCTGATTTCTTTTAAGAAAAATAACTAACAAAAATAATAAACTTAGAAATAATTTTTTCATAACTTTTTCAAACTTGTATTAAAAATTGTTTTTAAAAGAAATATTTTTCGAACCCTGACCAAAGAGTTTTAAAGAGCAGAAAAGAGAACATATTTATTTCACTAAGTCAAACTTAAGACTTACTTTATTTGGGATGGTTTTGTTATTTTGCTTCTCAAAACTATTAGAGAAAAAAATAACTTATTAAAATTATTGCAAAAATAACTTTTTAATACAAAAATATTTGAATAACCAAATAAACATAATAATAATTTAAAAAACAAAATAATAATAAAAAAATCATCCCAAACAAAACCTATATCAATCGGTAAGAATCTACACACCAACTAACCATAAGACAGTACAAATGTATAGCCCTTTCATGGTTTTCATTAGCTCAGATTAATATTTTCAATGCTTCAAACGTTCACATAAAACATAAAATCCTCAGCATTTACTTGCAGCAGAAGGAAATGAAAACCAGTTAAGTTACAATAAATTCTGAAGCGTAGGCAGCACTATAGAATATTACATGTTCTACAATCTTACCTAAATAATAGAAAAAAAGTAATATTAATTGTAACTCCAAATGAACCAAGAGAAGCCATTGTTCGCCATTAAAGTGGCCTGCAAGAAAATTTGACTGAAATGGCTCAGAATTCTTAGTATGGCCTGTACCTCCAATCCATCCTTGCAGACCTGTGGCCTCCACTTGCTCCATAACCATACTGCAAGAGAGGGTGTAGATGAATAGAGTTATTGCTTATATTCAATCAAATTATATGGAGAGCATTTGCTTCTAACTATTTTTAAGCCTCCATGATAATAACCATAAATATTGGGAACCTAAATCTGCTACAATTAGGCTTCATTTGGTTATTCGGTACTTTTGTAAAAGACAGTTTTAAGAAACATTGGTTCGAAAAAAAGAGTTTTCTAATGGAGAAAGCACATAAAAAGCTTTATCAAGACAGCAGAAAAATGAAAAAAAATGATGTTATTGAGAACGCAGTTTGATGAAACAAACAGTAAAGAAGAAATAACTTTACCGTTTTAAAAATGAAAGAGCACAAAAAACGCCCAATCAAACTAGGCCTTAGCATACTTACATCATCAAAATCCAGGCTCCCATAAAGTCGGCCATAAGAGCGTATAGGGCCATAACCACCATAGGCCGCAGTTGGGTCAATGAAGCCGGCGCTAGCACCAACATCATCAAGTGGGGTTGCGGAGTCTATTGCCACCTGCAGACAAAGCAATGGTTAATAATGACTCGGGAAGAGAAATGTGGGTAATTGTGAATAGATGGCATTCTAAATCTACCAAATTTTGAGTTAACAATTAAGATTAGGCATAAAACTTTCTTATCCTCGGCCCTGAAATCAAGTTTATCATTCAAGCTACGTGGTCTTGAGTGTTTAAAATATGGAATCTTATTTTCCAACAGCGTGCTTATAGTATTTTCGAATATCGTTTCAGTTCAAACAAGGTAGGAATAATGAATAACATTCAGGATCATATGCATTCTATCACAAACATGCGTTAAATGGCGAAACATTAAAGACATAGAGGAAGGCTTTTCCTCCGTATTCTATTTCCCTGAACCATCAAATGCGCTGAAAAAATTTGCAGCTACAGCACCATTTAAGAATTGTTTAGGGGTGTCAATTTCGGGTCATGGATCGGGTTCGGGTATAACCAGGAACTGACCCGACACTATTTGGGTCAACCCGAATCCAACCCATTTTTTGCAAACGGGCCAATTTGTCAAACCCGAACCCAACCCACTTCTTCGGGTTTGGGTCAACCCGACCCAACTCATAAGTCAAATCCCGTAACTATGCTTTGGATTTGACATCAATAAAAATCATGTAACTTTGGCGGCCTAAAGTGGCAGCAGGTAGACGCGATGCAACGCGCGACAACGGCAGGCAATGCGAAGCTACATCGCGGGTCAGCGACAACAGGCAATGGCGACGCACAACAGACGTGATAGCGGATAGCGGCAGCGGCTTCGCGGGCAGACACCAGATGCAACGGGCGAGGGTCAGGCTACTCGGGCAGTGGGGAAGGCTACACGGGCATACGCCTTTTTCTAGGGCCATTCCGGGTCATTTTCGGGTCAACACGAACCTGACCCGACTTTTGAAACGAGTCAAAAACCCTAATCCAAACCCAACCCAGTTCGGGTTCGGATCAACCTGAACTCAAAATTTTTGAGTCAAGTTTTCGGATCGTGTCAATACTATTATTTACTAAACAAATGGTACTTAATTTTATTCATTCAATTTCACCCCATAATCCAACGTCAAAATCTGCAAAAGTTGCACGCTAGTAACTTAAACATTAATAACTTTAATATAAACTTTAGCCAAACAATGTAATAAAAAGCACCTCTTGTCCAAGGATTTCATGAGTTCTCCGCGAAACGCGGTCAGCTACACCATCATCGGCAAATGTAACAAAACCAAAGCCTCTATGACCAGTTCTTTTTGGATCCTGCATAATGACATTAAATCATATAAGCAAGCATCTTAGAAAACCACCCTCTTGACTCATATTTCTTTACCTTAGGAACATAAACATCCAAGATACGACCAAATCTTCCAAAGTATTGGCGAAGATCATCGGAACTTGCTTCCTGCGGAAGTCTGCCAACGAATATTTTTTTGCCCATTCCCCGAGGACTTTCATGCAACCCTCCTCCCAAAACATAATAAATGCAAATTATTTTTTGTAACCATGAATGAATTCAACTTTCTGCAAGTTTTGCTATAGTAGTATAAAGGAAAAAAGATAGAGATTGCTACGACTTACTTCCATAAGGATTGGGGTGGTCATACAATGTCGGAGCACCAAGAGCCGCATAGCGAGTTGCAGCACTAATATAAGCATTATAAGCGCCATATCCACCCTGTGCCGGTCGACTTGGATATTTCGGATGTTCCTCCTGAAGTAATAGCAAATATAAGCCCAGGCTATTTCAAGTGTGACAGTCAACATCAAAAAGAGCATTCTCATAAACTAAAAGGTGAAATTAAAGACATTCAGAAGAAACCTTTGGGGTGGCACGATCAACTGCGACTGTTGAACCATCAAGCTCATGGGTTTCAGCCATCAAGGTTTCTACAGAATCTGTTCAATCAAAATGCGTGCGGTGAGTTCCAAAATCAACAGAGAGACGGGTTCAAGGCCGTTAAAATGTAGTTAACTTCACGTTAGTAAAACAGAAACAGATTTATGCTAAATCCTCCTTAAAGCACATTTGGTTGCTTGAGGTTATAAAACATGTTTTGGGAGACAATTTCTTAGATTCTATATGTAATTAGAAATGAAAAATTTGTCAAGACCTATGATTTTATTTTCAAGGGTAATGTGATTGAAAAAAATATCATTTTTAAGGCATGTTCTGTATCAACAACTGCCCTTACTGGATATAATGTTATTGAAAAAAATACCATTTTTAAAAAAGTATCATTTTTAAGTTAGTTTGATGGGTTTGTTGGTATCATGATTGCCCAACTAAAAGGATTGAAGCATACAATTGATAAAGGCTTAAAAATTAGATTTTGGTTTTTAATATAATGTGCATTAATAGCACTAAATCATATGGCTCGTGCTGGTTCTTTTAATAGGAAATCACTTGGCCTTTAAGTGCTTTAATGATCTCAAAATTAAGTTAACTTGGGATCATTAGATTCCTTTCATCAAGATGATTGTTTTGAATGTAAGCATGCAAAATTCAAAGAACATACGATCCTTTCATTATTATCACGTAGTTGTAACTATGCTTCAAGTGCCTAATTTGATCTTCATTAGAAATCTAGTCTTTTTTTTTTTGTCAAACTTGACTCATCGAAATATGTGACTCACTTTTCCCTTGATCTAAAACATTCAAAGACATGACAACTCACAACCTTTCTTGTGACTTATTTAGCTATAACTTAAAAGAAAACCTAGAGAAAAAAGAATTAGATTATATAGAAATATATTATATTGTTGGCGTCAAACTTATTTAAAATATCTTGTTATTTAACTTGATTTGATCAATTAATTGATTATATATATATATATATATATATATATATATATATATATATATATATATATATATATATATATATATATATATATATATATATATATATATATATATAAGCATCAGAAAGTAAAATAAGGGAAGATATCTTTTATACAACAACATCAAGCCTTTGTCAACTACGTGGGGTCGGCTACATAAATCATTTTTCTCTATTGTGCATGTTAAGAGTTAAATTCTCATGTAAATTTAATTAAAAAAAGGTTATTTCTAATATTTTCCAGCCAAATTTTTTTAATTCTATCTCTACCTTTCTTAACACAGGTCAAATCCAATACATCACTCTCCTAACCAGATCATTGGAAGGCTAACAATTTATGTGCTCAAACCATCTAAGATGACTCTATCTAATCTTATCTTTCACTAGAGCTACTCCAATCTTTTCATGTAAATACTCATTTCACATTTTATCTCTTAAGAGTGAAGTTACTTATCCACCCAAGCATCCTCATCTCTGCAATACTTAACTTTATGGTTCTTTTTTAATAGCCAAAATTATGTGTCATAAAGCATTGCAAGTCTAACTACCATCTTAAAGAATTTTCCCTTAAGTTGAGCGATACTTTTCTATTACACAACAGGCAGAATGCATTCCTCCACTTCAACCATCCAGCTTGAATTCTACTAAGAATATTTCCATCTATTTTATCATCATTTTGAATAATAAACTCAAGATATCTAAAAAGTGTATTCTTATTAATGACTTGATTACCCAAAGTAGCAATCCCCCCACTAGATCTATTACTACTAAAATTATACTCCATGTATTCGGCTCTAGATCTACTCGAATGGAAACCTTTAAACTTTAAGGTTGACCTCCATAATTCAAGTTTTCCTTCAACTCGCTCTTTAGTCTTATCAACATGAAGATACATCAGGGAACATCCTTCTGAAAATATCTAGTAAGAACATTCATGACTAAAGCAAAAAAATATGGGCTTAAAATTGGTCCTTGATGTAATCCAACTGAAATAGGAAAATACTTGGCTCAAACCACCTTATGTTTGAAAATGTAAGTAATAGCTCATGTATACACATTTTTAACGACTTAATATAAGCATTATTAACTCTTCTCTTTTCAAGAACTCTCCAGAGCACTTCTTTTGGAACTTTATCAGATGCTTTCTCTAAATCAATAAATATCATATGTAGATCCTCTTTATTCTCTGTAACCTCTCCATCAAACCTCTAAATAAATGTTAGCTTCCAGAGTAGACCTATCCGACATGAATCCAATTTGATTTAAAGAAATTTTAGTATAACATCGTAATCTATGCTCAATAACTCTCTCCCATAATTTTAACTTATAACACATTAACTTAATTCATCTATAATTTGCACACTATTGTGCATCACCTTTATTCTAAAAAATAGGAATCAACGTACACATCTCCACTCATTTGACTTCTTTTTAGTCTTCAAAATAATATTGAAAGGTTTTGTAAACCAAAAAATTCATTCATCTCCCAGTCATTTCCACACCTTTATTAGAATATCATCAGGTCCAACTATTTTTCACACTTTATTTTCTTAAAGTCTCTCTAACTTCCATTTTACTAATACGAAAACAAAAATAAAAATCTATATTTTCATTTAGGGCGCTAAGCTCGCTAAAGTCAATTATATTCTCACAATCTTCAATAAAAAGCTTATCGAAACATCTCATCCACCTTTGTTGAATATCTTCTAATAAAAGCAATTTTTGATCTTCATTCTTAATACACTTCATTTGAATTAAATCATTCTCCGATATCTTTGTTTGGCTAACTTATGCATATATCTTTCACCCTCCTTAATATTTAATCTATAGAAACATTATTTTCATTTGTCTGAACCCAAAACTAAGCAAGTGAATTTACCCCTCATCTACAGCTAAACTCTAGATTTATAATTTAGCCAAAATAAGCGAACTCAAATCAAAATTGAGCCAAGCTTCTATGTCTTTCAAGGAGCTTTCTATCCTTTTGTCAAGCTCAATTTGGTAAAGTTGACCAAATCCTAAATAAAACCTTTAGGTCTGCTTAAATCTAATTCAAGAAAACTCTCTCTTTAATTAAACACTAAGAGAAATCATTAAAAGCTATCAAAATTTTACTTTATAAGTTTTTTTTTATGCAATGATATGTCATTTCACCCAAAAACAGGTGGATAATATATGTCATTAAATCTTAAAACAACATGAGTGACAGACAAACTTCAACAAAAGCAGTAATCATTTAATAGATTCTTCATAACCCTTTGAAAACATTGAACTCCTGTAAAATCTAAATAAAATATTCAAGCCATAAATAACTCAAATTGAAACCACCCTAGGAACTAAATTAAATCTCTTCTTATTCCACAATAAAATAATATATCATATAATAGTATGAAGAACAACACACCACCCAACACAATAAATGCACATTACTATGATGCACGGACACGGACACGGCGACACGGATACGGGACACGGCTTTTTTTGAAAATATAGGACACGGGTACGGCGCAGACACGGCAATACATTTTTTATATAGTATATATATATATTAATGTAATATCATATTAAAAATGACAAACAATAATAAATGAATGACATGATAACTTGTCTAGCTTATAATAAAAAATATTTAGTACAAAATATCTAGTACAACCACAAAAATATAAGCAAATAATGACTTACTACAACATCAAGCATTCAAGCTTCAACTAGTATGATTAGCTTTAGAGGTTTGTTTTTGGCCTTCAATATCATCATCATTGAATATCACTGCTTTCAACTCGGGTTCAATAAGAGAAAGATTTGTAATTGTGCAAAAAAAGAGGAGATGAAAATACTTTCACTACCAAAGAGAAATGAAAATGAGAATATTCGATGAATGGGTATTAAATGCAGGCATTGATTTGGTGTTGTGGATAGGAAATAAGAAAATTAGTTTAAATCTCGCCAAATATAAGAAATTATATTTTAAAAAAATTATAAAATATTTAAGATACGCGTGTCTGTTTTTAATATTTTTTTAATCGGACACGTTCTCGGCGTGTCTGACACGTGTCGGAGGAGTGTCGGACGAGTGTCGTGTCGGACACGGTGTCGGACACTGCACGCCTCTTTGAGGAGAAATGTCGATGCATCATATATGCACAACCTTTTAGGCCTTTTGAGGCAAGAATTTTCTTTTTTGCATGTGATTGTTTAGATGAAATGTTGCTCAATGATTATTTGTGTTGTAGACAGTTGCATTTCAATGTTATAGTTGAAATATCTATTTCACCATAATGGTGGTCATACCTAAAAGGGGCGAAAAAAAATTTATAAAAGGAACTACTTTTACTTGTAGGTGTCCTTTAAATATTAAAGCCCGAATAGGCATTAGCATGACCAACAGAGATTAAAGTTAGCTTGGCACCATCAAAGCCAAGAAATTTATGAATGTATGATGTGTGGAATTTCACATATACATTATTCTAATATTTGTTTTTGTAGGGAAAGAGTGTAATCATTATATATATATATATATATATTTATTTATTTATTTATAATTCATTTGTAGAATAAGAAATTAGGTAGGCATGTATGACACACCCAAATGAAAGATGAACCAAAAAGACGAAACGAAAAGTAAAACCTTGTAAGCATTTGAAAACCCACAATCCGAGTCCACAGATTTAGACTAGGTTGTATATTCCGGGCAACACAACTATGTTTGATATTCCTTTTATGGTTGTAAATGGCCATTATCATTATTCTTTTGTTTGATTCATATGATAATTATATGATTACTTTGAGTGTGTGCTATAAATTTCAAGTTTTTCCTAAGCTTCATCTTATGCTTCGCTTGAGGGTAATCTAAACATGATGTGAAGTAGGCTCTTAAGAATAAATTTCTACCCATTAAAATCTAAACTCTAAAATCAACCACATATTAAACTTTTGTATAAAATTTGCATAGCTTATCAAAAATAAGATAAGTTTTTTTTCCCTCCTTCAAAACCAAAATGAAATGCAATCCTCAATATGTATCTTAATATGTAATCAAGTATTTTACTGATTGTTATCCATAAGAAAGTGCATACCAAAATCAACATCAATTTCATGTATGAACTGACGGATATCACTTGAATAACCTTATGATATATAGAAATTAAAACACTCACATTAAGAATTAAATAATAAAAAAATTTGCATTGCAGATTAGCAAATACATACCCATCTTCCTTATTATGCAATCCAATATTTTACTAATTGCTTATACATAAGAGTGTTCATATCAAAATCAACATGAAGCCCATATATTACTCGAATTTCAATTGAATAGCCTTATGATTAACAAAGAAATAAAAGCCCCTCACATTAAAGATTAGATATCAACGAAAATTGCATTATAAATTAGCATATACATATCATCATGGTTAGCGGCTAAATTATAAGTCATGTTTCCTAAAATAAAAATAGCCTACTTAAGCGGTGCATCATAGTTAACCATAACTATATTTTATTTTACTACTCTTTAGTTTACCTTTATATGATGTCTCCACTATCTTAGTTGCTTCTATAGGTATTATAGTACTGTCTACCCTTTTGCAGTTTTAGCCGTTTTCAACAAGGGGACAGACCTCATGACAGTAAGCTTTTTACCCTCGGGTGGGAGAGAGATAATCTTGAAAAAATATCATTTACAGTGAAAATCATGGTTCTCTATTTAGTGCTTTTCTGCTCTAACCTGCTTCTTCCTTAATATACCACATCGAAAAAGGTGCCAAAGCCAGTGGCTTGGTGAGATGGCAGTGTAGCCAGCATGTGACGGGTGACGAGGATCACAACCTGGAGGCGCTCTAAGTAGCATGCATTGAAGTTGTGAAGTGACTGGACGAGATGGCCACGAATTTCAATCACCTGGCAGTGGAGTTACGGTGGTAGTTCCTAATGGGAGCTCTGACCAGAGAGAACGTTTTCAGGCCTACGAGACTAGTTACACCACCAAATAGGCATCGGGTTCGTGGGTTTCGCGAACTAAGGCGAATGCCCATTTTCCATGAGTTGTTCAACTTCGAAGATGACGGGGGAAACTACATCCCAAAGGCTTTTCACAAGTTTGAAAGGGATAATGGGGCACCTCAATTTCGGCGACCAATGGGTCTTGATCGTCATCGCAGTGAGTTTCGAGTGAAGCTCGATATACCCTTCTTTGAAGGACGATTGCACATTGAGGACTATCTAGATTGGGAGAGGGCTGTGGAGAATTTTTTTTCCTACATGGAGATTGAACCATAAAAGCAAGTCAAGTATGTTGTCTATAGGGTGGTGGTCACAGTTGATGCAGTCCCGAAGAAGGGAAGATCGAGGCGGGGTGTGTAGCTAGGGGCGCATGAAGCAATTGTTGCGGGCTCATTTCCTTCCTATTGATTATGAGCAGTTGCTCTACCTTAAATACCAACACTGCACACAAGGTTGTCATTTCGTAAGTGAGTATACATAAGAGTTATAGATGTTACGGATTGATCTTAATGAGACGTCAGATTTTACAGCAATTGGTGCAAGAATTGCTAGAAAAGAAGTTCACTCAACCCAGCATTAGTCCTTGTGCAGTTCCGGCATTGCTAGTACCAAAGCAAGATGGGAGTTGGCGCATGTGTGTAAACAGTCATGCTATCAACAAGATTAGTGTGAAATTTCAGTTTCTCGTTCAGAGAGTCGACGAGTTGCTAGAAAAACTGACTAGTGTCACCGTCTTTTCAAAATTAGACCTTCGAAGTGGATATCACTAGATAAGAATTCGTCCCGGCAACGAGTAGAAGTCCTCTTTCAAGACTCGTCATGGCCTATACGAATGGAAAGTGATGCCCTTCAGACTATGTAATGCTCCATTGTCATTCATGAGATTAATGACAAAAGTCTTCAAACTGTTCCTCAACAAGTTTTACGCTGCCTATTTTGTTGATATTCTTGTGTATAGTGAATCGATGAATGATCACATCGCTCATCTATCTAGCATTTCGGCTGCCTTAAGACAGCATTAGCTTTATCTAAACCCTTCTAAATGTAAGTTGGTTGTCTCAAAGGTCTATTTCCTCGAAGGCGTTCATGTAGATCAAAGGAATATAGCTGCTATTAACAGTTGACCTGTTCCAAAGTCCTTAGATGTGCGTAACTTTCACGGACTCGCTAACTACAATCGTCGATTCTTCCGAGGTTTTAGCATCATCATGGCACCCATTACAAGGTGTTTGAAGTTTAAACAATTTCAATGGGCAGAAGAACAACAACATAGCTTCGAAGCAAACAAAACTGCATTAACCACGACTCCTATAGTATGTAGCACGGATACTCCTATTTACGAGGTCTGCTGTATCGGATGCATGTCAGATACGGATAGTTGAAATTCAAAGACAAACCATTGAAGAAGCTAATTCTATCATTCCTTCTATTGAATAGTTGAAACTTAATGTGCTGGACAATTTATATTTTTTGTTTTTGTTGTTTTACAAGACATTTAAAATTTAATGCTTACTTTTATTTTGATATTATAAGATACAATGCTACAAATGATGTTGCTTTCAATTTATTTGACATTTCAAATATTACACTTTCATTAATTTCTGAATTTTTATATATGATTTATATATTATAATGTCGTATCCACGACGTATCTGTATCCTGTATTTTTAAGAACTAACGTGTCCCGTATCTGTATCGTGTTGTATCCGTGTCACTATATCCGTATCGGTGCAACATAGCTCTTGTTTTAGCCCTTACAAACTTTGAGAAGCCATTTCACGTAGACATGGACGCATCAGCCATAGGCATTGGCGTGGTCTTGAGCCAAGAAAACAGGCCAGTTGAGTTCTTCAGTGAGAAATTAAGCCCTGCAAGATAGAAATGACCTATCTACGAGTAAGAACTATATGTCGTTGTCAATGCGTTAAAGCAGTGGGAACATTACTTTTTAAACCAAGATTTTGTCTTATGCAGTGATCACAAGGCGTTGCAGTACATCAACATCCAAAAATACAAACAAAATGCATGCTCGTTGGTTGTTATACCAACAGAGATTCTCGTTTGTCTTGAAGATAAGACGGAGTCTCAGAACCTCGTCGCTGACGCGCTAAGCCGAAGTGGCTCTCAATCTAAACTCGCCCTCCTTACCCAGCTGCAAACGGAGCTCACTGGACTTGAATGCTTGAAGGAACTGTATGCTAGCGACGTTGATTTTGGCGCTATATGGAAAGTCTGCCAGGATGATTGTTCTGTTTCGAAATACACCATAAGACATGGCTACCTGTTCAAGCGCGACCAATTGTGCATTCCTTATTAGTCCTGGAGGCCACAACTAATCAAGGAAGTTCATTGTGGGGGCTTGTCAGCGCACGTGGGCAGAAGCAATACCTTGGCACAATTGCAATCAAGGTTCTTTTGGCCTCACCTCCGCTGGGACGTAAAGATGTTTGTCGGACGGTGCCCATTCTACCAGAGTTACAAGGGCAACAGGCAAAACCAAGGGCTATATCTTCCGTTGCCAGTACCATAAAATATATGGGAAGATTTGAGCTTAGATTTTGTGTTGGGGTTGCCTCGCACTCGTGGCGGAAATGACTCAATTATGGTCATTGTAGACAGATTCTCTAAAATGTCTCATTTCATTGCCTGTAAGAAGACCTTCGACACCCTTAATGTTGCTCTCATGTTCTTTGCTGAAATTGTAGGTCTTCATAGTATTCACCACAGCCTCATTTCGGACATAGACGTGAAATTTATTAACCACTTTTTGAGGAAATTATGGAAGTGCTTGCATACCGAAATTAAACTCAGTTCGGTGTACTATCCCCAAACCGAAGGTCAGACTGAAGTAGTGAATCACACTCTTGGCAATATGCTTAGGTGTCTAGTTCAATACCATCCTAAGATGTGGGATGAACTACTGGGGAAGGCCGAGTTTGCATATAACAGTATGCTGAACCATTCCACGAGAAAATGCCCTGTCAATGTGGTTTACACTAAGCCACCCAATCACACGATTGACATTGTTGTATTGCCGAAGTGGAGCTGAGCAGCTAGCACACTTGCAAACCAGTTTTCCACTATGCTCAAGGATGTCCGCCATAAACTTATAGATTCCAATGCCCACTATAAGAAGGCAACAGACAAGCATCGACGTGCCAAGCTCTTTCAACCTGGGGATCTGGTGATGGTACGATAAAGGCAAGAGCGATTTGCACCGGAGACCTACTCCAAATTGAGTCGCCGGAAGATTAGACCAATACCGACTCTCAGGTAAATTAATGCTAATGCATATGTTGTGGATTAATCAACAGAATTCAACACATTCTCTACATTCAATGTCGCAGATATTTCCACCAATCATCCTCCTGATCAATCTCCTATCAGCATCTCTTCGACGGAATCAGACTCCTTTGACAGTGGGGGAGAATGATGTGGTGCATCATAGTTACCCATAACTATAGTTTATTTTACTACTCTTTAGTTTACCGTTATATGATGTTTGCTCCACTATCTTAGTTACTTCTTTAGGTATTATAATACGGTTTTTCCTTTTGCAATTTTAGTTGTTTTCAGCATGGACAAACCTCATGACAGTAAGCCTTTTACCCTTTATAGGTTAGGAGAGAGATTATCTTGGAAAAATATCATTTACAGTGAAAATCCTGGTTCTCTGGTTAGTGTTTTTCTGATCTAACCTACTTCTTAATTAGTATACAACATCACCTAGTATATCTTACATGTGCATTAAAATTAAGACTGCATGATTTTAAAAGCACCTAAGTGGGTTTAACTAATATTTTTTTTTTTCAAACAGAATTGTAATAAACTTAACCTTATATGAGATTTCAAGTTCATAAACCTCATGCATTCGTTATATTTATGTCCGAGTTAGTACCTCATCGATGATTCTTACTTTAGATTTAGGATTCGAGGTTAATGTTCTTTTAAATAACGACATAAATCCTCACATTCCAAAGCATTTTCTCAACGATTGGGATGCAATCCTTTTTTTTAAGTAAAACTGATTAACTTTTAACATAAATTCAATATCAAAATAGAAAATCCAACATAGAATAATTTTGAGTATCTTTGAATTTATCATAATCAAATACTCCTACTTTTTCCTCATTTAGCTTCTCTATGAAATCAATTATAAAGGTCATCCAATCGTCATTTAATTTCTAATTTCAAATCATTAAAATCAAGTTAGCCAATATTTTAGAAAGAGAATGTAAACCACTATTTTAATCAAAAAAAATTCTTGAGGGTCATATACTCTTGGAATGTAATTAACTATAGCAATTTGCCTTTATAAGGAAACTGCACCCCATACCAACTGTATAAGAAAAACCCTCTCAGAACATTAAAATTTTATAAATAACTTTTATTATTAAGTCCACAGTTAAATAACAATTTTATATTTCAATATAATAAATTATTTTCTCCGATTACAAAAGAGTTTCAAATCTATTGATGAAAAAATCTCCATCACAAAACCTATATACACGGGTTTAAGAGGTCTAATTCAAAATCTATAGTAGTTAAGATTAATTAAAGAAAAAATCTAGCCCAGTTCAAGTCAGCAAGATAGCCCTTAGTGCCTAATTTGACAGAAAATATTATGCCAATAAATAGAGCTAGGGTATTGAGTCAAATAGTCCATGCTGCTATTTATTTATTTATTTATTTTTTTTTTTTTGGACAGGGAGTATCGGCCTTCGGCCACTAATCTCCCCGGTCGACCTAGCGGACAACCCACCCCATACTCATCCGGGCCAACACTTAAGGCTTTTCACGAATTGCGCAATTGTTACGGAGAAGATATGGAACATATAATAAATGTGTGAACACACAGGTGCAAATGAAAACATAACACACAGGTGCATGGGCCATGATCTCAAGGCTCAGATTTAAGAGGTTAAATTGAAAATTTACTGTAGTTCTAAGATTGATTAAAGAAAACCCCTAGAGAAGAATTGTTATTATTAGCTTTGACATATATTTTTCCTTCCGAATAAATCTACATTAATTTTATCAACATCTTCTTGGTATATCATTTACCTTTGTGTATCCTCAAATCATCTTAAGTTAATTTTCAACTATATTATCTTCAATCTATGCTACTTCAAATATTTCACTACAATATAATTATTTATTACTCTATCCCTCTTAGAAATAGAACATATCCAAATTTTCATTCTTATTTGTTAACATTCAACTCACTAACAATGAACTTTTTGTTTGCAAACACTTTCATCCAAATTGCATGGCTAGTCTAATCGGATATTTATTAAACAAAATATCAATGATATTCTCTTATTGCATTGCATAACCAAGTCACTTATTCATTCTAAATTACTAACCACTCAAGCATAAGCTTAAGTTAGCGGGTCTGAATATAGGGCATAGTTATTGTTACATTCTATTAATAAATAATTTTATGAGTGATTGCTTGATAAGATTCATATCCCAACTTGTAGCTTATTAAGCTATTTTTTGCTATTTTATCTAAAAGATAGAAGGATTACCATTCATAAAAAAGGTCATGATCAATATTGTTGATAGACAATTTTAGGACTATGATAAATTGAATAGATACAGACATGCATTAAGAAAAAATAAGTTGCATAATTGACTTTTGTACTTCAGCATAAAAACAAGAAAAAAATAGAAATCTAAAAAACTAATTGAACTAATAAGCGGGCATAGCAAAGCAGGAGACAAAACAGAGCATACCAGCACTAGAAAAAGTGATGAATCCAATTCCACGGTGCCCTTTTGAACCTTGCTCCTGTAGAAAAGTATAAAACAAAAGATTTGACTAGCAGATGATCTTCTATTTTAAGCTGACTAAAAAAGATACCAAGTGGTGTTATGCTAATCAATATTGTATATAAAATAACGGTCTCAAATATATTGAGAATAATCATCAACTGCCATAGTAAATAAGCATCCAAATATGAACTTTTATTAAACATAGCCCCCATGTTATCACAGCAAACTAGAGATGTAGATTTTACTCACGTATCAAAGAGAAAATACGATAAGATTTTAGATTGTATTGAGTTCAGATCGAAGCAAACTTTCCAACTAATGAGCCAAGATCAGCATGGATCAATCATGAATTGAGCTAGCTAAGGTCGAATCAAGCTAGTATGATATTGAAGTAGAATGTATGTGTACCTATAATAATATGTATGTATTAAGGTTGGAATAAGAATATGTCATATGAGATTAACAATCACAGAAATCATATCAAATTTTCAAATCGCATTGATTTAATGAGCCATCTTTAGCTCAAATCTAAATTGGATAGAACTAGATTACAACCCGACAGAGCTTGCCTCAATGTCTGATCAAATTAGTTTAAGCCAATCTTCAGCTAGAGTCAGGTAAGCAAGGGATCATACCATTAACAACCCTGCTGCAAACAATGGTGTTAGTTTCTACAACTTGAAAATTGATTAGGGCAAATGGATATCAAACCCCCCTGAAAATTTTTTGGCACCTTATCCTATAGCTGAAACCATCCAAAAATGCACCACAAGACTAGATATTCAAGATATGAAAAACATAAACAATTGCAAATTATTTTCAATACCAAAAAAAAAAAATAAGAATCGAATCACATCAATTTTCTCGATATTCTAAAAGTATCAAGCTATAACTATGAATATCCTACCACCAATCAGTCCAAAAAATTTTTGGGATTGTCAACACTGTTCATCCTACAAACTATAAGTAACAAAATTTGCATGCATCTCCTATTCATGATTATTAGTGTTTTTGAAGCACAAAGCATAATTGCATGCACAAGGTGTCCTTTTGGCTTCAATATGCAAAACAAAAAAGAGAAGTGGTGCTTTCACTAACTAGAACGTTTAAAGTTGTATTATTTATACATGTATTACATGTAGATAATAATTATTTAATTAAACAAACTTAAATTATATCAGGTAATAACTTTTCAGCAAATATAACGATAACTTCAATAATAGCAACTTTTAGCAATTCTAAAGCAAAAAAAATTAAAGATATAAATGATACAAATAATAATATGATATAAGAGTGCTTAAAAATTAAGAATATACTGGTGAATTAAGTTACCAGTAATAGTCAGAGAGGCAGAGACATCGTGAAGCAAAAGAGTGTGAAGATTAGACATTAAAAAGCATTATAAAAAAGAAGCTTGTGAGTGGAAAGCTATAAAGGCTAGTAACAGTAACTAGTAAAAAGCATGTAAGAGCTAGCAAGGGAGTGAGCATATTGAGAAGTGACTAGTTCTGCCAGGAGAGAACGAAAAACTAATGACTAACTCTATGAGAAAAAGAGAGATGAAGAAAACTATCCTGCCTAATTATTATGGCAAATACTAACCCAATTATGAAATATGAACTAAGGTTTCACTCTAAGCAGGAGTAAAGAACCAATGTTTAAAATTGTGTATTCGCCTATTCGGGTATTGAGGCGTTTTTCATTCGTGAGGCGAGGCGTAAGCCTCAAGGCGTTTTGAGGCATAAGCCTCAAAATCAAAAGATTGCGTAAACATAAAATGATAAATTTTTTATATACTAATGAGTGAATAATATAAAACATAAAAAAACATAAGATATGAAGTGAAATCAAAATATCCCAATAATAAGACAACATGAAATGTTGTTCAACTCAAAATTCTATCTTTTCCAAATCCCAGTAATCTTTTCATTAACATATAATTCCAATTTCCAAAAATAAATAGCAATGACATATCATATAAGAACTCATAAGTCATCAGCACTGTCATCACTAAGGGGTTCTTCATTTGAATTATCATTATGGTGAATGGCTCTCTCCCCTTCCTCCTCTCCTATAGAGTACAATGTCGGGCATTTACTTCAAGATTTATGTGAGTTTTAATATATATAACGTGAGGCGTAAGCCTCATGCCAGTGAGGCGAGGCGGGCCTCAACCAAGTTGAGGCGCAAGCCTCATAAAAAGGACTTGAGGCGTAAGCATCGAGGCGTTTTTTACTGGAATTGCGCAAAGGCGAGCCTCATATTGCGCAATTTTAAACCATGTAAAGAACTAAATGCTACAGTACAACAAGAAACAGTGCAATACATGTGCTTCGCTGCATTCTTGGACGTTATAGACAAGTGATGCGCAAAGTCAGTGTATCACTTTGCTCCACTCCTAAAATGCAATTTAAACAATAATGATAGGATTAGCCCAAATTTCGTAATTGGCCCCACTATGGTAATTTGATGGAAAGCATTGTACAAAATATATTATTGTTGACATGATAATCACAAATTTTCAAATGAATATAAAATTGTCTTAATTAAATTACCGAATAGAAATAAGTTAACAATTTAATTACAAATTTGGTAAGGAATTACTCTTACGTTAAAATTCATACCAAGTTTTGATTTTGATTTTCCACCGTATTGACTTAGAAGACTAATTAGAGATGCGTGAAATATTTGTTGAGCATGTTGCTTTACTGTAGTTAAGGAATTTCCAAATAGTCATATGGGCTTGCTGGGTAGGTTTTGAAAGAAATACTTGAAGGGGGGGAGAGAGAGAGAGAGAGAGAGAGATAACAAAAAATAGAAGAAAAAGAAAGAAAATGCTATAATCTTAAATTTGTGACAGTAGTAAATTGTTAAGACATGTTGCAACCACAATGGTGCTAAAATATGTGTGGTGGTGAGCTTATTAAGCAAAGCACTTGCATGAGGAAGTGTGGTGATGTTATTTATAATATAAATAAAAAGGGGATTTACATACATGCCACTTTATAACACTCATATTACATATTTAACACCCTAAACTTAAATATTACATTTCTACCACCCAGATACTAATTTAACAGTAGAATTACCACTCCGTCTCCACCAACCTTTACTCCGTCTCTTCCTGCAGAAAGCCTTAACCACGCAAACTGCTCATGTGGCCTTCCAGCGAAATGCAACCTCCTTGCTTGCTCTTCCCGGGAAGTCCTCTGTTTGCTTTCTCTTTCTACCACATGCTAAGATCCCTATAGATGAACACCCGCTAAGATTTGCTCCTCTCACGAGCTGTCATTCCTATGATTTAGGTATTTTTCGTTTCATTTACTTGTTGTCGAAAGTCAAGTCATTTCGTTTCCAATAAAAGCAGCAACAGTTTGTCTCATCTCCACAAAATTGTGATAGACCACCTATTTTTCCGATAAAAACAACAATTTCTTTCACGCTTGTGGTGGATGCTATTCACACATATTTGCATTGCTTCTATATCTTACGTCTTAACTCTATAAAATTAATCAATCCTCTATTCATCATCAAGTTGCCTCATGATTGTTCTGTACTTTTATTTCTTTTTTCTTTTTGTATCATGAAGGAAGAAAAATAGAGTTAGAAAATGATATATTGCTTTGTTTCCATGAACTATTGCCCACAGCCTTGCCTTAGATAACCTCGGTGAGATGGAGAGCAATACCGAAGCCTCCAAACTCGGTGAACAGAGAGACCACGCAAGGAAGAGGGATTTCTGCTAGAGTACGTAAGAGCTAGAAATGGGAAGTTGTGCAATGCAAAACAGAGAGAGCATGCTCGGAATGGGAAGGAGGTGGGAATGTCTGACGCGCGCGGGAAGAGGGGTTTCAACGGGGAGGAATAACGGAGTGAGAACGGAGTGCTAATTCTGATGTTAAGTTTGTGTTTGAGTGGCATAAATGAAATATTTAAGTTTAGGGTGTTAAATATATAATATGAGTATTATAAAGTGGCATGTATTTAAATCCCCCAAATAAAAATTATTTTTGTTCATCATCTCCCATGTGGTCCTCTTATTTCTATCATAATTAGAATGTTATTCTATCTCCTTAGATTGAGAGATTTGGGCATCTTTTATGGTGAGATTGGGCATAGTTTGGTTTAGGAAAACTGCTTACACCTACAATCTTATGTAGCTTCCTGACAATATATCAATTTCTTTCTTCTCTTTAAAAAATGTAGGCAACTATTTTAGCCGACAACATCATCATCAAGCCTTCATCCCGCTATGTAGAGTTGGAAACATGAATCCTTTTTTCTCCACTGTGTTATTAATAGTCAAATTATTACTTAAATTTGATAAGAAAAAGACATTTCTAATACTTTCTCACCAAATCTTTTTAAATATGTTTGTTTTTCTTAGCATAAGTCAAATCCAATACATCTACTCTCCTAACCAGGTCATCGGAAGGCCGACGTTTTATGTGAACAAACCATCTTAAGGAGACTCGCTAATCTTATCTACCATTGGAGCTACTATAGCCTTTTCACGTATATACTCGTTTCGCAGTCTCTAAGAGTAAATCCACTCATCTACTAAGCATCCTCATCTCTACAACACTTAACTTAATTTTATGTTTCTCTTTTAATAGCCAATATTTTGTGCCAAAAATATTGCAAGTCTCGCCACCATTTAAAAGAATTTTCCCCTAAATTTTAAGGGGTACTTTTCTATCACAGAATAGGCCCGATGCATTCCTCCACTTCAACCATCCAACTTAAATTTCACTAAAAAAATCCCAACCTATTTCACGATTACTTTGAACAATAGATTTGTGATATCTAAAACGTGAACTCTTTTTAATGACTTAATATCCCAAAATAAAAATCCCCCCACTAGATTTATTACTACTAAAATTAGACTTCATGTATTCAGTTTTATATCTACTCAAGCGAAAGTCTTTAGACTCTAAGGTTGACCTCCTTAATTCATCCATGACTATATCAAAAAGATATGAGGCTTAAAGCTCATCCTTTATGTAATCCAACTGAAATAGGAAAATAATTAGTCAAACCACCATGTGTTTGAACACTAGTAATGACACATGCATACATATCCTTAATGACTTGAATATAAGCATTATTATCTCATTTCTTTTCTAGAACTTTCTAAAGCATTTCTCTTGGAACATTATCACATGTTTTCTCTAAATAAATAAATATCATATGAAGATCCATCTTATTCTTTCT
Organism: Dendrobium officinale; assembly: GCA_019514585.1. NCBI lineage: Eukaryota > Viridiplantae > Streptophyta > Magnoliopsida > Asparagales > Orchidaceae > Dendrobium > Dendrobium officinale. Next base: position 9,103,215 of record CM033686.1, read on the forward strand.
ACACCTCACCATCAAACTTCTCAATAAAAGTATAACTTCCATAGTAGACCTATCCGGCATAAATCCAAATTGATTTTGAGAAACCCTTAACCTATACTCAATAACTCTCTCCCATATGACACATGAACATAAATTCCTATATAATTCAAACACTCTTGTGCATGACCTTTCTTAAAAATAGGATCCAACACACTCCACTCATCTGGCATCTTTTTTGTCTTCAAAATAATATTAAAAAGTTTAGCAAGATAAAAAATTCATTTATCTCCTAATCATTTTCACATCTATATTGGAATATCATAAGGTTCAACAATTTTTCCACACTTTATTTTATTTAAAGTCTCTCTAACTTTGGTTTTACTAATATGTTGATAAAAATAAAAATATCTATTTTTCTTGGGTTGCTAAGGTCACTAAAGTCAATCTTATTCTCATAATCTTTATTTAAAGGCTTATATCGAAATATCTCATCTCCCAATATAGGCAACTATTTTTGTTGAACAATGTAAATCTTAATGCCTTTTACTTGTCTTGATCTCTTTATTAATACTTTGTTAATTCATCGAATTAGTTCTCAATAGGGCCTTCTGCATAAGAAAGTAGATTTTTCCAAAAAAAATCATATCAAGTGCTAATGAGAAGAAGCAATTGGAAGAATTCTCTCAACAATATAGTTATATTTGGTGAATAAGGTCTTGACAAAAGTCTTGGAGAAAATAATTGTGAAGAGTTTCTATTCCCAGTCAAAAAATCTTCATACACGACTTGTCTCTAATAAATTTCATTAGACGCAAATATTGTATTTTCTACACAAGTAAGAAGGAATTACTAAAAAAATCACATATTAATAAGCTTAACTCCTTTGTCAAAAATTTGAGGAATATAGATGTGCTGGTTCATGATGAGAATCAAGTCTTGTTACACTTGTGCTCTTTACATTTAACTTAAAAGAATTGAATGATACTATGTTGTATTGTAAAAAAAAAAATTCACTTACAAGATGTTAAAGAATTCTTAAGATGTGATTTCTAAGTCTGAGGGCACGAGATGAAAAGCAAGTTGAGGAATTATTAATCATATAAAGATTTTTTAAGAATGGGCTACCTTTATGCATTGTAAAAGTAAGTCTCATAATAAGTTTAAAAATGTTGCTTGCATCAATTATAAGAAGAAATAGCAAGAGAGAGATTTTCACAGTTTGTAAAAGGAGCAGTATACCAGCAAAAACCACAAAGAGCATGGCTCACGAATAACGACTTCTGAACCAGTTATTTATATGAATATTGTAGAAGATTAATTACTTCTCTCTAAGGAAAATGTTATGCAAAAAAAATTATCTATCTTTTGATGGATTTGGAAGATATTAGAGTTGTATTGCATAATTGTTTCCATCATTCCCAAATAGGAATCCAACTCCACATAATTCAAAGAGTCTTGTTCTATTTGTTTTCTCTCCCCTCCTTTCATTGATGAATTTAGGCCTATTTATACAATTAAATGCACTATCGAAGATTAAATTATCACCCTTTGCATGATTTCAAGAAGGAGCACTATTATTAAAATTAATTATGGGATTTAATGTCTTTAATAAGTTGGGTATGATGGAGAATGTTAGTCATTTCAAGAGTTTTAGAAAACTTCATGGGTAGGTTTCTATTGGCAAATTAATGCTCATTAGGACAACAATGATGCTATCGAGCCAAACTAAGATTTGAATTGAGGTTGTGGAAAAGCTTGACTTGTATAAAAAGGACTCCAAGTTTTAGTCTATCAGATTAGCATAAGTTATCAACGGAATATGCATTGAATTTTATAAAACCAATTCAGTGGTGAATTCTTTGAGTTCATAGTCAAAGATGAAGAGGAAGTTGCAATCCGAGAAAAAGAGAGATTGATGCAGAAATCAGCAAAGACGTGAGAAAATTCATCTCAACAAACCAACTGCAAGAAAAAGGGAAAAAAAGGAGATTTCCTCTATTTCCTCCATCAAACCCTTGACATTGGGGACACTTATTGTTTTTTTTTTTTTTCAAAACCATATCAGCAACACCGAAGCTTTAGACCATGAAACTCTAATACAATACAGGAAAACTATAACCTGCCACTGTCATCTGCAACAGAGATGTTTGGAAACAAATTCCTCTAAGAGTGTTGACTCTACAAGAGGCAATTCGGGTGGTGTGGGACACATACATATGCAGAGGAGGAGAAGTATTCTGCAATGAGTCGTCGTCTTTTGCATAAGATGAAGACCCAAGTAATATTCTACTACAAGCTTGAATAGGAATAATGAACCTTTTTAATCAAGTTTTAAAAAAGGGGGTTTCAGCCTAAAGCTCGGGGAGCTCATTCAAACATTTTAATTACACTCCAAAGTTCGCTAGCCATGCAACCTCATGCACAGACTGGCCCAATTGACCCCCATAGCTGATGCTTCGTGTTGGGTACTAACCAATATAGAATTAAAGAAATCAGAACAAAACAAGTCAGAGAAAAGGTCCAGGAACTTTCTGAGTGTCATTGTCACTTTTGTTTGAGCTATATTTGTGTACCTGTTTTAAGGAAGGTTTTGGGAGACCTGTTTTGTTCATGGTTTGGCAAATTGAATTGGTGAGGTGTCTAAACTGTGTTCGGTAAACTAACTGGACAGCAAAAGCATTAAATAAGAGCCAATAATTGTGGTGGGAGTTCCTAAGTCAAGCATATTAACGTAAACAAGTTACTTAACTCTCCTTTTTTCTTATTTCATTTATATCTTTGACAAGCATGCTTCTTTAATCCTTTGGAAGATATGCAATCCTAGAAACCATTGAGCACTGAAAAAGATATAGCAGGTAGGAGTCGATCCTCAACACAAATTGTTCCATCTCGGCATTACATTTGAGTAGCAATTGGGTAAGGTTTGCTACAGCTACATAAAACATTTTAGGCTGGATTGTAATGAGATACAAAATATTGTGACATGCTCCACTAAGTAGGCAAACCTTTAGCAAGGTTACCCTCATCAGCCCCAAGTGCCAGGAAATGATTCATGCTAGATAAAATCTTAGCAGGCACATGTGCATGAATAAAACTTGTTTATAATGAAAAAGAAGCATATGTAATATCAAGACGCGTCCTTTGAATAAACAATTACATAACTACTACTCACCTTTGGCATATATAAGTCTGTTATCTCTCCATATGTTTCAAAATAACTGCAAAATTTTCCATTGCACAGGGTTAATTTTCGTGGTATTTGAAACACAATGTCACAGACTCACAAACATCCATTACCACCAAAAAAACTTAAAACCTGCAATTGTTAGAAAATATTTACCTTCGGAACATTGACTCTGTGACTGAATGTGGAATTCTGGCCACAAAAATTCGAGTAGATTTCTTAACAGGTGCCCTCATTTCTTCCTGTAAAGTTAATTAAGAATGGCAACGTACCAAGACCAAGCAAAACAATTTAGTTAACTAGAAATCAACTTTTATCATTGCCCTTAGATGGAAAAACTCTGAATGAAAGAAAAAAACTCATTCTAACATCCTAGCTTCACCTTCGGAGTAGCAATCTTTACTTCAAGAGTTCTATTTCCAAGGACATGATCACTTTCAAGTGCATTCTGCAAAATAAAAGCATAAGCTTGTAAAAGAATTCTTGATTCATTATTAATAGACTTATAAATTATGTTGTGGGACAATTCAAAAGGAGATCAAAATTGAGGTAGAAATAATAATGATCTAGTTTCAACACAAAAGATTAAACTTAAGGGAGCAATTTGGCATTTCTGTACAACAATTTTTTTAGCAATCCAATGTATAGGATTAAACTCAAAACTTAACAAATAATCTCCCGCTCACAACATATCACTCCATCTCAGCCGTCGCAGTCTCTCATATAAAAGCTTTATTAAGTATCATGCATCAAAAGCTCACTCAACAACTTTGTTCAATCATGGGAGCCACACTCCTAAACTTCGCTCAATCACAATAGAATCAACTAAAGAACAATGGAAGCCAAAGACCACAACAACCACTTGTCGAAGAGTGAACCAAAATGGGTAAATTTGGAATAGATACAAAAATGGTTGGACATATTTTCAACCAAAAAAACTTAAGGGTAAGCGCCAATCACTTGCTATTCTTATACCAATACTTTATCAACTATCTAATGAGGACTAAACACAACACTTCGTGTGCTCTAACTAGTAATTCAGATGACATAAAGTAAATCAAAAGATAAACTATGCCTAAATAACTAAATGATTGAAAGTGAAGAAGCTGAAGGATAGGCAATACATTTACATTGAATAAAATGAGCGACACATTGCAAGAAGAAAAACAATGACAAATAAAAAAATAAAAACATTTGATCCATCTTTATAAAAACTATCAATAATTTCTTTAAAAAACCTACAATAAAGTGAACAGACTTAGAGCATGAAAGTGGAAAGAGAACACCAATTTACACAAGTATAAGTTCGTAAAAGAGAAATAAATCAAGATTTAGGTTGTTTGAGGCTAATGATGATGATGCCAAGAAAGATTATAAAAGTTCAGACTCATGTAGATGGAGAAGGCCCGAGGATATTATCATATCAGCTGCAGCAAACAGCCACCACTGTCATATCCTACTATTGAGGAACAACGGCATGAATTTCAATTCAACATTTTATTAAAACATTCATCTCGACTCTTTTTTTATTTTATACCAATTCCTCTCCCAAAACAATATGTAAAGAAACAATTATACTGCCTCAAAACTACGAATCTGTGTTTCCAAGCAACAAGGATGGTGACTAAAAAATTTAGGTAAGTAAACTTCATAGAAAGCATTTTTCCGCATAGATAAGGTACCAAAACTACCTAAATTTACAATCATTGTGATGTTTTTGGATGTAACAGAGGAAGAAGTGAGTATGTAGAACTAGTTCGTAATGCCATCCAACAAGAAATGCTTTAGGGTGTGGTTATATAGGGCAGTCGAGAGTTTCTAAGGCAGATTTATTATAAGATGGACAAAATCAAGCAAAATTTCATGATACAAAACACTTAATTTTCATGAAAATTAAAAACATGAAGACTTTCAATATAGATGATAATTCAATAATTTTCTACCATAATCAATTTCATGACCCTGGTATATACTTTTTGTTGATGATATTCTTCTTGTTGATAAGACTAGAGATGGAGTTGAAGGTAAACTTGAATTATGGAGGTCAACCTTAGAGTCTAAAAAATTTCATTTGAGTAGATCTAAAACTGAATATATAGAGTGTAATTTTAATAGTAATAGATCTAGTGGGGGATTGTGACTTTGGGTGATCAAGTTATTAATAAGAGTATATGTTTTATATATATAATGGTCTATAGTTCAGAGTAATGGTGAAATAGATGGAGATGTTATTAGTAGAATTCAAGTTGGATGGATGAAGTGGAGGAATGCATTGTGCTTGTTGTGTGATAGAAAAGAACCACTCAAACCTAAGGGAAAATTCTATAAGATGCTGGTTAGACCTGCAATGCTTTATGGCGCAGAATGTTGGCCATTAAAAGAGAAGCTTAATATTAAGTTAAGTATTGTAGAGATGAGGATGCTCAGGTGGATGAGTGGCTTTACTCTTAGAGACAAGATACGAAATGAGCATATTCGTGCAAAGGTTGGAGTAGCTCCAGTGCCAGATAAAATTAGAGAGAATAATCTTAGATGGTTTAATCACTTAAAATGATGGCCTTCCGATGACCTGGTTAGGAGAGTAGAAGAAAGGTAGAGGTAGACCTAAAAAGACTTGGTAAGAAAATATTAGAAATGACCTTTTTTTATTAGATTTAAAACTCTTAATATGACATAATGAAGAAAAAAGACTCATGAAGCCAACCCCATGCAGTGTGATAAAGGCTTGATGTTGTTGTTGATGATCGATTTGTAAAAAAACCAAGCACAAAAAATCATGTAGCTGAATGAAAAGCATACATTGTTAAACCCAAATTATATAAAATTTTTTAAATAATAAGTCGATTGATCATTCAAAAAAATAATAAGTTTTATAAAAAGAAAAAATAATATAAGGAAAGAAGTTACTGAATTAAATCTTGCAATTGTACAAAGGAGATAAATTTACTAAATCTCCAAGACTTTCTGATAGGGCATCGGCAGCGATTTCGACAAATGTACCTTCAAAAGATGCCGGAGATCGACGGACACGATCATGATTTGTATTTTCCTCATTTTATGTAGTAGTTTATTTTTATTTTATGCTTTTCCGTTTTTGCCCTTATGGGTATTTGGTAGCTATTGTAGCCTAAGGGGCATTTTAGTCTTTTATTTTTCTTTGTCATTGCGAGGCCTATTTATATGGCCCTTCTCTTGTAATAGTTAGTTTTCTAATTAATGAAAATTATTTGCCACTTATGATCTCTTTGTGAGTTCACCCTCCTCGATCTCTTAGTGAGTTCGCATGAGAAGCTAGATCTCTTTGTGAGTTCTAGATCTTCTTGTTCTACCATTTTTTTTCTTCCTTTATTTCTTGTGATTGATTCGTCGTCGTGGAAATCCGGTTGAAGCATTTGTGAAAAGTGGAATCCACGCTTGAATCCCAAGATTTTCCCCTACTGATTTTGCCCTCTCTTGCTCACTGCCGCCGCCCCTCCCTGATTTGCCCAGGCCGCCGGCCAGCAGCCACCGGCCAGCCCAACCCGCCGGCCAGCCCACCGGCCCTCTTCCCCCCCTTCCTGCCGCTGCCACTTGCCAACAGCCAGCCGCCGGCCAGATTTTGGCCGGCCTCCCCTTTCCCTCTTTGTGGCCTCTTGTTTGAAATACTTCCTAATTGGGAGACTCATCATTAAGAGTAAATTTGAAATTCAAATTAGCCATTAATTTGAATACTAACTGCTCCCTTAATTCATTCTCTCAATTAAATATTATTTAAATCTATTGATTAATTGAAAACCTGAGAGTTAAATTCAGGATTTTGAATTAATCTGTTACTAATCTTGTGGGGCCCACAAACTTTTATTCAAATCCCCTTTTCCTCTCTCCTTGGGCCGGCCACCTCCCACCCCTCTCTCTCCATTTAATTGCACCACTAATTGCAATTAATTCCCTTCCCAATTAATTCCCTAATTCAGATTGTGGGTTTGAATTAATTCCTGTTGGGATAAAATCTGAAATTAATTCAGATTTTAACCCAGAGATTAATTCGATTTTCACATTTATTCCCCCACAGCTGTCCACTCAATCTCCCACCATTTTCCCCTAAGCTTTGTGCCTCCAGAAGAGCCTAAAAGATGTTGTCCAGAAACATCAGATTGCTGTCCAAGGAGTCCAGATCAAGTTGGATGGCTGCCCCCCACCCCGAAGTTGCCAAACTGCTGTTCACGGACAACTAGGAGTGGTGTGCTGCTGCCCGCCATCTTGCAAGCATCTAAACATTCGCATCAAAGCTCTGTATTGCCTTTCCATTGGATTTCAGACTATGACTGTTGGCTATCCTCCACCCAGAAACTGCCAGAATATTGTATCATTGGACGACCGTCATCCGCCACCACTCCGGCCACCTATCCAAGAACGACGATCTTAGGCTCCTTCTTCCTCGGAGTGACCTCGGTTCTAATGTGGAGATTCTTCTTCCGCTAAAGCCTAGACTAGTTGAGCATATGGGCTCCAAAGGTGAAAGTTCTCTTTATGAAATCGTGAATTCTTGTTTATCGTCGTAGCGTACAATTACTCTTTGCGTTCTCTTGAATTGTTTGGTTAATCGGTTTCGCTCTTCTTTGCCTAAGCAAGTTAAAAACTGAGAACTACAAGGATCAATCGTTGCTATAAGTGATAATTTTATTTTGGATTATTTTGTTAAAATTGCTCTCTTTAATTTCTTAAAGTAACTCCATCGCATGTACGTTTCACATCACTTTCTTTTTAAGGAGTGGGGTTATAATGGCAATTAGTAGAAAAAGCAGAAACCTAAAAATTTATAAAAGCAATGAATGCACCAAATTGTATGGCAAATTCAAAAGAATGCACCAAACCATATCGCGAATTCCTTTAAATGTGCCAACCAATTTAGTGCATTAAAGTTGCTTTAATTAAACGTTCCAATCAAGTAAAAAAATTTAATGAGTTAACACACTAGATTGTAACTAATTATTATTTTAAAAAAATAAGTTAAGTTATGAGATTATAATTAATTAGCACTATAAAATTAAAGAAAGTAGAATTAAATGAGTTAGTAATAAAAATTAATAAATTAAAATACTAGATTATAATTAATTAGTAATAAAAATAAATAAATTAGGAGAGTGTATTTTAATTAATTAGTAATATAAATAAATGTTTTGTCGCTTTTAAAATTTAATGAATTAAGAGATTATAATTAGTTAATATATATATTGATATTATTGAGTGAATTTATATTTGAAAGCAATACACTGATATATAAATGATTTTTTAAAATTTAAGAAAAATATTTTTTTTTTTTGTAACCATATCTAAATAGTGAAATTTTAAAAACCAATAATTAGAATGAATAATAGGATAAATTTTAATTGAAAATTATTTACATAAAAATAAATTTATAATCATTATTACATTCAACATAATATATATAATTTTAATTTAGAGCTATTAAAAATAATATAAACACTATTGTGATTATCGAAGGTTAAAGAATTTATCATAAAATAAATTATAAAAATATTATTAATCTGCATTAGTTATTGAAGGTTGAACAATGTTGATGGCATTGAATTCCTGACAAAATTATTGTTTGTAGCATTAGATCATATACTTGTTGTTTAATTGTTCATTAAGATAATTTATTTGTTATTATTGCTAGCAACAACCTGTTACATTAGATGAGCTGTAAAATTATATTGTCTAATCAACTGTTCTTGCAGCAGATGGAATAGATTTTCATAAATAAATCTTTTACTTAAATGTCAATATCTGGTTTCTTCAATCTTTGTTATATAATTGATCCAAGAGCAGGTAAAGTTGAATATTGAGTGGAATTATTTGTATTCGCTTTATTTTACCAAAAACTAGAGTTTCTCAAATTTATATTTTTTTTTTAAATATTGGCCGAGTTTAGAAAAGTCTAGAAACACCCCATAAAAGAATTGTTTGATAATGCAAGCATGCGAATGCAAAAATATATGGCTTAGTCTTCTAATAATCCACTGAAGTAGAAGACATAAATTTTTTAGATGTTGTATTCATGTCTAGACAAATGATATGAATATTTTACTTTCATATTTGCATGTTGAAGTTATGAGAATAGACACCAAGAAGACAAAATACTTCTTAAATGGTTTCAATTAGATATATGTAGAGCATAAATTCTTCAAACACGATGATCATGTGGTTAGCCTTAACTTTATTCAGATGTGTTATCATGAGTTACGATGTGAAGGAGAAGGTGGTTATTAAACTGATATTTAAAGGCTAACAGTAGATCTTAACGATGTTACTTTTTATCATCCATAGGTTTCAAACGAGACATATTTTACTTTGGAACTCTATAAGAATTGAATAAATAAGTAATTGACTCAAAGTAAGATTGAAATTTTTAAATGAAACAAACTGGCAAGACCTTTAGTATGAGTTCGAGTTTTACTTTCACTGTTGTCCAGCTCAAACCCAAATCCAAGCACGTCTGTGTATGTTGCTTACCACCTACTATTTCACATTGTAACCCATGATAATACATATGAATAAAGTGAAGATCAACCACATGATGATTGTGTTTGAAGAACTTTTCCTCTATATATATCCACCCGAAATTAATTAAGAAATCTTGTCTTCTTATTGTCAATTATTATAACTTCAACGTTCAAATATCAAAATAAAGTATCTCAATCATTTGTCCAGACATAAATGCAACATCTAAAAATTTCGTTTATCTTCTCCTTCAACTCTAATGGAATATTAGAAGATCAAACTATACATTCTTGCATTTAAGTGATAGCATTATCGAACAATTTTTTCATAGGGATGCTTCTAGAATTCTTTAAACTCGACCAATGAATTATATATATATATATATATATATATATATATATATATATATATATATATATATATATATATATATATATGAAAAGCTCTTATTTTTTGCAAAACAAACCTAATACAAGAAAATGTTCAATTTTACCTACTCCAATATCACTTATATAGCAAAAATTAAATAAACCAGATATTGAAACTCAAATAAAATATTAATTTAAAAAAATTTATTCCATATACTACAAGAACAATTGATTATACTATAATTTTATAGCTCATCTAATGTGACAGATTGCTGCCAATAATAATAATAAATAAATTATCTCAATGAACAATCAGGAAACAAGTATATGATTCAATACTACAAAAAATAATTTTGTCAGGAATCCATTACCATCAATATTATTCAGCCTCTAATAACAAATATAGATTTATAATATTTTTATTAATTATTTTAAGAAAAAAATTAACCTTTGAAAATTAATAATATTTATATTATTTCTAATAGCTCTAAATTAAAATATATATATATATATATATATATATATATATATATATATATATATATATATATATATATATATATATATATATATATATATATATATATATATATATATATATATAATATATATATATATGTATATATATATGTATGTATATATATGATGTTGAATATAATAATGATTATTAATTTAATTTCATGTTAGTAATTCTCAATTAAATTTGTTATATTATTAATTCTAATTATTAGTTGACTCCGTTTTAAACTTTCATCATTTAGATATGGTCACAAAATAATTTTTTTTTAAATCTTAAATTTAAAAAATTCATTTATATATTGATGTATTCCTTTCAAATATAAGTTCGCTCAAAAATAACTATATATATACATATAGTTCATTATTAATTATTTATAATCACTTAATTCATTAAATTTTAGAAGTGGCAAAACATTAATTTTTATTACTAATTAATAATGATATACTCTCATAATTCATTTATTTTTATTACTAATCAATTATATTTTACAATCTTGATTTATTATTTTTTTAAACTAACTCATTCAATTCTACTCACTTTAATTTTATAATGTTAATTGATTATAATCTTCTAACTTAACTCATTTATTTTAAATAAAAATTAATTACAATCTAGTAGGGTAACTCTTTAATTTTTTACTTGATTGGAATGGCAAATCGAAGCAGCTTCAATGCACCAAATAGTTTGGCGCATTCAAAGGAATGCATCAAATTTGAATGCGTTGAACAATTTGGTGAATTCGCTCCTATTAAAATTTTTCAAGTTTCATGCTACTTCAGTTAATTGCCATTTTAACCTCGCTCCTTAAAATAGGCCTACGAAAAATAAAAATCAAAGAATCCATTAAGTCATAGATGACAAACTTACATCTGAATAGTAGTCACATGATCCACATAAGAGTTGTAAAATCAGCAAAAATAGGACAATTCGCATGGTCAAGATGTGCATTATAAAGCTAAACAAGACATTAAACCTACAGGAATAGAATAATTGGAGGTTCTCCATCAGAGAAGCCCTATCGAGTATATGACAAAAACAAAAAATCCGAGAAAATGAAAAGGATAACTACAGGTGTAGCAAGCCAGTCCATGGACTCAAATAAGAATAGCTACACATTAAAAAATCAAATCCACAAGAATAGAAAATCCAGAGAGAGAAATAAAACTAACTTGACCTTTAGATCATCAATATACATAACTCATAGTAATGTAAAATCATAAGCATGTAATACTGAAATTAAAAGAAAAACATAAAAACAAAACAAATACTACTAAAATAAAACCCAACGTTTAACCTCCAATTTCAACAAGCGACTTTGAGATTTCCATTTCTATCCAACTGGAAGAAATTTGGCTCATTGAATTGCAGAAGTTGATATTTGCAAATCAAATATCGACATAACCATAGCACAAATCTGAGTCATCACATGGAGATCTATCATCAAAAGAATAAAAGTTGCAATTGCTTATTTTAATCTCTCACAAAAATAAGCAATAGATCGACCTTACTGCCTCAAAAACCTCCAAAATCTACACCCGAAGAATCAAAAGTGATGCGTCAACAAAAAATCTGCTTGATCTTGCACAAATCTCGATGTAGTTGTTGAAATGAAAACTTAACAAAATTAATTCTAGGATCATCTAAACAACAATTTCAGCAAACTTATAATTAAACTGAACGTGTCAACAAGACGAACTCAACGACACTAAAAGTGATACAATCAGAGTTCAAATGATGCCAAATCAAGTACTTGACGTACAGTTAAAAACTTTGAGATGTCAATTGATGGACCAAACAATTTTTTAATCTTATGTGCTTGCAGTCAAAATGAGCATCTCAATAAGAGAACTCCAACAAGACTATGATAACTCAACTCTGGGATCATTAAAATATTAAATTTGGCTCACTGAATTGCAGAAATTCACATTTGCAAATCAAATATGGACAAAATCATTGCACAAATCTATCAGTCATGAAATGCCGATCTATAATCAATAAAATCAAACCCACTATTGCTTATTTTAGTCTCTCACAAAAATAAGCAATAAAACGGCCTTGCTGCCTCAAAACCTACACCTAAGAAATCATAAGTGATGCATCAACGAAAAATTTGCTTGATCACATCAATATCAATGCAATTGTTGAAATGAAAACTTAAATAAATTAATTCTAGGACCATCTAAACAACAATTTCAGTAAACTTATACTTAAACTAAACATTTCAATGAGACGAGCACAACTCACTAAAAGTGATATAATTCGACTCTAAATGAGACCAAATCAAGTGCTTGAAATATGATTAAAAACTTTGTGATATTAATTGATGGACCAAACAATCTATGAATCTTGCATGCTTGCAATCAAAATGAGTATCTCAATGAGAGAATAACAAGCTTCCGATCACTCAAGTATGAGATCATTAAAATATTTAAATGCCAAATGAATGGCCAATGATCAAAGGAATCAACACAAGTTTGATGGAGAGTTCTAAATTTTGTGTCAAAATTACCAAAATGTTACTCAAGAAAACTATAATTATACACCCATTATCCACATGAAATGAAGCTTAGGGTATGACTTTAAATTGGAGAGAACTTAGAGATCTAAAGAACTCTAGCGCTCCACCCAACATTTGATGCCACGAACATCATCAATAATTTTCATCTCCAGTCTGTTGTCGCCCTACTTCATCACCTAACCACCATGTTGTCCTCCATGATAATCCCGTGATCAATCACTTTAAACACAGCAAAAAATGGCAAACAACAAACATGATGTTACATGTCAAGTTCAAAATGCCTTGACTACACTTGCAATTACCCAACCATCACCACCTCACAAGATTGACTACTTTGACATGTCTATGACACATAAATTCATAAAAAACCTCTCACATCACTAAATAAATGTTCAATGATGACCAACAAATGCAACATCACAAAAAACAGCTCAACTCTTACCTGTTTCGTAAATCGTATTGCCCCAATGAACCCAATGAATGTCAAAATTACCAAGAATGGACATCCATATTGCCTTACCATGTAAAAGCATTACACAAAATTTACTCATGCACAAAAAGATATAAAATTGAGTTGTGTGAGCGATGAGAATTTCAAAAGAAGTGATCAACATACAAGAACTCATTTCAACATCATCATCATTATTATTACAAAAAGGGGTCAATAACTATCCCTATCAAATTTCCACTCCACATCGCACATCTCTCAGGATTTCTCTAGAACTACATGATCAAATCTCTCTATCTCACCTCCTTTGTACCCATGGACTCCTCTTCTCCTTTTCTTCCATCCAACCTAAAACCCGTTCTCCTCTCACTTCTACCCATATCTCCCTAAACTCTCATCCACTTTCTCTCTCTCTCTTAATCACACGCACTAGTCTTGTCACTACTCTCTCCTGAACTCCCTTCTTCTCCCCATCTGATTTTCTCTGTTCTCTTCTCTCGAGACCATCCTGCCCTTGTCTCCCTACCTCTTCACAATCCACATGAGCCCAACCATCGCTTCTCCTCTTCAAAACCTATCTGAGAAGCAACCAGTGCCATTCTAACTCACTGCAGCTACTAAATAGTCCCAACCATTCCACTCATCAACTGATCTCCTTCTCCAACCCTCGCACTTCTCCCTCACTTCTCCTCACCAACCAACACTGCTAACACTCCACTTGCCCTTGCCCAAAACTTTCGAAACCCTCAATGAAAGGAAACATTAGCTCTCTAAAAGAGGGATTGGTAGGACTAACTACTTGTAAATGAGAAGAGTGCTTGCCAGTGATTATATCTTCTTTCTATCCAAACTTTGACACACTGCCAATTCACTGTCCCTCACCGGCAATCGACCCAACTCTGACAACAACTACCATTTTTTCTCCATAATTCCCTCCCCGTGTCTCTTCCAACACTTGACGTCGCCTTCTACATCCCCTTGCACAACCACTAATCTTGTCTCCTCACAAGTCTCTGACAGCTTCAACCGCACTATCTTTCACATCCGCTTCCTCATTCACACGACCTTAGTAACGACCAAAGTTTTCTTTAGTGATGCAAAGCCTACAACTGAAATCAAAGCACGGCGATGCTATCAATATGCAGGTCAATCAAATCAAGTCAATCAATGGTCAATGAGTCTATGCAATGCGGAAATCCATAGTCAATGAAATCAAGTCTGTACAGCGGAAATCAAATCAGTAGTCAATGCAGTACGGAAATCAATAGTCAATAATCAATACAGCGGTAAAAACATCGATAAATCAATACGCCTCAGCAATCAAATCAGTAAGTGCTTCCAGTCAATATCTATCCATCGTAGCAGTGTCTATCAATCAATACTATCGGTTCAATCAATCGTATCGTCTAGTCAATTCGTTGATCTATATCATTCTTGCAAATCAGTCAATCCAATTATTCAATACGATTTACTCGACATCAATATACAATATTCAATGACACTACGGCAGCAAGAACGATTCAATAATGACGACGTACAATGCTACAATAGGGAAATCATCTCAATCAATAGAGCACTTTTCCAGTCAATATTATCTAGCAGCAGGGAAATCCATAGAACAATCGAATCAACTCAATCAATCAACCTAGCAATTGAAAACAAATCCATACAATGAAATCATCAGGTCAATTGAAATCAATACAATCAGCTCTATAAAAAAATCTATTCTACGATAAATCAAATCCATATGGCAACAATCCATTCAATCAATCAATCGATAATCGGTACGACGAATCAATGTATCAGTGTATCAATAGCATGTCAGGATCTGTCGTATCAATAATATCCATATGTCAATATCATATCCATATCAATGTCGATGTCAATATCTATCAATCGATACAATCTATATCAATGTCGGTGTCAATATCTATGAATCAATACGCAAAATCCATATCAATATCGGTGCCGGTATCTATGAATCAATACAATCCATATCCATAATCCGTAATCCATAAATCAAGTCGATAGAATAAATCGGAAAAACAATACGATAAATCAATTGTAACAAGTCAAATCAATGCAAAATCAATAGTATCAATGAGTCTATACAATATCAATAAATCTATGCCGTCCATGTCCAATGTCAATAATCAATAATCAATAGTATCAATGCTCAATGATCAATCAATGAAATCAATGAATCTGTACGATATAGTAAATCCATAAATCCGTTCAATAATAAAATCAATTCAATAAATCCATCAAGATCAATAAATCGATGCATATCAGGAAATCCATGCGATGCAATATCGTATACATGCAATTCCATACAATGGTCTTACTCGACAAGCACAAACACTAGCTATGATCAATAGTGCTATTGTAGAAATCCATAGTGCTGTTGTAGAATCCATATTGCTGTTGTAGATATCCATACGTTGGTTTCAATCAATAAGAGTCGTCACTCTTTTGCCCGTCGGCCGCCCGTCGGCCGCCCGTCAGCATATAAAACTCCTTATGACTCCCAATCGTTATATCGATAATCTATGGTTTAAAGGAAAGCCCGTCGGCCCACCATCCTGTACAGGTCAATATCAATCTCCAACCAACGTTCAACCAGGTTCCCACTTGTCTTTCAGTATCAATCAATTCAATCAATAGTCAATGCAATAAGCAATATTAAAGAAATCTAGAATAATCATATCAATAGTCATACGCATATCAATTCAATCTATCAATTTCAGAAAAATCAGAAATCATACGAAAACCGGGCAGAGTAACGACAGTCTATCAAATTTACACAAAAATCCTGCAAAAAACACAAATTCCAAATTTCTCCAAATTACAGTAGAATATCCACGACATCAATACAAGAATATTGTTCTATAGAATCCAAATCAAATCAAGTCCTGATATTTTTCTATTCAATTAAAATCGCGTAGAATCAATTCCGACCGGTAAAATCGTCGTAGGAAATACTCAAATCGTGTACAATAGTCATATCTATAACATACCAAAAGTTGTGCGGTGAAAGTTGTGTCAAATCGAAATCAGGTCAAAAGTTCGACTACGAAAACACAAAACAATGCACAACTCGGTCAAAACTCAATATCTCTGAAAACAGAAATAGGATTCGGAGTCCTTACCACGAGATCTTCACTTTTCCCAACAGCGGCTTCGGACGAAAAGCGCTCCGCGGCCTCCGAAACCAAGCTTTTCCTCTTTTCCCTTTCTCTTTCTCTCTCCTCAAATCAGATATTTTGTTTAAAAATGATTTTCTCTCTCATCAAAACGAACTGATTTTCTTATATCATTAGGCTGATCGGCCCGGCCGATCGCCAAATCGTCCCGGGACGATTAGACCAAAATCGATCGTCCTGGACGGTTCCCAGAACTATTCTCAGGACGATATTTTGAAAAGTACAGATCGGCCTGGACGATCTCAATATCGTCCCGGACGATCCTGGGAGGAAAATCCAATCTAGAGAGAAACAGTAAGGGAACGAGGTCTCACAGAACCATGCCTGCCTTTGTGCGTACCCTAGCTACCTAAAACAAACCGAACTGAGTCGTTTTAAGACTCAGCTTGGCCCGATTATTTAATCGGGAAGACTTGTTCAAAAAAAATCCTCTTTCGACCTTTATTATCGAACAAGAAAATTATAGGAAGCCTTCATTGCTATCCAATGTGAGAAATTAACTCCTCTCAAAACATTGATCAAACTGAGGAATTGATGGCACCAAGGACGAGGTGACCTTCAAAGCATGCAACCTTCCTATCGTCTAAAATGAAAAGAACTATTGATGCTATCGAATATTCTGTAATTTTATTTATATTGAACATTAGTATGTTTTTTATGTTCTTTTCTTTTTTTTTAGTTATCCAATGATGGGAAAGCATCCAATGATCATGGTAGGTTGTGCTTGGAGCTTGGTAGACATTTGGTTTGCTGGCTCGATTGGTCCTTGGCTGCTGCTGGTTCTCGGGTTGGCTTATGGTCCACGGTTTTGGAGCCTATGGTGAGGTGTGGAAGAGGATGATGTTTATTTGCTAGCTCATTAATGATGAACTGAAGTTTTGTAGCTCATTAATGTTCTAAGGTAAGCTCATAAGTTGGATTCATTTTTGGAGTGGTCTTGTCCCTTCCCCTCCCCTTTCTTCTTTAAAATTTGTCCTTATTCCATGGGATTCCGTGGCTATTTTTTGGGCTTCCTGTGCTGGTTGTTTTCCGTGCCATGGCTCCTTGGTTCCCCAGTTGGCTGCTGGTTTTCCATGCTGGGTGGCCTTTTCGTGTCTTTTGGCGCCTGGGTTCTGTGCGGGCCTCTTTGGTTCCGTGGCTACCTCTTCAGGTCCCTGGCTGGGTTGTTTCCTGTGAAGTGTTGGGGGGATTTCCGTGGTTTGTGATGCTTGGATTCCTGTGGGAATTCAATAAATTGGTTGTTTGGTTTCTCCTCTCTTGCCAATAAATATAAGATGTTTTGAGATGGAATGGGAGTTGAATATTGAAAGTAAATTTGTTATAAACCTGCAGTTTCTTGGAAAAGCTTGCGAGCTTGTTCCATTCTCCTTCTCATCTCCTCTAGGAAAGACTTGCAAGTACTTTCCACCCTTCTTCTCGGCTTCTAACCTCTTTCGTCTCTCCGCAAGTTCCACTCCATCTGTATTCTTCTTCTTGAGCTTTGGTGAAGTTTGTTGGCTAATTTGGGAGCATTTGCTGGACGAGTTTGGATTGGACAATTGGACGATCTTGCAGTGGTGGACCATCAGTTTGCTAACCCTAAGCACTTATTTTACTTAACCTACATTTCGATGCATGTGAGGAACCCGCTCTAACGGTTGTCTAAGGATAGCGTTGTTTTTATTTCTTTATTTCTTTGAATTCTCTTTTAATTTTCTTCGTCAGATTTTGAATGTCATAGATGATTACTACTATTTGAATCAAGTTTGGTTTAGTTTCGCCCTTTGTCTCCTTATTTGGTTTTTCCATCTACTGTGCTTACATCAACTACCTAAAGTGGTCTCCATTTGTGAAGACCTACTTGAAGGGGAAAGGGAAAATACATCACCTCCTTGGAGGACCTAAAGGAGATCCTAAATTTGGGGCATGGGATGAAGCAGATTCCATGGTTATGTCAAGGTTGTGGAATTTCATGACTCCAGAAATTAGCGATACATTTATGTTCCTTTCAACTGCAAAGGACATATGGGATGCTGCCAGACAGACCTTCTCCAAAGCTCGTGATGCGGCTTAAATCTTTGAAATTAAAGTCAAAGATGGAAGTACAAAACAGGGGAGTAAGACCGTGACGGAGTATGCCACCCTTCTACAAAATCTGTGGCAGGAACTTGATCACTATAGGTGCATAGAAACTAGATGTCCGGAAGATACTGTGATCCTAAAGAACTTTATTGAAAAAAAATAATTTATGATTTTCTTGCATGACTAAATGCAGAATTTGTCCAAGTTAGGTTCAGATCCTCGGCAAAGAGGAGACGCCATCACTCAATGAAACCATTTCTCTCATCCGCATAGAAGAAAGCCGACGAGGTGTGATGTTAGAACCAAAGGTCGTTGAAAGCTCAGTAATGGTGATGAACAAAGAATCTTCATGGAAGGAGAAAAGTAAAGATTCTTCTAAATTCAAAGACAATAACTCACTTTGGTATAGTTATTGCAAAAAGTCAAGACACACAAAAGAAACGTGCTGGAAAATACATGGAAAACCCACTAGTAAGTAGTGGAATCAAAAAGGTGAAACAAGTAGCATATCGCATGCCAACAACACTACAAGTCAGCCCACCCCAAAAGCACAGTCAAGCCTTGGAGAACTCAATAAAGAAGATATTGATAAACTGAAAAGTCTCCTAATATCCCTTGAAAATCCAAACGCATCTTCCTCACTTGCACTCCCGGGTAAGTTTTCGATTTCTATTAGTTTAAGTGCATCTATAAATCATTTAAAGGAATTATGGATCATTGACTCAGGAGCCACAGACCATATGACCCACTCACCTAACCACTTCATCAACTATACTTCTTGTACAAGCAACAAGAAAATCGTCACTGTCGATGATTCTCTTACCACGGTAGCAGACCAAGGAGACATAACACTATCTCGCTCACCCTAAAATATGTGCTCCACGTATCTCAATTATCCAGAAACCTAATTTCACTCCAAAAATTTACCAATGATCATAATTGTCAAGCGTTATTAAACCCTACCTATTGCTTATTTCAGGACCAGAGATCGGGGAAGAATATTGGACTTGCTAAGGAGAAAGCTGGATTGTATTACTTAAAAAAATTAGACCTATCTAAAAATAGCTGCTCTATGTTATCCTTAGTTGATAAAAATTCCACTATTTGGCTTCATCATTATAGGTTAGGAAACTCATGATGTCCTAAGACATGTATCCACAACTTTTTCAAAAATTAGAAAATAAACATCTTCATTGTGAAACTTGTGAGTTAGCCAAACATAAAAGAACTTTCTTCCCAAATAAAAATGAGAGATGTGATACTCCTTTGTACCTTATTCACAGTGATATATGGGGACCCTCAAAAATCCCCAATATCTCCGGGGCTCGATGGTTTGTATCATTCATAGATGATTGCAATAGAGTCTCTTGGATCTATCTCCTCAAAAATAAATCAGATGTTAGCACCATTCTTCCCATATTTCATACAATGATCCAAAATCAACTTGAGGTGAAAATAAAGAGATTTCCCTCTGATAAGGCCAAAGACTATTTTAACCAAACCATTTTCTCCTAATTCCAAAGTGAAGGGATCATTCACGAGTCCTGCGTTCACACGCCACAACAAAAAGGGCCTTATAGCCTCCACTCGAGCTTTTCTATTCCACTACAATATAAATCCTATTGGGGAGAAGCTCTCCTAACTGCAACTTATCTCATAAATCGACTTCCTTCAACAACCTTGGACTCAAAACACTAATGGAATTTTTGTCCTCATTATACCCCAAATTTTGAACCCATCATAACCTTACACCAAAAATCTTTGGGTGCACAGCCTACGTTCATATCCACAATCAAAATAGAGGAAAACTAGATCCAAGAGCACTTAAATGCATCTTTATTGGTTATTTAACTACACAAAAAGGTTACAAGTGTTATCATCCTCCTACAATAAAAACCTTTATCTTTGTTGCCGTTACTTTTGATGAACAAAGTTCCTACTTTTTCAAACCTCAGCTTCAGGGGGAGACTGAACTTAAGGAAGATGAGGAAAATGAACTAACACCTCTTGACCTTCCTCCATCACCTCAAACCAATCCACCTGAAAATCAGGATAGCGAAACAAAAGACGAAGTTGTCATTAGATTTGGAAGGTATACTCTAGGCGTACAAATTCAGATTATACTCCAAAGCAGATCCAAGAATCTGAACCATCTCCTAGAAACAAGGTAAGCTCACCACTTCCCTTATACCCTATAACCAACTCTATATCCTTCAACAATTTCTAATCTTCACATAAAAATTTCTTGGTTACACTAGAAGATATCCATATTTCTAAATATATTTCTGAGGTCTTATCTGATAAAATTGAAAAAATGTCATAATAAATGAGATGCAGGCTCTAGAAAAGAACAAAAATGGGAAATCATCAATCTACCGACAAGAAAAAAATCGGTTGGATGCAAATGGGTATTCTCCGTAAAGTACAAAGCTGATGGCACACTAGAAAGATATAAGGCAAGACTAGTGGCAAAATGGTACACTCAAACATATGGCATTGACTATTAAGAAACATTTGCACCTATAGCCAAGATGAACACTGCCAGAATACTACTCTCACTAGCAGCGAAGTACAACTGGCATCTGGAACAATTGGATGTGAAAAATGCATTCCTATATGGGGATCTGGAGGAAGAGATATTTATGGAAATACCACCAAGGTTCAAGGAAAAATCTGAATGTGACAAAGTGTGCAGATTAAAAAAGGTCCTATATGGGCTCAAACAATCACCAAGGGCCTGGTTTGGAAGGTTCTCTAAGTTTATGGTCCTTAACGGATATAAACAAAGCCAAGGGGATCATACACTATTCTTTAAACATTCAGACTCTGGGGGAGTCACAATATTGCTAGTGTATGTGGATGATATTATCTTAACTAGAAATAATGTAAAGGAGAAAGAAAGTCTAAGGAAAAGTCTTACCAAGGAATTTGACATCAAAGAACTTGGAAGACTAAAATACTTTCCTGGAATCAAAGTAGCTCACTCCAGCAGAGGAATCTTCATCTCACGATAAAAGTACATTAAAGATCTTCTGAAAGAAACAGGGAAACTAGCCTGTAAGCCAGCACCAACACCAGTACAATATAATCTTAAACTAGGGGAAGCTAGAGAGGATCCAGATGTGGATAAAGGGGCCTACCAGAGACTGGTAGGGAAATTAATTTATCTTTCCCACACTAGACCAAATATAGCATTTGTTATAAGCATGGTCAGTCAGTTTATGCAAAATCCAAAGCTAGTCCACATGCAAGCGGTTGACAGGATATTGCACTACCTTAAAGGAAACTCAGGAAAAGGGATTCTCTTTAAGAGAGATCGAAGAATAACCCTAGAAGTATACACGGATGCTAACTATAAAGGATCACCTGTTGATAGAAGATTTACCTCTGGATACTGCACATTTCTTGGAGGTAACCTAATTACATGGAGAAGCAAGAAACAAAATGTAGTGGCAAGATCTAGTGCAGAAGCAGAATATCAAGTTATGGCTTTGAAAATATGTGAGCTACTATGGATCAAAATAATCTTAGAAGACTTAATGGTTAAGTGGGATGAGTCCATGAAGCTACAATGTGACAACAAATCAATAATCAGCATAGCCCACAATCCAGTCCAGTATGACAAGACCAAGCACATAGAAGTGGACAGACATTTCATTAAAGAAAAACTAAGCAGTGGTCTAGTAAGTATCAACCATGTATCATCAAAGGATCAACTTGCAGACATTCTTACCAAATGATTGGACAGTTCTGCCTTTCTCAGAATGATTGACAAGCTGGAAATGACAGATCCATATTTCCCAGATTGAGGAGTGTTGAAATCCAGTCATTCCCTGTGCAAAGGATCTGACGGTCACAGAGAGCAATCCGTGGGAAGCTCTCATGAATCACATTGAAACACCTTCCATAGATGGGCAGCTGATTTAGGAAGAGTTATATTTCATTATTGTGTGGTTATTTGTTACATTATTAAATATCTTGTATAGATCTATATATAGGGAAGAACTTATGCAATAAACTAAAGCTTTTTCCTTCTTGTACCTCTCAAATTAACAATAACTACTCCTTTGATTTTCATATCTACTAACTACTAAGTCATGAAAAGTTGAAACCAAAAAAACAAAAAAAAGGAAATTCTGCCAACGGTAGAAAAACAATCTACCATTAAAGGTTTCTCCAAGAATATACATATGTCACAAAACCTATTGAAAGGATATAATCTATGAAGTCCATCATCAAATAAGGCACTAAATGTTTTGGATAGAATACGTAAGACACAAATATACTTCCATGGCCAAAGATTCCTAGTTGTAAATGAGGTCTAAATAATGAATCTAACCCCAAACAAGAATTCCTGCTTAACAGAGAAACTAGAGTCACAAGAACAAAGAAGTACATTGAACTTGAACTTCCTATCATTAGTACAAAAAAATTCTCAGAAAAAGAGTAATAAAATAGGCATGTATTAAGGAAATTAAAAACTAAACTCCTACTACAAATATATAATCTGCTAAAAAATTCATCTTTCAATATATTCATCTTCTCACACAATTTGTATTTTTGACAAATGTAGACATTGAGGTTTGCAACCACAGCTTTTTAGATTATTGGTTTATTTTAACTTAAATACAACCAAACAGGCCTTGGATGCCATATAGCTTTGCTTAGCAATCAAAGCAAACTTGATGCCTATAACGAGCTCTGTTTGCATTAAAACAAATGTAGAATAAGCCACCTATCATTGCCATGTTCATTCTTGACAAATTATGTTATTCATAGCCAAACTTTTCTCCACTAATATATATATATATATATTGTTTATACCTTTGTCACATCTTTTTTTTTCAACAGTGTTTTTCTTACCTTTTCTGCCTTAAAATTCATTATTACCATTTCTTCAATGTTCAACAACTGCTTAAACAGCACGAGTTATTATCATCTTGTCATCACTATACCTATGACTTCTGCAAGCAAATACACAAAAGCGCTAAAAAACTTCAAGTAGACATGTTTGTGAACATAAAAGGTACCTCAAAAACTTGGTTACCAGTATTAAATATTGCAAACACGAAAATCCCGACTGATAAATTAAATAAATTAGGGCTGACTGAATTTATGTAAAATATGTGTAACGAAAGCTAAACCTTTGACCAAGAGGGTAAAAAAAAAACAAAAGTTAGGACACCTTAGCTTCACCAAGGAATCCAATATATAAACCCAACATGCAAAGATTCATTTAGATATTAGTATAAAGAAAAGTTGATAATAGTGTGATCACCTTTGCATCGTCTGCTGAGGCAAATGTTACATAACCAAACCCACGAGATCGACCAGTTGACCTTTCCTGTTTCACAAACTTAACATATCTGAAAGAGCATCTACATTGGCTTATGGAATAGAAAAAATTTATAGAACCCCACACAGCTTGGATTTTCAAATAAATTACAGATCAAAAAGCACAAGTAACAATCAGCATATGATATTTCAAGATAAAAGATTAATATAACATTCAAATATAAGAAAATGATAATTATTAAAAAATTCAACTCCAGGGAAAGCTAATTTGAACTTTAATGGTTTTTTAAACTGCCAACGTCTATAATAACAGAAACTCTCAAGTGGAGGTGGTCAAAACTTGCGTAAACTATAAAACTGCACAAAACCAGTAAAATTGACTGGTTTGAGTTGAGCTCAATTTCAGTTTCTAATACCACATGTAGGGGTGTCAATATTTGACATGACCCGAAAATCCAACCTGAACCAAACTCAAAAATTTCGAATTTGGGTCAACCCGTTTGGAAAATGGGTTGGGTTTGGTTTTCAAATTTTGACCCAATTGCGAACTCGAGTCAGGTTCAGGTCAAATCTAAATACTTAAAATCATCCCAAAAATGACCCGTACAATCGCGAGTTTGGGTCAACCCGTTTGAAAAATGGGGTTATGTTTGGTTTTCAAATTTGGACACGATTGCAAACTCGGGTCAAGTTCAGGTGAACCTAAAAACTCGAAATCAACCCAAAAATGACCCGCACAATCACGCTCGAGGTCGTTCGCTCGTCCATCTGCGCTCATCCTTGCGCTCGCACTCACCGCACACTGCATCCCCCGTTGCCCGCTCACCATTTTACCTAGTCGCACTCACCCATCTGCTCGTTAAATCGCAGTTGTGCTCAATCAGGTCAGCGGGCCGAGTCTGATCAACCCGGGTTAGGGATGAGTTTGGTTCGGGTCAAGATTTCTAACCCGTTTGTCTAATCGGATAGGATCAGTTCAAGGCGGATCAATTTCAAGTTGGACATAAACCCGACTCGAAAACCCATTTTAACATCCCTAACTACATGAACCAATAAGCTAGATATGGTATTAGATAAGATTTTGTTACGAAGTATTTTAAAGATGGCCCGTATAACATTTAATTTGTAGGATCTATTGCTTCCCTTTAGAAGTAGCTAGTGGGTTTGATTACTCCCCTTGGGGAAAGTTTATGACTCCCCTTCAGTGGGTATGATTACTCCCCTTGGGGATAGTTTATGACTCCCCTTGGGAATTTGTGTGCATTAATTTAGTTGGAATTTATCATATTTTCGATAGTAGTTGTCTATTGGGCTAACTTTTGAGTGACACACCCTACCACCTGACACTAGTGCTTTCTACCCTAGCTTTTAATAGTTTATTATAATTTTGCTCGTTGTAGTGCTCATAGCTTTCCTACTTCAGCAGTAGCTTTATTAGTACCTGTTTTGCTTTATTAGCACTAATTTTGTTCTGTACCGCACTAGTTTTTCCCTTTAACCCTGCGCTAACTTTCATCTACTTGTTTATTGGTGCTCGTAGCTTGGAGTTGAAAAGGTTGGATCTTGCAGTTGCATAGGGGTTTTGGAGAGCTCACAGGAAGCTGCAACTAAGTCTACTACTAAGAGTCTGAGAGTGTTTTTGAGAGTTTGGAGAGTTTTGCTTGTTTAGAGAGTTGTTTGGTTTGAAAGTCAGTAGCTTGTGCTTATGTTGCATAGTATGAACATTATTATGTTACTATTTAATGCATTTTATTTCAATTTGAATTAATCGCATTAATTAATTAGATTATTAATTAAATAAAATTCAATCAAAATTTACATTTATTTAATTAAAGTTTTAAAATTAACTACCCAACTCATGTATTTTAAAATTATTCGATTAATTTAATTTAGTTATTAATTAAATTTAAATTTTATTTGCTCATTTAATTTGATTGAAGTTTTAATTTTAATTAAAGTTATAATTTTATTAAATTTTAAATTAATTGTTTAAATTAATTATATAAATTTAAATTTTATTGCTTAGAAGAATTTAATTGGTTATTTTTTAAAATTAGTTATTTAATTAAGTTTTTTTAAATAGTTAGTTAATCATTAATTAAAAGATTTGATTTTAATTTTTTAGTTTAATTAATTACTATTTTATTTTAAAATTAACCAATTAAATTTTAATTAATTATTTAAGTAAAATTTTAGTTTATTTAAAATTGGTTAATTAATTAATTAAAATTCTCCCGTTCGACAGTCTCCTCGCATAATTTTGGTAGCCTCCCGGCATCCCCTCATTGCAAGGGGAGGTTAGGGGGGGCACTTTACCTTTTGAGTCGGCTCGACCGGATCAAATCGACAACGAGGGCCTCAGGCGGGGGAGCAAATCGACCCCAGTGTTGGTCTTCGAACATTTTTTGTCATTTTTCCTAGCATTTCAACAACCTTTCGGTTGGGGAAATCACTTGCCCTTTAGGTCCACTTAGTTGGATCAGAACGATAGTGAGGGCTTCAGGGGAGCGAAAAAATCCTGGGATGCGTCTTTAAGCCTCTAATTTAACAATTACAGCATATGTTTTTTTTTTCTTTTAATATTAAAAATAATAATAATAGTAGTTATTATTATTATTAATTATAATTATTTTCATTAATAATAATAATGAAATACAAGAAACCACTCTTCTATCTCACTCATTATTTCAAGAAAACAAATAGTGTGTTTGCTTGAGTAAGATGGACAGGAGGGAGGCTGTTTGGCCTGGCTTTTGTTCGCACAGAGGAGGCATGAAAAGCTCTGGGATTCTTGTCCGCATGAGGGTTCAAACGAGAGGCAGGCGAACAGGATCGGGCAGGCGGACTGCGGTTGTTTGTGCGTGTAGGTACCTGGCGGCCGGATTTGAACGACGGTGAAGTTCGTGTGTTGAGGAGATGGTGTGGCCGGCGAGAATCGAAACAGGGGTCGGGTCGCATTCAATCGAACACATGAGGAGATCAGCGGCTGGGTTTCGCTCGAGAAGCAGGCATCCGGGTCGGAACGGGAAAGGTGGGATACCGTTTGGTCAAGACAGGAAGTCAGGAGCATGGGTTTGATTGGAAGAATCAAGCTCTTCGAACAGGGAATCTGATAGGTGTATGTGGTTGGCTTCCGACATGAGTGCAAGAAATCGAGAGATGAAGGAGGGCGTCGGGATCTCCATAGCGAGAGAAAACTCAAAATACAAGTAAAAGTAATCTTCAATTTTTCGTTTTCCTCATCATTTTATATGAATTGCACAAGCAGTCATTTTGCCCACGACGTGGAGGACGTGTGCAATGTGATTTGGTTCTTTGTCGTCGTGGGTTTTTTTTTTCCTTTGTTTTTTTTTTCTTGAGTGATTACAAATCTTTGTTATTATATACATTATTTTATTTTTTTTATACAAACAAAAGTATTTTCAGGATGGCTTACTTGGACCGAAATACAAGTCGAAGTTAAAATAACGAGAGCGAATGATTAGTGAATTAGTGGAGATGATAGAAATGAGGGAAGTTTGAACAGCAAGGATGGAGAGTGGGAATCATGAGTTCAAAGAGACTAGAAAAAAAATTAGAAGATGCAAATAGATGGTAGATCAAGAAACGATGAAACAAAAAGCTAAAAGGTGGGTACAACATTTAATACCCAATGAACATCATGAAGAACACAAATATCCGCAAAATAATAAAAAGTTATCTAAATAGCAAGGACAAATATGCAAAAATCACTGAATGTCATTGTTGGTATGTATTACATGAATATCAGACAATGATGTATAGTTGTAAAAACTTGGCCAGCATGAATAATTCCTCAAAAGTTAGAACATATTTGAACCAACATCTAACAAATAGTTGGCTTTGAAGTGCAAAAGTGAAACTAGATGGTGCAAACTTGAATTCAAACTAAAAGAACCATAAAATTAACCTGCCTAAGATAACCAAATAGATAAACAAACAGATGAAAGTAAACCTATAAAAGTAATGCCTTCTAAGTAGTATGGTGCTAAAAAAATAAATCCTGCTTAATTCCAACCAATCAAGCAAGGACAACAATAACTCATAAATATATCCACACAACAAAGTTCGGATAGGACAAAGGTCCTAACTTCCACAATGCTTGCTAATATCAAGTTCATGTCACTTGCCTATGAACCTAAATGAAGCATGTCCCGAGCCATCAAGTCTTGTGATTTCTTGTCTGAATTTGGCCATCAAATTTAGATCATGGCATTGGGCTTGAACCATAAGTAAAGATCTAATCATTTATTTAAAATATCAAGCACCAATAATATTATGGCCTAAGGCCTCCATCAATCTATTCATCATTGCAAGTGCATGGTCTAACATATCTCAAAGGTTATGTGGATCGGTTACCCATCCTCCAATTAACTAACGAACTGAATTACTCACATAAAGGGATTATTTGGTCCGACACAAATCTTAGAGAAGTCACGGCTCATCTTTTATGCAATTTTACAATGGTATTAAAGAAACACTCATTTGATATTCTATAAAAAATCTTAAGGGTTAAGGATTTTTTTCCTCCCACGGTCAATTCATAAGAAAATCAATGTTGAATTGATTTCAACTCTTCTTCAAGTTCAATTAAAAATTTTGAGTATAAGAAATCCTTCCTAAGGGCTACAACCCTCAATTAGAGTAAGATGCAAGCACAAGCTACAAGGTAGCCAACTTTTAAAACCTCAACCACCCCACGGCAACTTCCTAGCATATAGGAATGGGGTTGTCGTCTATGGAAAGTATTCTTGCACCATCTCTCAATCCCCACTTTAGCTTTGAAGCGTAACCACCCTTTACCTAGAATCTAGTTCTCTAAGCCCCAGGGATTCCCAATTCCAAAACTCATAACAACAAATTGGGTAAAAATAAATAAGACGTGTTAAAAGGCTCTTAAATTGGACCCCATTACATCTAAGATTTTCAATAGAAATATCTTGCTTCAAATTTACTCATTATAACCAAGAGGAAAATCAATAGTTGAATCATTCACTTACAATTAGCAATTCATACAAGTGTATGTAAAGCATGAGAAAAAGCATTTTAACAATGTGGTAGCGGCCCACCTTTAAATGCTGATCTCAAGCAACTATATCTACCATGAAGATTTTATCAATCAAGGATAACCACCAAAAAATATAATTAGGACGTTAATCCAAGTATTATCACTTCCATATGGGTCAAGGTCACACAAATAAAAAGTGCACTAAAGAAGATCAAATATTTTATTTAGTTAGGTCAACTTAACAACCTCGTGCAATAATTTTAATCTCATTTAGTAAGCTTGCAAGTAGACTAAGTAAGAATACCCATTTATTCCAATTTAATATTAACAATATTTAATCTAATAAATTTCTTTTAGTGCAATGTATATAGGTCTCCCTTAATGGAGGCATCCCTGTTGAGGCTCCTGGGCAACAAAATAGACCAAACTCATCTCCCTGGGGTAATCATTGAAGATCTCCCTTAATGGAGGCAACTCCCTAGAAGCTCCTAAGGCACCCTCTAAGGGCCTCCCTCAAAGATGGCAACTCATTGAGACTCATGGGTGGATATAAGAGTAGCCTCTAAAAACCACCCTTAGAGGAAGTCCTATTGCATCTCATAAGTGGAAAAATTAATAGAACTCCATTTCCTAAGGACGCAACATCTAAAAACCTCCATTGTTATAGGTAGTTTCATAAGGCTTTTAGGCAACAATCAATCAAACTCTATATCCACTGAGAGCAAAGTCTCCAAAGATTTACCTTAGTATAGATTCATAATTGTGAGAGAAAGAGCTAAGTGTCAAACTTACACACATATCCTTGCCTCCGTCATGATTATGACATTGTTTCATTTTGAATTCATAAACATGTGAGGGAGGGATGAAGGCTTACTACAACGCATCATCTAGACTCCAACCTTTGATTACAATGCTACTTCCTCATAACTTTGCAGACATGTGACAAGAATTAAGGACTAAAGGATCGCAAATCATCATCGAACCCCCCTAAGAATAATATCATTTCTATTAAAATTTATATATGCGCATAAGAGGGAGGGGGATGCATGCCTGACCTTCACCACCTCAATTAGCCTCTTATTTACTGAATAATTGATGCAAACTCATGCCTTTGAATAACATAATTCATAAATGGCTTTATCACACCTCAGGTTATAATCAACATAAATTTTCTTGTCGTTTAGCTTAGCAAATGCACAACACAAATATAAGTCTCAATTACTCAGCATGTATGTCCTAATGTAAGATAACAACCAAACTTCGATCAATCCAAAACAACCATATGATGATATATTAATAAAAAACTTCGATTAAATTATTCTTCTAAAAATGTCAAAGAACCATAATGTAAAGTTCTTAAGCTTCGAGCTCAAAGTATATTCCTCTAGCTCAAACACAAAGACTATTTCAAACTTCAAGAACATTCGCTGCATACTTGTAGATGAGTAAGGGCCAGGGACAAGGACAAAGAACTGTAAATGCATCACTTTTTAATCACACTTTTAAGCTTAGAACCCGCACTCATAGATTCATACGCATGTAAACAGGCTAAGAATGTCTTCCATATCCCTAAAAGTGTGAGGGGAAGTGGTTGACAATATCTCAAATGATCAGCTTGAAAAAAATCTTTAGTTTAAAGCTTATCCTCGCATATATGAACCAGGGTTAACAATATGTTTGGAGAATTTGAAAAAATAATAAAAATAAACAAAGCGGGCTTAATTACAAACCCCTAAACATCTATTAAAAAAAGTAAAAGATTTACAAAAAATAAAGTATATATATTTATACAAATAATACAATAAGGTGATAATTTTTACATTGCTTAAAGCACTAATTACCATTTCTTGGGTGGTGGGACACCAACACTGAATAAACTGTTAAAATACTTTTAGGAGGCAAAACTACCTTCAAGTGGAGAAAATATTGCCTTCAACACAAGCTTAAAGCCAGCACACGCTAGTTGTGCAGGCTCAAGCACCTTAATCAAGTGCAGCCTAAGCTAGGTAGACCTAAAAACCACATGAATAATCAATCCATTCTCCCAAGATGCGCTAGAAAAATTGCATAAGAATGATGACAAAGATGAAATTAAAGTCATTAAAACTCAAACAAAAGACGCAAAAATTGTTGGCTTCGGAGAGATTATTTAATCCATGTATACAACTGAACAATAAATAGGAATACATAATTTTTTTTCGCAACTATTCATGTTTTAAGAGAATAATTAAGAACCAAATAGCAAAGTAAGAACAGAATGTACCAAAGAACCTGGCGTAATTTTCCAAATTCACACTAATAGAATTTTTTTTGGGGACCTCAAACTTGCCTTAAGCATTATAACGATTGTCTACAACACCATGGCTTTAGAAAATTCAAACGCTTCACCAAAGAGAAATATTCTCTTAATTTATTTTATTCCTATATTTTTCCTTTTTTTTCTCCTCACTCTCTTATCTTCCTTCAAAAGCACCTCAATCATCCTGTTTCTTCCAATGGCAAGAGGAAAAATTCACATCAATGGGCCTTGTCTAAGTCCCCTATTCAAAGAAGTTAATAAAGTGAAAATTCATAATAAATAAGGTTCAAAGAATTTTGAATATAAACCATAATAGGAATTTAGTAGTAAATTCACAGAAACCTTAGAATCTATAATTCTCTATAAAAATCACCTCTTTTCCATTTATGCTTATCTTGTAAAGGGAAAAATTACTCCATATGTTAACAATCTCCCACTCTGAAAGCAAATTTTTAATGTGAGGACTTGAAGTTAAATCTATGCAGAATCACATCAATCGCCCATTGAAATTACTTGAGGCTCACTTAATTCGTGGCGACAATCATTGTGTCAGCTGAGTTCTTGGATCATTTTATTTTGCTTAATAATGGGGAATCATCTTCCAAGAGACCTCAAATAAAATGATGTGTAAATTGCACATGCTTTGTCTAGGAATGAAATGCTACAATGTTTGTTGGATGTATGGCACTTTGGATATCATAAAAAGGAGCATTGGCATATTGCTCTTTCCCATCTTTTTCCATACATGCTTCAGCTAAATCATCTATTTACTAATCTCAATAGCTATAACATATTATACTTTTATGTTTCACAAGGAAAAAAAATTCTTTAATTGTAATACCCTATAGATATCAATATCAACCAAAATATAAATGGATTATATTGTTCTTCTTCCAATATCGAAATTAATACACAAATCAACATCTATAAAGCATGGTAGTTTCATATCACCCTTTACCAAATACTAGAGATGTGTTGATAGTGGCTTTCAAGTATGGTTGAATCCACTTAACTGCCTCTCAATATACATTTTTTTTAGTTTAACATGTACTTTATAGCTCCCATTACATGACCATAAATTAGGTCTAATGCACACCATAACATGCATTACAAAACTACCTGAAGAAGCACAAAAATCATATGTTTTATCTCCTCATTAATTTCAAATTTTTTGAGTTTAAAGTCACTAGTAGGAATAGACATTAAATATGTATTGCAAATTCTCAATATAATCAATTTAAGATGGCTTCAACTATTCAACATATCAGAAAATTTACCACAAGCAATTCTCAACCAAAGAATTTTCTTTACCTCTCCCAAATCTTTCATGTCAAACTCTTTTGATAATTGTCCTTCAATTTATCGATCTCATAAAACTTGCTTCCATAATCAACATGACATCCACATAAATGCAAGTTGAAACAACTCTTACGAACATCTTTGATGCAGCAACTCCTTCCATCTAGATTAACCGTCAATGTAGTCTTATTGACATTTTTTATTTAACATCAACATCACCCACAATACAGAAAGACTCGTCATTGACAAGATATAACCTATCCCATAATTTTCTACAGAATAATGAGATATGAGCTTTTAAATGAAATTACGTGAGAAGATGCCCATAAGTCCATAATATAAGATTCCACGGAACTATCAGCATTGAGACTTAGTACATAATGAATCTCCCTAACAACATTCACCGACCCTTTTTTTATGGTTCAAACTTTGTTCACCTTTCTTTTGTAGGTAATCGCTTCTCATATTCTCAATATTTTAATATCACTAGCATGTGCTGATATGACCTTATGAACAAATTTATCCTTTGATTGAAATGTTGACTTTTTCCTTAAATTTTGGATCTCCCCTAATTATAACTTTTTTATAATTCTTTCCTACTATTAATAAAGTAACTTCCCAAAAAATTCTCATCTCAAAATGTCCTCACTTAAGATTTAATCAAAAAAATCACTAAATTTAAGTTTCATAGACCCATATGAGTGTCGACAACAAGCAAAGCTTTTCCCCAGCTCTCTAAAAGTGATGTCAACAAATTCAAGGCATAAACTTCATCATCAAAGTTAACATCAATCAAACACAAGTAATTTAAGATCAAATTAAAATTCAATAACATGTCTAACTACATAAACACCTATTATCCTTACATTAAATAATTCATATTATAAATACCTTGATTAATATCAATGACTTCTCGTGCAAGTTTGATAGTACTTTCGTCACTCTATAAGTAGATTTCTCATATAGTGCATATCAAACAATATTGTTGATAAGTGATAGTTGTTATCCGCCTATCCACAAGATCCCAATCTTCATGGTTTATAAATGTCAATTCTATTTCCAAGAGAGGTAAATAAAGTATCATTTGGCATTTAGCATGGATAGCCCACAATATAAATCTTCAAGTATCTAAAATTTTTCCATTTAACTTGCTGATCTTTACTATTCCATCATTGGATATTCCATCATTGGCAGGCATTACTTTCAAGTTTCCCTTAAAACATCATAGTTGGTTTGATGCCAATTGTTGGGGAAATAATTGTAAGATAAATAATGAAGATGAAAAGAAAAATGCAAAAACATAAAACAAGAAGTACACAAATTTATGTGATTCAGAGATATTATCTCTTTTACACACATAGACACATGAAGATATATTTCCACTATTATAGGACGGTCAAATTTTCTCAAATATTTATGTTTTGAAAGAGTAATACAGACAAAATAGCAAAATAAGAGATTTGATGAAGATTATACTAAAAATTCACAGGTAATACTCCCCATTCGTAGCAAAGAACTTTTTCCTAGCACCAACGAACTTACCTTTGTCGCTATTGTGCTTGCATCAATTTTAAAAAATTCATCATGACCAAAAATAAAAAATCTAGACAAAATTTCCTCTTTGTTCTTCTCTCTTTTTTATCCTTTTCTTCAAAAACACTCGGCCATCATTTTTCTTCTCATGGCAAGAAGGAAAACTCAATGAAATAAACTTCATTTAGGAACACCACATAAAGAACTTAAAGAGGTAGAAATGCATAACACATTCAATCAAACTTGGCTAAGGGCAGACAGTTTCGTGAATCTTTATTGGCCCAAGTGAACTTTTTCAAAATGAAAGTGTCAGTCATGATCCTCTTTAATGGAGGTGAAAGACCTGCATGAATATTAGCAGTAGAAACAAACAAAAGTGTCAACTCATTGATTAATCAGAAAATGTGAGGAAGAATTCTTTCCTAATTTCCAAGTGTGAATAGAATATGTCATAATGATGACAATAAGTTTTAGCGTCACCATAAGTTTCTTAAATTTCAGCTTTTTAAATGAGTTCTTTTGCAGAAGAATGAGGAAGTGGGAAATAACTTTCATCAAGTTGATAGTGGTGAAGGTGACAAAAGGTTGAAACACACAATAACAAGAACAAAGACCATTTGCAATGGGATGTGCTAAAATTTAATAAAGGTAACATAGGTGGAAGAATTTGACAACACATCCAAAAGCATGTAAACGTAGCAAATCAACTTCCACTTAGCAGTACGATAAATTCAAAAAGCATGAAAGATGAGCCACAAAAGGTAAACAATTTGCAGGTTTTGTAGTCATGCAATGGTTAAAGCCCATCCAAAAGACTTCTCATGAAGTTCGGCACAAAAGCAGCTCAGACCGGAAAAAAAAAAGGTAATAATGGTAACCTTCATAACTATGCAGTCATCCAACTCCCCAAACTTGCTCATGTATTGCCTCAGCCCTTCAGTTTCTACATCCCAGGGAATTCCAAGGATCTGGAAACAGATTTCGAATTAGAAATTACCAAAAAGCGGAAAATGAATAAAAGATAGTCTTTAGTGAGCCATGGGCTGGATACTAACCACAAGCTTGGTCGCCATGTTCGCCAAAAGGACCGAGACAGATGAAAAGAATCAGCAAAGGCGGGCACTCACTCCCACTCAATCTGACCAGAAAGAACCCTCTACTCCACAAATCCTTTCCTCGTGCTTCTCTCAAATCTCTCTCTAGTTAAAAACTCTTATATTAAAAAAACCCTTAATCGTTCTCCTCTCAAGCTCTCTGAACCCTCTCAAAAATCTCTCTTTCTCTCCTGCAGATTGGCACACAACACACAGTGATCTTTCTTTCATACCTAATTCTTTTCTGGGAAATCTCCTCTTGGGTTCTCGACCAACGTCGGAGACGATAAGAGCATAGAAGAAAATAGATGAAGGCATTATTACTAGTGTTGGGGAAGAAGAGAACTCGCGCTCTTGGTAACACTCTTACCTCGCCCGAAGCTCGCGTGGCTCTCGCCCTCGCCTCTCTATCTCTAACTCTTTCTCTCCGTCCGTGCTTCGGGTTGCCGGCGCCAAGCCTCGCGGCGGCTTATCTTCTCCACAAATCAGATCTCTCCAACCATTTTCCTTCCATCTCTGGGATTATATACGGATGGATGAGGGATCTACAGCGCGACCTAGGGGGCACGTGGTAAGACCCATTTATATAATTTTTTTAAGCACCGCAAATTTTCCTAATATAGGAGTAATTTATATGGAATTATGGATTAAATATTTGTATTTTTTTTTTTTTTGGACATTTATGTCATTTAGGGCAAACTCACACACAGCATACACAAAGACTCGAACCCTAAACCTCTTAGTTGGAAGCCTGAGCTCTCAACCAATAGGCGAAGGAAACTTGTGTATGAAGTTAAGGCATGAGTAATTTTATTAAAATCCTTCTAATGTAAATTAATATTAAAATAATATTTATTAATATGTTACCAAGCATGTGAAATTTTTTTTAGAAAATGAGTAAAACAATATAGTATTATTCAATATATATAACACTTTAAAAATGGGAATCATGCTTTATTAAATATAAATTTTTTATTATTATTTTTAAATTTTTCTATCAAAAAATAGTTTAATTTTAATTAACACTAATTAATAAAATTAAATTATTTTTTTAATATATATACTTTAATTAATATTAAATAATTTAAAATATGCAATACTAATCTTTCTCCCCTAAATCATTGAACCCTCCATGATAAAGAAGCTTTAAAGTCACCATGATAGCTAGTCGGATAAATCATCCTCACAAATGTGTCAAATGTGTCAAGAAGAGTTCGTGATACTTGCAGCATTAAAATAAGTTAAACCTGAGGTTTAATAAATTTAATTTAAGGCAAAATAAAAAATAAATAGTATATCTCTGAAAATGTTAGAGTTGATTTAGAGACAGATAAGATTAGATAAAGTTATCTTTAAATGACACATAAAATTTCGGCCTTTTGATGACTTAATTAAAAGAGTAAATGTATTAAATATGACCTATGTTCATAAAAGTATAGATAGACCTAAGAAAATTCGGTTAAAAAAATATTAGATATGATATTTTTTATTATATTTAAATAAGAATTTTATTCTTAATAGAACTCAATGGACAATAATGATTCATGCAAGCGGACTCTTACAATGAAATAAAGGCTTGATGATGTTGTTGTAGATGTAGTCCTTAATGGGCATAATTTTCGAAAAGAAAGAGCTACCAAGTTATAAAAAAGAAAAATAATATATTGAAATTACAATTACACATGATAAATAAAGAAACTATCTAAAGAAAATAAAAAATGAGCTCCAAAATATGATAAATCATCAGTGATTTAATAGTTGTCATCTGAGGTGGCCAAACAGTATAGTATCTAACTTAAATAGATTTCTGTGAAGAGAACCATCAGATCCCAAAATAAGCAAAAATAAAAAATAAAAAAGGTAGTCCATGGCAATATTAGCAATATATATATATAATAGAAATTTTTCCAAAAAGAAAGCATCCCCAACTCATCCACACATCAAAATATTTCCCTTATTATTTTAAAAAAGAGCTCCTCATAAATATCAATAAGCTATCAAACTCCATATAATAATAATGAATGATAGAAAAATTCATCAACAAATATTCAAATAGTTAAATAAATTGACAAAAATTTTGCAACAGAGGAAAAAAAAACCTCATGCAATGCAAAAGAGCAAATAAATCTAATAGAAGCACAAAACTAACATCCTAAGAAGACAAAGCCTAAAGACAAACATCAAAGAAAACCCCACATATCCATATATCACAACTCCGAACAAAGTATTCCAAATGCATCGAGAAACCATAACTCCACAAATCATGAAAATGTAACGAGTTATCCAACAACCCACCCCGCCAATAAAAGTAAGCAAGATGAGATGCAGTAAGTGAAGTGTAATTGGGTAAGGGAGAATAGCCTCCATGTTCCATCTTTTACTTTTATGTGACAAACAATATTTTTTCAATCAAAGAGTGACTATTAGACATCTTATTTATAAAGATTCAATTATTTCTTTGTTGCATGATAAAATAAGTCGTAATATGAATAACAAGTAGGAAAAATCTTCTAGTAATTTTGATTACACTACCAAAAAAAAAAAATCCTTTAGTAGCAGTCTATAGTAGTTGTTTACATACCATCACTATAGATTTGTATAGGTAGCAGTTTTCACTACTACTAAAACCTCACCTATTATTTCCTCCTCAGTCATAATCGACTCATTTCCCTCCTCAGCACTAATCGATACATTCCATAATCTTGACTCCTTTTGCTTGATTCATCGACCGCTTGTCTGTCCCAGAGCTCCATTGGGTGAGCATCCATGACCGAATCTGCCTGTCCTGACTCTGAATCCATCTCCATAGCTAGCCAAATCCTTCATTATTGTCGAATTCTCTATCCTCATTCATCTGATCGAGTCCATTAGTATTTTTCCTAATCGACTTATTCTCTTATTTATCCTAATTGGCTCATCATTTAATCTCGACCTTGCTACTTTGCTTATTCAACCACCCGTCCTACAGCTCCATTTGACGAGCATCCACGACCGAATCCATCCATCCCGACGCCGAATCCTTCATTGCAGCTGAATCTGTTGTCACCACCGAATTTTATGTCTCCATTCATTTGCTTGGCTCCATCTGGATATTTTCTCCATAGGTATTTCAGCTCTTAGATGTACGCATGCAAAAAGAAAGTTGGTCTATTAGTATTTGGGGATCTATTGAAGGTGTTTACTGCAACAAATTTTCTAGTGCTATGTGCTTTAGCTGTAATAGCTCTGGCTACTTATTATTCCATGATTTTCAGAACTCAATGTATGATTTTTTTTTTTTTTTCTCTGATTCTCTGATTTATGGTTGCTTATCAATTTTATGGCTTGGGTTGATTCTTTTTGCTATTCACAGGTAACACTTTATTATATTCTAACCAGCTGCTCGTTAAATTTTTTGATTTGGTTGGCTTTATGAGTTATTTTTGCTCCCATCAGAACCTTGTAATATACACGGTCTTGATGTCATTAAATTCCTGCAGCATACTTTACCAATGCCAATTTTAAGGGTCCATTTTTACGGCTTATTTATTATTGCTTCTTAAAACAACTTATTTCTTATTGTAATATTCAATTCTTAAACTTTTGTAAGAACTCGCAACATGTAAAAAATTAATTCTCTAACTCTTGCAAGAACTTGAAACATAAAAATAAGTTCTATAACTCTTGCAAAAACTCACATCATAAATTATGTAAAAGAAATTGAAACGAAACATGAATTTAAATAAATCTTAAATCCACAATATCTTAAACAAGATGATTTTCACAGTATTTTAATAGGAAGAAAACATACATTGATTCATATTGAATTCGTTGAATTCAGAACTACAATTTCTCTCTCTTTTCCCTTTCACTTTCTTCTTTCTTTATGAGTAAATTCTCTATGAGACAAACTAACTCCAATAATGAGATAAAGAGAATATCAGTAGTTATTTGCAACATATTAGTTATAATAACTGCTCATAGGAGTTATTTAATCAAACGGTCAATAAATAATTGATCAAATTATCTCTTTTTGACCAATAAGATTTAAACATAAATAATTAAATTTCAATAATTCAAATATATGGGTCACTTAATGATTTATATAATTAAATATATAGATATACTTAAATATTTATTGCGATGTCTTGCATAATTATTAAATTTAATTATTCTAACACTTATTGCTTCTTAAAACAGCTTTTTTGTGTAAAAATTAAAAATTTTATACTAAAAAGCTGCTTTAGGCTTCGTTTGGGACGACTTTCTTATTGATCTTTAAGTAGCTTTTTAATATAAAAATTAAAATTTGTATACTAAAAACCTCCTTTAAGATGCCATAAAAAAACCGTCTCAAACGAAATCTTAAAAAGCAGTGAGAAAACTATCCCAAATGAAGCTTAAGTTCTTCCAAACAAACAGTCTCAACGCATGAAGCATTGGCTTCAAGAAATTTGATGTAAGATGAAGTATATAAGGCTGATATTTTGCATGATTTTAACTCTCAGAAGAGCTAATTCTCTAGAGGTAAGATGACTATATATGACTGATATCATAGAAAGTGCTAGCTCTAGATGGTGAAGTATTCGGCAACCAGGGAATTGACTAATCATCTACTGATTTCGTTGTCTGAATGAAATTTTTTGAGCCATTCTAAGCTTTGGTTTTTTTTTTTTTTTTTTGTGAAATCTGTAATATTTCCATTGCATTATATAACATATGTCATGAAGAGTGCTATCTTGAAGAGCAATCAACATATGTAATATTTCTATGGTCAGTAACAAAACTTTGTTCTTAAATGATAGATCTATAAACTAATAGGACTAGAAGGACTTGAAGGAGCTTCATTGGCACCAGCAGATTTTAGGACTAAATTATAATTTTTGGGTAGCGGTTTTAACCGTTGTTATAAACCACATTATATTACAGAGTTGCATCGGTTAAAATCGCTTCTAAAGCTACTATTGCCAAAAACTTGAAACGACATAAAGATTCAGGCTTCATTTGTGACGACTTTCTTATTGCTTCTTAAAATAGCTTTCTAGTTCAACAAATAAAATTTGTATACTAAAAAGTTGCTTTAAGAAGCAATAAGAAAGCCGCCCCAAACGAAACCTCAAAGAGTGTTGGGAAAGCCGTTTGTAACGCTTGTAGATACGGTGGTTTTGCAATGCTTTCTAAACCGCAGCAAAAGTTTTGCAGGTATTTTAATATCTGCAATAGGTCAAAAAAGTGTTACGAAAGCCAAATTTAATAGCAGTATTATTTCCTTACTATTAGTTTATATATTGATAGTAGTAAAGTTTACTTAACTTTAGTTTTAACATACTTTTCGAATAAAATAGAACAAAAGATTAGTGTTTTCCCAAAAGGAAATCAAGAAATTAAAAAAAAAAAAATCGAGAAAAAGACATCACTGTATATATAAGAATATCCCCAAAGTAATTATTTCTGCATTTCTTTTATTTGCCATAGTATTAATGCTATTGACATTTTAAAATAAAAATCTTCAGCGGGATGGCCACTCCAAAATTTAATAATTCTTTTATTTTTTTATTTCTATATTGTGTTATTATTATTTATTCATTATTAAAATTAGAGTATATTTAAATCACATTTATCATTTTATTCATCTCCTTACAACTCTAATTTTTATATAAAAATAAAGCACGTTAAGATATTATAATTAATATTTTATCATGATAAATTTAATATTATAGAGTTTATTTTGAGATGAGTATAATATACGAGAAAAAAAATTTGTCTACTATGACTATTATAAACAATCTACTACAAAATAGAATTAGAGAACAATATATGAATAATGTCTTTAATTACTTAATTATATTAAAAATATTTAATTGTATTATTAATAAAATAAGCAGTAAACTCTTTCAAACTATGAAGAGTAAGTATTATAAATTATAATTTTTTATCAAATTATATTTTATTTTCTTAAAATAGTAAATTCAAAATTTTATGGATCTGTCAATATAAATCTCAAACATGAATGAAAAAAATTGAGAGAGTATTTGACTATCAACATCTTTTTTCGACGTTATGTTGTCTATCCGACTGCGTGATCCAGGGTTTTTGAATGGGTATTCTTCTCCTCTTTCATTTAAAGATGCTTTGTCCGGCACATCTAATGTTTTAGTCTCTTTTTCCGATTTGAGAATTTCTTCTCATTGTGGGTTGCCGGCATTATTGATTTCAGAGGAGGAAGTCCAAGCGCTAGCGGCTCCTTTGGAATTCGCTTTAGTTGACAAATTTTCGGGTCGGAGGCCTTCCATTAAAGCCATTATAATTTTTTTTTTCAATCTGAAATTAAATGGTGATTGTTCGGTCATTGTCCTCAACCATAGGAATGTCTTGATCAAGCTTTTCAACGATTTGGATTAAGGTAGGGTCTTTACTCATCGTTCTTACTTAGTAAGCAATTATTTTATGAAATTAGTCAAATGGACACCTTCTTTGGATATTGATGTTGATTCTCCTATCATCCCCAAAAGGATTTCATTTCCTAATATGCGGCCTCACCTTTCTTTCAGCGAATCATCTTTGGCTTGGGTTCCCTATTTGGTCGGACCTTAAAAACTGATACTGCTATGACTTATAGTTCTCACCCATCTGTTGCATGCATTCTTGTTGAATTGGATGTTACCAAAAAATATCCGGATAAGATTTGGGTGGGTTCTAATAAATATGGTTATATACAGTTGGTGATTATGGAAGAAATCCCTACTTATTGCGTGAATATTTAGGCCATTTGAAAGAGGAATGTCGTATGTTACATTCTCATCTTAATCTATCTACTAAATCCCTTCCAGTCAATGTTGACGCTCATCCTTCTCCAGATACTATAGGTTTGGTTGGTGATAATGTGGAAAATCCTATTGTTACTCTTGTTATGCCATTTGAGGGGGCACTTAATGGGGTTAATTTCTCTGAGGTTGCTGAGCTTGTTATGGGTGTTGACAACCCGTCGTCTGTTTCTTTGCCGGTGGTTCCGTGGTTCCTTCCGGTGTTTTAATGAGGTTGAGCCGAATCAATGCTTAATCAATTTTGTAGCTAGTTATATTGTTTATCCTAGTTCTTTTGGGGATGACAGTGACGTTGAAATTGTGATTTCAGATGATCATTCGGACCGGGAATTGGTTCCACCTATCGACGGGATTTTGCCTATTGAGAGTGGTGAGATGGCCAATGCTTTGGTTACACCTACTCATTTTAGTCCCTTGCTGAATTAGGGTGTTACGGTTGGTACCCCTCTGGCTGATGTGCCTATTTATGTCATGTCAAGTGATGCATTATTAGCTCAATTTGCTTGCACATCTTAGAATAAAGAGGTGTTGAATGATGACTGGTTGGATGGTGAAATTTTCTCTGCTGACGAGGATGTAATGATTGAAAAAGAATTGGCATCTCGGGAAAATTTGATTTAAGTATTATTCAAATTGTGGATGTTGGTTTTTTTCAGAAGGGTGGTAAACAGAGAAAAAGGAAATTCAAAAAAAAAATGATTGGCTTGGCTTTATGTTTTAGCTTATTTGTTCGTTACTGTATGTGGGTGCTGCTCTCAGTTTTATTGGATCTTTCGTTGGTTAATGTGGGTGCTGCTCTCGGATTGTTGGTTTGGCCTTCACGGATTAAGGACCGGGCTATGATGTGGAGGTTTTAAATCATTTCTTGCACGTTATGACTTGTTGGCAACCATTGGTGGTGCTCCTTTTGATGGTTTTTTTTTTTTTTTTTGGTGTCAAACTTTGCTTGTTCATTTCATCTACTCCTCTGGATGGTCCTTGCCTAGCTTTTGGGTAATGGTTTGAAGCTTCCTATATACTAAGCCCGGCTATC
Organism: Dendrobium officinale; assembly: GCA_019514585.1. NCBI lineage: Eukaryota > Viridiplantae > Streptophyta > Magnoliopsida > Asparagales > Orchidaceae > Dendrobium > Dendrobium officinale. The sequence continues at coordinate 9,146,361 of CM033686.1, forward strand.
TTCTACCTTTCCACTACTTATTTCCTCTTTGTTGTTTTTTATTGTAATTTTGGATTTGTCCTTAGATGGATTTATATCTTTTTTTTATTTTTAACACGTAGGTCCCTCGTGGGTTTAAAAAAAAAAAAACTCCAATGAATAAAACCATAATTTTATTCGGCCATAATTTCCATATCTATCCTAATATAATTTATATTAAATTATTCGAACTAAATTTTATTCACATTTTAACAAATACGCTCCCTCATTAGTTATTTCTATCAATGTCCGTTCCTTTCTTTTCCTTTGCCGACATTCCACTGAGGTATCTTTTTTTGGTTTTTCTCCTATGATATCTGAGGACAGGAGCGATGGAAGGAAGGGTCCATTCCTTCTGCCTAACGCGTGATCATATTCCCCTCTCCTTGCAGAAAAAAGAGAGTCCTTGTTCTGCTTTCCTCCAACACCAACGAGAAGCCATTGCAGAGTTAGAAATCATGCAAGCCCAGTCAAAGACAAAAAATTCTCTAAATAGACAAAGCATTTGAGCAGGCAGAAGTAGAAATTGAAGTTCATTATGTCTGATTGATGATCAGTGATCTTTTCAATAACTGAGCACTGCTTAAGGTCAATCCTTCAACCTTAAGGTGAAATTACTTTTTTTTTTTTTTAAGAATAAGGGCAAAGCCTAACTTCATCAACTTCATTAACAAAAATTAAAATTTTTTACTAGAAAGTCACTTTCATTAAGAAAGCCATCCCAAACAAAGCCTTACTAAAGAGACTTGTAAGTTGATCTTTGGTGGCAATGTGATGAGCAGAGATGTGATGTCGTTTGATGTATTCTCTAATAAAGTGACAAACAATTTCTATATGCTTTATGCGAGTATGAAACATTGGGTTATTGGCTAATGCTAGAGCAGATACATTGTCACAAAAGAGTTTTGTTGAAGCTAACTTGATGTGAAAATTATGTAGTAGTGAACGAAGCTATATAATATCACACGCGGTTAGAGATCTAATTCATTTGCATATTACAAATTCACATATCCAAGTGGTTGTTTCATATAAACCTTCTTGACTAGTTGGACATGCAAGAAGGCATCGGAAACATCTTGTTGTAGGACGTGCCAATGGTATGTAATTGCCATAGTAAGAAAAATGCATATGGTAGGGAATTTTGTTACATGATTAAATGTGTCATAAAAATCAAGTCTAGACTCTTGTTTAAGACCTTCAGCTACCAACCAAGCTTTGTATCTAGCAATAATACTATCATAGTTGAATTTACTTTTAAAGAGCCATTTGCTATCTAAGACATTCTGATGCAGATAAGTCGGAATAGGGATCCCAATCAATTTAAGCCTTCATTTGGGACGGCTTTCTTACTGCATCTTAAAACAAATTTTAGTCAAAAATTACAAAATTTATACTAAAAATTTGTTTTAAGGAGCAATACGACTTTCTTACTGCTTCTTAAAATAGCATTGTAGTACAAAAATTAAAAATTTATACTAAAACATTGCTTTAAGAATCAATAAGAAAACAATCCCAAATGAAATAATAATTAAAAAAAATAGAAGCTTGTCGCCCAATTAAGTGGATAGAGAAAACAGAGTAGGTTTTTTTCGATGTTGTAAATTAAGAACAACTCCTGAAAAAATTAAATAAAATTTATTGTTTTGTGAAAGCAGGGTTCATTCCTTCCATAGGTATAAGAAAATAAATGTTGGCAAACCACTAATATTGAAACGAATAATTACTTAGATTTAGATCATTCGCTAAACAAACAAGTTAAGTATTAACAGATTTTTTAGCTTATTTAATAAATGACTAGAAAACAAGTAAATTATTTTGGAGAGTCCAATGACATTGTCATCTTATAGGCAAGTATTCTGAATGAGTGCTAAAAAAGAACAATAAAGGGTTGATCTTCTAGAGACTGGTTTTGTTTGGGACAGCTTTATATATATATATATATAACTTGATAGGATAAAAAAATTTAAAATTTTTGAAGCTCATCTTAATTTTCTTTTGCATTAAAATATTCTAACATATTTAGGCTTTGTTTGGAATTGCTTGTATATTACTTCTTAAAGTAATTTTTTATTAAAAAAAATAAAATTTTGTTCTAAAAATTTGCTTTAAGTAGTAAAAAAGAAGTGGAGAATGAAGTTTGTGATTTTATTTAGGCTTCGTTTGTTTTTTAAGTGCTTTTGTAAAAGACAGTTTTAAAAAACATTAGTTTAGAAAATGAAGTTTTTTAACGGTGAAGCATATATAAAAAGCTTTCTCAAAACTGCAGAAAAATGAAAAAAAGGAGTTATTGGGAACGTGATTTGACGAACCAAACAACACAAAAAAAAATTTCTCCGTTTCCAAAAACGAAAAAGGCAAAAAAACGCTCAAACAAACAAAGCCTTAGAGTGATTTGATATTCACTAACATGTTTGATGATGAAATATATTAGAATGAATTTAGTCGAATTAAATGAATATAAATATATAAATAAAAAATTTTACAATGCGCATTTTTAGCTTAAATTGCATATCATTTCAGACTAATTTTACAGGTAACATATTTATAAAAGTAACACATCATTTTCATTTATAATAATACCGTTGCAACATAAGTCAGTATTATAATACTTCTAATACATATTTTTCGCTTTAAAATTCTAAACTAGAAAGGAGTGACAAAACAACAAAAAAAAGCATTCATTTTCGATTTTATTTAGGAATCGTGACAATCGCATCACGAAGTACGTGAGACCACGTCGGCGAGCTTCTCGATCTTCGCTGCAATATCCTTTGGGAGCCGCACGGCTGGCCGGCATGTTCTTCTCGATCGCCGGAAGTCCATTCCCATCACATCAGAAACCTCCTCTGAGCTCCACCCAGCCCGACGGAGCGAATCGCTACACCGATTGGCTTTCAGTAGCAGAGCGTCCAGAACCGCCTCCCCATCCACGGCTACCACGTTGTCTTTGCCACTGGCAGCGCTGTCAAAGAACCCTGAGGCCGCAACCTCTACCATCTCTGCAACATCATTCTCCCTCCAGCCCCCATCCCTCAGAATTTCCCCAATCCGTTCTAAGTACTTCCCAACCCAAGCAGGCGGTGACATCCTCTGCTTCCGGATGTCAACGATACGCTCCGAGGACGTAAAGGATGAAGAGCTCCGTCGACGGCGGTCGAAGGAGGCGGGCTTCAGTCCAGAACTCGATCCATCGTGGGGTTCTTGCTGCGGAGTCCAGTGATCGACGGGAGGCGTAATCGAGGGGGGAAGGGGGTAGAGAGGCTCAGCCGCGGAAAACTGCCGCTGGAGACGGAGGGAAGGAGAAAAAGTTGGAGAGGAAGAAATCAGAGAGATCAAGAGCGCAGATGGTAACGCGTGAGTCCTCGACGAGGAAAAGGGGGGTTTCCAGCGAGTGCGGGGAGGCAGGGGAGATAGCATCGGTTGAATACAGGAAGAAGAAGAGGCGCGCGGCGAAGGGCGGAGCGGGCAAACCGGAGGGCTTCGTCGGGTTCGTTCGGGCGGGGGGCCCCAAGAGGATTTAGGCCAGAATGAATGGACTCGAGGAAACGCTATCTGGAAAGAGATGGAGGCTGCAGGGAGATCGAGAAGGGGGCGAAGGTGGGATGGCGACCGCCAGTCGGGAAAACCGGGACCGGACGGAAGGCCGAGGGAGATGAAAGCGCGGAGATCGGGCGGGAAGGAAAAGCCGAATTCGGCCTCCGCGCGAGTGAGCTCGGAAGGGGAGAGACCAGGAAGGATGTGTACGCCGGAAGAGCGAAGGTGGTGGGATAGGATCGATCGATTCGGCAATAGGCGTGAAGGAGGCGCAGGCGGATAACGAGGTCGGGGTGGGGATACTGCTGGTGGAAGCAGCGCGGGTGGAGAGACGGCGAAGGGCTGCGGCGTGAGCGGCAGGTGATGGTGCAGAAATCCGGCGGTCGAACTCCACCATGGCGTGCTACGGCCAAGTTTTGGAACGGATAGAGAGCTGGAAAGGAGTGGGGGCTTAAGAAGGCGGAGGAGGACGGCCGCTTTTTGTACAGGAAGGGGATCAGGGGAAGTTGGTGGTTGTGGTGGAGCCCGCTTAACGAAGATCTGGTGGGGTCAGTTCACGCGCGTATGAAGAACGACCTCGGATTCCTAGTTAATAATTAGGAGGCCGGATTAGATAAATTAAAGGCTATTGATAGAGTGGGCGGATGTCGGGCTCGACGGGCTGGTAGGCCCGATTCAATTATATATTTTAGTTTTTTTTTATGTTGAAAAAAAAAATCATGGTCATATTATTTTAAATCTATAACTTCTTAAAAGAGAGATTATTAGGTGCGGTGTTCAAAAACATCCAGAGGTCAATCTAGCCCTCCGAACGTGTCACGTCATCCAATACACAGTGCATTGAATGATATAACATGTACTGATTGACCTCCGAAAGTGTCCAGACACCACAAATAATAATTTTTCTCTTAAAAGAGAACAAAATCCTTCAGCCATAGAATCAATTTGATTTTTTTTTCTATCATAGAAAGAATTCTATTTTGATAGACTACTTTCAAACATAACTAGGATTGTGATATTACGAGGAAACAATTATATCTAGAATATCATCATACAAGTTATATTATAATAAGCTTAAAATTTATTGAATTTATTTTGAAATTAATGTTGCTATTAATGAATTTATAATATATTAATCTCAAAGTAAATCCAATGATTTTAGGCTCATCTATCTCGCTTAGAGATTTTGATTATACTTCAAGAAAAAAAAATATGATGAGAATATTATATGATATATTTAAAAAATTTAGACATATTTTGAGGAAAAAAATACAAAACTTGATTGATTATTTTCTAATTTTTAGATTATTAATACATACATAGGAGTAAATAAATTTAGGCTTCATTTGGTACACTTTCTTACTTCTTCTTCAAGTAGCTTTTAGTAAGCAATTTTTAATTTTGGTACTAAAAAGTTGCTTTAAGAAGCAATAAGAAAGCTGTCCCAAACGAAATCTTAGATATGAAATATATATATTTTAGTGTCATGCTTATAAACCCTTCCATTGAAATTTCCATTATAGAAACATGCGTATAACTCCATACTATCATGCAAACGAATAGCCTCCCCTTATGATTAAAGAAACATGATTATAACTACTTACCCTCTTCATTTTCATTTGAACACATTATAACTTAATTTGGAACGAGTATCTTACTACTTTATAGTAAAAAAAATTTTGAACTAGTAATTTTTATTCTAGAAAAGCTGTTTTAGAAAACAGTAAGAAAAATATTCCAAATAAAATCTAAAAAATAGATGTATCTATTGTAATTTTTATTTAGAATCCTTTAGGACATATCTAAACCCATAGTTCCTTTCATCTAAAGAGTCGTCATTCCTTACAAGAAGACAACTTAAATAAGTTTAAACGTGCCATGATTGACCTTTAAAAGGCATGATTGCTTTGAAGAATTCAAGATAATGCTAATATATTTTATTTTATAGCATTATGTTAACTGTTTAATTTAACAAATTCTTTTTTTATTTTAAATTGTAAGGTGATTTTGTTGTCATCGCTATCATCGTTAGCCATCTAATTGACTACTGCTGACCACTTAATCCCACAAGCCGCTTCCAGTCACCGGTCAACAACCATTATTTTATTTTAGGTTGCATTCATTTTATATCTATTATTCAAATAAAAATTATATTACATTTATTTTTATTCATTTAAATATTTTAAATGCATCATATTTCTTCTTCTCTAAAAAATAAAAAGAATTGAGATTATTTTTTCGGGGAACGAGGGTTTTGAAAGCTTTTATGAATTATAACTGAACAATGTCCCATAGTACCAAATAAAGGAGAATTGCTAGCTAGGTAGCAACGGCAATAGGGAGGGACAGACGAAGCAGAGAAACTGCAAAGCCTGGGAAAGGGAACGGCTGAGTAGGGACATCATCATCACCTGATCACCATAGGCCGACAAATAAAGCAAATGAAGTAAAATTAGTTATAAGCCCTTGGCCAATGACTATAAGAGATTATTCAATTTTCCATCTCTTAGATTTTATTTGAAACTATATTTTTTACTGTTTTTTAAAATAATTTTTTATCATCTCAAACGAAAATTTAGTTTTATATTTATAATCTTTAAAAAAATAATTTATTAATATTAAGTGGGATTGAAAAGGCCAAGAGAGATGATAATAATCAATAATTATAATTCGCTTTTATGCCAATTCATTGCATTGATACATCAATTTTTTTTTCTAAGCATTTAGATAGGGTAAGGTAGAATTACTCTATCCCGTGCCAGAAGATTCATGGCGATAGAAAAATAGAGTGTTTAACGTTCTAGCTACAGGTGTAAGTGAGCCAAGTGGCTTGAGCTTAACTTGTTAACGAGTTCACAAGTCGAACTTATAGAGCCACGAGTTTGAGCTCGAGAAGCATGGCTCAAACCTAAAGCTCGTTAAGCTACTCGATTAAATTTAAATTATTTAATAAATAATTTAAATTAATATTATATAATATATTTTATTAATATTAAATTAATTATATATAATAATAAAAATAAAAAAATTCTTAATTTAAAACTAAGAAACTAAGCTCAACAATCGAGTTGAGCTAGAGCTCGAGCTCACTAACAACTAAACAAGCTTAACTCAATTAGGGAGATACTCAATTCGACTCGACTTGTTTGTATCAGACGACATATCAATATATGTACTTACATGTATTATATTTACATCTTTACCTGCACTTAGTCTATTAATACAGCTTTGTACCTCTTCTCATGTATGGAATAATATTCATTTTCCTCTTCTTTATTCTCTGGCTTCGCTCTTCTCCGATCTCCCTGCTTCGTTCTCTCCTACTTCTCTCATGGTATCAGAGACAATGGGGGACCTAGATGCTGCCGAAGCCTTCCCCGTTTCCTCCTCCTCCTCCTCCGATCAAACAACAGATTCCTCTACCGCTAGCCACATTCCCCAACCACTGAAGTTTCTTGTTTCTAACATCAAGAATCTAACCCCTCACCCCCTAACGACGGACAACTACTCCATTTGGCGAGTTCAACTTCTCCAGCAATTTACAGCGAACGGGTACGCCAGATATCTTACCGGTACAACCCTTGCTCCGCCGCACACCTCCTCCGCCGCCTATGCAACCTGGCGCCTCATTGACAGCAATATGCTCTCTGCTCTATTCTCCACCGTCTCTCAGTCCATTCTTCTGTATATCATCACTGCCACATCAGCCAATGAAGCTTGGACGATTCTTGAACGCCGACTTCAACCGATCAGCCGCTCGCGGTTGATTCAACTCAAGAACGAGCTTTACCGGGTACAAATGAAAGACATGCCGATGCAACAATACCTCACAAGAATCAAAACAATTGTGGATAATATATCCGCATCTGGCTCGAAAATCGACCCTGAAGACGTGATGCTACATATATTAAACAGCCTCCCTCCCACCTTCAATTCTTTTAAATCCACAATTCGAAACTCATTCCTTCCGATTGACCTTGACACCTTCTACTCTCTCTTATGCAATGAAGAAATTCACTTGCAACAAGAACTAATTCAAGATACTAACCAAAACTCACCGGCCACGACTCTCTATGTTAACCCCTCTTCGAATTATCGTGGTCGTAACAACACCAACAGATTCGGCAAAATCAAGAACCCGCAGCAACCGACAGCACCTCAATCCAACCCGCATGCTACGTCCAACAATTCCCGGCCAACCTGTCAGATCTGTGGCAAACCCGGTCACGTAGCGCTGAATTGCTGGCATAGGTGAAATTTTAAATATGCACCAACCGACACCAGACAACCTCGGGCTCTTCTTGCCACCACCACCACTCCAGCTAGTCAGGACTGGGTTCTTGACACCGGGGCTTCAGCTCATCTCACCCCGGATGCCTCTCAGCTCTACTATCCGCAAGGATACCAAGGATCCAACATGATATCCACCGCAAACGGATCAACACTCCCGATTCATCACTTCGGACAAGGCCTGCTTCCACTTCCGGACACGTCTCGTAAGCTTATTCTTCTCAAACTCCTACATGTTCCGTCGCTTACTCATAATCTCATCTCAGTTTCTAAATTAACAAACGAAAACTCTATTTCGATTACTTTCGATGCTAACGGCTTTCTTGTGAAGGATCTTCGGGACCAACAGCCACTTCTACATGGTCAACTTCATAACGGCTTATACAGCATTCGCATCACTCCGGCCTCCAGCCACACCGCTCTTACCTCTACCACCACCTCTCCGCACGTCTGGCATTCCCGCCTCGGTCACCCGAACAAGGATACCCTCTCTGTTCTTGCTCACAATTATCCGAAAATTTCAAATGTATCTTCTTCTTTTATTTGTAACTCCTGTAACCAGGCGAAAAGCCACAAATTAAATTTCAATAAAAGCATTTCGGTTACTAAGGCTCCCTTTGAATTAATCCACACGGACGTCTGGGGTCCGATCTCGCAAGCCTCTCTCGACGGGTACCATTACTACATCATCTTCATTGATGACTATACGCGTTACACCTGTATCTACTTTCTTTACACAAAACTAGGGCTGCAAACGAACCGAGCCGAGCCGAGTATGTGAGTGTTCATGTTTGTGTTCATTTAATATCAGCTTGTTCAAGTTTGGTTCATGTTTGTTTGAGCTTTAGTGTTTGTGCTCATGTTTGGTTCATTTAAATTAAGGAGTGTTCATGTTTGGTTCTTGTTCAGTTCATGTTCGTTCGTTTAGTGTTTATCGAGCTTGTTCACGAACATATTTAACTAATTTTTTTAACTATCAAACAAACACGTTCATGAACATATCTATGAACAAATACATTAATAATAAAAGCAATTGTCTATGTAACAAAGGTAATGATTATTTATATTTATTAATTCTATAGTCAAATATTAATTATTTTTATCGAGCTTATTCACGAGTTCAAAATCGAACATGAATTGAGCTTTTATTGAGCTTCTTATCGAGCTTGTTCACAAACTTCAAATGATGTTGTTCGCAAACATAAATGAGTCCAACGTATTAGTGTTAAAGTTTGTTTATTTAAGAATCGAGTATTTAAAATATTGTTCAAGTTCGTTTGTTTAGTTAATTAAACGATCGCGAACGAGCTTTAATCGAACTGAACAACAAGTAGCTCGTCAAACGTTTGGTTTGCTTGCATCCCTACACAAAACAAGAAGCTCTCTCTAAATTCAAAAACCTCTGCAACTTAATTCGCACTCAACACCATACCACCCCTCGCATTATTCGTTCAGATGGCGGTTGCGAATTTACTAGCCATGCGTTTAAAAATTTTCTTCAAGATAATGGCATAATTCAGCAACTATCCTGCCCTCACACACCCGAGCAAAACGGTCTTGCTGAACGCAAGCATCGTCACCTCCTTGATCTCACCCGTGCCTTACTTCATGAAGCTGGTCTCCCCCATAAATTCTGGGCAGAAGCAATTTGTACAGCCAATTACCTAATCAATCAACTCCCATCTAAAGCCATCTCAAACCAAATCCCTTATCAAAGGCTGCATGGAAACCCGCCGACCTACGCTCATCTACGGACCTTCAGTTGCCTTTGCTACCCCTGGCTCAGACCATATGCTCCGAATAAACTATCCCCGCGCTCGCAGGTCTGTGCATTCATCGGATACTCGCACACACACAAAGGGTACATATGCTACAATGTTGATTCCGGCAAAATCTACACTTCTAGGCATGTGGTCTTTCACTAACGACAATTTCCTTTCAAGAACAATAAACAAAGGGATCCTCATTCTGTAAGCTCTACACCTCTCATCATGCCTCCTTCCCTTCTAATTCCATCATCCATTTCCTCTCAGCACACAATCGACAACACGGCTCAACACCCTCTCAACACCTCCGCCAACATCAACACTACGTGCCTTCAGAATGATCCTATACCCCATGACTCCGTTCCTGACACTCCTCAACACACAGAATCACTGCCTTATGTTCCCATCCCGCGACCTTGCCACCCTATGACCACCCGCTTGAAATCGGGAATAAGCAAACCAAGACAGATCCTCAACCTCTTTACCCATAACACTCCTTTCGACACACCCACCACGTATAGTCAAGCTTTAAAATCTGAACACTGGCGCAGAGCAATGGTTGCCGAATTCGATGCTCTCAAACAACAAGCAACTTGGTCCCTCATCTCAGCACCACCCAACAAACCGGTTCTCGGCTGCAAATGGACGTTTAAGACCAAACATCTACCCTCCGGTCAAGTGGACAGGTATAAGGCAAGGCTAGTTGCTCTCGGCTACAATAAAAAATTTGGCATCAATTACAATGAGACTTTCAGCCCTGTCGCCAATAAGCCCACGATTCGTCTTCTGATTACCCTCGCTCTAAACCGTCACTGGCTGATGCACCAATTAGACATTTCAAACGCTTCTTTACACGGTGATCTAACAGACGAAGTTTACATGCGGTTGCCCTTCGGGTTCATCGATCCACAAAATCCAACCGCGGTATGCAAACTACATAAATCACTATATGGATTAAAGCAGGCGCCTAGGCAATGGTTTCAAAAGCTTATAAGTTTTCTTGAAACCCAAGGATTCACGTTCAGCCGATCGGATCCATCACTCTTAATTCTTAACACTGACCAAACTCAACTCTTTATTCTTATTTATGTGGATGATTTCTTAGTCACAGGGAATGACGCCGCAGCAATACAACGTCTTCTTCAGCAGTTGAGAACTCAATTTGCCCTCAAACAACTAGGAAACATCTCCCTCTTCCTCGGCATCCAAGTGATTCAATCCACAACTGGTCTTTTCCTTTCTCAAAAACATTATGCCACTAAACTTCTCCATGATGCAGGTTTCAAAGACTGCAAGCCAGCTCCCACGCCGGTCACACTGTCCAGCAAGGCTCAACTCGCAGTCAGCCCCCAGTTTTATGATCCATCACTCTATCACCGGTTAGCCGGATCGCTACAATATTTGTCGATTACGCGGCCGGACATTGCCTATGCGACAAATCGGGTATGTCAACACATGCAAAATCCAACAGAACAGGACTTCAAAGCTCTCAAACGTCTTCTCCGATACATCAACGGCACATTATCCTACGGTCTACCCATCACCATCGGCAACTTGGATCTCCATTCCTACTCGGATGCAGACTGGGCATCCTATGCCTCAGATCGGAAATCCATTTCTGGATTTTGCACTTTCCTTGGACCGAATCTAATTTCCTGGACCGTGAAAAAGCAACCCACGGTAGCAAAGTCGTCAACTGAAGCTGAATACCGATTGCTCTCTGCTGCCGCTTCGGAAGTTCTATGGTTATGTCGTCTTGCACAGAAGCTTCATCTACCTCAACCATCCCCCACTACAATCCACTGCGACAACACCTCTGCAATTGCTATCGCCAAAAATCCTGTCTTCCATGCGCGAACAAAGCACATCAAGATCGACTACCATTTCATTCACCAACAAATCAGTGCCGGCGAGATCAAGCTCGCACACATCTCATCTAATGATCAAGTGGCAGACATTCTCACCAAACCCTTCACCATATCACGGTTCAATGAACTCATAAACAAATTAACCATTCAATCCATGAATGATTAATTTGAGGGACCCTATCAGACGAAATATCAATATCTGTACTTAGATGTATTATATTTACATCTTTACCTGCACTTAGTCTATTAATACAGCTTTGTACCTCTTCTCATGTATGGAATAATATTCATTTTCCTCTTCTTTATTCTCTGGCTTCGCTCTTCTCCGATCTCCCTGCTTCGTTCTCTCCTACTTCTCTCAGTTTACACCCCTAGTCTTAGCTTTGTAGGAAGATGCAACACAGAGATATAAGAGAGAAGAGTGCAAGAGCTATAAAAGACATCGGAATTTTTATGTGAAAATTAAAAAAAAAGGGAAATAACATAGAGAATTGCATAATTGAAATGATTCCACTAGTTATTTTCTTTCATTACAAATGATACCCTTTCTCAGGAGAAGACGTTAGCACAATATAATAAATACACATCATATAGGGTATGCTACATAGTTGTAGTTGAAAGAATCCAAAGATAAGAGACATGTTCTCAAGAGGACATTGACTTTTCCATTTGGTCAATAGGGTCGTGGTTGGTTTGCAATGGAGGTCGAAGAGACCGTAGTCGATCGATAGAGTTTGAAAGAATCATGGTCAAACAATGAGGGTCGAAAGGATCGTAGTCGGGTGACAGGGGTTGAGGGATCGTTGTTAGGTTCCGGAGGCTCAAGGTACCATAGTTAGGTGTGGTGGTACGAAATTAATGATTTTCCTTGGAGTATTTTCTTTCCCAATTCGATTTCAAATATCATCTCTTCTGCCTATTAATCATTTCTAATAAAATAAATTATTTAGGAATTGATTGAGCACATAATCTCCTTGCACTTGAGATTTTGAAATTCAAATTTATTCTCTTGGAATGGAATTTTGAATTGCATGAGTTTTCAGATCTGAAAAATAAGAGAATATATCGATGTTTTGATTGGATTATCGTTGCCATTCATTTTGCTAATGTTTAATAAATATTTTATAAATTATATATGTATTGAATGTTCTAGAATTTTTTTTTTTAAAAGAAGAAGAAGAATGAATAGAGTTAATATATTAGTGAATGACTTAATTTTTTTATTTCTCTAAATTGTGACAACTATTATTATATAAGAAAAGTTAAGCTAAAAGAAAACCCTATATTTAGGTTCCATTTGTTATTTTTCTCTATGGAAAGCTATTATAATAAATAATTGTGGCCTTGAGCAACTAGACACACTCTAGCTTTTGATGGTAGACGGTTTATTAGATATGAGGCTGTGAACATTGTGTCGGGCCAATAAGAGTATGGTATAGATGCCATTTGTAGAAGCGTTCTTGTCATTTCTGTGAGATGGCATTGCTTCCTCTCTACTAGTTTGTGTTGTTCCGGTGTATATGAGCATGAGATTTGGTGGACTATGCCATGTTGTTGCAGGAAGGATTGAAGTTCTTTATTGGCATAACACTTGATGTGGTGCTATAATTGGTTCTCAATCATAGTTTTAAATTTGATAAGTATTGATGTAACTTTAGTTTTGTGAATCATGGGAAAAAGCAACACAAAGCACGAAAAATCATCACAACGTAGTAACGATATCCTTGACTAGATATGCTTGGGAAGGTCCCCATACATCCGAGTGGATGAGTTCAAGTGGGGTAGAGGAGTGAGATACATATTTGAAGAATTTTAACTTGTGGCCTTTTGAAATCTCAATTAGGGGCTGAGTGTCCCTTTTTGTTGTAGATTTGACAAGTAGGCGAGGAGGATTGTGGTGTTATATTGTTGAAATAATACGACCATCCTCTATAGCGTCTTTTGCGACCTCTGTAGGAGTACATTGTGATACCCCAAGATCTAATTTGGAAAGAATGTCAATCAATTACTCAAACAATTTACCAGAGTTATCTAAAACCTTCAATTAACCAGTCTATCAAACATCTATGAAATTTAAAACATCAATATACAAGTCGATTCATATCTCAAAAAGTCATGTACAAAACTCAGGAACTACACTACAATCAACAGTTCTGAAATATATCCTGAGTACAAAAGAATCACTATCAATCAAAAGACAAAAACCTGAAGATCTGGATCAATTCTTATCTTCTGCTCCCTTGCCCTGACCTGAAAATATCAACCACATAATGAGCTTTACAAAGCCCAGCAGGTCACCTAATACCTATAACTGAAATCAAAGCACGGCGATGCTATCAATATGCATGTCAGTCAATCAAATCATATCAGTCAATGGTCAATGAATCTATGCAATACGGAAATCCAAAGTCAATAAAACTAGTCAATGCAGCGGTAGACGAATCGATAAATCAACTCAATAAATCCATGTCAATCTCGAAGAAATCCGTACACAGAAGAAAATCAGTCAATCCGCCAAATCAATCAAGTCGTCGAATCAATCAATCCGTTAAATCAATCGCTATCGAATCAAATCAATCTATTCAATGAAATCAAACGAGGAAAGCAGTACGATAAATCTCAATCTATTCTAACAGTGATTCCATGTAACAGTCAATACGATGCAAAAACAGGAACAACAGTGAATCTATATGTAAGATCAATAAATCTATAGGCAGTAGTATAAGCAGAAATCAATGAATCTATAAGCAACAGTATCAATGATTCTATACTATTCATGTCCATGCTATCAATGCAATATCTATATCCATTTATTTCTATATCAATGCTCAATGTCGATGCACAGCAATCAATCCGTGAAATCAATGAAATCGTACGAGCTAGTAGTAAATCCAATCAAAGTCGATAAAGCAGGAATCTATAAAAATAATGAGTCCATAAGCAATACAGTAAACATGCAATTCAATACTATATACTGGACAAGTATAATCAACTGGCTATGTTGCTGTTGTAGAATCCATATTGCTGTTGTAGATATCAATACATTGGTTCTATCAATAAGAGTCGTCACTCTTTTCGCCCGTCGGCATTTCTATAAACTCCTTATAACTCTCAATCGTTATATCAATGATCAATGGTTTAAAGGAAAGCCCGTCGGCCCACCATCCTGTACAGGTCAATATCAATCTCCAACCAATGTTCAACCAGGTTATACGTGTTTCCCAGTATTAATAATCAATCAATAATCAGTTCAATAATCAATATTAAAGCAATCTATAACAATCATATCAATAATCATAAGCACATCAATCTAATCTATCAATTCCAAGCAAATCCGAAAATCTACGAAAATCGGGCAGCGTAACGGCAGTCGGTCGAATTTACACAAAAATCCTGCAAAAAGGCACAATTTCCAAATTCTTCCAAATTACAGTAGAATATCTATAACATCAATACAAGACTATTGTCCTATAGAAATCAGATCAAATCAAGTCCTGATATTTTTCTATTCGATTAAAATCGCGTAGAATCAATTCCGACCGGTAAAATCGTCGCAGAATATACTCAAATCGTGTACAATAATCATATCTATAACATACTAGGTTTCTCCTCTTTTCCCTTCTCTTTCTCTCTCCTCAAATCAGATTTTTTTATTTTAAAATGATTCTCTCTCCTCAAAACGAGCTGATTTCTTTAAATCATTTGTCTGATCGGCCCGGCCGATCGCCAAATCGTCCCGGGACGATCAGACTAAAAATATCGTCCTGGACGGTTCCCAGAACTAATCTCAGGCCGATATTTTCTACAGTGCCGATCGGCCTGGACGATCTAAAATCGTCCTGGACGATCCTGAGAGGAAAAATCCAAATCAGAGAGGAACAGTAAGGGAACGAGGTCTCACAATCTCCCCACCTTAGAAAAATGTCGTCCCGACATTTCCCTACAGGTGCGAGACAAAAACAACGCAAAACAAATCGATCCAAATCCAAATCCAAATCCAAAACAAAACTCATCGAAATCCAAACAAAACACACAATGCAATCAATCACATATCAATATGCATGATCAAATGTCAATCAATCAATCGGTTAGTCAAATCAATCTTACCAGTAGAACTTTCTGGTCGCTGTTGATCTATATGATGCTGTAGACTGTAAACACGTGGCACCACTGGAGGAAGTGCAGGAAGTCGTGGCGCAACTGTCTCTCTCTGATCTCTGACAGCTCTATCGTCTATCTGGTTCCCTGATCTCTCACTGTAAGTCCTCGAGCCAACAATCCTCTGCTGTCCTGTACTCGTGCCAGAATCAGTCCTTCCACCCAGTCCTTTCTGAGGACAATCTGCTGCTCTGTGCCCTCGCTGTCCACAGTGAAAGCACTGCCCCGTCAACAGGTAGCACCGACCTGCGTGTCGTTTACCACAGTGAATGCATGCTCCAGAACTACCAGACGATACTATCGATGCAGAGCGCGATACAGATCCCGATGTAGATCCTCTCGAACTATCGTATCTGCTTTTCTTCTCTCTATCTCTATCTCTACCAGAATCATCTCGTCGTACCTCATCTCTCCTCCTCTTGGTATCCTCGTACCTCGATACTGGTGTCGCCAAGTCAATCTCTATCAATCAGGCCCGCTCCACTAGCTCAGAGAACTCATGTATCCGGAAGGGTACTAGTGGATGCCTCAGCTCTCTGTTCAATCCTTGCAGAAATCTATAGCATTTTTCTTCGGGAGTAGGAATCAGATGAGCAGCGTACCTCGCAAGTGCAGTAAACTCGGCCTCGTACTGCATCACTGACTTGCGGCCTTGCTCCAATCTCATAAAAGCTTCCTGCATCTGTCGTTGAGCTGACGGTGGTACAAACCACATCCTGAACACTGCAGTGAACTCGTCCCAGGTGATCTCAGCATTAGTCTTCCCTTGGAATTTCTCTCTCTGCTGTCCAACCCACCATCTTTCCGCTTCACCCTAAAAAAGAAACACAGTCAATGGTACTTTTCGATTCCCCGGACACTGCATGTTGTCAAAAATATTTTCTATCCTCAGGATCCAATCCTCAGCAGCCTGGGGTCCCACAGCTCCTTTAAATAACGGAGGCCTCAGCTTATGAAATATCTGCATATGTCTATCCACTTCTTCCTCTTTGCTACCACTCATTTTGCTCTGAGCATCCCCCATTACATGTGCAATCGCAGTAGCCAACTGCATCATACTCTCTAAAGGTACTGGGGCTGCGCTGTGTTGCTCATTTGGTCTGAATTCTGCCGGATGATCCATATCTTTTCACAGCTTTTCACCTGCACAATTCATAACAAATGATACACACATGCAACGATGTATGCCAATGATGCTCTTAAAGCTACCCAATCTACCCAATTCTCAATTCAATCCTACAACTCTGGTAACAATCCATTCTTCCAATAACACTGCTCTGATACCAATTGTGATGCCCCAAGATCTAACTTGGAAAGAATGTCAATCAATTACTCAAACAATTTACATGAGTTATCTAAAACCTTCAATTAACCAGTCTATCAAACATCTATGAAATTTAAAACATCAATACACAAGTCGATTCTTATCTCAAAAAGTCATGTACAAAACTCAGGAACTACACTACAATCACCAGTTCTGAAATCTATCCTGAGTACAAAAGAATCACTATCAATCAAAAGACAAAAACCTGAAGATCTGGATCAATTCCTATCTTCTGCTCCCTTGCCCTGACCTAAAAATATCAACCACATAATGAGCTTTACAAAGCCCAGCAGGTCACCTAATACCTATAACTGAAATCAAAGCACGGTGATGCTATCAATATGCATGTCAGTCAATCAAATCATATTAGTCAATGGTCAATGAATCTATGCAATACGGAAATCCAAAGTCAATAAAACCAGTCAATGCAGCGGTAGACGAATCGATAAATCAACTCAATAAATCAATGTCAATCTCGAAGAAATCCGTACACAGAAGAAAATCAGTCAATCCGCCAAATCAATCAAGTCGTCGAATCAATCAATCCGTTAAATCAATCACTATCGAATCAAATCAATCTATTCAATGAAATCAAATGAGGAAAGCAGTACGATAAATCTCAATCTATTCTAACAGTGATTCCATGTAGCAGTCAATACGGTGCAAAAACAGGAACAACAGTGAATCTATATGTAAGATCAATAAATCCATAGACAGTAGTATAAGCAGAAATCAATGAATCTATAAGCAACAGTATCAATGATTCTATACTATTCATGTCTATGCTATCAATGCAATATCTATATCCATTCATTTCTATATCAATGCTCAATGTCGATGCACAGCAATCAATCCGTGAAATTAATTAAATTCGTACGAGCTAGTAGTAAATCCAATCAAAGTCGATAAAGCAGGAATCTATAAAAATAATGAGTCCATAAGCAATACAGTAAACATGCAATTCAATACTATATACTGGACAAGTATAATCAACTGGCTATGTTGCTGTTGTAGAATTCATATTGCTGTTGTAGATATCAATACATTGGTTCTATCAATAAGAGTCGTCACTCTTTTCGCCCGTCGGCATTTCTATAAACTCCTTATAACTCCCAATCGTTATATCAATGATCAATGGTTTAAAGGAAAGCCCGTCGGCCCACCATCCTGTACAGGTCAATATCAATCTCCAACCAATGTTCAACCAGGTTATACATGTTTCCCAGTATTAATAATCAGTTCAATAATCAATATTAAAGCAATCTATAACAATCATATCAATAATCATAAGCACATCAATCTAATCTATTAATTCCAAGCAAATCCAAAAATCTACGAAAATCGGGCAGCGTAACGGCAGTCGGTCGAATTTACACAAAAATACTGCAAAAAGGCACAATTTTCAAATTCTTCCAAATTACAGTAGAATATCTATAACATCAATACAAGACTATTGTCCTATAGAAATCAAATCAAATCAAGTCCTGATATTTTTCTATTCGATTAAAATCGCGTAGAATAAATTCCGACCGGTAAAATCGTCGCAGAATATACTCAAATCGTGTACAATAATCATATCTATAACATACTAAAAGTTGTGCGGTGAAAGTTGTGTCAATATCAAATCATGTCGAAAAGTCGACTACGAAAACACAAAACAGATCACAACTCGGTCAAAACTCAATATCTTTGAAAACAGAAATAGGGTTCGGAGTCCTTACCACGAGATCTTCACTTTTCCCAACAGCAGCGTCGGACGAAAAGCGCTCCGCGGCCTCCCAAAACCAGGTTTCTCCTCTTTTCCCTTCTCTTTCTCTCTCCTCAAATCAGATTTTTTTATTTTAAAATGATTTTCTCTCTCCTCAAAACGAGCTGATTTCTTTAAATCATTTGTCTGATCGGCCCGGCCGATCGCCAAATCGTCCCGGGACGATCAGACTAAAAATATCGTCCTGGACGGTTCCTAGAACTATTCTCAGGCCGATATTTTCTACAGTGCCGATCGGCCTGGACGATCTAAAATCGTCCTGGACGATCCTGAGAGGAAAAATCCAAATCAGAGAGGAACAGTAAGGGAACGAGGTCTCACAATCTCCCCACCTTAGAAAAATGTCGTCCCGACATTTCCCTACAGGTGCGAGACAAAAACAACGCAAAACAAATCGATCCAAATCCAAAGGGTTGCTGCTGAGTTCTGATCGATGAGAACCCATTCACGATATTTTGGATTTACGATGATGATGCCATCGAAGGACTGGGAGATGCATTGTGGTGGGGCCACTGTGGGTTCGAGAAAGCTGGAAAATCCATTAGCTTGAAAAAACTTGAGGACCTGACACCTCCCGATCGGGTAATTGTCATTTAATAGTTGAGCAGGGAGTATTATTTTGATGTTTGAGACAACAAATTTGAGTGCTGCAGGAATGGAGCAATTGTCAGTGAGACTTTTAATAGCTGGGTCGCCAATTTGGGAGGAAGAAGACTGAGCCATTTGTTGTGCAATATGCTTTTATACGTGCTCTGATAACACGAATAAATATAAATTACAATAGAGTTAGATCACTCTATCCATGTTGTGAGGAGGAAGAAGGCTGCATTAATTTCTACTATAATAAAGTAAAAGTTTCCCAGAGTCTTATTACATGCTACGAAGTTTTATTTGGTTCGGTCGACCGAATGAGAGAAACATTCGGTCGCAGGCAAAAATCGCGCGGTACCGAGGTGTACCGAGTTTTTTGAAAAACTCGGTACACCTCGGTACCGCACGATTTTTGCCTGCGACCGAATGTTTCTCTACATTCGATCAGAGGACGTAATAATTGTTCTACATACTACAGTGTACATATATGCTAAAGTAGGTGTGTCCTTTATACGTGTGTGTAAGTGATTCGTCTTGGCTGTTACTGATGGATGGCTGAGATTGAATCTGCTGAGTAAGTGGTCTCTGCTCATTCTGTTTTGCTTTTAAAAACTATCATGTAAATTTGGAGACTACATACACATGCTTAAATACGGTTGAATATTATTTTGTTCCGTATTTGGTTATCTAAATGGATAATCTTGGTCTTCTTCTATATCTGTTTCTTTTGATTGTTAATTAAATAATTTTTTTCTCATAGGAATTTGATTCCATTTCTATGACAGAAATGCAGTCTCCATTTTGTTTGATCCAATTTTTTAGCTATTTAGCTCTTCTTTCTCAGATTCTACTTGGTTAATCAGATATTACTAGTACTCCATCCAGATTATAACAAAAATCATAAATACAATAAGAAAACACAAAATGCTGAATACTTATGAATATTTATATGATCAAGCACTAAAGCTCAACTAAATGAAGCTACAAATTTACAATACACTGCATAAAATTAACAAAAAGCAGTTCATAAATTGATTCCACAAATAAAAAAGAGGTATTTTTTGCCCTACCTACATTAGGGATTTCTTAGATTTTTTTTTGGGTGCAGATTTAGCCAAACAAGCGCAAGAAATGGGAGAAATATCACTACCTTCGTGATGAACTCCCATGGGGACCTCCTATATGACAACAACAATGTCATTGTCTGAAGCTAGGGGTGTATCCAGCTTCTTTTTTTAGAGTCAGCAAGAATTTTTTTTTTTTGGGATAGCCAAAGATGCTTAGGATTGTTAAAATTACGGCAAAAAAAAATTTTGAGGGGGGGGGGGGGTGGGGGGAGGGGGGCAAAATACTCAAAATATTTCAAATTATCCCCTCTAATATTTTTTTAAAAATTTTTGAGGGTGGGCATCTCTCCTTGGTGGATCCGCCTATGTCTGAAGCGGAGAAGTTCAAAGCGAGTATTTATGAAGCACTTCATGCGACAGCAACGAAGAAATGAAGAAGACGAAAAACAAATTTGCTCGAGTGAAGAAGAGGGGAGGGGTTCAGTCACATTTGAGGAAGATGTGATTTAACGAAGTGGTATTTTAGAGTAAAGAAAATGTATTTAGGTGATATATAAATAATAGTGAAGTTTGGGTGTTAGATTCATAAATATAATAGTTTTAGTTATAATATTATGTAAAAAATAAAAATCATCAAAAAATTTCCTCTGCTTAAAGCGATTAGCAACTCTGTAATTAATAATTATCGAATTGTTTAATTATTAAATGGTGTTAGTACAATTAATGAAGTTTTTATGCGGGTTAACCTATATTACATGAACTGTTGTCGCTTGCAAATTCCAGATGAGAACGCAATTATGAGGTCGGCGATGAGGTGGCAGCTTGTCGTTAACCCGCTCGTCTTTCACGCCGTCGCTTTCGTTGGGAAGCGCTTGTGGAAAATTATGACCCGAATTATTCTAAATTTCTAATAATTATGACAACTGAAAAAGCCAATAAAAACTAAAGGAAAAAAAGAACTATTACGATATCCTTATAAAATAACAATTATAATAACTCTTAAAAATTCTAAATATAATAAATAATAATTAAAAAACAATTATTGATTTAACTTCAAATTCAAATATTTTTTTTAATAATTGAGCGTGAATCTCAAGGTAAGTTTGCATGGAAACTATCAAAATTAAATTTGAGATCATCTGAACTCCAATTTTAACAAAATTATAGTCAAATTGAACGTAACAAAAAGAAGGACCCAACAACATCAAATTTGACCCAATCCGAGCTCAAACAGATCCAAATCAAGGACTCAGAATAGCATTTGGAAGGTTCAAAGCATAAATTGGATGACCAAATGATATCTAAATGTGACATGCTTATAATCGACTCAACCCGAATGGCGAGATGAATCTAACAAGGCAAGGATCGTCGAATTCTGACATCATTATGGAACTTAAATATTCGATAAATGGTTGATTAAGAGAGTTGATATCGGCCGTCCATTCGAACAACTCCCAACATGCTCTTGATCTTCTCTCTATTTACTGGTCATTCCACTCCCAAAAAGCTATAAATAGACCTCTCATTCTTCATAGAGAGGGAGGAGGAAGAAAGTGAAAGAAGAGAGCAGAGGAAGATAAATATGATATCTCCTTTGCCACTAAGCTCCTCCTCGACCACCGACTGTCATCAGACTTAAGCCCGACCACCGATTGTCTCCAGACTTCCACCCGGCCACCAACTAATGTCCGATTTATGCCTGACCAATGACTATCACTGGATGTTCGCTGAACTTTCGCCCAACCAACAACTCTCCCCGGACTTTCGCCCGACCACCAACTATTGTCAGAGTTCGCCTAACCACCGATTGTCACCAAATTTCCTCCCAACCACCATCACTAACTACGGTATTTTTGACCTACAACACCCGCCAACCATGGTCCTTTGGAGGTCGCCTATGGTCCTTTCGACCTTCGCCTCCTAACAACGATCTTTTTTACCACCGTCACTCGCCGACTACGATCCTTCCAACATTTGTTGCCTGATAACGGTCTTTCTGACCACCATCAAATGCAGACTATGGTTCTTCTGACCATCTTCTCCAAACTGCAATCTTTCTGACCTTTATCACCCGTCTACTACGATCTTTCAATCCTCCATTGTCTGCTGACTAGATCACTTCGACTACCATCTCCAGACTATGGTCTCCCCGATCGCCATCACAGACTACAATTTTTTTGACCTCCATCGCTCAACTACTATGATTTTTCTAACTTCTGTTGCTCGACTACGACCCTTCCGACCACCGTCACCCGACTACAGTCTTTTTGACATACATCGCTCACCGACTATGGTCCTGTCGACCAAACAAATATATCAACACTGATTCTTCCAACTCCCATCATGTAATGCACTCTTTATGATGTACATTTGCGACATTGAGCCAAAGACTTCCCCTTAAGAAGGACCTCATTTATAATCAAATGCAAATAATTGATTCATTTAAACTTGGCAAGGCCCAGCAATTTTTCCCCTTTTTAGAAGTTTCCACATAAAAATTCTAGTGTCTCTTATGAACACGTCACCCCAACTATTTATCTTATTGTGTGTTGGATCTTCGTACAAAACTAAGACGTTAAACTTTATCACTCTTTACCTCAACGAATATTTCAGGACGCAACAGTTATATATATTACACTCATCTAAAATTAATTGAAACAATCAAATTTAAAATTTATAAGATTTAAATAAAAAATATATGTATACATTAATTAAAATCTAAATACACATAAAAATGTGGCTTTATGAATTCATATATACATAAACTTAATAACTTCATTAGATTGACACATATTTCAAGCATTGTTTGCATTGAAAATTTTTCAAAATTAAACTCAGAATCATCCAAAATTTAATTTAAATAAATTTATAATAGAACTATTGTCAAGGCAAGACTAATCTAACAACATTATAGTTGATTTTTATCCAATAAGCTTAAATAAAAAACTTGAAGTATTGCAAAAAAAAATTGAACTTTTAGTTGAATGATCAAATGATCTTTGAATCTTACATGCTTATAGTCAAATTGATGGGCTCAATGAGACAAATTTAATAGATCAAAATTCACTTAATTTTGAGGTCATTAAAGTACTTAAATGTTAAATAAATAATATATAATTAAAGAATTCAATATGATTATATGATTGTCCGATGAAGCTTTATAAACTTTTTGACAAAATTAATCAAATTGTCATTTCTCAACGTACTATAAAGTATGAATAAACTACAAATCTCCACAAAAAGGGGACTTGTACTTGAGTTTGGTGAGTGCTTGTTGATTTGAAGAATTTTAAAGCTACTTAGTATTCGATGCTGGCAATCACCACCCCACTGCCATTAGATTGTCATAGTCCATTGCTCATAAGCTGACTATTGTCATCCCATCATTATCATTCGATCACCATAATTTAAACGATGTTGTTTGACTAGCTAGCATCCTTCAATTTCCATTATTCATCTGTCGTCATCGTACGTCCGCTATTTCTTCAATAATTTCTACTACAATAACCATAAGAGACCAAATAAGTGCTCTTAATTTTATAATCTCATATTCTCCGATTGCGAAGAAGAATAGACTTTTTGAACTTCAAATATATAATGTATTATTTAAAATGGGTCAGGCTTTGCAATATATATATATATATATATATTCTTCTATTTTATATGCATATCTCATTGCAAAGTTAGAACATAAAATGCTCTCTCTATTATCACAAAATTTAAAGCACACAACAATACTTATGTATGCATTTTAGTTTTTCTCATATAATAGCTTGATTTTATATGGATATGAGTGTGCATTATTTGTTTAAAATTGAAAAATCAAATCAAACTAATCATATTTGGCGGATTTAGGTTTGGTTTGGGATGATTTTTTTATTGATTCTTAAAACAGACTCTATTTTAAAAATCAATAAAAAAGTGGTCTCAAATGAAGCCTTAATTTGGTTTTTAAAATATCAGTTCAGCTATTAGTTGTAATTTCTAACTTCCTTTAAATTTTATGTTTATGCTTTTATTTTTTCTAAAATCGATCAAACAAAAAACAAAATTATGCTAATTTAAACAAATATTAAATCAACAAAATTCATGAATTAAAAAAAAAAGTTGATAAAAAAAATAAAGATCAATATAAATATTATTCAAGCCCTATTACAAAATTATAAAATTTAGCTCAAATTTGAATTGGTCCCATTTATATTTGACTCAAAGATGTAGCTGTTGATAGTTTTGACTCTCAACTAAGAGATATTGAGTTCGAAACTTACATATGTAATGTGTGTAAGTTCACCTTATCGGCTCAAATGTTCCAAAAATATATATTTGACTCGCTGAAAAAATAGTTAGAGAACATTATTTTTTTAGGAGTCACATTTTACCATATGGCTCATCATTAAACAATATTAGGTTAAAATCATTAATTAATAAGCTTGTTAATTTTAATAAGAAGTAAAAGTTAATTTAAAATATAAATATTTTTAGACTCTCGAATCAAGTTTATGAACATAGCTCATTTCAAATGTGATATATCATCAAAAACTTATCCTGATTTGGCACGAATATCGAGGCAAAATCAATCCGAAAACTTCAAAAATTAAATCCAGGATCACCTGAACTCCGATTTCAGTAAACTTATAGTCAAACTGAGCGTCTCGGAAATACGAAACCAACGACACCAAATTCGACTCAATTCGAGCCCAAATGAGTCCAAATCAAGGACCCGAAGAGCTATTGGAAAGTTCGTACCACAATTTGAGTTACCAAACGGTTTCCGAATTTGACGAGCTTATAGTCAAATCGAGCGGCTCGACGAGACAAATCCAACGAGCCCAAGATCACCAAATTCCAAAGTCATTAATACCTTCAAATTCCTAATAAATTGTCTATGATCGTATGATTCAATATCAGCCGTTCATCCGAACTACTCTATATTTGCCCATGATCCCTCATCTATTTATGGGCCATGCTACTCCAAAAAATCTATAAATAGACCCCTCATTTCTCTTAAGAGGGGACCTAAGCAAGAAGAAAAGAAGAAGAAGAGAAGGATAGGAGATAAGAACTCCTCGACCACCGCCAGAGTTCTACCCGACGCCAGAATTCTACCGGACTTCCGAAGGACGTTGTAGTTATGTCCGACGTTCAAGGGACGCTAGAGTTCTGCCCAACGCCAGAATCTTGCTCAACTTCAGAACGACGTCGGAATTCTGCTCGACCTTCGAAGGACGCCGACATTCTACCCGATTTCAAAGATATGCTGTAACTCTGCCCGACGTTGTCATTGAATTTCAATTCTGAAGTGATTCATTGTACTTTGATCGTCCTAACTTTTGTGCACGAGTCGGCCTCTTGTAGCTCAAGCAAAATACTAGTGGAACTTTTTCAACTGGACGTAACCCCGTGGTTTTTTCCTTTCAGGATTTCCACGTAAAAATTCTTGTGTTTTTATTTCTTTACTGTTTGTTTGCTAGATATCCGTATAACGCTAAGACATAAATATTTTAACTCTATCGTCGCGTATATTCTAGCCTGCAACGAGATATTAATTGAAAATTTTGCCTATCAATTAAGAGATTTTAAATTTAAACCGTGAGTATCTCATTTGCGTGAGAGCTTTCCCAAATGAAAAAAATAAAATACATGATGTCAAGTACGGAGACAATTACAAATGGAGTTGTATAATGCAAAGAAGGTCGGATGGGCCCCACAGGACATTTGATTGTGCCGACCATATCGCGGTCAAAAGAAGAAATATTTTAGCTGTAGAACATGGAAGGCACTTGAGAATCCAAGTCCTGGTTCATGTAAAATATCATAGCTCCAAATAGATGAGAGCTTGCCACGTGTCATTATAATTTAAGAAGGATCCAATGGATTGGAAAAAAAAAGGATCAAACATGCTTGCGAGGTGGTCGATTATTTTGATCCAATGGCTGGTCAAAAGCATAAAATAATAAGTTTACATGGCATATATCAAAAGAATTTTTATATTATATTATTGGAATTAAATTCAAGCTATCGCTTATAATAATATTAATGCTATTAATATTTTCTTATAACTATCTTATTTCTGATGAGGGGAATCAAATGTTGGATCGTTGGAAGAAGATGATGTTTTAAAGATTTTTCAAGAACAAGAAAGTAAATCAAACACTAAGCTTCAATTCATATAATATTCATCATGCCCCCTATTGCAATGCTTACACATATATATGATAGCTATAGAATCTTCTAGAAAGCTTGTAATAATCTAGATAAGTTATTCCTTAGGTAGGTTATAACTATGATGTTCCACATCAATTTGTGAGTTCTTGATGATAAATTGTAGTTGGCATATATTAATGGAAGAAGTTACAATGATAATATTTTAAGTGGAGTCGTGGAGAGGCAAGAGGATGTGCAACCTTTAAGATTACGTGCTTTAGGGGTTATGGTGATGTTGGAGTTGGTTTGTGATGTGATGAGTGAACATCATTAGATGGATCTAATTTTATTGCTAGATGAGTAGATTCTGTGGTGGGCCTAGAAAGGTGAGGAGTTCAAACAACAATATTAAGGATGCTTTGTACAAGTTCATCCAGGCGGAGTATGGCATGATTTGGGCGGTAAGATCTTTCAAAATTTATAAGAGAAAACATATTGAGCTACAGGTCATATTTAAAGTCATAAATAAAAATTAGCCCAAAAAACTTTAAAGGTATGAATATGTTATAGAGGTTTGAGTTTGCAAGTAAACATGCTAATTGCATGTGTGTTAGGCTTGTCTTAAGTAGTAATTCAAATTGTGATTATGCGACTATCATGGGTAATCTACTTGTGACTACTTTGATTGGCTCTTCTTAATATAATTTTATGTTGCAATTTGTATAAGGATCAATGAATAACATACTTCTTCTTATATAATATTTTATGTTGTAATTAGGGGTGTAAACGAGCTTAGTCGATCTTGAGTCAAGGGGTGTTCGAGCTCGACTCGCGAGTGAAATATCGAGCTTGAACTCGAGTCGAGCTCGCGACACTAAAACGAGCTCATCGAGCTGCTTGATTCCACCATTTGCCCTTTTCTTCGCCCAATTTCTCGGCCAGCGGTCTCCTCGAGGCCCTTGTCTGCACGTCGCATGCGGTTCGTTTGCATAGTGTGGACCGCACTCCACCTCCTCGAGCTCTTCGTCCGCCTCGAGTACCTGGTCCACTTTTTTTTTTTTTAATTACAAGTGGAATTCAAGCCGGCTCGCGAGCCGAGCCTTGTCAAACTCGAGTTCTTTTAATAAACGATCATATTGATAAGCAATCAAGGCTCGGCTCGCGAGAATATAAACGAGTCAAGCTCAAGCCGGCTCAGCTCACTTACACCCCTTTTTGTAATTTGTATGCGGATTAATGCATGACATGATTTGTCACAACTTAACTCAATATGATCCACATACAGATATGTCATATTGTGTTCAAGTCGGACATCCTAAGCCCAAGATTTATGTTTGGGAAACTTTTGAGATTTCTTCCAATTTAAAATTTAAAACATACAATAGAGCTTCTAATTAGCTTTTGTAAATAAAATAAAATAGATAATTCATAAATTTTCTTTCATTTCCTCAAAATGCATGTGCTATATTTAAACTACAATACATGGTTACACACTAGAAAAGACCTAATAAAATAAACCTAGTCATTACGGTACAAAATCAAGAAAATACTTATATAGATACAAACAAATCAAATCATAAACGCTCACATACTCAACTGGCTCTTTTACTTCTTCTAACCTAAAATAGAAGCCGGAATAAGTGTGAGCCAATATATCTTAGTAGGTCACACCTACTAATCTAAATTTTCAAACAATTTACTTATTTTGCATTTAACTGAATGTAAAAGTAGTTCAATAAAAATATATCATACTAGTGTAATTTTAATTGCAGATACCTAAAATAAATAAAATGCGCACTAATAGTAAATAAACAAGTGCTTCAAATATAAGAATAGAAAAATAACAGATTTCCCTTTGGCCCTTATATCTCCCATCAAAAATAGGCCCTTATGACTTATTTGCTAGCATATCAGAAAATAGACCCTTATAACTCCCAATGCCTACGACATATCAGATATTAAAAAATTCAAGCTCTTATAACTCCTTGTGTATTTATCACTAGAATATAATTTCCCCCATATATTATATATATATACTAAAAAATAAGTACCATAATGATTAAAAATATATTATTGCACATAATAAATATAACTAATATGAAAAAATTATTATAAATGTTTAATAGGCCACATATAAAAATTAAAAATATATGCTAAAATATCATAATGATTAAAAATATATTACGTTAGAATAATCTTATATAATATTATATATATATATATATATATATATATATATATATATATATACTTGCTCATTATATAATACTCATTCTCATAGTTTTCTTAAATTTTTTTAAACAGCTTTTTAATATAATTTTTAAAATAATTTTATAATTATGGTGTACTTGAATATTCGCGATGGTAGAGAAATATATAATTTAATGTCTTTGCATTGTTCAAAGATCCAGCACACAAGCAGATAAGTGAGAGGGTGTAGTGTTCATAAAAGACACCAGAGTTTTTACGTTTAAACTCCTGAAAAGGGGGACAAATCATGGGGCATGACCTAGTTTAATTGAATCCCTTAGTATTTACAGTCGATTACAAATGAGGCCCTTCCTTAGGAGAAGGCTTTGGCTTGTACATCATTTAGAGCGCATTACATGATGGGAGTTACAATAATCAAAATAGACATGTTTGTTTGGTTGATAGAACCATAGTTAATAGGATAGCGGTCGAAAAGACTGCTGTCTGGTAATGGAGGTCGGAAGGATCGTAGTAGGCGACGGAGGTCGGAAGGACCATAGTCGGCAGGAGATAGGGGTCCAAAAGACTGTACTTGGTAGGAGACCGGGGACATAAAGACTATTGTCTAGTGATGTAAATTGAAAGGATTGTAGTAGGCGACAGAGGTCAGAAGAACCATAGTCAATATGAGATAGGGGTCTGAAAGACTGTAATTGGCAGGTGTCCGAGGTCAGAAAGACCATTGTCCGGTGATGGAGGTTGAAAGGACCATAGTAGTGGTAGAAGTCGGATGGATCGTAGTCGGCAGGAGAAAGGGGTGCGAAAGGCCATAGTTGGTAGGAGACCGGGGTCAGAAAGACTATTATCTGGTGAAGTAGGTCGGAGGGACTGTAGTAGGCGACAGAGGTTAGAAGGATCATAGTTGACAGGAGATAACGGTTCGAAAGGCCGTAGTTGGCAAGAGACCGAGGTCATAAAGACCATTATTCTAGGATGGTACTCTGGTAGAACTATGGGCGTCAAAGGGTGGCTCAGTAGAGGTTCGAGCCTTAGTTGGTGGTCCTGTAGAAGTTTGGACATAAGGTGGTGGTTCGGCAGAGGTCTGGGCCTAAGATGGTGGTCCAGCAGAAGTCTGGGCTTCAGGTGGTCATCCAACATAAGTTCAGGTCTCAGGTGGTGGTCCGATAGAAGTTCGGGCGTTAAGTGGTGGTCATGCAGAAGTCCGGGCCTGAGGTGACGGTCCAATAAAAGTTCAGGCCCAAGGTGGTGGTTCGATAGAAGTTCGGGCCACAGGTGGTGGTCTGGTAGAAGTTCGGGCATTAGGTGGTGTTCTGGTAGAAGTCTGGGCCTGAGGTGGTGGTCCGGAAGAAGTCCAAGCCTGAGGTGGTGGTTCGGTAGAAGTTCGAGCCTCAGGTGGTGGCCCGACAGAAGTTTGGGCATCAGGTGGTGGTCCGACAGAAGTCCGGGCCTCCAATGGTTGCCCGGCGGAACTCAGGCGGTGGTCGAGGAGGAGCGAGGAGGCAAGAGCAATATCTGATATCTCTCTTGCTCTCTTGCTTGGAGCCTCCTATTCAAGAGAGAAGAGGGGTCTATTTATAGATTTTATAGAGTAACATGGACCGTAAATAGGTGGTAGATCATGGGCATATTGGGAGTGGCTTGGATGGACGGCCGATATTGAATCCCTTGATTGTGGACCGTTTGATGCACATTTGTATGCCTTAGTGATGTTAGAATTCAATTATCTTGAGCTCATTGGATTCATCTCGTCGAGTCACTCGATTCGACTATAAGCACACCATGTTTGGAAATTGGTTGGTAATCCAAATTATGGTTCAAACCCTAGCACTTCAGATCCTTGATTTGGATCTATTTGGACTCAGATTGAGTCTATTTTGGTGCAGTTGGGTTCGTATTTATGAGACACTCAGTTCGATCGTAAGTTTGTTGAAATCTTAATTCAGATGGTTCCAATTTTAATTTCGAAAGTTTCCAATTTAATTTTTCCTTGAGATTCGTGTCTGATCAAGATAATTTTTTAAGGATGTATCAATAATAATAATAATAATAATAAAATTATCTCCAATAAAACCTAATTGATTCTCTTGAAACATTAAAAAAAAATTCTCATGAAATAAGGCTGAAAAATCGAAATTCATAATTGTGTGATTTGACTTGCGAAACTAAAGTTTACATTAAAATTTCTATGCGGTTGTTGTAGGCAGAGCCCACCTCAACTGCCCCCAAGTCGCTGTGGTCAGCAAACCTACAAAATTTTTTTTTTTCAGAATTTTAAAGCAAAATAATAATTAGAGATTTTTTTGGCAAAAATTTATGAACAAAAGCATAATTTAATAGATTTTGTGACTTTCTGAGTAATAAATAAATAAGTAAGTAAATAAAATATCACACGAAATTTGAAAAAAAAAAGTCTTTAACGATCTGTGAGACTGCAAGAGAAGGGGATCGGCCACCTTTAACGATCTGTGAGACTACAAGAGAAGGGGATCGGCCAGGCCCAGGTGGGAGAGCCAGCGTTGGACTTGTGAAGGATTCTGCTTCAACAATCGACTTCAGCCTGTTTTTCTTGATCCTCCGTAGGACCGTAGCTTGGTTTCGATCACCAGTCGATTTGCCGAGGTTAGGAGCTACTCGATTTTGCTTTCGTTTCAAACCGGAAGAAGCTAATAAGAAGGTGGAGTAAGTTTTTCTATCAATCTACTGCATCACTTCATATCCTGCTAAATTGAGCTCCGCTCTTCATAGGTTATTGAGCTCGAAAGAAGCTCCACACTTTATCATGGGGGTTTCCATCCTCTTCACTTTGTTGGCTGTTGGGGATAGAGTCATGAGTGAACCCCTAAGTTAGATTCATGTATTTTTGGCGCTGATTTGGGAGGACACGCATAGATTCTGCTTCAATTAAGTGTGAAGCGTGGATTTGAGATGTGTTGCGTAAGTTGTTTTGGGGTGACAGCTTGAATCCTGTTTACATAACGAACTAAGATTCATCGAAGTTAGGGACATTGATTGGTTATAAAAGGGTTTGGAAATAGTGATTTTTGAGAGGTGCGTAATTTTCCGGCGAACTAGGTTGATGGAGCTATGTTAAAAATAGATTTTTATGAGGTTCGGAGCTTTTGGTTGTACAGTTGAACCAAGTTTGCAGCTTGGCTTGGGCTTTCAGTTATATATCGTTTTAGCTGATTGATTTTCATATGCTTTTAAAGCTTTGAAGGATGCCACTTTTGTTTAATTTGTGGCTTTTTCTTGTGATAATAAATGGGTAATTCGTGTACCTGGACCCTGCCTCTTCATGTGAAGGGACTGTTTGGCTACAGGTGGATTTAGGCTTGGTTAAGGACAGCTTTTTTATTACTTTGCAAAGCTCTTGTAAAGAAAGCAACTTTTAAAGCTGTTGCAAAAACAGTTCCCTAGCACAAAATTTTTTTGAAAGCTATGAAAAAATAATGGCCAAACAAAAATTGTGCTTGAGGTTTGAAAAATAAAGTTGTAAGAAAGTTGTTATGAACTAAGTCTTATTAGACCTTATAAATCTTGATGGAATTAAAAACTGAAAACTATTTGGTACTACAACTCTTAAGTCTTACTTAATCTTTGAGAAATTGTTTGGCTGCTTGTTGGAGGATTTAAGATTTATGAGAGTTAGAATTGCTTATCCATTAAATACTGTGACAAGTGAGATTTAAAAAATAGTAGATTTATTCTATAATGAGCCTCAAATGAGATTTATCAAATATGATTATAAGTCGTCAAAAATATTTTTTGATGGTATTTAAGCTAAATCATGCTTAATCCTTGCCTAAATTAGGATAGTAAACACAGCCCTGAAGAGTCTTTGGGTTTTGTCCTTCATTACTTTATTTTTTTCCTGCCTTTCTCGTTCACATTTCCTCGTCAATTCTATTGGCAATTATGTTTTCTGGGATTTGTTGAATTAGGGGTATAGAAGTTCAAAGGAAGTGGCTTATGTTTGAACACAATTCTGCTTGAAAGCAAGTCATGCGAGATAATCCTATGATGTGAGAGATTCCCTAATTCATTAGGGAACTAATTAGCTTAGAATATTTCCACCTTAAACTTAGGATCAAGGGAATAAAGTTCGGGAATTAAGAACTAAAGAAACTTGTATTTAGCAAGCTTGATTGGAAGGAATGAAACCCTGAAATGTATTGCACTTGTTTTCGTTGAGAAACTTGCATCTGATTGTAAGCTACTTGCACAAGGATTTCCCTTGCAACCAGTACTTGCGAGATTTTTTTATTCCATTTCTTTCTGCAGAGCTTCCTAATGAAATGTAAATAGTCAGATACAGGAGAGGGTTGTCCAGATTGTAGGTAGATACATACCAAACATGCATGATTGGACTGCACATTTATACTGAATATGTTAAGGATGCCAAAACATGCATAAAGATGTAGTTTCTGTTGCCGATATGGAAGACATGCTTGATGGTGCTGATATGGACAATGTTAGTATGTATTTATTTTGAATGATAGAATGCATCCATATTCGTATTTGATGTAAAATTTTGAATTTTCTCAATATTGTCATGCTTGTTTTTGTGTTGTTTGAAGAAGCGTTGAACTGTTTTAATTGACACACAACAGGACAAATTATTTTAAATGGCGGCAGTTGTACAGTAGATAATCTATCATACTCATGATACCATAAGAAGGCAACAATTGTTAAATTGAAGAGGAGATACCTTCACTTATTCATTGAAAACTATTCAGTTATTTTTTATGTTAACAGCTGGATTCTCTTGAACTGTTCAGCTTTACCATAAAAAGTGAATTTAATTTCTCGTTCAGCTCAAATGCGTTTCTTAGAATTTGGTTGTAGTACAAGTTATTGGCCTTTATTTTAGTAGAAGGTATGATATTATTAACTCTAAAAGGGCATTTTTAAATTGAAAGGTACAAGATTTATAGGAGTCATCTTTATAAACATGCTTTTTGAGTTATTTGGTTGCATTAGTCTTTATTTTATTTTTTCAAAGATTCAAAACTTGTACCTCTACTTTAGAGATCAAGGACATTACCACACAAGATTTGTTGTTGCACTAGTCTTGGAGACACCCTTCAAAACAATTTCAAAGCATTAAAATTTAGTTTAAGTAACTCATATGATTTCATTTTATTGTTTCCACAGTTCACTAAATTGTTATCTTTTTATGCAGTCATCAGGTGCCGGTACATCATACTACAAAAGAAAAATCAAGGATTATGGCAGGTTATCAAGATGCCGGAAACTTGCCTGTTGAGGAACCAACTTCTTCTCCAATAGCATCTCTTCCCAATGAGTCTAGGCTTCCTAATCCTCTGCTGACCGATGGAAAAAACTGATATCAAACATCATCAGGAAGTAGACACCAAGCATTCAGAAGAAGGGGTGACTGGTCTATCCTTGAATGCACAGTCACCTACCTCACAGAACTCAATTGAACCAGGGTCTGCTCTGGAGAATGCAGTGATTTCTTCATTCGAATTTCATTGCTCTTCATCTCCTGATCTATCACAAATTCAAAAAGTCAAGCAGGATAATACTCTATCTCAACATGAAGATCAAAGCCACATTCAAGATGGTGAGTATATCGCCTCAACTAAAGTAAATTCTGCTTCACTGTTATCTGATTTTTTTGTGGTATTAAATCCCCAGGTGTGGTAAAAATCCCAGAAGAGGGGGTAGCTGCAACGCATAAACATCACGAAATATGTTGTGCTGATGTTCAGACGAAAGAAGCTCAAATCAATGATGATGCTACTGCAAGTGTTGGTAACAAAATTGCTTCTTTGCCATCTGAAAAATATCAGCCTGTTAGAGGTGTCGCCTCAAAGGGAATGGAAGAAACTATATCAAGTCAAATTGAAGGTGAAAGTCCAGCTGGAGTTGCTAATGCTCAAACCAATAAAAGTTCTAATGTTGAAGAGAATGGTAAGATAGAAGATATTGCACCTTTTAAACCCACTGGTCATCATCTGCACAATCATGTGGAAGCCCAAAATATGAAAATAAAAGCATTAGATTCAGCTGTTTCTTCTGAAGAAGTAAAGAAAGTGAGTGAAAATAGAGGGTTTGTTGACACTACAACACCTTTTGAATCGGTTAAGGAGGCAGTGACAAAATTTGGTGGTATTGTTGATTGGAAAGCTCACAAAGCTCTGACTATCGAGGTAATATGAATCTCTTATGAAGGTTTTCAAACTTATGGTATCGACCTGCATATTGTATGTCCTATTACTGCATCATGATTCTTCATAGGCGCATTTGAGAAATTTACGATCTTTTGAGGCTTATCATTGCGCTTTTTCTTATATACAACCTTTTATTGATTAATCTTAATACTTGATTCTTTCATGTTTCTACAAATTTATTATTATTGCTGCTTTTGAAGGTAGGGTGAGCCACAATCGCTTTAGGTTGCTGACGTCAATTCTTAAGAGCCTAAGGCCTAATTGAGACCCTCAAACGTTATTTTAAAACTAAAAAATAGCTAATTAGCCGTTTTGGACACTTGTGTTGCAATACGAATGTTTTTCTTTGTTTTATTTGCACTCGCTTGTATTTGTGATCGTATTAATTGTTGTGTAAAATCTGATTGTGTTGATCAATCAAGTTGTTATGTTATCTCGGACCTCAAGTTTCTCGTGCTCGTTGGGGGGTGTGGGGGGTTTACCCCCTTTTTGGGTTTAGGTGCTTTGCACTTGAAATTTTTTTTCCTGCATAACGCCTCGGCGCTACATACCCGAGCGCCCTAGCGTTGTGTTCTTGAGCACCCCAGTGCTGAATGACAGAGTAGAGAGCTGTAGTGGTATAGATATGACGTTGTAGCCAATCAAGGCAGAGATTCAAGCGCCGCAGTGCTCCAAACTAGTGTCGCAACGCTACGAGATGGACTTAACGGTTTTCTTTCTCGTTTTCTGAAGGGTTGCGTCCCTTGGGATTATTTACTTGACTTTCTCTTGTATTTTTGAGTGTGTGTTAGACATAGAGAGCAGTGTATGTGAGAACAAAAGTAAGGAAAGTGTGAGAGAGAAGAGATATTTGTACTTATTTCTCCCAATTTTCATTGTGGATTTCTTGGTGTGGTGCGACTCCGTGGTTTTTTTCCCTATTTTGAATTTTCCGCGTTAAATTATGGTGTCCTTTATTTTCCCCTGCTTTTACTTTCTTGCTTGTTTCGCATTGTGGTGTTTACTCCTCATCCCCAACATTAATCCACTCTCTAAATTTGACCAAACGTGTTTTCTCTGCTGGATAATGTATTCTCCTATTGATGATGTTGTGGTGATGCAGTATATGCCCCTCCCAAATTCAGGATGCAGAGTTTAGATTTAATTTTTAAAGACTAGGACTAGGAAAAAATTACATCACATAGAAACCCCTTTCTCATTCACCCTGCACCACTTCCTCGCCACAGATCTTCCCCTATTGTGATCCCACAAGATACCGGCAATGCAAACCTTCACCATCTCTAAAACACCCAAATGATCTTACATGTTCCGCAAATTTCACACATCCATTTAGCTTTAATGATCTCATTATGAAATTGAAGGATTTTTTTAAACTTAGGCTACACAAGTGAGGATGCAATATTGGGTTGCTACTGGTCAGGTCTCACTCAAACTATGAACGAATATCATTAGCTTCCTATGGTTTGAACTAGATGTAGCTAGAGGATCAGTCATAACCAAACCAAACTTAATCAATTATTTATTTAGGTTCGGGGCATCACCCACTCCGAAACCTAAGACCTAAACCTTGCTTGGGATTAACATAATCTAAAAGAAAATAATATCATTATACTTTGAAAGATCCATATATGGTATAGTACAATTTAATACGCACATTAGGTGGCCATGTGGAAAAAGCTTAATTTTATTGCACAAAGTTATCCCAATTTACAAGATATCTTAATAAGTAATTATCCTAATATAATCCTTCCTAAATCAACCACCCAAATCTGGAAGGAGATTGGCATGATCCAGGTGAGCCTCCCACATATCCTCATGCTGGCCATGGGATCAAAGGCCAAGGGACGGCTGGGGTTTTAACACTCCCTCTCAAGCTAAGAAATACAGATATATTATTCCCAGTTTAGTAATTAGTCTAAGAAAGATAGAGTTATTAAGTCCTTTGGTAAGACTGTCTGCAAGCTAATCTTTTGATGAGACTTGGTAAATACAGATAAGTCCACTAACTTATTTCTCCTTTATGAAATGCTTGTCCACTTCTATGTGCTTGGTTCTGTCATACTGAACTGGATTGTGAGCTATGATTGTTGATTTGTTATCACAATGTAGCTTCATGGGTCCTTTCCACTTGATCCTTAAGTTTTCTAGAATCATCTTGATTCATAATAGCTCACATATACCTAAGGCCATTGCTCTGAGTTATGCCTTTGCACTAGTTCTTGCAACCACATTCTTTTTCTCAGCTTTCCACTTTGCCAAGGATCTGAACTTTAACCTAGTCAAACTCCGCATTTAATCCTGCAAGAAAGTCATACCCTCTATCTTTCTCAATAAAACTTTTTAGGATAGTAGCATCTTCTATACATTTGTAGTGATCAAATTCTTGCCACAAGGCTTGAAGGAGAGTGGCTTATTTAGTCAAGGTCTTGCCTCCTTGTTTTGTATTGATGACATTGATCTTAACTTCGAAGACTTGAGCAGTATCTCGAGCTTTTGAAAAGGTTTGCTTAGCAGCATCGCATATGTCCTTTGCATTATATAAAAATATGAAAGTATCACTAATTTCAAAAGTTATGGAATTCCATAACGATGACATAATCATGGAGTCTACTTCATCCCATACCCCAAAATTAGGATTTCCTTCTTATGGTCCTACCCCAAGGAGGTGATTCATCTTTCCTTTCTTTTCCTTTTCAAGTAGATTTTCACAAATTGAGACAACATCAAGTAATTCTTCCCATTTAAGCATATAAAGGTTGCATATTTTGGATATCTCATTTTCCTTGTTACACCATAGAGTCCTCCATTTGATCAAAGTTTTAGGAAGAATTAGCTTCAGACATTGTGAAAATAAGATTGATGAGATTGACTGTAGTGACCTTAGCACCCTAAATGAAAATAAAGATTTCTATTTTTATCGGCGTATTAGTAAAACTGAAGTTAGAGAGGCTTTAAAGAAAATGAAGGGTGGAAAAGCTGTTGGACCCGATGATATCCCAATAGAGGTGTGGAAATGCTTAGGAGATGAAGGAATTTCATGGCTTACTAAACTTTTTAATACTATTTTGAAGACTAAAAA
This sequence comes from Dendrobium officinale, assembly GCA_019514585.1. Lineage (NCBI taxonomy): Eukaryota > Viridiplantae > Streptophyta > Magnoliopsida > Asparagales > Orchidaceae > Dendrobium > Dendrobium officinale. The sequence continues at coordinate 9,184,376 of CM033686.1, forward strand.
GATGCCAGATGAGTGGAGAATGAGTATGTTAATTCCTATTTTTAAGAATAAAGGTGATGCACAAGATTGTGCGAATTATAGAGGTATTAAGTTAATGTGTCATACTTTAAAACTATGGGAGCGAGTTATGGAGCATAGGTTGCGGCGTGATACTAATGTTTCTCAAAATCAATTTGGATTCATGCCGGGTAGGTCGACTATGGAAGCCATACATTTATTAAGAGGTTTGATGGAGAAATATAGAGAAAATAAGGAGGATCTACATATGATATTTATTGATTTAGAAAAAGCATATGATAAAGTTCCAAGAGAAGTGCTATGGAGAGTTTTTGAAAAGAAAGGAGTCAATAATGCTTATATTCAAATCATTAAAGATATGTATGCAGGAGCTATTACTTGTGTTCAAACACAAGGTGGATTGACCAAGTATTTCCCTATTTCGGTTGGGTTACATCAAGGATCAGCCTTAAGCCCATATCTTTTTGCTTTAGTCTTGGATGTTCTCACTAGACATTTGCAAGAGGATGTACCTTGGTGTATGCTTTTTGCTGATGATATTCTTCTTGTTGATAAGACTAGAGAGGGAGTTGAAGGTAAACTTGAATTATGGAGGTCAACCTTAGAGTCTAAAGGTTTTCGCTTGAGTAGATCTAAAACGGAATATATGGAGTGTAATTTTAGTAGTAATAGACCTACTGAAGGGATTGTGACTTTGGGCGATCAAGTCATTAATAAGAGTACACGTTTTAGATATCTTGGATCAATTGTTCAAAGTGATGGTGAAATAGATGGGGATATTATCAGCAGAATTCAAGTTGGATGGTTGAAGTGGAGGAATGCATCGGGCTTGTTATGTGATAGAAATGTACCCATCAAACTTAAAGGAAAATTCTATAAGATGGTAGTGAGGCCTGCAATGCTTTATGGTGCCGAATGTTGGCCATTAAAAGAGAAGCATAATACTAAGTTAAGTGTGGCAGAGATGAGAATGCTCAGGTGGATGAGTGGCTTTACCCTTAGAGATAGGATACGAAATGAGCATATACGTGAAAAGGTTGGAGTAGCTCCAGTAGAAGATAAAATTAGAGAGAGTCGCCTTAGATGGTTTGGTCACATAAAACGACGGCCTTTCGATGACCCGGTTAGGAGAGTAGAGGTATTAGATTTGACTTATGTTAAGAAAGGTAGGGGTAGACCTAAAAAGACTTGGTTAGAAAATATTAGGAATGACCTTTCTTTATTAGGTTTAAATGAGAATTTGACTTTTAATAGAACACAATGGAGAAAAAGGATTCATGTAGCCGACCCCACGTAGTGGGATAAAGGCTTGATGTTGTTGTTGTTGTTGTTGTTGTAGCTTCAGACATTGTGATGTCAAAGGGTAGTGATAAAGGCTATATCAATCAAGCCAAGAAGGTGCAGTGCAATAATGAAGGTTGCGTTGGATATAAATAGGATAGCAAGGGATTAGGTGCACGATCTCTCCCTTGTCTCTCTCCTGGTCTCAAGGGAAGGCTAACAATGAATGCATGACAATAGAACAAAAAAAACTCGGAATTCCAGCAACAACGATGAAGGCTTTGATACCATGCTAAATGCAAAGAATTGGAGAGGAAAAATGCTTAGTTTTTATTACACAAAGTTATCCATATTTATAGATTTATACAAAATATATTAATAAAGAAATAAATAATTATTGACTAATGCATAATTTCCCTAATATAAGCTTTCTAAATTAGCCACCCAAATATGGAAGGAGATTGGCATGATCCAGGTGAGCTCCTACGGATCCCCATGCTGGCCAAGGGATCAAGGGCCAAGGGATGGCAGAGATTTAACACTAGGGAAGGTAGTTTATGTTGGGAAGTAAACCACACAATGAAACAAACAAGAAAAGAAAACAATGGAAATGAACACCAGGATTGAACGTGGAAAAATCTGAAATTGGGAAAAAAACGGATACGGAGCCGCACTTCACCAAGAAATTTACTATAAAAATTTTAAGAAATTGTACAAAATCTCTCTCTCTCACTCTCTCTCACTGTCTCACTTTACTTCACTATGTTTCAAAATTAACAAAGAGATACACTTCTTCAATACGAAGGGACACGACCCTTCAAGCTAAATATGAAAAACGAGAAAGAAAATCGCCCAGACGGACTCGCGGCACTACAATGCTCTGCTCTCTGTTTCCAAGTCCAGGCTGCAGCGTCGCCATGCTACAAGCCTACAACCTAGGATGCTGAAATGCATGAGTGTACAACGCTGCAACGCTCTATTGTACAGTGTTGCGGCACTGTATGGCTGTATGGAAAAACAAATTTTATCGGACAAGTCCCCCAAACCCCAAGCAAGGGAAGGTTCCCTTGCAACGCCCCTCCAATCTCAATCAACGAAACTGTGGTATGAGTCAACAAAACAACCGGATTGATCGGTACAATGAGATTCCACATAGAACTAACATTTTAGGTTACTCTTTTTTTATTCCTAACCATTCCATGACAAACTCCTCCACTTTTATGGATCATCCCTGTTAACTTCTTTTGATGTTATTCTTTTAGAATAAATTACATGTAGTTTCCCAGTGTATAAGGGGCACTTAAAGTAGATCTTTGGATTTAAAATCCATCCATTTTCATTTGTCACATATAAGTTTCTTTCAAGAAGGTTCTTTAATAGTTCGTTAGGATTAAAATGTTTATAATGCCCATTTTTTTATTTTTTATTTGTTGAGATTCTTATGCTAGTGGCAAATAAGGAATTGAGAAAACAAGCCAATAGCAGCCAATGTACTAGAGGGAGAAAGAAGTCCGTGATAATATGAACAAATAGACCTCATGTTCAATTTCTCAAAGTCCAAAGAGAATCAAAGAAGAATGACCAAAGACTTGGCTTCATTCCTGTTACTCCCTTCAATATTCAGAAGAAATTCTTGTATATTCTTGCTAAATATGTCAAAGGTTGCTTAATTATGAAGTTAATTTAACATCTATATGCACTATATAGTGACACTTCAAAAATCAAACCCAAAAGACAAATTCATCGAGGGGTATATCAATCATGAGAAGTAGTGGCTTGGTTACTTTAGCAGTAAATATGTTTTCATAAGCAATCTTAGAAGCGCCAATGTTTCTTTTATCAATTTCCAGCATTTAAGCCAAAATCCAATAATATTTTTGGATGATTAATAAGATTGAATTGAATTATCCTCCCAGTTTAGATGTTTGTGCATCCAAAGCTCCCTAGAGTGACTCATTAGCTCATAAAATGTAGATGATGTTTATGCTTCACACCATCGAGAGATCAATTAAACGCATATATTCCAAGTTGAATAGTATACTCTGATGTTAAATTATTGTTGTCTATTGTACTCTTGTAAGTGTTTTTTTATCACTTTAATTTTCTTGGTAAATATTAGATAGCACTAGAAGTCTAAACTAGCTCAACAAGTTGATCAGTTGCAATTGCCCATCAATTTTTGTTCTATGCTATGGAGCCAGAACAAGGACTTCAAAGTTTTTTTTTTTTTTTTTTTTCTGGCTTATTAAACTTAGTGTGCTAACAATCTCATGCCATTGGTTCCCCAAAGTCTGGAGTTTTTCAAGTCATCAAACTCCTTGGTTGTGAATTCAATTCATACAATCCTTCTAAATGTGTCACTTTTAATTTTTAGATTAATAAGTTAGAATTTGCTAAAGCACTATTCCAATTAAGCTTGTGATAGGAAACACTTATGTTCGCAAGTATTCCTAACCCAAATCAGTAAAATTTCAGCAGTAAAATGCTGTCCACAGCAGCCAAACAGCAGGAATTCAGCAGAAAATAGGAAAACGAGAAGAAAAACACAATAATATGCTTGTATTTCACTAGAAAATCAAGGAAAACAACAAAGATACACTTGATCCTCAATTCGAGAGGAGGATCGATCTCTCCCAAATCTCTGGCAGCGGCAAGAGCCCAAAGAAAACCTAAATCTAAGAGATCTCAAATTTCAGCCAAATTCAAGATACTCAAACCCTAGCAAAATCAACTATTTAATGCATACAAATCAAAAGGAAATCTCTAAACAGTCCCTACATTCAAATTTCCCTCTCAAAACAGTCAAAAACGCTTCCTAAAATGCTCTTCTTGAGCGGACGGCCCGCCCGACCTCCGCCTCCTGCGGAGATTTCGCGTATTACGCTACTTTGCCGGTCCAGTGCGGATCCAATCTGCTAGCCCAAGTGTCCCGGTCCTCCCTCCGACGATGGTATCCGAATCCGTCGTCATATTCCCCTCTTCCCCTTTCAAAATCAGCACCTCAACGCTGAAATTCCTCTCTTCTTCCGCCAAAATATGCACTTTCGTCGTATTCCCCTCTCCTACCTTCAAATTCCGCACCTCGACGCTGAAATTCAGCACCTCGACGCTGGAATTCCTCTCTTCTACCGCCAAAATCAGCACTTTCGTCGTATTCCCCTCTCCTACCTTCAAATTCCGCACCTCGACGCTGGAATTCCTCTCTTCTACCGCCAAAATCAGCACCTCTTCGATCATTTCCCATGCTCATCTCCTCTCTAGAAAGTGGCTCTAGAGGTGGCATGTCGTCCTCTCCCTCAAGGATCTCTATTGCCGGATTCCTCCTCCCCCGAAGTGGGTTCGGATTTCCTCCTACGCCATGGTCGCCGATAGTCTCTCTTGCTTCCGACGCCGTCGGATTAATCTTCATCTCAAGTAATTTCTTCATCATCTCTTCCATGGCCGTGAACTTCCCATCCAATCTTTCATTATTGGCGGTGATTTCAAGGAATTTTTCCTCCAAATCTGATTTTAATTGGCCAAATTCGCCTTTTAGGACTTCGATCTTCTTTCCGGCCATTTTTCTTTCTACGAGTCACAAGAAATCTTCCTCCGAATGCCAAAAAACCCGCTGAAATTTCAGGATTTCAGCCGCCGATGGTCCCAAAACGATGCTCTGATACCAATTTGATAGGAAACACTTGTGTTCGCAAGTATTCCTAACCCAAATCAGTAAAATTTCAGCAGTAAACTGCTGTCCACAGCAGCCAAACAGCAGGAATTCAGCAGAAAATAGGGAAAACGGGAAGAAAAACACACAATAATATGCTTGTATTTCACTAGAAAATCAAGAAAAACAGCAAAGATACACTTGATCCTCAATTCGAGAGGAGGATCGATCTCTCCGAAATCTCTGGCAACGACAAGAGCCCAAAGAAAACCTAAATCTAAGAGATCTCAAATTTCAGCCAAATTCAAGATACTCAAACCCTAGCAAAATCAACTATTTAATGCATACAAATCAAAAGGAAATCTCTAAACAGTCCCTACATTCAAATTTCCCTCTCAAAACAGTCAAAAACGCTTCCTAAAATGCTCTTCTTGAGCGGACGGCCCGCCCGACCTCCGCCTCCTGCGGAGATTTCGCGTATTACGCGACTTTGCCGGTCCAGTGCGGACTGGCTGGACCGGTCCAGTGGACCGGTTTAACAGCTTGATGAACACTTACAAGAAGTAATCCTGAAGGAGGACAGCATATTGAAGGTATTAAGTCATGAAAATCCATGTATTTATTTTTATTGAAAGCGTCACACTAAGCAATTAAACTAAATACTTTTTATTTTATTTGTCTGTTTGCTTTATTTATTTATGTAATAAAGAACATGGTAAAGGCAATGGTTGAGAAATATTGTATTTTACTTTCTAATTTTATGTGTTATCATAAAATTGGGATGATTTTAATCTTGATTTAGTTTAAAGTTAATTTCCATTGTGGGTGTTTCTAGTTTGGAGATATAAGGGGTTGATGGTCCTTAAATTGATGCAATATTATATGAGCTAAGTTAGTAATTGGCTTATGTTGCAGAATTTCATTTGGTAGTGGAAATTCTGATGTTGGGCTTTGGATTTTGGTTCAATGGGCGGTGATTTTTAGGCTTATATGACTGATTGAAATTTGGGTGGTGGTTTTTGCGCTTTTGATGATAACGGTAGAATTAAATCCCTCTTATGGCTTCCATTGGGTATTACGAGTTTCCTGAACTGCAATGCTGAGGATGTGGATTAACATGAAATTGCAGGACTAGATTTCTAGTTTGTAGTTTTACCACTTCTTTGATGATTGGATTTTTCGTGATTATGGTTAAGCTATTGTTTCATTGATTATGAAATTTAAAATTAAATTGGCAATTCTTTCTTATATTTTGGAATTAATTTAAACTTCAATTGAGATTGATTCTATGTTAACCTTGTCAACTGAATTAGATTATTAGGAGTCTATTTATAGTTGATCAGAGGCAAGCACTTTACAACTTTGTCTTGAATAACTTTTCTATTCTAGTTTTAATTTTATGAGTTCCAGTTGGATATGTAATTCATTCGAGTGCCTTACAAATGTGACTACCTGATTCTTGGGAAGTCATCTTCCGTGTATGAGTGTGAGGTCTGATTTTTTTTACTTTATATTTTCATTTATTGTTTTATTTTTTTCTTTATTATTTGATATTGTTTTCTTTAGTACATTTTAATTAGAAATTGACATGCCAGAAATCTTAATCGTGAAAATCAATATATGCTGTTGTTTGATTTATATGAATCCAATTTCTTGCTAAATTTTTTGGATTATTTTTTCATTTAATTATTTAATTATCAACTAGTTTAAAACTCTCGTACTTCTTGGTGGCTTGTGATCTATGAATCCTCTCTTTTTTCTTTTTTGTGAAGTTATACTAAGTAGAATATTAGTTGCATTATGAAATCCTAATTTTTCATCGTCCTGCATCAAATTGATATTAAAGTTGAATTGTTCAAAATATCACTTAAAAATGGGGCTTATTATCAAGGTAGCTTGATAGATCATGAAAAGGATGGGACTTTTAACTAGTTTATATCAACAATTGAATGATTTATTAAATGGAAAAAAATCAAATTTGTTATGGTATTAATCTATTTAAAATAGAAATTGATAATTTGGAAGCCAATCAAGTTCATGCATGGGAACTTGAAGTAGATTCCATTCATAATCATAACCAATTCATTTGAATGACAACACTAGTAGGAGATAAAGCAAAAGTCTTGATACGTTTTAGGGGTTTTAACAATTATGCTTATGAAAATCATATATGTCAAAATTTTAATATAGATAATGCCATAATTTAAAAAGTTAAAGTTGAAGTGTTTATGAATGATAGTAAAATTTATCCTAAAGCTTTTACTGATTTTTTTACAGATATCAAACTTCTTTGAATGATAAGTGTGGTTTGCAAAAATAAAGTTTAACTGATGAAGCTAAAATCTGTTGGATGAGTATGAAGTGTTAGAAAAAGATTGAGAAGGGAGCCTACTATAACCTCGTTGAAAAATGAAAGAACCTTTAAAAGAAAAATATTTGCCTTTGTCATGTCGGGACTGTTTGTTGAATGAATTTAATTCATTAAAGCTACATATCAAAATGATTATTTAATACATGAACAAATATGAAGAACTTTATTACATTATGAGTTCACTTAAGACCTTAAAATCATGCTCCTTCGATTTAGGCCCGGTTTGAAACCTTGGTTAGAGATAATAGTCTAAACCATTACTACATTCTATCACTTGTGCATACCTTTTAACTTATATTAAACTTTCAATAAATGCTAAAATTTGTTATTTCGAAGAAGATTTATATATATATTTTTAGCTGGACATTTTTTTATTAAATAATCATGTTCAATCTGTTACAACTATTGCATTTAAGGGTTGTACCACTAAAATTAATATGTGTATTAAGGAGAAATCAATGGGCTTTCACCATCAAGTTAGACCTAGATGGTACTATTGACTACTAGTAAGCGCACTTGGCTGCTAAAGGATACACCCATTGTTGGAGTTGACTATTTTGAGGCTTTCTCAAGTGGCTCGGCTAAACTATATTCGTTTCATCTCTATGTCAATTTATTAGGGGTGGCCTTTTAGGCAAAATGAATTTGAGCAATGTCTTACTCTGTGGTGATCTCATTGAAGCAGTTTACATGAAGCAACCTTTGTGCTACGTTGGTTAGGTAAAGAGCAAAATCTATAAGCCGTGGAAAGCCATATATGGATTGAAATAAAGTTCTCATGTTTTATTTAATAAACATTTCAAGGTCCTTACTGAAACTTGACCTTTGAAGTGCACACTTCTGATTGCTCTATTTCCATCATCAAAGATACACTTTGGTATAAGCATATCTACATAACTACCATCAGCTTTGATATTTTCTTTATTGTTGGTAAGGTAAGTTAGCATATGCAAAGTTCAAAGAAGAAATATTTATATTTTGTCTTAAGGATTTTAAGATATATAAAGAAGTGTTCTGGGAAAGGAATAGTTTATTATAAACATTAGTTTTCATATTAAAGCCTACGTTGATGCTGCTATGCTAGATTCCTTGATGATAAAAAGTTACTTCAAGATATTATGCTTTTGTAGGAAGAAATCCTTGTATAATGGAGAAGTAAATAAAGCAAATTATTCTTGCTAAATCTAGTTTTGAAGCTAAATACAGAGCTATTATGTTTTCTGCCTTTGAAATGATGTAAATAAAAAAATTTATTGAAGCATTTGGCTTACTTCTTACTCAACCTATGATTCTCAAGTCAAGTGTGGTAATTAAACAATCATATATATTACTAGCAACTCTATTTTTAAGAAATTAACAAAACATATTGAAATAGATTGTCATTTCATCAAAAATATTGTTCTGTCAAGGAAGATCATCACTCTCCATATCTCTAGCGAAGAACGATTCACATATGTTTTTACAAATTTTTGTGGCCACTTCAATTTTCCAATCTTCACATATACGCTGCAATTTGAGGAAGTGTTGCCGTAGAGATTTATCAAATTGAAAAGTTAGTTATTGAATATTCTATCTTTATTTAAATATATTCTCTTAATTAAAAATATCCCTGATACGTCATCCAAAAATTATCGTGATCGGGCACGAATCTCGAGGCAAAAATCAAGTCGGAAACTTCAAAAATTAAATCCGGGAGCACCTAAACTCTGATTTAAGCAAACTTACTGTCAAACTGAGCGTCTCGGAAATACGAATGCAACGACACCAAATTCGACCCAATCCGAGTCCAAATGGGTCCAAATCAAGGACCCGAAGCGCTGTTGGAAGGTTCAAACCGCAATTTGAGTTACCAAACGGTCTCCGATTTTAACGAGCTTATACTCGAATCGAGCGGCTCGACGAGACGAATCCAACGAGCCTAAGATCACCAAATTCCGACATCATTAAGGCCTTCAAAACTCCAACGAACGGTGCATGATCAAAGGATTCGATATCGGCCGTCCATTCAAACCACTCCCTATTCGCCCATGATCTCACGCCTATTTACGGGCTATGTCACTCCAGAAAAACTATAAATAGAGCCCTCATTCTACACAAAGGAGGGGGAAGGGGAAGAGAGAGAAGAAGAAGAGGAGAAAGGGGAAAAGGAGATTCCTCACCTCCTCGACCACCGCCGGAGCTCTTCCTGCCACCTGAAGACGCCGGAACTCTGCCGGATATTCGGGAGAACGCCAGAATTCTGCCCAACTTCCATGGGATGCTGAAATTCTTCCCAATTTACAAGAGAGTTCCCTCCTGACGCCGAAACTCCGCCCAAGTGAAGTCGGAGTTCTCCTCTGCCACCAAAGACGTCGGACTTCTACCCGACGTCGGACCTTCACTCTTCGCCAAGTTTCTACCCGACGCCAGACTTCTACCGGTTATCGGACTTCGCTGGACGTCTATGCGAAGATGCATTTCTTTCCATTGCTGGACTTCTACCTAACGCTGTCCTACTGATCTTCGTCGTCAGACTACAGTCTTTCCGACCTCCGTCGCCAGCCGACTACGGTCCTCCTGACTTACGTCGCCCGCCGACTACAGTCTTTCCGACATCCGTCGCCCGTTGAATACGGTCCTCCTGACTTATGTCGCCCGCCGACTACATTCTTTCCGACCTCCGTCGCCCGCCGACTACGGTCCTCCTGACTTACGTCGCCCGCCGACTACAGTCCTCCGTCGCCAGCTGACTACGGTCCTCCTGACCTACGTCGCCCGCCGACTGCAGTCCTTATAACAAAGCGAATACGTCGATAATAGCTCTTTGTATTTACATCATGTAATGTACTCCATAAGATGTACATCAAGCTAAGGCCTTCTCCCAAGGAAGGCCTCATTTGTAATCGACTGCAAATACTAGTGGATTCGTTTAAACTGGGCTAGGCCCCGTGGTTTTTCCCCCTTTTATAGGGGTTTTCCACGTAAAAATCTTGGTGTCTCATAAATGCTAGACCCTCTCTCACTTATCTGCTTGTGTGCTGGATCTTCGTACAATGCTAAGACGTTAAACTAAATATTTCTCTACCGCCGCGAATACTCCAGGACGCAACAATCCCCACTATAAATTATTTCATTCTGTCATTTGTTTTTACCTCCATATAGTCATCAACCAAGTTATTTTCCCTATATATATATATATATATATATATATATATATATATATATATATATATATATTATATATATATATATGCATATATATATATATATATGCTCTTAATTTTTTTTTTTTTGCATTTTCTACCTTATAAAAACACAAATTTTCTCTATTTATTGTAATCTATATTTGGAATAAAACTACACAACGAAACATGCAAGAGAACAACGGGAAAGATAGAACACTAGGAATCTAGGATCTAACATAGAAAAACTAGAAAAAATCCTGGAGCCGCTCCACACCAAGAAATCCACTATATTTCTCTCTCACTCTCTCCTTGTCCCTCTTCACTCTTCACACATTGTTCTACTTGGAACTGATAAAGAAACACTCGTAAATCACCCAAAGGACACAACCCTTAAAGTTAAACATGAAAAACGAGAAAAAAAATGCTCAACCCAACTCACAGTGCCTCAACGCTCCACTCTCTATTTCTACCCTGCCAGTGCCGGGATTTAGAGCGCTGAGGCACTTCTCTCTCTGTCTCCAACTAGATTCAACACTGCAGTGCTCGAGTATATAGCATCGAAGCCCCGAACCCAAGCAGGGGGAGCAACCCTCCGGCCAGCTCAATCGATGGAATTGAGGTTTGAGTCAATAGTATAACCCGATTCATTGACACAATCATATTCCACACAACTAACAATCTACAATCTAATAATTAGTTATGAATCAAGTTTCATGATAATTTAACCTTTTTTCAAGCATAGGAAAAATACAAGGATGATTGTTTGGCACATAAAGTCCTCTTAAAGGTCTATTTTTACCCATGTATTTTAACAATCAAAATCATATAATATATGCAAAAATTACTTCTTTTTTTAATTCCAAGTCATATTAAATTCTCTTAATTTTCAAATTATCTTCTCATGCAATTAAACTCATTACAAAAACATCAAGTCTTTATCCCACTATGTGGGGTTGGCTAGATGAATCCTTTTTCTCCATTGTATCATGTTATGAGTCAAATTCTCATTTAAATCTAATAAAAAAGACTATTGCTAATATTTTCTAACCAAGTTTTTTAAAGTCTGTCTCTACCTTTCTTAACATAAGTCAAATCTAATACATCTACTACCCTAACCGTGTTATCATTGAGAAAATTTTGATCTATAACATCGATGAGCAGAAGATATTATAAATTCTCTTATGACGTAGATTGTAATTATGTTAAAGGCAATGAATGATTTTAGTGATATTTTCTAAAGCCATAATATCTAAATCTAGATGGAAGTGGAATGACGATTCTCAGATGAGGAGCATAGGCAATCTCCCCGTAAGTTTTTTTGCAACCAGATTTTTCATGATCTAGAAGTATAAAATCACACAATTCATATTCATCTATGACATGAAAATTACTTGCAGATTGACTTTCTCCTGCTTTGATTAGAATTTAACAATTCATCATGTAAAAAAAGGGGATGATCAGTCAGCAAATAGAAATTTACGTAGTGAACTCACTTTCAGCCATATTTCTCTACAATCTCTTTAGGCTCAAATGCACCTAGTCCTTATTGTTCTAAAATTTGAGTAATCACATTTTTGCTTTGATCAAAACTCATGAGAACCAGCTTTCGTTTATTCTTTAAAATATCATAAAATCTCAAGCACCGTATTTTAAATTTATTAACATTTAGCACTTTACATAGATAAGCAATCTAACCTGGGTTGGAGTTTGTTTTGCAATTATATATGATGTCATTGTACAGCTTACCTAACTCATGTTTTTATGCAGAAACGCAAGCATTTTCTTCATGAACTTGAGAAGGTGCAAGAAGAGCTTCCCATGTACAGAAAACAATCTGAGGACGCTGAAGTTGCTAAAGCTGAAGTACTGAAGGAACTCGAGACTACAAGGCGACTAGTTGAAGAGCTAAAGTTGAACATAGAGAGAGCACAAACTGACGCAGCACAGGCAACCCAGGATGCAGAACTTGCCCAGCTTCGAGCAAAAGAGATGGAGGATGGTATTGCTGATGATGCAAGTGTTGCAGCTAAAAGACAGCTTGAGGTTGCCCAAGCAAGGCATGAAGCAGCTGTTGCAGACCTAAAATTCGTGAAAGAGGAGTTAGCTGCCCTTCAAGGGCAATGTTCTTCTTTAGTTCGTGAAAGAGACCTTGCAATTAGAAGAGCTGATGAGGCTGCTTCTGCTTCTAAGGAAATGGAGAAAGCAGTGGAGGACTTAACAATGGAGCTCATCTTCACAAAAGAATCACTTGATTCCGCCCATGCTGCACATATTGAGGCTGAAGAGCATCGAATTGGTGCAGCTCTGGCAAAAGATCAAGATTGCCTTAATTGGGACAAGGAAATAAAGCAATCTGAAGAAGAGTTGCGTATGCTCAATGAACAGCTTTTGCAGGCAAAGAATCTCAAGACAAATTTAGAAACAGCATCCAGTTTGTTGGATGATCTGAAAAAGGAATTGGCCGCATATATGGAGTCCAAATTGAAAGAACAGTCAGAAAGTTTTGAAGAAATGCAGTCCAAAGATGTTGTGGACCAATCAAAAGGATTTCAATTGGCTTTAGATTCCAAAAGAAAGGAGCTTGAGGAGGTAAAGGCTAACATCGAGAAGGCCAAAAATGAAATTAACATCCTAAGAGTAGCTGAGTCATCACTCAAGTCTGAGCTCGAGAGGGAAAAAACAGACCTTGCCTCCATGAGACAGAGGGAAGGAATGGCATCCATAGCTGTTTCGTCACTTGAAGCTGAGATTGAAAGAACAAAAGAAGAAATAAAACATGTTATGGATAAGGAAAAGGAAGCAAGGGAAAAGATGGTGGAGCTTCCAAAATTGCTTCAACAGGCAGCTCTGGAAGCAGATCAATTCAAGTCATCAGTTAAGATGGCACGAGAAGAGCTAAGAAAAGTCAGTGAAGAAGCAGAACAAGCTAAAGCTACTCTGAGCACCACAGAGATCAGAATGCAAGCAACTTTAAAGGAAATCGAAGCCTCCAGAGCATCCGAAAGGCTGGCACTTGCAGCTGTTAAGGCTCTGCATGAGAGTGAGGAGGCTGCTTCCATGGGAGAGTCTCCTCGAGGAGTAACACTTCCTCTTGAGGAGTACTACGCTCTGAGCAAGAGTGCCCATGAAGTTGAGGAACTTGCTAATGAAAGAGTCGCTATTGCTATCTCTCAAATCCAGGCGGCTAAGGAGTCTGAGTTAAGGAGTATACAGAGATTGGAAGAAGCATATGGGGAAATGAATAAAAAAAAAGAAGCAATGAAACTTGCAACTGAGAAAGCTGTCAAAGCCAATGAAGGAAAACTTGGGGTTGAACAGGAGCTGAGAAAATGGAGGGCCGAGCATGAGCAGCAGAGGAAAGCCGGCGACGGCAGCCGTAATGCTCCAAATCCTTCAAGAACTCCAGCAAGGAGCTTCAATGATACCCTCCAAACAAGAACCAGCCAAGCAGCTGCTACTGTTTCTACTGATATTATTCATCCTTCTCCAGGCCAAATGATTTACATGTCAGCTAATAAAATGGAGCATGTGTTGCCAGAGTTCAAGCCAAGGAAGAAGTCTTTTTTTCCTCGTATAGTAATGTTCTTAGTGAGAAGAAGGTCAAAATCACGGAAATAACTAAATCACTTGTTGAAATATATCTTTTTTGTATTCATATTATGTTTAGAGCACCAGTTGTATATGTCAGAAAGGTGGATAATGCAATGTTGCCTTATATTTATCTTTGCCAAAGTTTAAATGATTGGAGAGTATAGTTGTAAGCTCCTTTTGAAGACCAGAATACAAATTTGTGCAAGAGATTTGTTTGAATCATTTTTCCAAGCCATAGTACATAACGAAATACCTTATGATTAAGGTTTCGTTTGGGATGACTTTCTTAGTGCTTCTTAAAGCAATTTTCTAATAATAAAAAGCTATTGTAAGTAGTAATAAAACTGTCTCAAACGAAGCCTAATTGTTTTGGCTAATTGAAACCTTTATTTTTGTGCATGTTTAATGGGTTTTTTATTTTGCTATCTTTTTGTTTTATTGGGAGAAAGACTGCTTGTACTGTCAAATGCTTCTTGCCTTGCATGCAATAGAAGCTATTTGGTTTTGCTAAAAGAGATACAATATATAATAATTTTATATTTTTAATGAAATTATTTAATTAAAAAAAATGTGCTTCCCACAGAAGAGTATAGTGATTTGTGATAGAAAAATTATAGCAATTATATCAATCTTTAGGCAAAGGAAATATTATCGGCTTATCAGTTTAATAAAGTCGAGTCATTGTAATTTTGAGTAAATTAACCCAATTATTGATCATCGACTATGCTTATCTGACCTATCTCAGTTTCATTCAGCTGCGCATTGCCTATCATCCATGAGATCTTATCAGGTAAGGTTAGCTCATTATTTTCTTGTGAACTGATCTGTCTTATAAGAGGAGTTAAAATTTAACTTTATGCTGCAAGAAAGTTTATTATGCTCACCTAAGAATATATCATCAAGGTAATATGTTAGCGGTGTAAATGAGCAGACCTCGTGAGTCAAGCTTATTGAATCACTAGCTCAAGCACAAATTCATGATCAAATATTAAACAAATTTGACAAAATTTGGCTCGTATGTTTTAACATAAAATTAGTGTATTATTTTTGGTTAAAAAAATAAAAGTTGTAGTTTCAAAGTTGCCATTTCTACTAATTTAAAGATGTATTTTTTATATTAAAGTTTTTTTTTGTTGATGCTATCATTTAGTTTTTTCCTTCAAAAATCAAGCTTTGCTACAACATCGAAAGGACATTCACATCAACGTTCTAGGCATGTTTGTAAAAGGGTAGTCCCTTTACATTGATCTATTATTAGGTCAAAAAGAAGTAATTCAATATTGAGAGCAATCTCACTACAATAGCAAACATCCATTCTTCTATCACCTCTCAACCAATAGTCATTGCTTCCTTAATTTCACAGGAAGCAAATTGGGACTAGGGGAAAACTTTGGTTTCAATCTCAAATACAATTATAGTTTACAAGCACATCCAATATTTTACGAGTCCAAAAGAAACTTTGGATAGGTCAAACATCCTTAGTGGATTTTCTCAACCTTTTCAATGTGGGTTAACATCATTGAGCAACACTATGATAAACAATCTCGGATAAGTTAAATAACCTTAGTGAATTTATTCAAAACTCCACTACACAGGTTAATATCATTGAGCAATGCTCTAACAAATACTCTCTGATAGGTCATAACATCCTTAGTGGATTTATCATTACATGTTAACTTTATCAAGCAATACTTTGACAAATAATCTTGGATGGGTCGAACATCCTCGATAGATTTCTCTTGGCCTCTTCAAAACAACACTTTGAAGTATCTCTCTTCAACCCCTTCTTCAAAGAAAGATTAGAGCCGCGTCACCATCAGGCCTCAACTCAATTAGCATTGTTAGTGTGCTGCTAACCTACTGCCGACTGCGCACCTCCAATGTCATTAGCCCTTCACCTGGCTACCACTATTATCCCTTTGCCTCTTGACCACCACTGTCAGCCCTTTATCCTCTAACGGTTATCATTGGTCCATTGCCTGACTACCACCGCCAACACATGCCCATAACTACCTATACAAGAGGACTGAACTTTAATTGCCACAAACGATCCTTACACTCTAATCCGATAGTTTTTTCATCTTTTTATGATGGAGAACTGGAGCCTGCATAACATAACTGAGAATTTACCAGAGATTCATGATTTTTACATTCTTTCCGGATAATTGTTCCCTCCTTTTATGAGGGAGAACTGAAGTTTGCATAATAGGGCCAGGCTTTTACCAATATTAATGGTCATTACAGTCTTGCAAGATAATTATTCCCTCATTTTAGGGGGGAGAGATAGAGCCTGCATAAGAGGATAAAACTTTTACAAGAGATTAATGATCTTTACACTCTTGCCAGACAATTTTTATCTCCTTTTACGGGGGAGAACTAGAGCCTCTGCCGAGTCACATCCAACCCTGATTTTAGGCCTGGACAGTCTGATTCAAACGTTTTTGAGGTCCTCAGGACTATTTTCAATGTTTTGGACTCAACTTTGGTACTTTCATACCCCAATGGAGCCTTTACTGTTAATTACAATCATTTTAAAAAGTTTTGGAGCAACATTCTTTAATATTTCTTTCACCAATCAATGCCCTAATTTCTGTGGGCTCCGAAAATTCGGCCCCGGCCTCCGCTCGCTCTTCTTATTCGGCGAGGGAGTTTTAACGAACTAAGTTCCGAGGTAAATTTTGGAAGGCAGATGGGTTTGTAGATAAGACACTACCCAGAGATTTCGTCCTCATTTTGCGAGGACTTTATGATCTGAGTTCTGGTTTCCTATAGGCGCAAGCCCCTATAGTTAATTACCCCTCTCGATCACGAGAGAGAACTTTCGATTAAGGCTAGTCGTCAATCAGATACGTATAGAATATACGTGTTATCTGGCATATAGTAGCAGCAATGGATATGGAATTTTGGAAATCTGAAGATTTGGGTGTTTGAGAATTTGAAGGTTTATATATTTGGAATTTGGTTTGAAAGATTTGAGAAATTTGATATTTAAAATTGGAATTTTCACCATCTGGAATTTAAAGCGGATGGTGGGGGAATGGATGATAGACCCGATCAAGATCCCATGGTTCCGTCGTCCCGGGCCATCATGGTCCCTGGTCTACTTAGTCAGAGGAGGTAGTCGACCCAACCTGACAGAAGGATCCTTGTCGGCAGCCATGGGTTGCTTCGTCCAAGGGAACCTTGTAGACCGGGGTTGAATGTTTGTCTAAGGGGACAAATTTGGATCCACCTTAGCTAACAGAGAGCTTTGTGCCCTATCGATCATATCCTATTGATTCATATCTCAAGGATTTAACGCCATTAAGGAGCGTATTGGCTCTGGCCATAACCGCTATCTGTGATGCCATTTGGCGGCAAAACCACTCGGTTCAGAGGGCCCCGGGTCATAACCGTTTACCTGCAGTGCCATTTGGCGGCGAAACTGCCGGTTAGAGGACACGTACCACGTCCTTACTGGCAATAGACTTTTTTGAGAATGGATCCTAGTGATATTTTCGACTAGGCATTCGGCTCTTTGTGAGCTAGAGTTTATTTGAATTTATCCGCCTCGACAAACTGTTGCGGAGGGCGGATGGATTTTGCTTTAAGTTTTTTTGATGGATTTCTTTCATTTTTAAATATTTTTGGAATTTTGGATTTTTGTGGGTATTTGGGTAGAACTTTGGATTATTTGAAATGGAATTTGAAAGTATTTGTGAACCCCTCCGGTTGAGATAACCAATCAATGCGGCCATCATCGGGGTGTTTGGGGTCATTTTTCTTTATGGACTGAACCTTGTCTACTCTGTCGGGGTTGTCGACAGAGGATCGGGTTTTCGTAGGCATCGTGCCTTTTATTAGTGAATTCATATTGTTGTAGGCCTTGATGGCCTAATACGAATGTATTAAAACAAATATATCGGTCGTAGCAATCGTATATTTGTTTGAGAGTTCGAACCTTGTCGACTCCTATTGACCCGTATAGGAGGATCGGGTTCGAACTAGAATTCACTTGTCAACCCGCGCAGCATCCCTAGACGTCACGTGTGTGCCAATAACACGCTCGTCGGGGCCCATGCGGGTTTTATAATTATTTTTACCCCTTTTAGTGTACCTATGTGTATACAATTTATAGTGCACGTGCAGGGGTATTTTGAAATAGTTGTGGACGCCTTCTGTCTGCTTGTACGAATGTTGCAGATCCGGTGGCGTGGTGTAGCAGCTTCTGAATAGACTTGTTCGCTGCTTCGTACAGGTAGACTGTCGTGCACTATTTGTTGATTTTTGTAGGCGGGTCATAGTGCACTAACTAATCTCCTGCCTTGGGTCGTAGGAGCTTGCACTTGTCGTATTCTCCATGCATTTTGTTGTGGTCTTTGGTCTTTTCAGTACATTCGCCACTGGTGCATGCAGGTAGGTAGATGTATTTATTTACATATTGAAATTGACTTCAGGATACTGCATTTACTGAAATCTTTTCACATCTACCCATAAATGACATGTTATACATACATCCGTATTCGTAGAAAGATTGTATGTATTGCAGATCTTTTGTAGTGACTTGTAGGAGTTCGTATTGTTGCTTGTGAGTGAACTGACATTTCACTTCCATTTAAGATTTTAATGAATGACCTTCATTCATTCATTGACCTCTTTATTTGCAGGGGATACATGTCTTCTACGATGACCTCCTGGAAGTATTTTGTAGAAGATCCATTGCTTCTGCATCGAATCCACCCTTTCACCAATCTCGGGTGGGATTTGTTGAGATTGCACTTGTTTGTAAGAATGGATCTTTGACTGTTGGTCTCCCGTATTGCCTTCTCAATCAACAGGCATTTGTAGGAATTGTCGTAGGAGATTCCATGCATTGAGGTCTTGTAATCTAAGTTTCCTCGTGTATGATCCAAGTTTAGACCTTCGCATGTATTGAGTCCAAGTTCAATTTCATCCAAACTTGAATTCATCAAATTTACAAATCCTCGCTTAATGTCGTATGGCCCGAGTTTGAACACGAGCTCAGAGTCTTTGTCCATACCAGATGCAAAACTGAGTTCCTTTGTGTTCTTAAAGGTTCAAGCTTTTGTT
The DNA here is from genome assembly GCA_019514585.1 of Dendrobium officinale. NCBI lineage: Eukaryota > Viridiplantae > Streptophyta > Magnoliopsida > Asparagales > Orchidaceae > Dendrobium > Dendrobium officinale. Next base: position 9,203,520 of record CM033686.1, read on the forward strand.
CAAGTCCCCTACAGTTCAACTCAATTACTCGCTTGAGTTCAAATTGCTCGAGCCATTAATGTTCAACTTGAGTCCAGAATGCAAGTTCAAGTAAAGATCCCCTGCAGTCCGAGTCTCGTTCAAATATATGTTCAAAGTCTTCTGGAGTCTTTGTAGGTTTGCTTTCAACTTGATTTGAATTTGGTTCAGACTTTGATTTAATTTTATTTGGATTCTGATCTTTAGAAATTATTTATGTTTGGTTCAGGTCCTCTGCTCGTGTTCAATCAAGTTTGACGGTCCACAAGTCCACAGTTCATTTGAGTCCACATTTTTTGTTCTTTTGAGTTCAATCAGGTCTAGGTACGAGTCTCATTGGATGTGCAAATCAAGTCCAAGTACGGTCCGTCTTCACCCAAAATTTCGGCAGCCTCCCGGCGTCTCCCCCGTTTAGGGGAAAACTACGAGAAAATTGGGCCTTTCCCACCACGCGCAATAAAGGCGTGTATGGTAGGTGTCCTCTTGCGAGGGCACCGCGGCCGTGATATTTCTTCCCACCACGCGCAATAAAGGCGTGTATGGGGCTCTGACGGTACCTGTTTAAATGACCAATTTGCTTTCCCCCCGCTCGAGGGTACTTATAAGTGACCCTGCCTCGCCGTAGGTGCCGCACCGGGGTCCCTTCCCACCACGCGCAATAAAGGCGTGTATAGGCGGTTTTTCCGGTGCGCCACGAATGCCGAAGTAGAGTTTAGGCGATTGCTCGCTTCGTCGTAAGCATCAGACCGGCGTCCCATCCTACCATGCGCAATAAAGGCATGCATAGGAGTTTTTTCCGGTCTGCTGCAAACAACGATGCGAGAAATCTGAGTTTAGAGAGTTCGTACCTTTGCGGGCTTCGACGGTGGCGGTTTAAAGATGCACAGTTTGCTTTCCCCCCGCTCGGGGGTACTTATGAATGACCCCACCTCGCCGTAGGTGCCGCACCGGGGTCCCTTCCCACCACGCGCAATAAAGGCGTGTATAGGCGGTTTTCCGGTGCGCCACGAACACCGAAGTAGAGTTTAGGCGATTCCCGCCTCGTCGTAGGCGTCGGACCGGGGTCCCATCCCACCACGCGCAATAAAGGCGTGTATAGGCGGTTTTCCGGTCCGCCGCATACAACGAAAACGACAATCTGAGTTTAGGACTTTTCATACCTTTGCGGGCTTTGTCGGTGTCGGCCCGAGGATCGAGGGAGAGAGGCAAGCATTTTGTAATTAATTAATCATCTAATTATAACTAATTCATTAATTACTTTTAATTATAATTAATATATTATTTAATTATAATAATTATAATTAAATGATAATTAAATAACGAATTATAATTAATAATAATTAACTATTTGATTATAATTAATCTATTAATTATAATTAATTATAATTAGTTATACCTAATTATAATTAAAAATAATTAATGTTAATTAATAGTTAAGTGTAATTAATAATAAATAACAATATTTAAAATCATACTTAATTATAATTAATATAATTAATTAATTTAATTATAATTTAAAATAATTATTTCACTAATTATAATTAAGATTGATTAATTATAAATAAACTTAAAAATAATTACTTCTCCCTCTCCAATCTCTGGTTTAACAGATTTATGGGATTCGGCCGAAGCAGCACACTTAAGGGAGAAAAGTTACCTACACAGCAAGTGAGCTCCTTTTGTTGTTTGCTCCGATCAGACAGGAGGAGGGAAGGCTGTCGTCGGGGGGAGCGAAGTTGAACTGCCGTGAAGGAGCCGAAGAAGCCGTGTGAAAGGGAGAAAGTTAACGTCACAGCGAGCGACTCCCGTCGCTGGTTCCGATCGAAAGCTCGGAGCCTTCGATCCGAAAGGGAAGGGACGCCGGAGGAGCAAAGTCGGCTAGCAAGGGGGAGGTAGGTCGATCTTCTCTCTCTCTCTCTCTCTCTCTATCTGTTCGTGTGTGGAGTCGGCACGGACAGGAGGTCTACGGGGGATCGGGTAAGGCTACAGGCGGTGTGGAGTCGGAGCTGAGGATGGGTTTCCGACCTTGGGAGATCGGATGGGGGTTGAGGAGGCGTCGGTTTGCGTGGAGGAAGTGGAAACAGAGGGAGGATTGGAGGGTGAGAAGCAATTTGTGAGTAGGGAGTTTGTGGAAGTTGGATCGGAAGTGGGTGCCGAAGAACCTTCATCTCATCCGGCTTTTAAAGGCGAGAGGAGTGTCCAGCTGGAACGGGATTTGGGCAGGAAACACGGAGAAGCGATGGATTCGGCGTCGTTCGCAGAGATAGGACTGTAGCAGTGGGATTTCGGCAGGGATTTGATCGCGAATCAGAGCAGAGTGTCGGAAAATCAACGGGATTTTCGGGATTTCTTCGATCAAACGAGGTATGCAAAAATTTTTTGTTTCCTTTGGACATTATACGAAGGTCAACAAATGCCCCCCAACAAATGTGGTACGCGTCTAGAGCGAATCACGTTTGTTGTAAGCTGATTGACCTTGTGGATCTCTAGATATTTGTTCTAGATGTCACACAAAGGTCTTCTTTCAGTGGATCTCCAAAATTCGTTTGGATGTCACACTAAGATTTTCATTTAGTGGATCTCCAAAAATTCGTTTGGATTGGTCGCACTACGATTTTCTTTTAGTGGATCTCCAAAATTTTTGCTCGGATGTCACACTAAGATTTTCTTTCTCCATAGATCTCTTGAATGTATCAATAGATTATTGAGATACTGATTTCTTTTGTCCTATGCTTTGTGCTGCGGACATTGATGGAGAATCGCCTGATTTGTCTTTGTTGACTTGTCAGGTGGTTTTTTGTACCTTCGGCCCTATGCTTCTAGCTTTGGCGGGCTTGTTGAAGGAGTAGATGTCGATGACCTAAACCCTTAGGTTTGCTTTAGGTCGATGGCGAAAAGTCATCGGTCCAGAGCTTTGTGCATAACGGACTTGTTGATGACGGAATCCACTTAGTTCAGCCTTGAGCTTTGTGTGAACTTTGGGATAATTTTCTTCGGTCCTTTGCTTTGTGCTTTGGCGGACTTGTTGAAGAAAAAAATCCTTCGATCCTCGCTTTGTGCTTTACGGATTTGTTGAAGGATTTGCAGGTTCTTGATTCAAATGATAATACCGAACGTAGGTAGTATCTTGATCCTTAACCACTCGAGAAGACTTTAATCTGAATCACTCGAGTTCATCAGATCGGGAGAGCTGGGATTTGACAGCTCTTCGTCCTCTGGTTGCTGAAATGGGGGTTCCTCTACTACGGCCTTTCTTATGGCTTGTTGAGTAGATGGAGCTGCCAGCGATCCGGCCATATTTGGGCTTGTTGGATCCGACCTCTTACACCCATTCAGGCTTCAGACTTGAGCTATGGGAATTGCGCCCCCCAATGCTGATTTTGCTGAAGTTGACAGATTTGGAGTCATCCTTCGTGGTTGCAGATTTTGGAGCCTACGAACATTCAGTGGTTGTTCGAGACTCATCCTTCCAATGAAACTTTGATTCTCCAGTCATTTTTGGAGAATTTTGTAGGCTACGATCACTTGAACTTGTCGAGTCAAATTTGCCTTCGTACTTCCTACAGTCCCTACTGACGGGTTTGACGAAGTGGGGGTTCCGCTACTACGGCCTTTCTTATGGCTTGTTGAGTAGACGGAGCTGCCAGCGATCCGGCCATATTTGGGCGTGTTGGATCCGACCTTTTTACACCCATTCGAACCTTAAGCTTCAGGCTGTCGAAAGACTTTAAGCTTCTTTGGCTCAATTTTGTAGGAGTGTGTAGCCACAAAAGTCTCTTTCTTGACTTTTGAGTCTTGGTTTGTTGGAGAAGGTGTTGTCTCTAACTTTTGAAAGATCACCTGCATATACTTTGGAAAACAAATATTTGTATTCTTTAACACAAAAGAATATCTGGATTGATAATTTTAAATATTTATTCGGGGATCTCGGCATGCAGCGCGATGTCGACCCGAATAAATATTTAAAATGCCCCCTGTCTCGCAGGGACATTTCAGAATGGAATAGATTTGGAATATAAGATTTTAAATATTCATTTGGGGATCTCGGCGTATAGCACGATGTTGACCCAAATGAATATTTAAAATGCCCCCTGTCTTGCAGGGACATTTTGGATAGGCTTTTTGTCTTTGAGATTTTAAATATTTTTATTCAGAGATCTCGGCACACAGCGCGATGTCGACCCAAATAAATATTTAAAATGCCCCCAGTCTAATGAGGGATTTTGAAATGCATTCTTGCTATACAAGAGAATTTCAAAATATAAGTAAACATGCATTGATAAATATGCATATAAAATTTTGTTCATAACAAAAAATACATTAGTTATGAAAACTTTTTCATGCATGATATTTCTTTAAATGTCGACCGTTGATAGGTGGCATAGGCCTCTGACCATTCAGATCGATCAACTGATAAGCTCCTCCTTGGTATACTTTCTCGATGACGAAGGGGCCTTCCCAATTGGATACGAACTTGCCACCAATTTTTCTGTGTGGGATGATTGGTCTTCTCAGCACCAGGACCAATTCCCCTTCCTGAAATGATCGAGGACGCACCATTCGATCAAAAGACTTTGCCATTCTTCCTCGGTAGATTTCCAAATTTTGTTGAGCTTGTAACCTGAGTTCATCAAGTGCATCGAGCTCTTCCATTCTGAGACGGGCATTTTGTTCTTGAGTGAGATCATTCTGAATTGCTACCCGGAGTGACGGTAGTTCAATCTCCAATGGTAATACGGCTTCAACACCGAACACTAGAGAATAAGGAGTGGCTTTGGTTGGCGTCTTGTAGGTTGTACGATATGCCCACAGTGCTTCTGTCATCTTCGTATGCCATTCTCTCTTTTGTTTTTGGTCAGAATCTTCTTCAACAATTTTCACTAGCGTCTTGTTGAAGGCTTCTGCCAATCCATTTGCCCTTGGATTGTATATGGATGAATATCGCCAATCGATCTTGTGCCGATCAACGAACTTATAAATTTTTTGTACTTTTGAATGCAGTACCATTGTCTGAGATTATTCGGCGTGGCACACCGAATCTGTAAACGACATTGTGGGTGAAGAAATTGATCACATGTTCGGATGTGACCTCTCTGAATGGAGCTGCTTCTGCCCACTTGGAAAAGTAGTCTGTTGCTGCTAGAATAAAACGGTGTCCCCGCTGATGATGGCGGATCTATTGGCCCGATAATATCAGTACCCCAGCATTCAAATGGCCAGGAAGCTATTGTTGGGTGTAGTGGATTTGGAGGTTGATGTATAACATCACCGTGAATTTGACATTCGTGACACTTCTTTGCGTGATCGATACAATCTCTGACCATTGTTGGCCAATAATAACCCATTCTCTTGATTTTAGCAGCCATTTTGGGGACCTGACTGATGTGCTCCACAAAGCCCTTCGTGGACTTCTGTCACCACTTTATCAGCTTCCTTGGTCCCCAGGCACCTTAGCCACATTTGATCAAAGGCTCGTCTGTACAACGTGTCATTAACAAATGCGTATCTCAACGCCCTTTTTCGAATTTGTGCGGCCATAGACTTTTCTGTCGGGAGTTTGTTTTCCTTGAAGTAGTCAATGAATGGCTGTCTCCAATCATTTTCGACTTCAATATCTAAACAATGCCACCACGATTCTGAAGCTTGACTAGCTTTACGTCTCTTGGCCATATGATATTCTTCTGGATAATTCTCCATAACGATTTGATGGAGAGGTTGAGGGTCAACTAGAGTTTCATCCTGTTGACTCGAATCTGGAATTCCTTATGCCCTCGGGAATTGTAGTAGAGCAGGTTCCAAGACCCTACGAGTGTAAACCCCGATAAATATAGGACTCTCCTCGTTGATGTTCGCCATTTCTTTGGCCAACTTGGCCAAACAATCTGCTTTAGCATTCTGTCCTCGAGGAACTCGAGCCATTTTGACATTTGGTACTTGCTTTAGGAGCTCGAGGGCTCGTCGGTGATAGTGGGCTAATTCAACTTTGCCAACTTTATAAATTCCAAGTACTTGATTTATTACAAGTTGAGAATCACCAAAGATTTGGAGATGTTGGATCCTGACATCGATGGCAATCTCCAGCCCTGCTAACAGCGCTTCGTATTCGGCTTCGTTATTGGTCCGAGGTTCAGTCAAACTGAATGAGAATCTCATTATACCTCCCTCAGGTGCTACGAAAATGAGACCGATGCCGGCTCGGGCTCTTGCAATATTTGGGGGTCGGACATGTCTGATAGATGATGCCCCATCGAAGTACATTTCCCAGAACTGTAGCTTTTCATCCTCCTCGATCTGCATTATTTGCTCATCGGGAAAATCATCATTTAGTGGAGAATCGGCCGGGATTGGGTGTGCAGCGAGGAAATCTGCCAAGGCCTGTCCTTTCACCGCCTTCTGTGGCATGTATATGATTTCAAACTGCAACAACAATACTGCCCACCTGGCTAGACGACCTGTCAACGCTGGTCTTGTCATCAAGAACTTCAGCGGATCGATCTTTGATATCAGTGTGATTTTGTGGGATAACATGTAATGTGGCGGAGTTTCTGAACTGCAAAAATCAGTGCCAGACAATGTTTTTCAATAGGAGAGTAACGGCTTTCTGCTCCAATCAACCTTCGACTGATATAGTAGAGCGCATTTTCTTTTCCTTCTTCATTATTCTGGGCCAATAGTGCTCCGAGGGACTCTTCTAGTGCAGCTGTATACAGTATAAGAGGCTTCCCCGGAATTGGCGCTGCTAGAATGGGCGGATTCAACAGATATCTCTTGATGCTATCAAACGCCTCCTGACATTCTGTATCCCATTTGAAACGGACGTCTTTCTTCATTAGTTTTGAAAATGGCTGGCACCTACCCGATAGATTTGATATGAATCTCCGAATGAAAGCTAGTTGTCCTTGCAATGATCGGAGCTGTCGAAGGTTCCTTGGCGGTGGCATCTCCGTGATTGCCTTAATTTTATTGGGGTCGATCTCTATTCCTCGATGACGAACAACATACCCCAGGAATTTGCCGGAAGAGACCCCAAAAGCACATTTGAGAGGATTCATCTTCAGATCAAACTTTCTGATTCTCTCAAATACGATTCTGAGATCTTTTAAGTGATCATTTCGGCCAAGACTTTTGACAACAAGGTCATCTACATAACACTCGACCTTCTGATGTATCAAATCATCGAATATGTGAGTCATCGCCCGCTGGTAGGTGGCACCAGCGTTCTTCAGGCCAAAGGGCATAACTGTGTAGCAGAAAATGCCGATGGGCGTTCTGAATGATGTATGTTTTTCATCTTCGGGCGCCATCTTGATTTGATTGTATCCTGACGATCCATCCATGAAGGAGAACATGTCGTAGTTGGAAGTGTTGTCCACTAGGAGTTCGGATACAGGGAGTGGAAAATCATCTTTTGGGCACGCCTTATTGAGGTCCCTAAAGTCAATACAGACACGAATTTGCCCGTTCTTCTTCTTCACTGGGACGATATTAGCAATCCAGTCAGCGTACTTTTCTTCTCGGATGAAGCCTGCATCTATTAGCTTCTTCGTTTCTGCGATCACCTGTTCTTCAATCTCCAATCTCATTCTTCTTGGAGCTTGTTTGACGGGCGTTACATCCGGTTTGATTGCTAATCTGTGAACTGCTACGTCAGGGGATAAGCCAGGCATCTCAGCATATGTCCAGGCAAAGCAGTCCCTGAATTCACAGAGAAGTTCTTTTATTTCTTCTATTTGTTCTTCGGGTAGAAGAGAGCTAATGAAGGTTGGGCGAGGGTCCTCCTCAGTTCCCAAGTTGACTTCTCTTAGTTCATCCATAGTGGCTGCCTGTCCACCATCTTCAAGCTCTTCTGGTGCAGGCTCGGCTTCTACGGGCTGTTCATCATAATCATCAGCTTCGTATATATCTCTTCAGTATCACCCTCTTCGGATTCAATTTCCACGCATGTGATGGCGCGACAAATCTCTTTCCGGAGGAATTTTCGCTTGATGAATCCGATACCTTTATATGCGTCTGTATCCTTCTGCCGTAACGGGCGCGCGGGACTCCTTCCATACCAAAGGCCCAAGCTTGTGCGAAGTTGTCGCTTGGTGGTAGGAATATTGACTTGTTTTCGTAGCATTCTCTGGATATTTTTGGTATTGAACCTAGGTAGCCTCGTAGGAAATAATTCATCGGAGTCGAGGAGCATGCAATCCCAGTCATGATTCTCCTCTTCACGAACTCCCGTGGAATATAGCACATTCTTTGGTACAGTCCCATTTTTACGGGGAGGCAGATAGAGAGTGGCGAGTTCTTCAACTTTATGAACCTCGCGCGAAATGATTTCCTTGAAGTGTTGCAAGGGAACACGTGTGACTACGAGCACACTATCTGAAATTGATAGGCTGTCTATTCTTCTAGAGAACACATTTTGCACCGTGTTCATATAAATAGAATCGTAGTCATAATCATCATTTGAAAATTCAACATGCCTACTCCATTCGTCTGTGGACTGGCATACTCTTCGAGATTTGGCAGGAGTATCATCATCTTCATCCGTATCACTCCCAAGATGAGGTACGTATTTCTTTTCTTTTGGAATGGTCGGTGCTTTGGGAAGAGTCGGCGCTGCCTTCTTTCTTCCCACCTGCTTTTTCTCACCTTCTCTTTCAGGTCGCTTTGCAGTCTTTGAATTTGATGCTCTGGCTTCGAGAGAACTTGAAGACTTTTGCTTCTTTGGCATGAAGTACCGTGCATCTTCATAAACTGTTGCTTCATGAACTGTGAAAGGCTGAATGTCACCAGAGATCCTGAATTCTTCTCCATCTTTGAGATATTTCATACACTGGTGTAATGTTGACGGGACAATGCCATATTCATGCAACCAGGGACGACCTAGTAGCGCCTTGAATGAAGTATCCGCGTCAATCACATGGAATTTAGCTTCTGTATGGAGCTCTCCAAATACAAGAGGCAGCATAAATGATCCAAGGGTCTTCTGTCCCTTTTCGTTGAAACCATGCACCATTAACTTATCTGGCCCGAGGTGTTCCACATCCAGACAGAGGGATCTCAATGCTTTCAAACTTATCAGATTTATGGAGGATCCAGGATCGATCAAGATTCGACTGATGATCAGCTTATCGCTCTCTGCAGTAATGTACAGAGGACGATTATGGTCTGCAGTTCCGAGCATCATGTCCTCTTCGGAGAAAGTAATGAATGGTTCATTACGAGCTTGTAGAACTTCAGTCAAATTTCGTTCAGCAAAATATGCCTCATATCTTTCGGGATCTTTGAGAGCCTGAATCAGAGTCTCCCGAAGGTCTTTAGACATCACCAAAGCATCGTATATACTGAGTTGTGCTGGGATTTTTCTCAGATGGGATAAGATATTATAATCTATCCCATTGGCTGAAGTCTTCTTTTTTTCTTAGGATCTTCAAGAATAATATCATCGTTGATAATTATTTCTTTTTCCTTATCTCTATTAGAGACCCCTTTCTTCGGTGGAGGCGGGTAGTATTTTGCCGCTTCTTAACTGCACTTGAGCAATCTCCTCCGGTTCAGAGTCATTTAACTGTACATTTTCTTCAGAGTCAGCCATCGTTGCGTCTAGGGACTCATCCGTTGATTCAGAATCACCACCTAGGTTTACATGTCCCATCCGAGACGCTATGCTAGGGTCTGATTCGTCTCCCTCTGGAAAATATAAATCCTCCTCCGAGCTGTAATCCATTGGCAAAACCATCATACAGGATTCAGAGGGTACTTCTTCTGTGTATTCTTCTTTCATTGAGGTACTCGGCGCCACTGAGATGACCCGACATACTTCTTTTGGAAGAGAATTCTCATCATTTTCTTCGGCTTCATCTATCTTAAGCTCCGACATGAAGTCTGCGAGCTTGATAGGTCGCCTCACAGTCTGGTAGTACTCATCCAAACTATCAATAACCCTCTGAGTTGCAGTCTTTTTCTCCTTAGGCTTTTTCAGCTTGGTTTTCTTCTTGGATGACTTCTTCTTTCCAGTCTTTGAAAACAAACTTGGTTGGAAAACTGCTTAGAAGTAGAAGGTCGTACCACTGGCAGTGCCTTTAAATCTATCATTGGCTCAATAGGAGACTTCCATTTTACGCACGAAACTCCTTCAAGCTGCTTCAACATTTTCACGGTCTTCTTGGAAACCGCAGTCTCCCACTTTTCTTCTTGAATTGGCTTCTTTTCATTTCTTCTTTCTTCAACCAGGGGTACGGAAGAGGACGTGACCACGCGAGTTGATTCTTTTCTAGGGTGAGACAACACATTGTCGGACAAAGTGAGTTCCCCTTTTTGATATTTTCTTTCAAGCCAATCCTTAAAGATGTAGCAATCTTCAATAGGATGGCTGAGTACCCGATGATATGGGCAATAATTTGGGTCACCAGTGTGCTTCGACTCTTCGGGTCTTTTGCATTCAGGCAGTTCTAAACCCGATTTCAACACTTGTCGAAATAATTTGGCGACACTTTCCCTCTTGAATGAATATTCTTTATTCATTTTATCTTTGAGGGATTGGAACATTCTATCACCAGTTCCTATTGCCTGTCTCTGGCCTCCAGTTTGATAAGTCCGTGGCTTATCATTTCCCCCTAATATCAGCTTCGGTTGAGGATTGGGGTTGTAAGCCAGTTTGGGCTTTTCTTGATATTGCATTGGCTGCTTGCCCTTGTCTACATTGTAAATCACCTGCTTTTCTCTATCAGCTCTGGAGAAGAATGTAGAGTCGGCTTCACCCCTTCTAGCACCTGGGGCCTTAGCCTTCTTAGGCTTATCAGAGTGATTTTCTGATCTGGACAAATTCAGTTTCTCAAATTTGGCCACTCTGTCGAGCAAGTCTTGAAATGTGTTTATCGTAGCCATGCACAGGAAGGGTTGCATCTTGTCGTCAATGTTTCCCATTAACAACTGCACGGCATGCTCTTCTTCTAACTGCTGCTCACATTTCATGCTCAAATTTCGCCAGCGAGTGATGTATTTAGTCACTGATTCTTCTCTTTTTTCTCTTATCCAGAGCGAGCGAGGTCAGCAATCGTGATCTTCTCTGTTGCACTGGCAAATCTCTTCACGAACATATTTTCCAATTCTGCAAAAGTCTTCACAGAATCATTCGGCAATTCAGCATACCATTCGAAAGCAGTTGCTGTCAAACTACTGACGAATTGTCGGAAGAGTAAGGCGTCATTGCCTCCTGTGTTCCCGCAGGTGGCTTTAAACTGTGCCAGATGCTGTCTGGGGTTGTTATTACCATTGAAAGTGTTGAACTTTGGGACCGAATATCCTTTTGGGTACGGTACTTGGTCGTATTCAGCAGGATACGGACGACCTTTGCCCACCAACTTTTCTGCTTGATCGACGGCTATAATAGCCCTGATCTTCTCAGTGATAATTCCCTCTAACTGTGCGGCAGTTACTGGTTCAGAAGTACTTGCAACATTTTGTGGGGTGGGGCTGACGGATAATATTATGGGCTTCGCGACCACCTTCAGGAGCTCCCTGTACTCCTGAACCTTGTGGCACACTTGGAAGTTTGGAGGGTCAGCAGGAGGATTAGGCATGGCACCAACAGCGGCAGTTCTCTGCATCATCTGCATCATCGCCCCCATTTGAGCCATCATCTCAGTCATCTTCTCATTTAACTGAGAGATTTCCCTGTCTTTGGCTCTCATTTGTCGCCTCATTTGTCGCCGCATTTCAGCGAGTGTGACGTTTTCGGCCTCAGAAGGGTTTTCATCTACTTCTTCCACTTCTTCTTCTTCTTGAGAATGACGACTTCTGCCAGTGGTGGACCCTTCTCGACGACGACGACGATATACTTGCCTGGGTGGCGGTTGCCAACGCTCCTCATCTTCATCATCATCATAATTGACGCCATCATCAATGTCTACATGTGTCACCATATAGACAACTTCCATATCCAATGTGTCATTTATTTCTTTGATTTCTTCTTCTAGATTTTCCTCTAGAAATTCATCAATATTTTCTTCTAAATTTTCCTCCATAAATTCGTCAATATTTTCTTCAATGTTTCCATCCTCTTCGAGGTATTCTTGTATATTTTCATCCTCTCCAAGGAATTCCTCATCTTCTATATTTTGTTCATTTATATTTTCTTCCAGTAGTCGGATCTCCGAGCGACGACGCCATTGGATTTCCGGTTCTTGATTGGGCACGGGGACTTCTTCGATCAGTGGACTGCGATCGAAGTTAGTCTCTTCCTTTGGAGGGGATGGAAGGCGACGGGATCCCCTGGAGGATTCTCCAAAGTGTCTACCGTCTGGAGGAATATCATTATGGGTCCTTCTTGGGGCCCACTTCTGATGTTGTTTGTAGACTTGGGCGGATCTCCGGGAAGCCTCACCAGATGTCACGCCCAGATCAATTCTCCTTTCTCTTCTTTCGTTCTCATTTCTCCGAGGCTTTGGCCTCCAGACTTGTTTTCCCTTTCCACCGGGACCTTTCAGCGGTGGATCCCTGAACATATGGTTCAGGTGTCACACCCCGATGTTCACCGCGTGGGTTTTGCTTTCTTTCTCTTCTTTCTGTAGTAAAGGACAGACGTTCCCTTAGCGGTGTTCTTCTGGTCTCCATCACTAAGGGTCGTTGGAACTTTTTCTTTTTCAAACCTTTCTCCTTTACAGTCTTCAGGACCCGATAGACCCGGGCAGAGAGAGTTTCGGGCTCTTTCTTCTTTGGAGGGATTGGGGCTTCAGGCCGTCGATCCCAAAAAGATTTCTTTAGCTCTCCAGTAGAGCTATTCCTTTTGACCCATTTCAGGTCAGTAAACTTGTTCCGAGTGGGAACATTGGCTTCAGGCTCTTGGGCCGACAGATTGGAAGGATGGATTGGCAGTTGTTGATGCTGAGCTCGGAGTTCAGCATTCATTTTTCTTCTCTGCCTCCTTGTAAGCCTTCCTCCAGATGAGGAGGCTTCAGCATCATATTTCCCAGGTGCAGATAATCTGGTCGGCAAAGTAGTGGTGTTTGTAGTCACCACAGAAACTTTTCCACCATTCACAATTCTTCTGGTGGCTGGGATGTCAGGCTGTGATAGCCTCTCGAATACAGAAATCCTACCACGAGGATTTTCAGCAACAGGTCGTTGTGCCGGCGGATGCACACGACGGATAGGAGCTTCATCAGCATTGAATCTCCTGGCAGACTTCTCAGCATTCCTACCATTCACAGGAATGGCGGCACTCCTTGCAGCAATCGCTGGGAAGTCAACGCTACCAAACTGGATGGTAGCTCCGGCATTTCCGGTCTCAATAATAGCATTAGCCAGTTGGATTCTGGCTCCTTGTCCCAGCTGGACAGTCATCGGGGTGTTCTGTAGATCCATCTGCATAAATGAAAGGCAAGGGTTAGTAATCAGAATCTGATACATCACCCCGCACTTTCAAAATGCAGAGACTTGCACAGAACACAAAAATAAAAATAGACAAAAAACATTAGCGAGCAAGCAGAATAATAATAATAATTTTACTGCTAAATACGCTAATGCTCAAATGAAAATTTTTTCAAATGATCATTTTTAGAAAATTCAAATATTTAATTTCTTGAATGATCATTTTGAAAGGCTCAAAAATCTTGAGTAGATTTGATATATGAGCAGCTACTATAGAACTGAGACGACTAGCCAAAGATGGAAAGAGAAACCAATCCCCAGCGGAGTCGCCAGAAATCTGTGGGCTCCGAAAATTCGGCCCCGGCCTCCGCTCGCTCTTCTTATTCGGCGAGGGAGTTTTAACGAACTAAGTTCCGAGGTAAATTTTGGAAGGCAGATGGGTTTGTAGATAAGACACTACCCAGAGATTTCGTCCTCATTTTGCGAGGACTTTATGATCTGAGTTCTGGTTTCCTATAGGCGCAAGCCCCTATAGTTAATTACCCCTCTCGATCACGAGAGAGAACTTTCGATTAAGGCTAGTCGTCAATCAGATACGTATAGAATATACGTGTTATCTGGCATATAGTAGCAGCAATGGATATGGAATTTTGGAAATCTGAAGATTTGGGTGTTTGAGAATTTGAAGGTTTATATATTTGGAATTTGGTTTGAAAGATTTGAGAAATTTGATATTTAAAATTGGAAATTTCACCATCTGGAACTTAAAGCGGATGGTGGGGGAATGGATGATAGACCCCCGATCAAGATCCCATGGTTCCGTCGTCCCGGGCCATCATGGTCCCTGGTCTACTTAGTCAGAGGAGGTAGTCGACCCAACCTGACAGAAGGATCCTTGTCGGCAGCCATGGGTTGCTTCGTCCAAGGGAACCTTGTAGACCGGGGTTGAATGTTTGTCTAAGGGGACAAATTTGGATCCACCTTAGCTAACAGAGAGCTTTGTGCCCTATCGATCATATCCTATTGATTCATATCTCAAGGATTTAACGCCATTAAGGAGCGTATTGGCTCTGGCCATAACCGCTATCTGTGATGCCATTTGGCGGCAAAACCACTCGGTTCAGAGGGCCCCGGGTCATAACCGTTTACCTGCAGTGCCATTTGGCGGCGAAACTGCCGGTTAGAGGACACGTACCACGTCCTTACTGGCAATAGATTTTTTGAGAATGGATCCTAGTGATATTTTCGACTAGGCATTTGGCTCTTTGTGAGCTAGAGTTTATTTGAATTTGTCCGCCTCGACAAACTGTTGCGGAGGGCGGATGGATTTTGCTTTAAGTTTTTTTGATGGATTTCTTTCAATTTTAAAATATTTTTTTGGAATTTTGGGATTTTGTTTTGGGGGTATTTTGGGTGGAGCTATGGAACTTTGGATTATTTGGGATGATGTTTGAAAATATTTGTGAACCCCTCCGGTTGAGATCTGCATTCAATGCGGCCATCATCGGGGTGTTTGGGGGTCATTTTTCTTTATGGATTGAACCTTGTCTACTCTGTCGGGCTGTCGACAGAGGATCGGGTTTTCGTAGGCATCGTGCCTTTATTAGTGAATTCATATTGTTGTAGGCCTTGATGGCCTAATACGAATGTATTAAAACAAATATATCGGTCGTAGCAATCGTATATTTGTTTGAGAGTTCGAACCTTGTCGACTCCTATTGACCCGTATAGGAGGATCGGGTTCGAACTAGAATTCACTTGTCAACCCGCGCAGCATCCCTAGACGTCACGTGTGTACCAATAACACGCTCGCCGGGGCCCATGCGGGTTTTATAATTATTTTTACCCCATTTAGTGTACCTATGTGTATACAATTTATAGTGCACGTGCAGGGGTATTTTGAAATAGTTGTGGACGCCTTCTGTCTGCTTGTACGGATGTTGCAGATCCGGTGGCGTGGCGTAGCAGCTTCTGAATGGAGTTGTTCGCTGCTTTGTACAGGTAGACTGTCGTGCACTATTTGTTGATTTTTGTAGGCGGGTAATAGTGCACTAACTAATCTCCTGCCTTGGGTCGTAGGAGCTTGCACTTGTCGTATTCTCCATGCATTTTGTTGTGGTATTTGGTCTTTTCAGTACATTCAATCACTGGTGCATGCAGGTAGGTAGATGTATTTATTTACATATTGAAATTGACTTCAGGATACTGCATTTACTGAAATCTTTTCACATCTACCCATAAATGACATGTTATACATACATCCGTATTCGTAGAAAGATTGTATGTATTGCAGATCTTTTGTAGTGACTTGTAGGAGTTCGTATTGTTGCTTGTGAGTGAACTGACATTTCACTTCCATTTGAGATTTTAATGAATGACCTTCATTCATTCATTGACCTCTTTATTTGCAGGGGATACATGTCTTCTACGATGACCTCCTGGAAGTATTTTGTAGAAGATCCATTGCTTCTGCATCGAATCCACCCTTTCACCAATCTCGGGTGGGATTTGTTGAGATTGCACTTGTTTGTAAGAATGGATCTTTGACTGTTGGTCTCCCGTATTGCCTTCTCAATCAACAGGCATTTGTAGGAATTGTCGTAGGAGATTCCATGCATTGAGGTCTTGTAATCTAAGTTTCCTCGTGTATGATCCAAGTTTAGACCTTCGCATGTATTGAGTCCAAGTTCAATTTCATCCAAACTTGAATTCATCAAATTTACAAATCCTCGCTTAATGTCGTATGGCCCGAGTTTGAACACGAGCTCAGAGTCTTTGTCCATACCAGATGCAAAACTGAGTTCCTTTGTGTTCTTAAAGGTTCAAGCTTTTGTTCAAGTCCCCTACAGTTCAACTCAATTACTCGCTTGAGTTCAAATTGCTCGAGCCATTAATGTTCAACTTGAGTCCAGAATGCAAGTTCAAGTAAAGATCCCCTGCAGTCCGAGTCTCGTTCAAATATATGTTCAAAGTCTTCTGGAGTCTTTGTAGGTTTGCTTTCAACTTGATTTGAATTTGGTTCAGACTTTGATTTAATTTTATTTGGATTCTGATCTTTAGAAATTATTTATGTTTGGTTCAGGTCCTCTGCTCGTGTTCAATCAAGTTTGACGGTCCACAAGTCCACAGTTCATTTGAGTCCACATTTTTTGTTCTTTTGAGTTCAATCAGGTCTAGGTACGAGTCTCATTGGATGTGCAAATCAAGTCCAAGTACGGTCCGTCTTCACCCAAAATTTCGGCAGCCTCCCGGCGTCTCCCCCGTTTAGGGGAAAACTACGAGAAAACTGGGCCTTTCCCACCACGCGCAATAAAGGCGTGTATGGTAGGTGTCCTCTTGCGAGGGCACCGCGGCCGTGATATTTCTTCCCACCACGCGCAATAAAGGCGTGTATGGGGCTCTGACGGTACCTGTTTAAATGACCAATTTGCTTTCCCCCCCGCTCGAGGGTACTTATGAGTGACCCCACCTCGCCGTAGGTGCCGCACCGGGGTCCCTTCCCACCATGTGCAATAAAGGCGTGTATAGGCGGTTTTCCGGTGCGCCACGAATGCCGAAGTAGAGTTTAGGCGATTGCTCGCTTCGTCGTAAGCATCAGACCGGCGTCCCATCCTACCATGCGCAATAAAGGCATGCATAGGAGTTTTTCCGGTCTGCTGCAAACAACGATGCGAGAAATCTGAGTTTAGAGAGTTCGTACCTTTGCGGGCTTCGACGGTGGCGGTTTAAAGATGCACAGTTTGCTTTCCCCCCGCTCGGGGGTACTTATGAATGACCCCACCTCGCCGTAGGTGCCGCACCGGGGTCCCTTCCCACCACGCGCAATAAAGGCGTGTATAGGCGGTTTTCCGGTGCGCCACGAACACCGAAGTAGAGTTTAGGCGATTCCCGCCTCGTCGTAGGCGTCGGACCGGGGTCCCATCCCACCACGCGCAATAAAGGCGTGTATAGGCGGGTTTTCCGGTCCGCCGCATACAACGAAACGACAATCTGAGTTTAGGACTTCATACCTTTGCGGGCTTTGTCGGTGTCGGCCCGAGGATCGAGGGAGAGAGGCAAGCATTTTGTAATTAATTAATCATCTAATTATAACTAATTCATTAATTACTTTTAATTATAATTAATATTATTTAATTATAATAATTATAATTAAATGATAATTAAATAACGAATTATAATTAATAACAATTAACTATTTGATTATAATTAATCTATTAATTATAATTAATTATAATTAGTTATACCTAATTATAATTAAAAATAATTAATGTTAATTAATAGTTAAGTGTAATTAATAATAAATAACAATATTTAATCATACTTAATTATAATTAATATAATTAATAATTAATTATAATTTAAAATAATTATTTCACTAATTATAATTAAGATTGATTAATTATAAATAAACTTAAAATAATTACTTCTCCCTCTCCAATCTCTGGTTTAACAGATTTATGGGATTCGGCCGAAGCAGCACACTTAAGGGAGAAAGTTACCTACACAGCAAGTGAGCTCCTTTTGTTGTTTGCTCCGATCAGACAGGAAGGGAAGGCTGTCGGGGGGAGCGAAGTTGAACTGCCGTGAAGGAGCCGAAGAAGCCGTGTGAAAGGGAGAAAGTTAACGTCACAGCGAGCGACTCCCGTCGCTGGTTCCGATCGAAAGCTCGGAGCCTTCGATCCGAAAGGGAAGGGACGCCGGAGGAGCAAAGTTGGCTAGCAAGGGAGGAGGTAGGTCGATCTTCTTCTCTCTCTCTCTCTATCTGTTCGTGTGTGGAGTCGGCACGGACAGGAGGTCTACGGGGTCGGGTAAGGCTACAGGCGGTGTGGAGTCGGAGCTGAGGATGGGTTTCCGACCTTGGGAGATCGGATGGGGGTTGAGGAGGCGTCGGTTGCGTGGAGGAAGTGGAAACAGAGGGAGGATTGGAGGGTGAGAAGCAATTCGTGAGTAGGGAGTTTGTGGAAGTTGGATCGGAAGTGGGTGCCGAAGAACCTTCATCTCATCCGGCTTTTAAAGGCGAGAGGAGTGTCCAGCTGGAACGGGATTTGGGCAGGAAACACGGAGAAGCGATGGATTCGGCGTCGTTCGCAGAGATAGGACTGTAGCAGTGGGATTTCGGCAGGGATTTGATCGCGAATCAGAGCAGAGTGTCGGAAAATCAACGGGATTTTCGGGATTTCTTCGATCAAACGAGGTATGCAAAAATTTTTTGTTTCCTTTGGACATTATACGAAGGTCAACAAATGCCCCCCAACAAATGTGGTACGCGTCTAGAGCGAATCACGTTTGTTGTAAGCTGATTGACCTTGTGGATCTCTAGATATTTGTTCTAGATGTCACACAAAGGTCTTCTTTCAGTGGATCTCCAAAATTCGTTTGGATGTCACACTAAGATTTTCATTTAGTGGATCTCCAAAAATTCGTTTGGATGTCGCACTACGATTTTTCTTTTAGTGGATCTCCAAAATTTTGCTCGGATGTCACACTAAGATTTTCTTTCTCCATAGATCTCTTGAATGTATCAATAGATTATTGAGATACTGATTTCTTTTGTCCTATGCTTTGTGCTGCGGACATTGATGGAGAATCGCCTGATTTGTCTTTGTTGACTTGTCAGGTGGTTTTTTGTACCTTCGGCCCTATGCTTCTAGCTTTGGCGGGCTTGTTGAAGGAGTAGATGTCGATGACCTAAACCCTTAGGTTTGCTTTAGGTCGATGGCGAAAAGTCATCGGTCCAGAGCTTTGTGCATAACGGACTTGTTGATGACGGAATCCACTTAGTTCAGCCTTGAGCTTTGTGTGAACTTTGGGATAATTTCTTCGGTCCTTTGCTTTGTGCTTTGGCGGACTTGTTGAAGAAAAATTCCTTCGATCCTCGCTTTGTGCTTTACGGATTTGTTGAAGGATTTGCAGGTTCTTGATTCAAATGATAATACCGAACGTAGGTAGTATCTTGATCCTTAACCACTCGAGAAGACTTTAATCTGAATCACTCGAGTTCATCAGATCGGGAGAGCTGGGATTTGACAGCTCTTCGTCCTCTGGTTGCTGAAATGGGGGTTCCTCTACTACGGCCTTTCTTATGGCTTGTTGAGTAGATGGAGCTGCCAGCGATCCGGCCATATTTGGGCTTGTTGGATCCGACCTCTTACACCCATTCAGGCTTCAGACTTGAGCTATGGGAATTGCGCCCCCCAATGCTGATTTTGCTGAAGTTGACAGATTTGGAGTCATCCTTCGTGGTTGCAGATTTTGGAGCCTACGAACATTCAGTGGTTGTTCGAGACTCATCCTTCCACTGAAACTTTGATTCTCCAGTCATTTAGGAGAATTTTGTAGGCTACGATCACTTGAACTTGTCGAGTCAAATTTGCCTTCGTACTTCCTACAGTCCCTACTGACGGGTTGACGAAGTGGGGGTTCCGCTACTACGGCCTTTCTTATGGCTTGTTGAGTAGACGGAGCTGCCAGCGATCCGGCCATATTTGGGCGTGTTGGATCCGACCTTTTACACCCATTCGAACCTTAAGCTTCAGGCTGTCGAAAGACTTTAAGCTTCTTTGGCTCAATTTTGTAGGAGTGTGTAGCCACAAAAGTCTCTTTCTTGACTTTTGAGTCTTGGTTTGTTGGAGAAGGTGTCTCTAACTTTTGAAAGACCACCTGCATATACTTTGGAAAACAAATATTTGTATTCTTTAGCACAAAAGAATATCTGGATTGATAATTTTAAATATTTATTCGGGGATCTCGGCATGCAGCGCGATGTCGACCCGAATAAATATTTAAAATGCCCCCTGTCTCGCAGGGACATTTCAGAATGGAATAGATTTGGAATATAAGATTTTAAATATTCATTTGGGGATCTCGGCGTATAGCACGATGTTGACCCAAATGAATATTTAAAAATGCCCCCTGTCTTGCAGGGACATTTTGGATAGGCTTTTTGTCTTTGAGATTTTAAATATTTATTCAGAGATCTCGGCACACAGCGCGATGTCGACCCGAATAAATATTTAAAATGCCCCCAGTCTAATGAGGGATTTTTGAAATGCATTCTCGCTATACAAGAGAATTTCAAAATATAAGTAAACATGCATTGATAAATATGCATATAGAATTTTGTTCATAACAAAATACATTAGTTATGAAACTTTTTCAGGCATGATATTTCTTTAAATGTCGACCGTTGATAGGTGGCATAGGCCTCTGACCATTCAGATCAATCAACTGATAAGCTCCTCCTTGGTATACTTTCTCGATGACGAAGGGGCCTTCCCAATTGGATACGAACTTGCCACCAATTTTTCTGTGTGGGATGATTGGTCTTCTCAGCACCAGGACCAATTCCCCTTCCTGAAATGATCGAGGACGCACCATTCGATCAAAAGACTTTGCCATTCTTGCCCGGTAGATTTCCAGGTTTTGTTGAGCTTGTAACCTGCGTTCATCAAGTGCGTCGAGCTCTTCCATCCTGAGACGGGCATTTTGTTCTTGAGTGAGATCATTCTGAACTGCTACCCGGAGTGACGGTAGTTCAATCTCCAATGGTAATACGGCTTCAACACCGAACACTAGAGAATAAGGAGTGGCTTTCGTTGGCGTCTTGTACGTTGTACGGTATGCCCACAGTGCTTCTGTCATCTTCGTATGCCATTCTCTTTTGTTTTTGGTCAGAATCTTCTTCAACAATTTCACTAGCGTCTTGTTGAAGGCTTCTGCCAATCCATTTGCCCTTGGATTGTATATGGATGAATATCGCCAATCGATCTTGTGCCGATCAACGAACTTATAAATTTTTGTACTTTTGAATGCAGTACCATTGTCTGAGATTATTCGGCGTGGCACACCGAATCTGTAAACGACATTGTGGGTGAAGAAATTGATCACTTGTTCGGATGTGACCTCTCTGAATGGAGCTGCTTCTGCCCACTTGGAAAAGTAGTCTGTTGCTGCTAGAATAAAACGGTGTCCCGCTGATGATGGAATGTTAAAATTCTAATTGAGGATTTTTTTACTTGGTCCATGCCCCCAAGAGGAGGTTCATGTTGACATTCAAAAATTATAATTTATATTGCAACAATTTGAAAGGCTCAGGCACATATTTCGAACTCCACGAGCTTTGACATCTAAAAATATGGTGTAATTAATACATCACTAAAAATCATCTTGATTAAGCACGAATATCAAAGCATATATAAGTTGTCAACTTTCAAAATTAAACCTAGGGCCATCTAAACTCCAATTTCAACAAATATGTAGTCAAGTTGAATGTTTGAGTGAGATGAACCCAACAACATCAAAACCAGTTCAATATAACCCCAATGGAGATCAAATCAAAGGCTTAAATCATATGGGGAAGCTCCAAAGCATTAATTGAATGAACAAATGATATCTAAATATGGAAAGATTATAATGTAATAGAGTGGCTCGGCAAGACGAATCCAAAAAGCCTTAGATCACTTTATTCTCACATCATTAAGACACTTCAATGTTGAATAAATACTCCATGATCGATGGAATAATTATGGGTTGATTGATGGAGCACTCTAAATTTATCATGGATCTTCTTCATATTTATGGAGCATGCCACTCTCAAAATATATAAATAGATCCCCTCTTCTCACATGAAAAAGGGGCTTGGACTTTTGGAAGCTTAGACCCTAGGCTAGAGACTCAAGATAGCTTAGAGGCTTGAAGCATCCCAGAGCTTCACCAAGCACCATTGATGGTGGCCAGCAGGTAGTTGCTACTATACCTCTACCCTAATGATCAACATCTTATTTCCATTCAAAAGCCATAATCGAGCCTTCAACAGACCTTTATCACCCCCAGACTACGATCCGTCCGACTACCATCGCCAATCAATAACGATCCCTTCGACCTTTGTCGTACATCCACTATATCTACTCCGACCACCATCGCCTATCAACTATAATCCCTCCAACCATAGTGTCCAACCGACTATGGCCCCTCCGACCATCATCGCCCACCGACTATAATCCCTTCAACTTTTGTCGTCCGTCAACTACGGTCCATTCGACCACCATTGCCCACCAATTATGATCCATTCAATCTTGATCGCCAGCCGACTACAGTCCCTCTAACCACCGTCACTCGTAGACTAGGATCCCTCTGGATTCCATCTCCCATCGATAACGGTCCCTCCAATCTTCGTCATCTGATTACGATCCCTCTTATAATAACTTAAATATGTGAAATAATTTTTTTTGAAAAATATAAAATTCTGAAGTTGAGCACTTTAGCACTAATATGGTGAGCATTATGGTGCTAGGAGTATATATATATATATCCCTCACTTGATTGTTTGGCCAGGAAGAAATTGAAAGAAGGGAACTAGAGAGAGGCGAGAGAAAAGCCTTTGGGTCATATTTATCAATTATTTCATGTTAGAAATTTTATTTCATTCATTATAAGTGACTAAGTTTTTACTTTTGTTTTCAATGATTTTAAATTCTACAGATTTTATATCTCATAAATCTATCAAAAATAGATTATCTCTTTATTTCATAAGCTTTCACCTTGCAAGTTTGGATATATTATACATCTGATCACTTTGAAAGATTTGATATAATTTTATTGCATTTTAAATGAAGTACTGAATGATATCAAATACATGATATGATAATCCCATATAATACCCTACTGATCCACGTGTTTTACTAATTAAGAGTCATAAGGAGTTGGAGATTAATTAGGAGTTATAAAGATTCGGGATGACTGATTCACGTGATTAAAGGAAAGTTATATGGAGTACATTAATTCAAAGTTATAAGGGGAGGCAGATTGAGAGTCATAAGTATAAGAGCAAGATACCCTTAAGATATACTCATTGATTATCTGAAACTGAAACCGACAATGCTATGAATACTGTACTGATATTTTGTCTGACACTAATATTATTTTCTATTATTATCACTATTTAACATTAATTATTAGTATTGTTAACTTTTATTGCTACTGTGACTGATAATATAATGGATTGAGATTTAATAAACTATAGAATGATAAATTGATACATATAATCATAATAAATATTGATGCATATATTTCTTTATATATTTATAGCATATTATTCTCCTTTATCTTGTATTAATTTCAACTGTAAGATTTTAGTTATTTGTTGGGATATGTGCTCATTACTTGGCTTTACATATTTTTAAGAAAATGTAAAGACCATATGATATGAGGCTTCAGACAAGACAAAAATGTAATCATATTTCTTTCTATTATTTATTGGTAATCTCTAGTTAAACTATTAAAATGAAAGACATGTGTATTTCTTCCAATGCAAATCCTGAAGTGTGACACCTTTCATCATCGTCACCCGATTATGATCCCTCTGAGCTCTGTCATCCGATTATGGTCCCTCCGATGATTATCGCCCACCGACTACGGTCCCTCTGACCTATCACCCAATAATTGTGTATAACAAGTATTTTGACACAGGTAAATATATTTTTATTTTGGAGTCAATATAACTCCAAATCGCAAATCATCTTAGTCATAACATTGTTATTATATTATTTTACTTGCACAATTTTTTTTTCTTATTTTTGGGCACCAATGAAAATCCTTAAGAAATAGTCCCTTCTATGTCATTCACCCGACTATGGTCCCTCTAACCTCCATCGCCCGACTATGATCCTACCGACAAAACAAACTGGGCAACATTCCTTTGAGAAATAACTCTTATACCACTGAATTCTTCCAACTCTCACCATGCAATGTTTTTTATATGATGTATATTTGCTACATTGAACTAAAGCCTTCCGCCAAGGAAAGTCATCATCTGTAATCATCTACAAACACTAATAAAATCATTTTGACCGGGCCATGCCCCCTGGTTCCCCCCTTTCAAGATTTTATATATATAAATGTTGGTGTTTCTTATAACTCTTGTACCTCTGTCTTAGTTAGGATGCTAAACCCTATCTCTCTACCGCCATAAAATTCCAACAAGTAACAAAATTAGTACAAGATGCACAATACACATATACTTTTTCATATCTTATCAAGTCGACTAGTGTGCTAGCTTGAATTTGTGTCACTAACAAGCATGCGAGTTTTAACTATCGAGCTACGAATTCAAGTTTAAGCTTAAATTTGAACACACACACACACATATATATATTAGACTAGTTCAAGTTGAGGTTGGTATGGCTTGGCTTGTTGACCTGGCTTGATTAATATTAATTATCACATCGACGTTTATATTAGCCTAATTATTTTTTTATCTTGATTCAAAATAAAAAAATTGAACTCCAAATTTTGTTAGTATCTAGCTTTCTTATTGAACTCAAAGATTATATTTTTCACTCAAGCCTTAAAGATGGTACATTCTTAGTTAAAAATTTAAGGGGTTGTTTGGTTTGCTGCAAAGAGGGTGTAAAGTATTTCAAATGCAGAGTTTTTGAAAATATTTATTTTTGGTTTGAAGTAAAAATTGAATACAAAGTAAATTCTAGTACATTTGGAATATACCAACTAGTTCATTTTTTGTGTATTTGAAATTTTTTATATTTAGACGATTTGAAATTCACCAGCTACTTCACATTGCATTCACTTTACTTAAAACTAAATAGAATAAAGTAATGTCATCCATTCTTTTTATAATAATCTAAATAACTGCAAAATTTTTATTTTATATCACATTCCTTTTGCATTACATTTCTTTTATATTGCATTTCATTTTTAGGCAACTAAACACAGTCCTTAAGTATTGATACGGCATCACAAAATTATCTTGATCGGGCACGAATCTCGAGGCAAAAGCTAGTTGGAAACTTCAAAAATTAATTTTGGGCGCACCCGAACTCTGATTTCAGCGAGCTTACAGTCAAACTGAGCGTCTCGGAAATACGAACCCAACGACACCAAGATCAACCCAATCCGAGCCCAAATGAGTCCGAATCAAGGGCTCAAAGCGCTGTTGGAAGGTTCAAACTGCAATTTGAGTTACCAAACGATCTCTGATTTTGACGAGCTTATACTCGAATCGAACGGCTCGACGAGACGAATCCAACGAACTCAAGATTGCAGAATTCCGACATCATTAAGGCCTTCAAATGCCCAAAAAACGGCGCATGATCAAAGGATTCGATATCGGCCGTCCATTCGACCACTCCCTATTCGCCCCTGATCTAACGCCTATTTACGGGCCATGCCACTCCAGAAAATCTATAAATAGAGCCCTCATTTCTCATGAGAGGAGGATCCAAGCAAGAGAGAGAAGAAGAGAAGAGAAGGAAGGAGTTCCTCCTCGACAGCCGCCGGACCACCGCAGAACCTCGCTGGACCACCGCCGGACCAACGCAGGAATCTCGTCGGACCACCGCAGAACCTAGCCGGACCACCGCCGGACCACCACAGGAATCTCGTCGGACCACCGCAGGAACCTCGCCAGACCACCACAAAACCTCGCCGGACCACCACCTTAAGGCCCGACATTCATCCCCGGCGTCCTGCCAAAGATTCGACGTCTTGTTCAAGGCCCGACACTCAGTCCCTACATCCTGCCAAAGACCCGACGTCTTGTTCAAGGTCTGACACTCAGTCCCTACTTCCTGCCAAAGACCCGACGTCT
The DNA here is from genome assembly GCA_019514585.1 of Dendrobium officinale. Lineage (NCBI taxonomy): Eukaryota > Viridiplantae > Streptophyta > Magnoliopsida > Asparagales > Orchidaceae > Dendrobium > Dendrobium officinale. The sequence goes on from CM033686.1 coordinate 9,229,504, forward strand.
TGTTCAAGGCCCGACGTTAAGTCCCGAGGTCCTGCTGAAGACCCGACGTCCTGCTGAAGACCTGACGTCCTGCTTAAGACCCGACGTCCTACTCAAGGCCAGACCATCAACATCCGATCTTCCAAGTGACAATGGGACTAACACCTGACTCCTTATCTCCTACCGCCTGCGGTCCTTCTGACCACTGTCGCCTACTACGGTCCATCCGACCTCCATCACCAGACAACGGTCTTTCAGACCCCAGTCTCTTACCGACTACGGTCCTTCAGGCCTTCGTCGCCTACTACGGTCCATCTGACCTCCATCACCAGACAACGGTCTTTCAGACCCCAATCTCCTACCGACTTCGGTCTTTCAGGCCTTCGTCGCCTACTATGGTCCTTCCGACCTCCATCAACAGACAATGGTCTTTCTGACCCCGGTCTCCTGCCGACTACGGTCCTTCCGACCAGACAAACATGTATATGTAATTCCTACCATATAATGCAATCTATATGATGTAGATTTGCTACATCAATCCAAGGCCTTCTCCCAAGGAAGGGCCTCATTTGTAATCGACTGCAAATACTAGTGGATTCATTCAAACTGAGCCAGGCCCCGTGGTTTTTCCCCCTTTTTAGGGGTTTTCCACGTAAAAACTTTGGTGTCTCTTATGAATGCTACACCCTCTTACTTATCTGTTTGTGTGCTGGATCTTCGTACAATGCTAAGACGTTAAACTAAATATTTCTCTACCGTCGTGAATACTCCAGGACGCAACAAGTATAAATTTAATAAATATAAAAGTTAACTTGTTGTAAAACTATGAAGTCTTCTTAGGCTAAGCAAATATTTTTGATGAAGACAATTCAAATAGAGAACTCTTATACACAACTAAGATTTTATTTGAAATAACTTTAGACTATTATTTTTTTACTCTTTAAAAAAATATTAATAAAAAATAAATTTTTAAATAAATAGAAATCAATTAAGAGATTTTGAGTTCAATTGGGGCCAAAAAAATCAGATACTCATGTACGAACCGGGCCCCATGCACGATCCTCTCATCTTATTTTGTGGTCCCCCCGGCCCCAACCGATTTTTCTTATCGGGCCCGTATCCGAAGCTCTCCACTCGCCGGCTCCGGGGCTCCTCCCGCCCGGGTTCTCCACCTCTGCACCGCCGTCAGCAAATGAACGATGACGCCGGTATTCTCCGTTGCTTCATCCTTCTTCCTTATCTTGTTCCTTTTCCGCCCCGCCGCCTTCCCTTTGGCCATAGCCGCCCCTCCTCCTCGGGGTAAGGCTACTTACCAATGCTGGCTCGTAATTTATCTGTGCTCGATTCTTATGATTGTTTTTGAGTGATTATGATTTACTGTACTTTACATTGGTGTTTTTTTGGTTGGATGAACTGGGTTTGTAGGGAATTTGTTCAGATTGATGTTGTTTCCCACTTCATAACTTGGATCTTTATTTATGTTTTTGTTTTATGAGTTTGCTGTTGCAGGATTTCTTAGGACTTTTATCTAGGGTTTTTATGTTTCTGTGGAAGATCCTATGACAAAATTCCAACTTTTATGATTCATTGCTCTAAACACTAAAATTATTTTTTTCATTAAGCATTACAATTATTCTTCATGGGATAGTAACAAAGTTGTTTGCATGGGCTGAAACACTTGTTTCCCCTCATTGGCCATTTTCTAACCTTATTCAATAAATTTCAATTCAAAATCATAGCAAACCTCCATCTTTCCTCGTTGCATATCCAAGTAGCATGTAATAAAAGAGAAACTAATTTGCAATCAAAATAGAATACCGATGAAATTATTTTTTGCTTACCTCATGCACTCCTATTTATTATAACAAAAGCTCCTTCAACCTACAAGTAAAAAAATTAGAAGATAAGCTAGCAGTTTTATCCCAAAAAGGTAGGTAGCTAAAATCATGCAAGAGAAAATTGTAGTCAGCGTGGAAATCTTGTAACTGCAGAGGTGTAGTCTGGTTACAAAATCAAAAGACTGTATGTCACAGAAGGAAAGTGTGGTAATTCACATCCATGTACCTAGCTTGAAAAAATAACTTTAATGAATCATTTAATTGATATTTTTCAAGCAAAGCTGATCACAATTATGGCACTTTTTGTAAGGTTGATAATGAGTTGAGCTCAAGTCGAGCATGAGTAAACTCAAAATTATTTTCAACTCAACTCAAAATCAGCTTATTTGTGTTGAGTTGGCTTGACTCGAAATGACTCTACTTGGAGTCAGTTGAAATAAATTTTGAACTGTCTTTATATATATATATATATATATATATATATATATATACACACACACACACACAACAAACAACAAACAACAACATCAAATCTTTATCCCACTATGTAGGATCGGCTACATGAATTTTTTCTCTCAATTGTGCCCTGTTAAAAGTTAAATTCTCATTTAAATTAATAAAGATAAGTCATTTCTAATATTTTATAACCAAATCTTTTTAGAGCTGATCCTTGATGTAATCCAACAAAAATAGGAAAATAATTGTCAAACCATCTTGTGTTTGAACACAATTAACAACACCTGCATACATATTTCTATTGACTTGAATATAACAATTATTAACTCTTTTCTTTTCTTGAACTTTACATAGAACTTTTCTTGGAACTTAATCATATGCTTTCTCTAAATCAATAGACATCACATGAAGATTCTCCTTATTCTCTCTATGCTTCTCCATCAAACCTCTCAATAAACAAATAGCTTCCATAGTAGACCCACCCGGCATGAATCCAAATTGATTTTGAGAAACATTAGTATCACGTCATAACTTATGCTAGCAATCAGCATAACAATTTGTAATTGAAGTAGATTAGAAATGGAATTATTTTTACATTTCTCAAACACACACCTACTTATAATCACATATCCTCCCTCAATTTGTAAACTAAAAAATCAAAATGATAAGTTGGCAATCCATTCGAAAGGATAACAGCCATTGAAATCCTACGAGAGGATGTCACAGCCAGCATAGAGATCCTAATACAGCAAGAGTCACAAGCCAGCTACATCAACAGAAGATCACAAGTCATGGAAGGAAAGGGAGGGAGTCTGCATCACCATTTCTAATTTCATTTTTGCATTATTTTTAGATGAGAACTTGATTTAGATAACTTTCTTCAAGTAAGCACTAAAATCAGTGCGATATCATTCCGCATGGGCATGTCTGGTTCTATTTTACCATTAGCAGGCATGGTTATATGTGAATGAAAGTGATTTTATTTCATAAAACCAACTTAAAAATCAATGTGCTTTTCTCTTGTTTCCTTCTTTTTTTTTTGGCATAATGATTCGTAATTTCCATCTCATGTCATACAGGCTACTACATTAATTGTGGTGCAGCCACCGAGGAGAACATTGATGGCATCCCATGGATCCCCGATGAAGGCTTTGTAATTGGAGGCAATGTGTCTCAAATATACACGCCAGGCATCATTCCCTTGCTATCGACTTTGAGATATTTCCCTGATACAAAAGCCAGAAAGAGCTGCTTTGTAATTCAAGTTAGCAAAGGAAGCAAGTATATGGTGAGAACCACATACTTCTATGGTGGCTTCGATGGCGGAGAAGAACCCCCTGTGTTTGATCAGATCATCGATGGCACAAGATGGAGCACCGTTGAGACCTCCAAGAACTATGCCGCTGGCCTCACCTCCTATTATGAGATTATGGTTGCAGCCCAGAGGAAAACTATAAGTGTGTGCCTGGCAAGAAATGCCAACACGGCCTCGGCTTCGAGCCCATTTATTTCTGCTCTTGAGGTGGTGAGCTTGGAGAACTCCATGTATAATTCAACTAACTTTGCAGAATATGCTCTCAGTACAATAGCCCGCCACAGCTTCGGCCATAAAAACAGTTTCATTAGGTATGTTAAGCTTTTAGCCTGTCAAATTAAAATAAACCATGAGCTGCTCATGCTTTCTTCCAAAGCTTATATACTTTTAATAGTGGGTTTTGTTCCTGGATTTATCTTCGTTTGTCATTCATTCGCATCTTAATTGCTCGTTTTTGTGTGCAACATGGTTAAATATTTTTTTTTGTGCATTTTTATGCTAATCAGTGAATTGACCATGAGCTACTCAAGCTTTCCTCCAAAACTTATATACTTTTAATATTGGGTTTTTGTTCCTTGATTTATCATTATTTGTCATGCACTCGCCTCTTCTTGCTCGTGTTTGTTTGCAAAGTGGTTAAAGATTCTTTTTGTGCATTTTTAAGTGTTGGATATTGGTCCAAGATTTAGTTAGTTTCTTGAATGGCTTGTATTGCCATTGGTGTTGCTTTTTTTGTGTAGTTTGTTTTGTAGCTATTTTGTGCCTATAAATAGGCTATATGCTGTAATAGGTTGGTATGATTAAGCAATAAAGAACTTGTGTTCTGCCATCTCCCTCTTCCCTTCCCTCTCTCCCTCCTCTCTCAATATCAAGAAGAGGAAGTGCTTCTTCCTCTCAAGCAAGATCTCACATTAAGCTTATCTGTGAATTGAATCTTATTATCCCAAAAAAAATTCCACTCAATGTTGTTCCTGCAAGTAGCTATCCAGATGATCCTTTCAACCGGTACTGGCAATCATTCATTGACACCAATCCTGTTGTCGAGTGCCACTCAAACATTTCATCTTCAGACTTTTGGAACTTCCCTCCACCTGCTGCATTGATGAAGGGTCTCACAACGAGCAGAGGGAAAGATCTGCATATAAATTGGCCTCCTTTTGATGTCCCAGACACAAGCTACTACATAGCCCTCTACTTCCAAGATAATCGAACTCCCAGCCCATTCAGCTGGAGAGTATTTGATGTTGTGATCAATGGTAAAACCTTCTATCAGGGCCTTAATTGCTCAACAGAAGGTGTCATGGTCTACGGATCGCAGTGGCCACTTTCCGGTGAGACGAACATTAAGCTGATCCCAGCTTCTGACTCTCCGGTCGGTCCGGTCATTAATGCAGGAGAGATTTTTCAGATAGTTCCTCTAGGTGGAAGGACTCTCGCTAGAGATGGTAAGTGTCCCTTTTAACACGTTTGAGATGAATACTTTGTGTTTACAAGTAAAACTTTTTAACGTCCTGATGTCTTGATATTTGGTACAGTAATTGCCATGGAGAATATAGCAAGAAGCTTTACTAATCCACCACCAGATTGGAAGGGAGATCCTTGCTTGCCCAAGGAAAATTCATGGGCTGGTGTGACTTGTGATATTAATGGTGGTTTTGCTAGAGTAGCCAAGCTGTAAGTCCAAGTAAGCCTATTATTTAGTCTCTAAACATTAAGGAGCTGTTTGGCGACAAGTGGGATTTAGTAAATCCTGTAAATCCGGATTTAGTAAATCCGAAATGTGTTAAATCCTGAAAACTGTTGGGTATGTTAAATGTTAAATCTTGTTAAATCCTAAGAAATTGTTTGGTAATATATTTCAAGATTTATGACAGTTATGGATTTAAATGTGAAGAAGATAATTATAAATTAAAAAATAAATTTATAATTAAAAATAAAAATTAATGGATTATGAATTTAATAATATATTAAGTATAAATTACTCATTCATTATTATTTACATTATTAATTATATATCTAATTACTAATTATACAATTAAGTTAAATTACATAATTAATTTATGCACTAATTATATTATTAATTATTTAATTAATTTAACTAATTATTAATATTTTAAATTATATTAATTAAGTTAATCAATAATAACTTAGAGGCGTCTAGGGTTTGCCTTTCATCTTCTGTTTTCGTCGTTGTTGTTCGGCTTCGTTGCTTCGCAGGAGGTGTATAGATTGCACACGTCGCTTCTTCGGCTCCTTCGTGGATGTTCGACATCACTCCTTCGATGACTTTCCCTTCCTGTCGGATTGCGAGTTACGACATTTTGATCGGAAGCAAGAACGAGGTGCTCACTGGCTGTGAAGTTAACTTTCACCCTTTCGCGCGCTTCTAATGTTAAATCCCGTTAAATCCGCCGAACCAAGGGATTTAGTAAATCTGGGATTTACAGAATCCCGGGATTTGACGCGCGCACAAAAATTGTTTGGCTGGATTTAGCATAAATCCGACTTAAATCCCGCTAAAAATCCGATACCAAACAGCCCCTAAGATTTTATTCAATCTGAATTGATCATCTTGTCTCTCTTTCAGAAATCTGACAAATTTTGGCATATATGGACATTTATCGAATAGCTTCGGAAATCTACTTGCAATCAGGAACATGTGAGAGTGCCGAGACTCGTATCTAGTGAATTATAATACAGCCCATTGAGATTTGGACGTGAATGTTAGATTTTTGCTTGCAGTTGGCTCTCTGGAAACAAACTCGCTGGTAAAATTCCACAAATGGGCAATTTGAAGGAGTTGACCTCTCTGTAAGCTCACATTTTTCGCAATATTCTCTCATTTACGCTCATTGTTTATATTTTCTCTCCTGTGCAAAGGCGTTTGGCTGACAATGAACTTACTGGATCGATCCCATCTTTTCTAGCAAACCTTCCAAAAATTAAGGAGATGTAAGTATCAAAATTTTTACTGTAATGTACATTTTTGTTAGCTTTCTGATGGGCTAACAGTTCATATTCGCCATTGGAAGTTTTCTGCAAAACAACAAGTTGTCTGGCCCGATACCACAGAGTCTGAAAAACAAAAGTGGGATTGATCTCCGGTAAGTTTAGACTTGATAAGATTTTACTTTCTTAGGCCATCTCTAACCAAACTCTAAACGCTTGAATGGCGTTGCTCGCAAGCTCCAACCGAACGGTAAAACTTTCGCTATTTTGTTACGGGTGAACAGTGGAACGTCAATATTGGCGTTGCACGGCTAATCTCCGCTATTTTTCCGTCTCTATTGAACTTGCCGAAGAAACGCGCCAAAGAAGAGAACGACCGTTACCTTGGCAAAAGGGGACAAAAAGTAGTTCGGTTGGAGATGAATCACAACATTTTGGAGTGAAAAATGAGATTTTTGGTTGGAGATGCCATTATAGAAATGAAATCTTTCTTCTTGACTTCATTTTCTGTTGGATTTCTTGTAGGATTTCTCCTGGCAATCAACTTGAGATGTAAATAATATGAGAACTGCTACTAACTTGATTTGCTGAACATTCCGAGTACTTTTTGCCAGTTGAAGAACTTCTTGACTTTGGTAAGAGGAATGTATGGTTGGGCTTATAGCAAGGATGAAGAAAGGATAGAAATTGATGATTCGTTGTTTTTGGTTTCCTTTTGCTATTTGTTGAAAACAATGATGGAATAAAAAAATTAATTAAAATATGGACCTTATTTGGTAGTTTGATATTTTGCATTTGATTTTCATCCTTCTCTTAATGCAATTAGAATAGGTATTAGCTAAACAGGAGATATGTGACCTACAGGTTTTGATCAATTAAATTAGCTATTAAGATAAATATAATAGAATCCTACTTAAATACAATACATTAAACAAGTTTTCAAAGGATAGTAATAGCTTAAATATTTTTGTTGGAGATAAATAGAACACAAAATCCATTATAGAGTCCGAAGCTATTGTGTAGAAAATAATTTTTTTAAAATTGATGTAAAAAGCAGTTTTATATTATAAACATTTATTGAAAGTACTGAAATAATAATGGTTAAATAAAAATTGTTATTGCAATTTGAAAAGTAAATTTGTAAGAGAGTTGTCTTAAATAAAGTTATAAGCGCATAAATTCTATGAAGGGATCAACTTAAAATATGACTAATCAAATTTGAACTTCAGATTTTTACCTTAAGGATCATATACTATTTGAGCTAGAATATGTTTGTTTATTTTGAATTTTAATAAATGATATTTTTAAAGATTAATTTTTTTAGAAGGGGAAGCAAACTCAAGAACTATATATATTTATTTTAAAAAAATTATGTGAATTACCTTTTTAAAAAATACTTAACAGCATGCTAAAATATTCTAACTTTTCATTTGGGAAGGCTTTTTTACTGCTTCTTAAAACAATTTTTTAGTACAAAAAATTTAATATTTTTATTAAAAAATTGTTTTAAAAAGCAATAAAAAAGTCACCCCAAATGAAGCTTAAATATATTAAGATTATAGAGCTATGATAGATTATAATTGACAAAAAAATAAAGGTATACAAATTCTTTAGATCAAGGGGATTTCATATGATTGAAAAATAATAATTATTATTTAAAATTAAACTTGTGGTTCAGTATGTTGGAGATGATAGAAAATAGTCAATTTTATGCCATAAAATGATCCCATTGAAAAAGATGAACATAAGCATAGAAACTTCATATCAACATTGAATAATAAATTTTTTTTTATTGCCAGATTTGTTGTCAAGTCATTTTTTTTTTCTAACACCATTGATGAAAAAATCTTGTGAAAAACAAAAACACCAAGCAGGTAATTCTATTAAATTTGTTAGAAATATATAAATAATATTTTATCTCAGCACCATCTAAACACTTTCCAAAATACAATGTAAAAATTCGGATGCATGGATCATGATTTTGATTCTGGTCACGTTTGCTGCTCAAATTCAATACCAGTGGCAAATAAGGCTTAAAAAAAAAACAATAAGGCTTTTAGAAGATAAATAAGTTGGCTATATCAAGTCCAATTAATTGAGACAAACTCAAGCCTTCCACTACAAATGGTCCTCCCAACCTAAAAAACATGTTGATTATAAGATATCCGACTGAAAACTCTATTTATAACACAAAAATGCAATAACAGTCATATCAAAAAGTAATTCATCACCCACTGAACTCCATATCTAACATAAAAAAAATATTTTGTGTATATTTTTCTCCTCCAACCAATTATTAGGGCCTCCGACCGGACGTAGAGGAACGTCCGGTCGGAACTAAAATCCCGCCAAAAAACTCGGTATTTGCTCGGTATTGCTAGGTATTATTTGGTAATAACGAGGAATACCGCTCTGTGAAGACCAATACCGAGTTATACCGAGCAATACCGAGTTATACAAAAAAATACCGAGTTTTTTCTATCAAAAACTCGGTATTTTTTTGTATAATTCGGTATAGCTCGGTATAACTCGGTATTGGATCTTCAAATGATGGCATTCCTCGTTATTGTTTGGTATTGCTCGGTATTTGCTCAGTAATAATAGAACAGCGCAACTTGAAATTGCACTATTTACGGCCGCGAAATTACAGCTCGAAATACCATTCAAGTGCTCCAGGCACCAGACTACAAACGCGTGTATAGGGTTTGGTTGGATATGCCCTAAGTGATTTTCTTAGCACATCCATCGAATATGCATTATATTCTGTTTGATCATTATATACAAATAATAATTGCATGACATCCAACAACCAACTTATATTAGCTAAAAACAATAATTGAATCTACAACATAACAACACTTACCTCTTCAACAATCTTTGGCGAACTTCTGACCCGCTTTACAGCCATGTAGAAAGATTGATTGATCATATGCGAAATGCTCAGAATTATTCAATATATTTGATTTTGAAATAAGGAGGCACAAAAAAAAACTCTTTGCCGATGCAAAATAATAATATAGACAAAATTCGATGCAGAAATTTGGCAACACATTCCAAGATCGTTTGTGAATACAAGAAAGGTCGTTGGACAAACATCAGTAGACCTTACAACATAAGACAGGAAGGTTGTTTATAGTTAGGTTTGAGTCTTTGAGATCAAATGTTTTTCCAGCTCAGGTAACGAGTAGTGGTTGATCTCACATACAGCTAGTACTTCTATAGTCTCTAAGCAAAAACTACCATGGAAATTCATCTATATATTAGGAAGATAAAGGGAAAATTTTACTAATTCTGCATGATTTGCCAAAGATGGTAGTTTCCTTGCACATTGCGGTAGTTTTCCTTCTCGCAGTAGAACAAGTCTGAAGAACACCAGTTGAAGAGAACTGAAGGATGAAATAATATACAGTTAGCATTCGTTAAAAAGCACTAAGGTTTTATTTGAGACAGCTTTTTTACTGCTTCTTCAAGAAATTTTTTAGTAAAAAAATAATTTTTTTTACTAAAAAATTGCTTTACGAAGCAGTAAGAAAGACGTCCCAAACGAAGCCTAAATCTTTATTTCAAAAATGTCTTATCTGAATAGGAAACCTTGTCATATATATATATATATATGTTAACGGCAGATGAATAAACGAAGAGACGCGATAGGAAGTAGCATGGGATTTATTTCGTGAAAACCTTGTCATGTTGTGTTTTTATTGAGCAACAAACCTCCAGGATTAATTTAATGGCAATTTCAAGTCATATAAATACTTGTTCGATGTAATATTAGAATTATGTATAGTTTTCCATTCACGATTTGGAAGTACTCATAAAAAGAGATAAAAATGCTACCTCTTTGTACATGTAAGATTGATTCAAATCCTCTCAAATTAGCATGGCAATTAAAGGATGAAGTTAGAAAATCTCAACCATCCAAAATGGATGGAATTTTTATAATATATATTAAAAATTATATAAATTATAATGATGTATTTAAAGTGTTATTATGGTTATAAAGAAATATTTTAAAATAACCATGTTAGGATTGGTACAGTACAGTTTTAGGTTAAGTTGTTTCAAAAGACATTACACCGTTGTCAATGCCCATATATAGATACTATAGGTTGATTTATTGGCGGGAAAAATTGAATAAAAATTTTAGTATTGTTTTCCTTCAAATTTTGCTCTCCCTCTCCTATATCTCTTTCTCTTCCAAGAAGAATAGATTCTTCGTCCAAGAATCACAACAAAATAGTATCAAAGCCTGGTGGAGGCAATCTTGACGATGGAGGAAGGTGTTCTTGGGTGAAGCAAGAAAGGGAGCGCATGGGAGGTGCTGTTCTAATCACCGCGAAGTTGTTCAGCCAAAAATGTGGAGCGCGGGTTTCTCATGCGGACGGGTTGCAGGCGATTTCAAGTCACGTAGGAGGCAATGACAGGCGGAGTGGCCTCATTCGGTTGGGAGAAACAGAGGTCAAACACAGACGTCACAGACAAAGCAAAGGCGAATCGCTCGGGACCGACTGTTGCACTCGCGTGTGGGTGATTGGGCTGGAATAGGTCCAAACGTGGGCTAGATTTCGGCTAGACTGTGATCGGACCATGCTGGGAGGTGCAATTCACATGGCTTTGGATCGCGATCGCAGGCAAGGCGGGTGGAAGTGCAGCTGATCGAGTTGGTGCCGCAACAGTGTAGGACGAGCGTGATTTCGAACGGGTGTGCCTGGGAGCTAGGCACGCAAGGAAGCAGGCGTGTATGAGGTAGCTGCAGACGTGTAGGGGGTAGTTGCAGTCGTGGTTGTGGTAGCCTACTGATGCAAGTGTCGGAGCGGGAGTCGGGTTCACGACTTGCGGTTCCCGCAGGTGCCGCGATCAGGAGTTGCGACTTCGGTGGCTTGTGAGATCTCGTGCACGGGAGCAACAAGGAGGTATTTTTGGCAATTTTCGATGAGATCTTGTGCACGGGAGAAGGTTGGTGTCGTGCGGGCGCGGGATCGATTAAGGTGGAGCCTCCAGGATGGAACACGAGCAAATCTGCAAACAGAGTCATTTGGGTTTGATGTGTTGGAGCAGCGAAGAAAAAATCACTAGATCAAGAACCTCGGGGCTGTAGGATCAATTACATTATATATGAGAAGCACCCACAAGCAGTAGTACGCAAGAAGCCAGGCCCGGGATTAGATGGGTGGCTCGTGTAAAGTCGTAGGTCAGAGCACGTATGGGTGCCCAGGGAAGACGGGCAAGCCGGAGGGTACTTAGTGCTGAAGCGCGGAAATGTCGTGCAGGAGTTGGTGATGTATAAGGCACCAGGGTGCAGATCACGAGGAATAGTGACAAGCACAGGCACGCTTGGGTTACAACGGGCGAGAGCAGGAGCTGGAGTCGTGGATTGGAACGCACAATGGAGGCCGACCACGAGCGGGATTGGGCTGGGCTCAGCGGGTTTGCTCGTGGAGTTAGTGCATGGAGTCGGTCAGATCGCAATAGGTACGGATTCTTGCGAACATATGGTTCTTTGATATTCATTGTAAAAACTGGACAAAGGTGGATATTGTTAGGATTTGTCCAATTTTAGCTTAAGTTATTCCACAAGACATCACACCATTGTCATTGCCTATATATAAATGCTAAAGGCTGATTTCTTGGTGGAGAAAATTGAATAAAACTTTAGTATTATTTCCTCCAAACTTTACTCTCCCTCCATGTATCTCTCTCTTCTAAGAAGAACATATTCTTCCTCCAAGAATTCCAACAAACCTTTTAATCAAAATTATACATCTTATATTCTAAGGAATTAACAATTTATAATCTAATGCATGATGTATTGCATATTTCAATATATATTATTTTAGTATATATAAATTTACATAATATGCAAGAAAAAATGAATTATTATTATTATATATTATACTTATCAAATTTGTTGGATACTTTTTTTGGCGGTGGGGCAATTTGGGCTATCAAAGCAAACTCATACGAACATCACATGCGCAAGTTTTGAATCCAAGGCCTTTTGGTTAATAGCCAAAGCCCCCAACCAACTGACCAAAGTAAGCTACTTTTTTTGATACTTTCACTTTATGCCATAAAATAACTATATATAAACAAAGAAATAAATGACATTTGCTTGTTGGAAAACCAAATAACCTTTACAAAAATGACTTTGTCAACTCCAATTTAAAAATGAAGTGTCACTTCTTCATATATACGAGGCACAACACAACCTAAGAAATTCGGCAACACATCTTAATGTATCAAGTACACCCAACTAACCGATATTAAAATGCAAAATAATTATGGCGGAGAAACTAGTTTAAAATTCCAAATTCTAAATGAATACGAAAGGATGCATTCAATGCAACATATTTCATCAAATGTGAGCTCTAAGGAAACTAGGAAAGGTTGATCCCGGCAATATATGCCTACATAGATTAGTGAACACATGACCTGCATATAAATTTAACACTGAAGTTACCTAATAACTGCTCCTTGCCTGCCCACTATTTTTAATCCTAAAATGGTTAAATGATTTAAAAATCAATTAACAGGATGCACTTACAAAGACAACTAATTTGTATTTAACCAATCAAACAAAACACCATAAATCTCCTGAGTTGGATCAGGTTAATAAAAACAGATGATCAAATATGAGGGTAGTAATACCATTTACACACAACTTACTGGTTGCTAGAACTATTGCTCCTGATGCTGATGAAGCTGCTTCAACTGCTATAGTAGCCACTGCATCTAATTATGTAGACCTACAAGAGAAATAAAAAAGTAGGAGGACAAGTGAAATATTTGCTTAAATAACAATAAATACATTTAAATGACTAGTTTTGAAAATTGCATCAAATTTTGCTACTGAAAAAGAAAATCTTTGAGAAGTGGTTGTGCGAGTTGCATAACAATACTGACTCATTTAGTTGATAAATTAATTTTCTAAGCTTCAATATTACTCTAAAGGAGATTATTAGCAGATAAAATGTCACTTTGTAACCTTAAATGCTGTAGATTTTATTAAATGGAATACTAGAGCATCTCCATCGACCAACTCATGAGCTATAGCAAAGCCCCTCCAACCAGCACTTAAACCATTCTTTGGAGCTAGATAAAGAGTTTCTGATTCATCGTCGTGTTCATCTATTAAAGTAAACCAGGTATCACGATGGGGCAGATGAGAGGAGCAAAAACTCTTAGAAAGCCCCTGTTTAAGAAAGTGAGGCTATATGAGCATGTAATATAACCTATTATAATCCATATAGAACAAGAAAAACTTACAGAGAGTTTAGTGTTATTTATTTCTAAACATTCTCACCAGCCAAAAGCCTCCCGTAACATGAGATATCAGCATTGGCTTGACAAAGCTAGGATACTTCGGATCCAGCTGTGACTGAAGCTCTTCAGCCTTCTCTGTTGCATAGTCCCGTGCTTCATCAGAAGCATACACTCGGTTTTCCAGACCCGCTCTCTTAAATATTCTGAAAATCCAAAGACTGACATCAGCAAACATGTAGCTTGGAATGTAATAAGGTGGGTAATACTTGAATCATGTCATGGATTAACTGACCTGCGAGGCCTTACTATAATCTCAAAAGAAGGTTCCTGCACCAACACAGATAAGTTTCCCTTTAACTTTAGATTTAGACAAACTGTTATGAAATAGGTTGAATTAAAAAAAAAAAATTCAGGAGAAACTTAATCAAATAAGTGATGAAATCAGTTTAAATTTCACTAGAAATTAACAGGAAGTTTGCAAGCCATTAATTCTGAACGTGATGTTCTTAAAAGGCAGCTCCCAGTACATAAGAGGAGCAACTCCTAAGAAAGTTTTTAGAACCAATTTTGAGTAAAGCCGAAAAGAAAAAAAAAAAGAAAAAAAGGAAGCTCAAGGAAACCTTTAATTCATGGAAGTCTTCTTAGCACTATCAGCGAATAAAAAAAAATTATATTTTCATATAACGCCCTATCAGTGGCAATCCTTTACAATGTTGTGTTTCCTTTACAATGTTGTGCAAACAGTGGAAACACAACCAGAATCAAAACACAATCAACCCAAGAACACGACGACTTATGTTGTTTAGCGAAGACGCCAACATCCACGGGGAGGGAATGATTTCACTATAATATTGAGAAAAACGAGTTACAATTGGCTCTCACTAGCTCTCTTACATACAGCAGCCCTTAGGCCCTTATTTATAGATTTGAAACACAAATAAAAGTGGAAATCCAATTAATGCTTTTCTAATCAATGAATCAATCAAATCTCCAATCTAATATAATAATCAGATCCCCTAATTAATACACTAAAGAGCCACTAAATTGTTTCTATGTCAATGCTCTCCAAGATTTGGAAAGATTTCTAAATCAACATATAGCAATTTAAGACGATGGCTACAAAAAGATAATATAGTACCTAGCATTTCTTATAAAGATTGGTATCATCATCAATTGAAGTTTGGGAAAAAAGCATGCTGCCACAAAGAGCAACGAAACAAAAGTCTGGAAATTAAGCCACTGAAGGTCGTCATAGAGAGGTTAAAGAGTTGGGAACAAACGAAGAACAATAAAAATAAGAACAGCTGTCTCAGAAAGCAATGCTTATGCACACTATAGGAAATGCAACAAACAATATAACTTAATTTGAGAGATTTAGCATTGCTCTTTAAGTGAGAATGGGAAACTTTCAGTTTAAAAAGGGTGTATTCTTTCTGCTCCATTCATTTTATACTACTATGTGGCTTTTCTACAGTGGATCGGATCTTCTATAATCTCCTGTGAACATAAGCTTACTTTCGCTTAAGCAAATAAAATTAATGTCTTCTTTTATCTCTTTTGTCATTATTTTGTGCATATATCATATTTGCTCTTGATCACATTAAAATTATGTGTTTTAACAACAACCACCATCATATTAGACTGCTCCACCATTGGAATTAAAATTATGTGTTTTAACAACAACCACCATCAAAGGTGAACCTGATGTGTTTGGAATCTACATGATTGCCTCTATTTCCTCCTTAGATGGCCCAAGTCTGGCAACCAGGTGGCTGTCTGAGTCCAGTTGCTTTGGGATTTTTCCTTTTCATTGTCTTGTTCAGGTTGTTTGGTCGGATACTAACTGTTCTGTTTTCTCATTGTATTTGTCTTATTTGTGGCCTCTTTTTTGGCTTGTGCTGTAATGCCTCTTTTATCTAATGAATTTTTCTTTTTTTTAAAAAAAAAACACCTTAGGGGCATTTCAGTGCAGCGTTTATACAAGATTTAGTCAAGATTTTTCCAAACGATCAAAACGACCATTTTAAATTGCATTTCTCCTTTGTTAGCCTTAAATCTCATATTTAGTAAACCTTAATATTTTATGTATTTATCAAGTCTCACAAACTTCTCTTCTTGACCCAATCAATGTATTATCCAACGAGCTCCTGTCACAACTTCTTGGCTTCTTTTATCGTCAAGGCTTTCAAGAATTTGAGGATGAGAGAGGGGTTCCATATTTTATAAGATATATTATTTAAAAAGAATTAAATAAGATCTATTAATTAAAATTTTAAATTAATCATAAGAATTAAGATTAATTACCTAAAAAGAAACTAATTTAAATAAATTAATATTATTTGTGATATAATTTGATTAAATATAATTGACTATATTTAATTAATATTATAAGCAACTAATTAATGAGTAATTAGCAACTTAATCTTGCCTAATTATAATTTAATTAAGAAAAGTAGAATTGATAAAAAGTATTATAAATTAAAATTATAAATACTAAAGCTAAAAAAAAGATATTTATATATATATGTTTATCAGGAAATTAATTTAATTTTGATAACTACTACTACTATTTAATTAAAAGTTATTACCTTAAGTTAATTTACAATAGTTTTTTTTATTTAATTTGTTTAAATATGGGTTATTATTCAATTAAATTAAGTACAATTTAATTAGTCTAATTAAGGTTGATATAAGCAAAACAAATACAACATGATGTTCCAATTATATAAATATTTAAATCCTAAAATAAGTAGTCAAATGGTTTATCTAGATTTAAATGTATTTAACATTTACCATACCAATTTCAAAATTTAACCCACATGGGATTTATTAAATCCTATTTGAGTTAAATCCTACTTGCAGCAAAAGAAACCTTTAATGTCTAAAGTTTTTTTGTGGGACATTTAGGCCAATTAAGACAAACTCGCACACACATCACATAAGCAAAAATCGAATCCAAAACCTTTTGGTTGGGAGCGGGCAGACCAAAGTGAGCTGTACTTTAATGTCTAAATCACATCACAACATATATGCTAGAAAAGGTTTATTTCAATTTAAATAAGTTAATGCTAGTCCTGTTTTTATATGTGATATGG
This sequence comes from Dendrobium officinale, assembly GCA_019514585.1. Classification (NCBI taxonomy): domain Eukaryota; kingdom Viridiplantae; phylum Streptophyta; class Magnoliopsida; order Asparagales; family Orchidaceae; genus Dendrobium; species Dendrobium officinale. The sequence continues at coordinate 9,246,399 of CM033686.1, forward strand.
AGATGAGGATGTTATATACATCAATAAATATAAATGTTTAGGTGTTATATCTGTACATACCTTAAGAGTCTTAAAAGTAATACCATAACTTGCTCAAAAAATGGCCGTAAAAAAGTTTCTAACAGGTCTTTTTTGGGCTAGAATTGTACGCAGCATTTACCTAAAGTTAAACTCAAACTGAACAGGGTCCCCGAGGTCTGTCATGGTTCCTGCTAAAGCCGAAGACTTTTTTTTTTTGGGAAAAAAAAAAAAAACCGAAGACTTCAAAACTAGCATTGTCATTATTGAAGCGTCCTAGAGCTATGAACCATTTAATGAGTTTCTAGAAACCCCAAAAAAAAAAAATTTGTTCTAAGAAAAAAATAAACATAAAACAAAGAGGTAATAACATTAGGAGAAAGAAGAAGACATTCGGTAGAAAAGCAAAGAAAAGATGAAACGACCTCTTTATAGCTATGCTCAGGCAAATTAGCTATTCGACTGGAGCGCCTGCGAATCACAATTTCTCCCGGAAGCGACTGGGCCTTTCTTTTTAACGGCTTCGCCTGTTTCATTCAAAAGCAATCGAATCAAGAATGCAAGAAAGAACATTCGAGAAACGTGAAAAAAAAATGGAAAATACGAGGAGAAAGAACAGATGAGAAAAAGTAAAACAAAGCCAAATACGAGAAGGAGATCAAGAGAGAAGCGATAAAAAGTTGATATGGTTGAGGAGAGAAGAGATCTGTACTGGAGAGGTCTTGGGTGAAACAGCTTCACGTAGGGCAATGGTGAGGTGGCCGAGCTTAAGCTCCTCCAGCTTTTTCTTGTTCTCTTCCAGCTTCCTACGGCGGACCTCCTCGTAAGTTATCGTCTCCGTCGCCATCGCTACCGTCACTGTTCGTGGATGAGCAGAACCAAGCAAATTGGAATGTCGGAAGCAGCGAGGGAGGGCTGGCTCTGTTGCTCCGAGGACCTTCAACCACCACTCTTTTAAAAGGGCAAAAAAATCTCGCCGTTGATGATGTCGGGCAGAATGGATCCTGGCCGTCCAATACAAATATTATTCATGGTTAGGCTGGCACTTATATAGTAGACGAAACGAGCGGGTCATGATAAGCCGGACTGAGTGTTATTAATTGCCTAAGAGGCCACCAGTCCGATGCGTACACCGTGGATGCAATTCAAATTTCAAATCGTGGAGAAGATGGAAGGCAGCATGGGCCCACCGTTTTCTGTCTTTATAAGAAATAATATAAATATAAATATTATATTATATTAATATGGTGATTTCTTCCGGGAATCAAACTTTTTTTTAATTATAAGCGTGAGTATTAAAAAAAATAAAAATTCTCAATTTTTCAGAAAAAAAAATATAGATCCATTATAAAAATTGGCTTAAAATTGTATTTCAAATATCAAATTTTAAATAACACAAGTTTATAATTAAAATGATCATTTAATCATAATAGTTTTAATTACATAAATTATTTGAATTAATGAGTATGTAAGATTTATGCAGCTCACATTGGTCTATTGGTTAGAAACTTTTGCTACTAATCAAAAGGTATTAAATTCCAATCTTGAGTATGTGATATGTGAGTAAATTTGAATTCATTGATCTAAATGTCCCATAAAAAAAGAGTAAGTAAGAGTTCAATCGGTTGAATTAGTCTAAGCTAGGCAACAAATTATTCAAAAATATTATTTTTACCATATATTTAAGAAGGATGTCGTGCATGGAGAGTGAGGCAGGTTAAATCAATTGGAAAGGGTTCTATTAGATGATCAAAAAAGGGTTGTGGGCTAAGCATAAGCTATGTATGTCGCTATTAAAATATTGGTTGAGAAGGTCATTATGAGGTGCTCGAGGATCGGGGGAGCATAAGCTTAACTCTTATGGCTCAAGAGCTGCTAACGACCTCCTAAGTGGGTTAAGTTACAACATTATTATCCTACATGGGTTGGCAGAAATATTCCATTTACTCGTGGTTAGGGGTGTCCATGGGGATATCACTAATACTATGTCATTGAGAAATCTCATACAAGACTAACTTTTCTTGAACCTATATGAAGACCTATTGGCCAAACACATGAGAGGCATCCATAGAGATTTGCTTAAGCAATTTTTAGACCCTTGCACTATATGTGTTGAGATTGTTAGCCACACAAATTCACAGCAATAACATTTATTTACTACCTACATGTAGCCGTATATATGACCTTAGTTTATATTCTATAAATAGATCTGTAACCGATACTATTGGGTAATAACAAAGTAATATTTTCTCTTTACACTTCTTGTTCTCTGTCTTCTCCTCTGCTTTGTATCCGTCCAGAGCTATGGATTTCTACATGGTATCAAAGCGGATCTTATAATCCTGGCACCTATGGACACTTCGTCTTCCTCCTCATCTCATCTTTCCGCATCTACGGATACGATGCCCCTCGACGCTACCGGAATCAACCCGTCACTGAAGTTCGTTCTTGCAAACCTCAAGAATTTCTTGCATTCTCCTCTTTCCACGGACAATTACCCGATATGACGCTCTCAGATCATCAAAATTCTTCGTGCAAATGGCTTAGAATCATTTCTTGATTCCACTTTTGCCACACCGCCCAAAACCATTCCCAATTCCGAAGGTATCTCGTCTACCAATCCTTCTTACTCGAAATGGGTTTTCACGGATCAAAACCTTGCGGCCGCCATCTGCGCCACTATCTCTGCTTCCATTCTTCCTTGCGTGCTCAATCTCGAAACCACCTCATCCATTTGGTCCACTCTTGAAACTCGATTTCAATCTTCCAACCGATCTCGCGTCATTCAATTAAAGAACAAACTTCACAACATTTCCCTCAAAAATTCTACCATGATTCAGTACCTCAACGAAGTAAAAACCATCGTTGATCAAATCGCTGCGGCGGGCTCGACCGTGGACAATGAGGATATCATCCTCTACATACTAAACGGTCTCCCCATGTCCTACCAATCTTTCAAAACCTACATTCGCACGATGCAAACTCCACTAAATCTTGATCAATTATATCCGCTCCTCATTAGTGAAGAAATTCACCTCACTGCTGACAATGCTCGGGCAACATCTATCGCAGACAGCCAAACCGCCCTTTTCGCGTCTCGCGGACGCGGTCGTCGACCAAGAACCAGACCTTAGTCATCTGGAAATCAAAACAAGGAATAATCATCCAAGAATCCGTCTACATGTCAGATCTGCCTCAAGCGAGGTCACATTGCGATGGAATGTTGGCATAGGTTCAACCAGCAATATATGCCAAAACCTCCTCCTAATCCGAACACGGCGCTCCTTACAGCCGCCTCAACCAACCATACCGACTGGTATCTGGATTCGGGAGCATCTTCGCATATGACAAAATCTTTAAATAACCTCTCTATTTCCACGCCTTATCGCGGTTCTGACGGGATCACCATAGGTGACAGGAGCTCGGTTAGCATTGAAAATTCCGGAAAGGGATTGCTACCGACTCCCTCTCGTAAGCTTTCTTTACTTAACATTTTACATTCTCTTCTCTTGCAATACAATCTCTTATCCATATCTAAACTAACGTGTGATAATAATATTGCTATCACCTTTGACCCCCATGGTTTCTCTTTTAAGGATATGACGACTAGCAAGGTAATTCTAACGGGACCTTGTAGTAACGGGACCTTGTAGTGACGGGCAGAATTCTCCACACAGCACGTTCTTTGCTCGTCCGTCCAACAACAGGCTCCGTGGCATGACCGACTGGGTCATCCTAGCACTCAAACTCTAGCTCAAATTTCTTCAGGAAACAAGCAACTTAGAATAGGATTTTCTTTACATTCTTGTATCTGGTGTAATCAAACTAAGTCTCACAAGATTTCATTTCATAATTATGATTCGAGGAAATCTGCTCCACTTGAGTTAATCCATTCGGATGTTTGGGGGCCAGCTCCCAAAGCATCCATTAATGGATATCTCTACTATGTAATCTTTGTAGATGATTACTCTCGATTTACGTGGATTTTTCCCATGTTTCATAAAGCAGATGTTCTTAATATTTTTATTGTTTTCAAATCTCAAATTGAGACCTCCACATCTCGGAAAATCAAAAGCATAAGAACTGACGGCGGTGGCGAATACATGAGCAGATCGTTCAAACAGTTTCTTCAAACTCACAGAATAACTCATCAGGTTTCTTGCCCTCACACTCCGAAACAAAACAGAGTGGTCGAGAGGAAACATCAGCATATCATTGAAACCACGCGCACGATTCTTCACATAGCATCTATTCCCTACAACTTCTGGCCTGACGTCGTGCTTACTGCGGTCTACCTCATTAACCGCATGCCTTCCCCCAACACTGGCAATCATCCTCCGTTTGAACTTATGCACAATCGGAAGCCGGATTACAGTTATTTATGCACGTTCGGTTGCGCCTGTTTTCCCCTCATACCATCTTCACAAAGACACAAACTTCAACCCACCTCCGACTGCTTTGTTTTTCTCGGATACTCGGATATCTATAAGGGCTACAAATGCTTAAACATTAACACTAACAAGATTATCATGTCACGACACATCAAATTTGACGAAAACAATTTTCCTTTTAATTCTAATCAGCAAATTTCTCCCATCCAGGTCTGGCATAATTGCTCGTTGCTTCTCATTCCATCGTCAGCAAAATGTACATCTCAGAAGGCCAAAACCACAACTGCAGCTCCTGTACCAAGCCAAGTCAACCCTACAACATTTGAGGCTCTAAATCAAATCTTGGAACTGGTCATCCCCACCAATACTAGCACCAATACTAGTCCTCAACAAACATTCCGGCACCCAATGGTCACTCGGATGCGCACAGGATCTCTCCGCCCCACATCACGGCTTAATCTTATTCACCACCAGCCTATTCCAGAACCACCAACCGATCCAACTTCCTACAAAGAGGCCAGCAAACATCAAATATGGAGGTCCGCCATGGCCTCCGAATTTCTCGCTTTACAAAAACAAGGGACTTGGAGTCTCGTTCCCTTATCGTCCAACTGCTCCGCTCTCGGATGTCGATGGATTTATCGTACCAAAACTCATGCTGATGGATCCATTGCTAAATACAAGGCACGTCTCGTTGCCCAAGGAAACCACCAAGAATATGGTCTTGACTACTCCGAGACCTTCAGCCCTGTCGTCAAGCTTCCTACCATCCGCGTACTACTTGCCGTCGCCATTCACAATAATTGGCCGGTCCAACAATTGGATGTTGCCAACGGGTTTCTTCACGGCAAACTTACTGAAACCGTGTACATGAGGCAGCCAAAAGGGTTTGAAGATTCGACAAATCCCGACCATGTTTTCCTTCTACATAAAGCCATCTACGGACTTAAACAAGCGCCACGACAATGGTATAACATGTTTACCTCTACCTTGGTCTCTATGGGATTTGCACATAGTTCCGCCGATCCCTCTTTTTTAATCATGCATAAACACAACATCCACATATATCTACTCATATATGTGGATGATATTCTTATCATTGGTAATGACAACAAAGCTATCCACAATACACTCACTGCTCTCGGTAATCAGTTCGCCATGAAAAATTTAGGCGAAGCTCATAATTTTCTCGGTATAAAGATAGACCGGTACGATCAAAAATTCTTTCTATCAAAGCAAAACTATGCAATGTCTATCCTCAAATCAGCAAATCTGTCCAACTGCAACAAACTCTCCAACCCGTCCTGTACCAAACTTCCAGTCGACATACCGCCAGATGCGCACCTTTCGGATCCTACAACCTAAAGACAAATAATTGGATCTCTTCAATACCTCACTCTTACCAGACCGGATATCACCTACAGCGTCAACCAATTGTCGCAGCACATGCATAATCCCGAACGTCAACACATATACTTGCTCAAGCGTCTTCTTCGATAAATCCAAGGTACGTCTGACTTTGGCATTCCAATTTCGAAATCTAACTTATGTCTTACGTCCTTTTCAGACGTCGACTGGGCGGGAGATCCTGTTTCAAGAAAATCAACATCAGGATACTGTTCCTTCCTCGGTGATTCCCTTATTTCTTGGACCGTCAAGAAACAAACAACTGTGGCTCGCTCCTCAATAGAAGCCGAATACCTTGCTCTTGCCGCTCTCACAGCCGACGTCATTTGGCTCCGACGACTTCTCACGGACTTCGGCATATCTCAGACATGTCCTACGGACATCCATTGTGATAACACCTCAGCTATTGCACTTGCCAACAACCCGGTGTTTCATGCGCGAACAAAGCACATTGAAATAGACCTCCGGTTTCTTCGGGATCACATACAACAACAAACTATCCGTATTCTTCCTATCAGCACTACGGATCAAATAGCAGATATCTTTACAAAATCGCTATCCACACCCAGATTTCATCAACTTCGTCACAAACTGAGTGTCACTCAACGACCCATCAGTTTGCCGGGGGATGTTAGCCACACAAATTCACAACAATAACATTTATTTACTACATGCCTGTAGCCGTATATATGACCTTAGTTTATATTCTATAAATAGATCTGTAACCGATACTATTGGGTAATAACAAAGTAATATTTTCTCTTTACACTTCTTGTTATATGTCTTCTCCTCTGCTTTGTATCCGTCCAGAGCTCTGGATTTCTACAGAGATCACTCATGGATATCAAAATCATATTTCAAGTGTTTAGATCCTTTCTAGACATATGGGTTTGAATTTGATTGAAATTCATGTAATCATGACCCTCATATTGATTTGTTTGCATTGGGATAATTAGTTATTTAAACATAGCTAGACTTATGATTACAATATGTTAACTATCATAATCATAGATTGTTAGTTATATGATGATAATCAACTGCCATAATGAGATCTCATATTATTGCTTTATAAATATAAATAATCTTGAGTATGCCACCTTAATAATTTTTTTTAAAAATTTAAACAATTTAGGCCATATGTGAGAATAGCTTTTCAAAAATAATAACCTTTTTTAAATTAAATGATATAATACTTACATAATATTTCAAAATCAATTTTATAAAGTATAAATAAAATTTATCTTCAAGTACATTTTTTAAAAAATTCAATAAATTGAGATGGAAGACAACAAAATGAGAACCTTCAAAATCAAAATTTTCAAGATATGGGCAAGCATTAACTAAAACTTTTACAGTCAATTGCATCTCAAGCCAATTTTACTCATCCAACACTTCTAAAGCTTATATTGCACTTTTCTCTTGCAGTATATTACGATATAATAAACAAAAAATAATATAATTGTCAATATGCTGGATCATAATGAGGATGAGTTACAATTATATTTATTTTTTAAGTATTTGTTGGATGAGTAAAATTGAATACACTCTAAAAAAATTATATTAAAGAAATTAACTACTAAAACAAGATTCTAAAATTCATACCAAGCATTGAATCAAAAGGAAATTATCAAGGATTAGAAATGTACTTATCCAATTAGAAATCAACCAAAAAATTAACAATAGATTTACCTTTTACTACTACCTAGCATATATCAAACTGTAATTTTAAGCAGTTATTAATTTTTTCAATCTTGCTCAGCAACTTTATATACACATGTGTATGTGGAAGCAAGGTTGAAGTAGTATAATATAGGGTTTAGGGCTTTAGTTTAATTGAGTATTTAAGACAAAATTAATTCTAATGAGCTTGTGTATTAGTTTTATCTTAATCATATGATATGACATATAATAAAGCTATAACAGGCTATATCTTATATCTATCTATTTATAATTTAGGTCTGTACCTGTATCCGTTTTTGTATTCGTTCCTGTAGCTCATAATAACTCTATATATACATTTTCCTGGCTGTAATCAAAAGGTGAATAAAAGATTTACTTTTCCCTTAGTCTTTCTGTCATGGTATCAGAGCGCAGCTTTCCTATCTCCTGACCTTTTCTTTTTCGTTTCTTGTTCTTTCATCCCTCCTCCCTTCTTTCACCATTCGCCGATCATGGAAGCAACCTCATCAACACACATTGCTGAGATCCAAGACGACGATGCCAATGACAGACCTGTCATCCCTGCTGCTCTCAAATTCGTTATCTCCAACATCAAGATTATAGTTCCGGCGCAACTGACGTCAGATAACTATTCAATCTGGCATTCACAGGTCCTAAAACTCCTGAATGCAAATGGTTTTTCCTCTTTTCTCTTGACGACTGCAACTCCTCCAGTCAGTCACAAAACACTCTCGACCGGCAGCAAAGTACCGAACCCAAAGCATCAAGAATGGGTTCTTATAGATCAAAATCTAGCGGCAGCCCTTTGCTCCACCTTATCTCCGGTTATTCTACCTTACGTCATTCATCTTACCTCTACATCAGAGATCTGGAGTGCGTTGGAACGACGCCTACAATCCTCAAATCGGTCGCGTGTAATTTAGCTCAAAAATGAATTACATACCGTTCAGATGAAATCTCAAACTATGGCGCAGTATCTTCAACAAATCAAGACTATCGTGGATAACATTGTCTCTGCTGGAGCGGTTCTTGATAAAGAAGATATTCTTCTCTATACCTTGAATGGGCTACCACCATCATACAATGCACTCAAAACAACCATTCGTGCAATGCAGACACCTTTGGATCTTGATAATCTCTACTCGCTGCTCATAACTGAGGAAATCAATCTTCAGTCGGAGTCGCTGCGCCAAATTTCCTTCAGTGATTCTTCTACCGCTCTGTATTCACACAGGGGACGTGGACAACGCGGAAAAGGCAAATCATCGTCACAACCAGTTAGAACATCGAATACTCCTCTTCCTCAATGCCAAATCTGTAATAAGAAAGGGCATTCTGCACATAATTGCTGGCACCGCCTCAACACTACAGTAAATCCTCCGGATACTACCGCTCCGAATCCTCAATCCAGAGCACTGGTAGCGGCAACTGACTCAACTAATCACGATTGGTACCTTGATACGGGGGCATCGGCTCACCTTACCAACTCCATGGACAACTTGTCCCAAGCCACTTCATACAATGGCCCGGATAACATCACTGTAGGTGATGGCAGAACTCTCTCCATTGCTCACACCGGCAATGGTATTCTGCCAACACCGTATCGTAAGCTTAAACTCAACTCTTTATTTCATGTTCCTAAACTATCTCATAATTTATTATCTGTGTCTAATCTTACGCAAGACAACAACGTTTCTGTAAACTTTAATCCCTCTGGTTTTATGATCAAGGATATGAAGACAAACAGAACAATTCTCTCGGGTCCAAGCAATAGAGGTCTCTACCCGGTTCGTTTGGCTACCACATCTGTCTTTCCCAAGAAGGCTCTCACCGTGACTTCTCAGGCGGCGTCTCTTTGGCATCAAAGTTTGGGTCACACCAATTCAAGAATCATTCAAGCTATCTCTACTACTAACAAACATCTTCATATACCACATAATTTTTCTTTCTGTTCTGAATGTACGACCTCTAAAGGTCACAAACTAGCTTTTATAAATAATCATTCTCATTCTACTATGCCTCTTGAAATTATTCATACGGATGTGTGGGGACCTGTTCCGGTTCCCTCGCATCAAGGTTTTCTTTACTATGTCGTTTTTATTGACGATTTCTCTCGGTTTTCATGGGTATTTCTTATGAAGCATAAAAATGAAGTCTTTGAAATCTTTTGTAATTTCAAACGCTTCGTTGAAAAACAAACTCAATTTCAGATTAAGTGTATTCGTTCAGATGGCGGCACGTAGTACTTGAATCATAACTTCAAAAAGTTTTTAACTCAACATGGCATTGCTCAACAGACCTCCTGCCCTTACACACCGGAACAGAATGGTTTAGCTGAGCGAAAGCACCGACATTTGATTGAAACAACTCGTACTTTACTTAACAGTGCTTCTATTCCCCATGATTTTTGGCCTGATGCTGTTCTCACAGCCTCTTACATTATCAACCGTCTACCCACTCCTACGTTAAATCTTAGTTCTCCTTTATTCAGGCTTTTCAACAAAACACCTGAATACAATTTCTTTAGAGTTTTTGGGTGCGCCTGATATCCCTGGATTCCTACAAACCAACGCCACAAACTTCAACCACGGGCTCGCACATGTGTTTTTCTCGGATACTCACACATTTCAAAAGGATACAAATGCCTTGATATGACAACAAACAAGATATACATATCTCGGCATGTTGTGTTCAATGAATGTCATTTTCCGTTTAAACATGTGACCAACCAGCCAACTCAGCCCATGACGCCTTTGCAACCTTCTCTTCTTGTCCCGGCTTCTTGCACTATTAATTAAACCAGCAAGCCACCATCTCAGACATCCCTGACTCAGCCTCCTGCACCCAATAACTATACCAATAATTGCACTCCTCAATGTGATTCTTCCCTGCCTCATGATTTCTCACACACACTACCTGCGAACAATTCTAATGCTCCTGTTCAATCTACTCACCCTATGACCACCCGTATGAAAACAGGTTCTTTAAAACCCACTCAACGCCTTAATCTGCTTCATTGTCTCAATCTGTCTAAGTCTAGCCACCAGCAAGAACCAACTTCCTACACTGCAGCTTCCCAATAACCGGAGTGGAGACGTGCCATGGCAGAGGAATTCCTTGCGTTACAAAAGCAAGGCACCTGGGAGCTCGTTCTTCCTCTGCAAAATGCTGCGGTTCTTGGCAGTCGGTGGACATACAGAATTAAACACAAATCAGACGGGTCTATTGCTCGATTCAAAGCTCGTCTCGTTGCTCAAGGAAATCATCAACAATACGGGTTAAATTATCTCGAAACCTTTAGTCCTGTAGCTAAGTTTCAGACCATTCGCATTTTATTAACAGTTGCTTTATCTAATAACTGGCCGGTACATCAACTTGATGTAACCAATGCTTTTCTTCATGGTGCTATTAACGAAACTATCTACATGAAGCAGCCTACAGGTTTTGAAGATGATCATCATCCCAACTATGTGTGCAGACTCAAGAAAGCTATTTATGGGCTAAAACAAGCCCCTCGCCAGTGGTTCCAAACATTTTCTAGTTTTCTTATCACTCTTGGTTTTGCTCCAGGGTCCGCTGACTCCTCCCTATTTAAACTTCACAAAGAAGACATTCAAGTTTACCTTGTCATCTATGTAGATGATATATTGATTACGGGTAGTCATGCTCCAACTGTCACCAACGTGATCAATCAGTTACATAAACAATTTGAAATGAAGGACTTGGGACTGGCAAACAGTTTTTTGGGTATTGACATAAAGAAAGAAACCGAGTCTTACATGCTTTCTCAGACAGCCTATGCTACGTCGCTCCTCGAATTAGCTGGTGCTTCAAACTGCAAAACTCTTGCAAATCCAGCTAGTATTAAAACTACGGATATCAATCAGTCAACTCCCTTATCTACTGATCCTACCTTATACAGACAAATTACCGGTTCTCTACAATATTTAACTATCACGCGACCGGATATATCGTTTACTGTCAATCTCCTCTGCCAACATATGCATAATCCGGAGCCACAACACTTTCAACTACTCTGTCGTTTACTAAGATACATTAAAGGCACACTCTCACTTGGTTTACCTATCTTGCAGGGATCCTTGGAACTCCACTCCTATTCGGATGCAGATTGGGCGGGTGACAAAGATACACGACGCTCTACATCAGGATATTGCTCGTTCTTGGGCAAAACACTCATTTCATGGAGTGTCAAGAAACAACACACCGTCGCAAGATCGTCCACCGAAGCGGAATACCGTTCGATCGCTGCAGCTCTCGTCGACGTTCTTTGGCTCAGACGACTTCTACTCGACTTCAACATTCCTTCCACCTCTTCGACTAGCCTACACTGTGATAGTACCTCGGCTATTGCACTTGCTAATAATCCGGTATTTCACGCTCGCACAAAGCATATCGAAATCGATCACCATTTCATTCGGGATCATATCAACACCAGAGCTATTCAGATTTTTCCAATCTCTACAAAAGATCAGATTGCGGACATCTCCACCAAGCATCTCTCGACTAACAGATTTCATCATCTTCGCAACAAGCTAACTGTCCGGCTCCGTTCATTAGCTTGAGGGGGTGTAATAAAGCTATAACAAGCTATATCTTATATCTATCTATTTATAATTTCGGTCTGTACCTATATCCGTTTTTGTATCCGTTCCTGTAGCTCATAATAACTCTATATATACATTGTCCTGGCTGTAATCAAAAGGTGAATAAAAGATTTACTTTTCCCTTAGTCTTTCTGTCAACATATATGCCTTGTATTAGCTTATAATTATGTGCATTATAATAGAAATATAGTAAATTCTTCCACATATACTATGATATACAATGCATTTGAATGCAATGTAAGCCACTTAGCATAGAGATTGTGTTATATATATATATATATATATATATATATATATATATATATATATATATATATATATATATATATAAGAGATAATCTATTTGTTTTTTTACTACTCATTCTATACTTTTGTTTACATTTATGTACTTTCTACTAGACTACAAAAGTTATATAAATGACTAAATGAGTATATTTTAGTTGTATGAACTTTGTCAATACACTTTCAAATGAAAGAATCAAGACGACAATGATTAAAAACATAAAGTTCATGGCTTGTACTTTAAACTCAAGTACATTTTTATACAATAATGTCTCTCACATATTATTAGGTCGTACTTATATAGAGAACATCTATTTACATTATCTATTTTATTTGAAATGATCATATTATCAAACTCTCAAGCAACTAAGATCAAGTCATTATAAGGATATTTAATAGTCTAATAGACTTCCTTAGAAGATGCATTTTTGGGGTTGCAAATGAAAAGCTTTTATATTAGGTTGGGTTGACTGTTTTACTAACTAAATAAATTTAGAGTCTCATAATTTATGATGACAAAATCATGAAATTCTAATGAGTTTTACCTTTCTTCTTTTGAGTCCCTAACCTACACCTTGATTATCTAGCATAAAGTGGTTGCATAAATGCTTGGTCAACTCAGGACCCCATTTAGCTGAAGATCAAGCATCCCAAACATCATTTGCTACTAATTTATTTCATAATTCAACACAAAAGTCAATTATAAAAGCTAAGAAATATGATTGAAAAGCTTTTGAAAGATACACTTGATCAGTAAGAACCTTAACATTATTTTTATATTGGAAACTTTTGAAATTAACAGTTAAATCATATGAAATTATGAATTATGATTTTGACAAGCTTATAGTCAAATTGAATGTCTCGACAAGAAGAACCTAATGACTCTAAAGGTGGTTCAATAAGAGTTGAAATGAGCCCAAATCAGGCGCACGAAGTATGTTGAAAACTATAAGATATTAATTAAAAGTTTAAGTAGTCTTTAAATCTTGCATAATTAGCCAAATCAAGTGTCTTGATGCGATGAATCCAATGAGCCCAAAATCATTCAACTATGAGGTCATTAAAATATTTAAATATTGAATAAATAATTTATAATCAAATGACTGATCAATATAGGGCGTTTGCTAGAGTTTATAAATTTTGCTCAAATTTGTCAACATGACATCCCCAAATACTAATTTAGGAAGACTTACATTATTGAATTCTTATATATTTATGTCTTATATATTTAACTTTTATCTAAATTATATAAAAATATTATTAATATTAAGTTATTTATCAATAAATATTTTGATATAATATAAATATTAAATGTTATATAAATCTAAAATTATTTAATTAAGACATTTATAGAGTTATATGCATAACTAGAAAGGATCATTTGTTTATTTTGCTTTGCTAAAAAATACAAAATTAAAAAAATAACGCGTAAATGAAATATAGGACGATTTTTTTTTTTGTTTGAAGAAAAATAAATGTAATATAAAGTAAAATGATGATGGCAGCATCGACGGCTATAAGAGGTGTTGGTAGGGGACCCACCAGGAGATGGAAGTTGACGACAGGCTGCAGCGCGGTGAGTAGAGTTTGGCGGCAATGGTGGTGGCCAACAAGTGGCTAACGAGGTGGCTGATGAGGGTGGCTGTAGGTGGTGGGAGGTTTATGACATCCGGTGACTAAAACTTAGTTGACTTCTGCTGAAAAATAAATTCGTCCAAAACTAGATGAGTTTATCATTCATTAAAAATCAATTATGGAGTGAAAAAAAAATTAAAAACAAGCACCTAATTTTTTTTAAAAGTGTATTTCTTTTTCTAGCAAATCAAATATCCAAAAAAAATCGGATATATTTTAAATATAATATAATTTGAATATTAGTATGTGATAAGATTTTCTTTTTTTACACACAAGGTTTCTGTCAAGATAGGTTCAAGTCGCAGCTTGCACGCAGGAGATGCAACACTAAGTACGACCATACGTTGTTGTCCCGTCCCTATTTCGTTCCGTTCCCATACACGCAACCCTGTCCCAAACCAGCCTTTGTATTCCACCAAAAAAAAAAAAAGAAGGGAAAACGGCATTTTGCCTTCTTCCTTCTCAATGCCCCTTTTCGTCATCTTTTACGCATTCGTGGAGCTTGAGGGATGGAATCGACGCTGGTGAATTGGGAGGCTTTGGATTCCCTTGTTATAAGTTTCGCCAAATCCGAGCACTTAATCGAAGACTCGTCCGCCCTGTCTCCCCCCTCCTCTCCTTCCTCTTCTTCCTCGTATCAGTATCGCCTTCTCATCCGTCAGATCCGCAGAAGCATCGAGGCGGGCGACGTCGATAGCGCTATTTATTTACTGCGGGAGCACGTGCCGGTGGTGCTAGATGACCACCGGATCCTCTTCCGGCTTCAGAAGCAGGTAAACCCTCTTTTGCACGGGGATTATATCTTCGGCGGCGGAGGATTGACTTTAATGTTGTTTTCGATTTGTCTTTTTAGAAATTTATCGAGCTGTTGAGGAGGGGGACTGAAAGGGATCGGGATGCCGCCATACAGTGCCTTCGTCTGGCTCTTGCTCCTTGCGCGCTGGATGCGTACCCGGTAATTGATGTCCTGCTTTGAGATTGATTCCTCTCCTTGATTATGTGATTTGGGGTGTAATTTTTCTATGCTTGAATGCTTGCGGCGCTAAAATTCCCTTTTCTTCTTTGTCTGATATCTAGAAGTATCGAGCAACCTTACATATTTTCATGATAAAATGTCCTGTGCTTTGCATGGGAGATGAAGAGGAAAACTTATGAAAATTAAACAATTATTAGAAATTTCCTTTAGATGAGACTCACCGTTGAGACGTTTATGGGTTTATTGTAGCTGGCATTGAAAACCTTCGAAAGATAATCGTCTTTTCAATGGTGTTTTTTTTCCCATTTTAAACATTCTATTTATAAAATCATAGGTGGAAACAACAGGAGTAGAGATAAAAAAAAAGTTACAAACTGAAAAAAGGGAAGTTTAATATATATGTATAGGCTGAATAGCAGTAGCAAAACAGCTTGGTAGTTGATCAATTTTATCTGATATAAGTAATGTACATGTCAACATCCATTTAAAGCAGTGCATCACTGCATATTGTTCTCCATCTTTTAAACAGCATTTATAACTATCTCCTGAAGTAACAACCAGCTCAAAATAATTCCTATAAATGCAGAATTTTGAAAAGTATCATCTTTTATAATTAATAAATAAAATAAAGTGGAGGGCTGAAATGTTAAATTTAGGAACTTTGCAGTATAAAAAACTAATGTAAGATGCTTTGCTGTAAACTAAATTGAAAGGCATTTTATATGTCATAGTATTGAACCATGAAACTATACAAAATAATTACAAACAACATCCATACATAAGACAAATGACAATCTTGGAACTCAAACCAAGAACTCAGTTCATTTTGACATCATTGCTGGAGGATGAATGCAATGTTTGCATGTAGAGAAGCATATAGCTAGTCGTTCAAGCCACTCCATCACAAGTAGGAAACAGAGGTAGCAGAACCATAAAAGCTTTTCTACAATCAGCTTACGCATGTGCAAGGTCAAAAATTTTACTTAGTGGAAGCATAAATTGACGATTTAAAAAAAAATTTCAGATCCTTTATATATAAAATGAATATATACTGCTAAAAAAGTGCAATTACTCTGTTTTTATATTTTGAAATCATTATATACTCATTTCATTATCAATGCTATCAAATTAGAACTTTAAAAAATCTTTCATAAATTTAAATTTATCCTCATTTCTTAAAATACCATTTAATATTTATTTATAAAATACACATTTTATAAATTTTAGAAAAAGGATTAGGCGAGGATATTTTGATTGAAATTTACTTAGGATGAATTTTATGATCCTCATATTTCTTTTGAGATCAAAGCAATTTAAAGGTTGAATGATTATTCATATATTATACTCATATCAAAATAAATAAAAATTTAAAAGTGTATTGCTTAGGATGTCTCAAATCAAATTTTATTTTATCTTTTGGGGGGAATAGTAAGTGCCAATTCATAAATTTCATATAGAAGGAATTCAAACCCTACGGCTTAATAATAACTATAATTTTTTTTATTAACAAAGATAATTCATATCCACTAATCCAAAAATTTTTTTTTTCATATTAAGGTATTTAAAAGTTAATCATAATCTTGGGTTCCTCATTTCCTTGTGAGTATAGAATGTGACATCTCCTACCATGCACTAATGATCGCTGAAGATTGCTTACAAAATTAAAGGTAATGGAACTCATATCTCTCTTGATATCTTTCATCAAATCTAACACTGATCACCTCCACATTATATTTTCAACACTGTTGGGGAAGCTACACTTAGATAGCTTCACTCCACCCTGTAATATGAGCCCATTCAGGTCAAGATCAGCTGGGCTAGTGGGGGCATAAGCACCTAGTATCCCCACTATAGCTCTCCTAGTAACCTTATGTGCTTTTGTAGTAGAGAATATTTAGGTAAATGTGGTCATAAAATAAGAAAACTCGTGTCAATAATTGAGGCTTAGATTGGTAGTTCACTTTGAAAATCTTGAACTGATTTATTTTGGAAATTAAGTTTTTGAGGATGAATGCAGAGGTTGCCTGTAAAGAAGCAAAAGGCAAGCCATCCAAGCTGCTTCGTCAAAATTAGAAAGTAGAGGTAAGAAAAACTTTTAAAGGTTTTTTTTTTTCAATTCCCTTTATGAACTTTTAGAAGGGATTATAAGGTAATAGTGGTCATAAAATAAGAGAAGTTATGTCAATCATGGAGGATCAGATTGATAGATCACTATCATAAATCCATGACTCATTTATTTTAAAAGTCATTGCTAGCGGATGAATGCAACAATTTCCTATTGAGAATCCAAAAAGAAAGCAGTTTAGGCAGGGTTGTCATAATTAGAAATTAGAGGTACTAAAAACCTTAAAGGTTTTTTTTTTTTTCAATCCCTTTTACAAACTTCACGGAATGGTTTAAATACTTGACCATGGTTGTAAAATAAGAGAAGTCATAATTGCTTTTAAAGTTATTGAAGCAAAATAAGCAAATCATCCAATCCACTTCATCACAATTGAAATGTTATAATAACATATTATTTAAGTTTTTTATCGAGCGTTTAATCGGAACTCGAACTGAGCTTTTTTTATCGAGCTCGTTCAGTGAACATCACTGAGTTGTTCAGGAGCAACAAAAAGCGAGCTGAACGCATTAGTGTTCAAAGCTTGTTTATTTAAGAGTCGAGTATTTAAAATTATTGTTCCAAGTTGTTTGTTTGTTAATTAAACGATCACGAACGAGCCTAATCGAACCGAACAACGAGTCGTTTTCGACGAACGTTTGTTCGCTGTGCAGCCCTACTCTGACATTTAAATTTTTATATTTAAAAAATAATATAGTAGATATTTTTATTATTAATAAAAACAGTAAAAAACCTTTTTATTATATTTTTTTTAATAAGTATAGTCAATAGATAATTATGATTATTAATTAATTATTTATTATATTATTATATTGTTGAAAATGTGAGGGTGATTATGTATATTATTATTATTATACATTTTTCTATTTATATTATAGCGATTATTTTTTATTCTTGCATGTATTATGCATTATTATTATTATGCCATTATTCTTTTGAAAATAGCCTTAAAAACTTCCAAAAAAATCAATAACTGTCCCCGGTTTTTTATTTTTTAGTAGTGTTTGAAATCGGATTTTTGCGCACATGCACCTTGATTGGAGGGAACGGTAGTATTTGGATTCTGCACATGCTGGAATTGGTTTTACTTGAAATTTTTGGGTCTGTGTGCAGTTATTTTCAAAACAGTCAGCTGCATTATTTTAAAATTATTTATTTATTGCCTTTAAACTTCGAAATTACATAACTTTGTCGTTTTAAGTCCGCTGTCAACACACAGCACCTTGTTTTGGATGTACTGTGAATTCTGCATAGTTTGAAATTATTTTCAGATGAAAAGCATGTCTGTATTTTCTGTTATTTTAAAACCAGTGAAATAGGACTATTTTAAAATATTATTTTATTATGTTTTAACTTCGGAAATTCATATCTTCGCCATTTCAAATCGGATTTTTGCGTATAACCCCTCGTTCTTTTCAGAAAAGCGAGCTTTATGTTTCGAAGCCATTTCCAGCCCTTGATTTTGGCTGTTTTGACCAATCACTATTTGGATTCGATTATTCGGGTATCTTTGATATTAAATATTAATTATGATAATTATTTTCAGGATGCAAATTATTTTTAAACCGTTTTGAGACTGGTGAGAGTGTTCAGTGGGTCTCCCTATATATATGTATTATGAATTGACCTACTTTTTAATTACTTTATTTTCTAAAAAGGTATACTTATATTTATAAGTATTTTTGAAACTATTTTAAAACTACTTATACATAAATCCTAATTTTGGGAGACTCGCTACTTCGTGAAATTTTAGACATAGATCCTATGTGTGAAGAGCAATCATGGGGGAGCGGGTTAGTGAATGGTTGAGTCCCAATCATTCACTAATCCTTTCTTTAGGTGTCTGTCTTTTTTTATTTATTTTCGTAGAATGCATGTATAGGACTGCACCACGAGCACTTAGCCTAGGCTCTCCTAGATCTAAGGACATGGTGTGTTTATTTCATTTTTGTACTCCCATGCATTTATTACCTGAAGGGTTAGACTAAACATCACTTTAAACTCCTACAACGTAGTGACACCCTAAGGACAAAAATTAAGGACTCGTCTAGCGAACTTAGAAGTCTTCTAGGAGCTAGGATAGATCCCAGAACGACTTGAAAACTACAACACTTAAACTTAGTGACATCTAAAACATCACTGAATTTTCTAGGAATTTTTAGGAGCTTTTAGAGCCCTTAGCTAACTAACCCTAATTAACCCGCTAATTAAGGCCCCGAGACCTTCCGGAAATTACAATAAATATATATTAGGTCAGAAAATTATCCATAATACCTCAAACTGACCAGAATCTGACCCTTGACCTTAGATAAATAGGGCTCCCTAGTTTGACTTTAGGTTGACCCTTAATTTGACCATAGGTGGAAATTACCGTTTTGCCCCTAATAAATCATTAAAAATTATTAAAAATTTCAAACCTCCTCTAAACACTTGGAAATATTTTCTTTGGTCATTCCTGACCTTTGGGGGTGATTCCAATCAGTTTGGAGCTTGTTTGGAGCAAAACAGTAAAATAGGCCCTTTCCTAGTTAATTTAGAAATTTCCATAAAAAACCCCGATCTTTAGAAACTCATAACTAATTGTAGAAAATTCCAAATTAGGTAAACTCACTTGCATTAGACTCCAATTAGGGCCTAGTATTTATTAAAAATTTTAGGTTTCCAGAAACTGGCTTAGATTAGAAAGTCAACTTTTTGGTCAACCCTAGTCTATAGGATAGGGCCCGAAACTTAGAAAATTCATAACTTTGCCTAGAAAACTCCGATTCCAGCCTACTACCTGTCTAACTACTCGTATTAAGGTCTAGTATTTTCCTAAGGTGTTAGAAATCCCAAACTTAGCCTTTGTCCCATAGTGACTCTTTGGACCCTTAGCTTAATACCTAGGAGGACCCAGAACTTTTCAAAATTGGCTAATGCAATTTGAACTTCAAATATGAATATCCCAACTCCTTAAAATTGATCAACAAACTGAAATAATTAAAATGGACCCTAATTCACTAATATTTGGATTTTAACAAAATTCCCTTTTCAGACCCCCAACAAACCTGAACTCTAGCTAACTTTAACTAACTATCCTACTTAGGATCTATCCAAACCACACTAACCTTACACACACATAGAATTGGTTGCTAGGGCACCACTTCTAGAGCTAGGTTAGGCCACTGGGATTTACTTTTCTGCTGTGTGCCGGAGCTTTTCGTGGATTTCATTGTATGCTGTTTGAAAAATGATTGCTGTGTTTGCTTACTTTTTCTGCACTCTGTGATGTGATGAGCGCTAGATTTACCCATAGGTTAGGAACGCCATATATATATTGTTCTTCCGTGCAGGTGGCCATGCTCAATGCTAATAAAAAGGGGGGAGCATCATAATGATTTCTAATAATATTTTATGCAGGTGCTTGCTTAGCTTCCCCCCTAAATAAAATGAGGGCTAAAATTTATAATTATAACTGCACAGATGGAGCTGCTTAGCCCTCATAATTAAGAGCATGGCTTGGCACAGAGTCAATGGTGTTAGTACTTTCTTTTTTTTATATAAACTGCTTGGGATGATGTTTATTAGGATAACCTTGCAGGGCTTCTTAGATTTACTGCTTTTAATTAATGTAATTTGTTTGTAATAAATTGTTAAGAGTTGTGAAAACAATCTTGAGTTGGGATATTCTTATCCAACTTGGATTCCAAAAGAAGAAGACATCCCTAAAGGGGAGAGTCTTCTTCCATTTGGAAGACTGAGTTGGATGGCTTTAGATATCCCAAGAGAAAAGGCAATGCTCCCTATCAAGGGGGAATTGTCTCTTCGTTTGGATATTCAAGCCACGACGGATCCAAGGAGTCCAAGGAGGAGATTTCCAAGAAGTCCAAGGAGGAGACCCAAGGAGTCCAAGGAGGAGAGTTCCAAGGAGTCCAAGGAGAAGACATCCAGAAAGCTAAAGATTGAATACCCAATATCCCACTCAAAGTTGTTGGCGTCTGTCATAGGTTTAGAAATCCGGGTTGTTGGCAGTGGTGCCCGGCCACTTTACTTTTCTGCATATCCTGGGTTGTAATTAAAGGGCAGTTGGCCTATGGACATTTACTTGATTTGTTAGATTTATATTGATGTGTTTACCTGATTGTGCAGTAGAAATTGCCTGTTTTTTTTAGGTTTATTTCTTGTATGCCGCTTTTATTTTCGCCTTGATCGTATTAGGCTCATTAAGGATTATAAAATTTTTCTACTCGTAATTAATACTTAAAATTTTAGGATTTTAAATAATATAGAAATTTAACGAACCTAGGAAATTGCCGGAATCGTCCGGGGTTGCATGCATATTACTGCATTCTTCTCTCCTTCTTATAAGACATCTCCCTGCCTGCGGGTTGAGTCCGGATAATCTGGCCTATCAGGATGAAGTGCCGGACCTAGGGAGACCCAGTCTTTTCAAAAAATTATTTTTCATAAGCCTGTTTTTAAAATTCTATAGCATTCATGAGCTGACATTTCAACTAGCATGTATTGCATTAGTAACCAACTAATTAAAATTTAATTGCATTAGCTAGAAGCATCTAACCCACATAAGTCCAGGACCACTTAGAAAATTCTCTAGATGTCAGTCCTATTTCCAAAGAACTGTACCACCCACCCATCTTTCATAACTGACTTGACAGCATGGTTTTAAATCGATTAGGTGGTTAGCTGGCTCCCCCAATCCAGGCCGGGGTAAGTTCAGGTTTTGCATAGCATTAGCTAGGACACTGGTCTTAGTGTGTGTCGAACACTAAGTCCAATCTAGATTCAGGGTTCGAGGCTACTACACTCGGTCTCGTAGTATGCCTTAAATAGTAGGTAGGCCTCTTCTTTCCAGAGACCCTAAATCCTACTTATCCGCGTCACAGGATGACGTCACCTCCATCTTTCTCTCACGCATGTGATTGATTGCATGTCTTTCTTTCTCCAGTTTTTCTCTAGTACCCTAGAGCCTCCGAATGTTGGTATGAGCCAAGCATGTTGATTGAGCCTCTTTGAGACCTTTCTTTCCTTTGAGTAGGATTTCCTAGTCTTTACCCAGGTGCCAATCCCAATTTGGAAAAGATAATGTATGATCCTTAATCGAGAGTTTTCTCGGGCTCCGGCCCGGGATGTAATTAACCACGGGGGCTTGCGCCCGTGGGAAACTTGGCCCCGCAATCTACTTTATCCCACCCGATCTCTCGTATCGGGTGGGGGAAACCCGTGACTAGATCGTGTATATTGCGACCCATCGGGGTGTGCTGGCGACAACATCTATCCCCAATGGTCAGTCGTATGCGCGATCCAATCTGCCCTCCCATCGACCCGTTCGTGTCAAGCGCAGAGGCCTACGATCGTTTTGTCCTACGGGATAGTGCGGTCGTACCCTCTGCATTCGAACCCCCGCGAGCGGTGCTCCTTCGGAGGCCCACAGGTTTCTGGCGACCACGGTGGGACCAGTTTCTCTCTCCATCTTTGGATTCTATATTATCTTTTCTTGTGTGTACTCCGGGATTGGTACTCCTTAGATTAGGCCCGTCCCACTCTTAGTTAGGGTCTTTCCTTAGTTAGGGTTCGTTTCCCTATAGCTAGGATTCCCGTACTACTTCTTTCCAGCCTCACAGGCTATTCCGTTCCTTATCAAATTCATATCTATCTTTATCAAATCCTTCATTATTTTGTGATTTAAATTCTAACTAATTCTTTTAAATTTCTTTTCTTGGCAGCAGTGCCATGGCTTCCTTCGTACCTTCCGTTACTTTTGCTTTCGGTTCGGACGCGCGGGTGACTCTCCCTGAGTCCCTGCTTGCTAGTCCGCCAGCTGGAGGAATCACTTTTGGTTCCTTCACTGACTCGGCCTTCGTCACTCTTGGCGGGCCGACCCCGGCGGAGGCTGCTGCATTCTCTCCTCCTCAGAGGAGAGGACGCGCAGCCATGCGCCCGTTTGGACGTCCTGCTGCTCGGCGTCCAGTCCGAGCACCACGTCCTGTTCCTGTTCTTGCGCAGCCAGTGCGCGCTGTGGCTAGGAGACCAGTGCCTAGGCCACACCCTGTCCCAGTTCGTCCTGCGGTTAGGCGTCGAGTGCCCACCGCACCTGTTGCTCAGACTGCCCCGGCCCCTCAGCGCCGGCACCCTGCTGCAGCTGTTCCAGTTCACCCAGTGGTGAGGCGTCCAGTGCCTGCCGCTCCTGCTGCTCAGGTTGTCTTGGCCCCTCAGCGCCGGCAGCCTGCCGCAGTAGTGCCACCTGTTCGTGCAGCGGTCAGGCGACCTGCGCCTGCCGCTCCTGTTGCACAGGCTGCCCCGGCCCCTCAGCGCCGGCAGCCTGCTGCCGTTGTTACTCCTGTTGTTCCAGCGGAAGTACCCCATGTTCGGGTTCCCCCTCCCGCTCCCACTAGGAAGAGGGGTGCCCAGACCGAGGTGCCTTCGCCCGCTGCTGGCCGGGTCTCTATTTTTGCTCGGCTTTCTCACCCTGAGACTGCCGGGCAGACCCCGGCACTTCCAGTCGTTCCTGTTCCCCCTGCCCCTTCGGCAGTGGGTTCAGATGTTCCCTCCACTTCCACCTCCGGCCTTGGGAGAAGGGCCCGGAGGAATAGGAACAGGAGGCTCCGTCTAGCTGCGTCAGAGGCAGAGAGACAGCGGATGGCAGATGCCATTGTTCACGATGAGATAGTTCAGAGGCAGAGGAGAGTGGCTCCCAGACAGCGGAGGCCACGTCCAGTTGTTGAGGCACCTACTCCTGAGGTGATGGTAGCCCCCGAGTTGGAGGCAGTTCAGGGAGGACGCTTCTCCCCGCTGACGCATAGTGGAGATGAGGAGGATGTTGCCCGTATAGCGGCGGCTCCTCCTGTTGCCACTACTCTACCCTGGGCTAGGTTACCCAGGGACGCTGGTGTCCGAGCCCTCACTCAGAGGATTCGGAACATCGTCCGCCTAGCTCGTGGCAGAGGGCCCGTCAGTCGGGAGGGCTTACTCCGTCAGATTTCTCGGGCTACCTTTCAGTTACGGAGGCAGACTGCGAGGAGACTTTACAGTTGGCAGAGGGAGCAGACACCGCAGCAGCCAGCACAGACAGTTCCAGCAGTTAGGCCGCCAGCAGTTGCTCCTATGGTAAGACGACGCCCACGTCGTGGAGGACGGAGACAGCAGCAGGAGCCTGCCCGGCCTCAGGTCAGTGCGGAGGTGGTAGTCCCAGAACAGCCGGTCGCTAGTGCAGCACCCCGTCGTACCAGAGGGGTTTGGAGACGTCGACAGGCAGACACCCCTGTTAACCCTGTTCAGTTAGTTGAGTCAGCGCCACTGATAGAGACAGAGCAGCCAGATGAGGCAGTTGGTCAGATGGATTTGGCAGTTCCTTCCGGGTCTGAGGTAGTCCCGATGGCAGTCGATGATGATCCAGTTTCTACCCAAGACAGATCTCCAGTACGAGTTGAGACACCTTTAGCTCCCAGTACTCATAGGATCACTTCCCCTATGAGTCCCTACATAGAGGCACTTCGTCGGATCTTTTCAGAGGATGACTCATTAGAGGGTGAGTCAGATGAGGACATACCAGTACACCAGGTCTGTGAGACTTCCCGTCGAGGTCACTCGGATGAGCAGAGAGAGCCCGAGGACCAGGATGAGCAGGAAGACCCCGAGGCAGGAGGGTCTCCGAGAGCAGTAGCTACAGACACCACAGTCTTACACTTACAGACTCAGATGGTCACTGGGAAGATCCATCTCCAGGACAGTGATTCGGTACAGCCTTTAGATAAGGCTACTCAGACAGTTCAGATGATCTCTAGTCCCAGCCACAGTCCTAGCCACAGTTTCAGCCACGGTGACAGTCAGAGTTACATTTAGGGCAGTAGTGGCAGATTACTCCACCGTTCTGAGAGAGGGTGGCAGCTAGCACTCTCCAAGGAGACTTAGCAGATGATTGAGTAAGCTGTATAGAGTTTAGAGGCAGTTGAGATGAGGCATACCAAGGCCAAGTCGACAGTTGCCCCTCCAGCTTCTTTGTTAGCGCCAGTTTTCCTTTTCCTTCTTCTGTTGTAATGCCAGATGAGCACATTTTCTTTTTGCTTTCACTTGTACTAAAAAAAAAATGATTGTAACCTCAAAGGGGAAGACAGGCCCTCTTCCAGCACTTGGGATGGAGGACCTCGTTCTCCCTTATTTTGATGATTAATCAATAAAAAAAAATGATGATTTGCAATTATAATGACTCTCTCACTTCTTTTAGTTCTACTAGCTTTGTAGTGATGACTCATGAAAGAGTATGATCTCTCTATCTCATCTTAGGGGTGGAGAGTTTTCTTCTTTTGAACTAAAATCTTTTTTCAAATTGAAATTGGATTTAGAAGTGAAAATTTTCTCTACTATCTTGTGATTCTTTATCTCATAGATAACTATAGTATATTGATGCATAAAACTTCATAATTTTCTTAATCATGTTATTCATTCTTATCAGAGGATAGGATTTGTTTTGTAGATCATTCTTCCTTGTCCAAGAGAAGTAAGTCTTCTTCTCTTGTACTTGGAAGATGATCTTACAACTGAGAAACAGTTTTCTTTTAGAGATTTGGAAAAGGAAGCCAGTTACAAAAAAATGAGAAGATGCGCAAAACGCCAAAAGTGCAAGATACACAAAGTGTATCAAGTGATTGAAATTTATGCAAAGCACATGAAAGTTGAGAAAGTGGCTCAAAGAGCCCAAAAGTTATAAGTAAATGGCTTCCCTTTCTAGTAAATCTCTAAATCTCAGAAAATCTATATCCTTTAGATATTTTTGACACTTGATTCTGAAAATTATGATTTTGATATCATCATTATATATTGATATCCTATAAGATGTGGAAGTCTATTCTCATACAAGAAATGGAGAAAATTAAATTTCTTTGTCTAATTTAAATTACTTTTTGGATTAGATTTAAATTCAAGAGAGAAAAATACTCATATAAGTGAGATGTCATGATTTAGCTAGTATGGAGCTTGATCTGAATCAGTAAATTTCAATTGAGGTCCTTTTAAAATTAGAGGGAGTTAAGTACTAAACTCCTTTGAAATATGTGCTCATTTATCACTTTTGACTGGGTCCACACCCTCCTATACTTGTTAGGATTGGTGATGTTGATCCTTTATTAGAAAGTGAATGGCTTCTTCCTATCAATCCTACTCTGATAGTTGAAGGCCTCAGTCCATTCATTTAAGATGAATGTGATAGAAAATGTCTAAATCATTGATTTAGATCATTTAGAGATGTGATACTGGGTCCACACCCTCCTGCGTTTGTTAGATTTGGTGATGTTGATCCTCTACTTGAATGAGATTCTCTTCTTCCTATCAGCTTTGCTCTGATAGTTGAAGCCCCCAGTCTATTCAGATGAGTTGAATTTGATCGAAAATGTCGTAGTCGTTTTAGATTACACTCTTTTGGGAGAGGATATTGGGTTCATATCCATCTATGTTAGTTAGGTGGGGTGATATTGATCCTTTATACCTATGAGATTATCTTCTTCCTATCAGTCTTGATCTGATAGATGTAGCACCCGGTCTAGTCATATGGGTTGAATGTGATCAGGGATACATGAGTCATTAGTTTAGACTCTTTTGGAGGTATGATACTGGGTCCACACCATCCTATGCTAGTCAGGTGTGGTAGTGTTGATCCTCTATCTTGATGTTGATCTTTATTATTTCGATATGATTGTGCTCGCCAGCTCGTTCAGATGATTTGAATGTGACCTGAAAAAAAAAAAATATTGTGATAAAAAGAGGGAAGCTCGTAGGAGAACAAAAATCCGGTTGCCCTTGTCACAGGAGGAACCCGGTAAAACTCTCTAAGAGCTCAAATTCCCCAAAATTTTTCTTTCCCCTCCCTTGAGAGTACTTTGACGATCTCTTCAAGGTTGAGTTCCCACTTAGTTGGTCGATGAAATTATAAGATTTTAAATGTATTTCTTCGTTAGTGATGTAGTACATTGTGTTTTGAGATGTAACCATCACTACTTTTCGGGCTTAGGTCTTTCTGTAAAGAGATTGCCCCCTACTGCTCTCTTTTGGCAGTCTACCTCCCATTCATAAATTACTCTTAGCTGCCAGAGTAGTCCTATGAATGTGGCAGTGTTACCTCCACTTCGCACAGGGTCCTACCTGAGTAGGGTAGGTGTTACCACTGTGATCTTATGATAATCATAGAGCTCACTCATGATTATCAGACTAGGTGTCAGGAGTGCTCCCTTGTCACCTCAGAGTTGTGCTGTGATGTAGTACATCTGTCCTCAGGTGTTAACACCGCAGTTTCAGGAGCTCTAGTTTTTCATTGGAAGACTGACTCCTTAGTTTCTTTCACCAGTTTACTTTAGCATTTGTTCCCTACTCTTAGCTGCTAGAGTAGCCCTATGGATCTTGTCTGGTTGTTTTCACTTCTCGCAGGGTTCTACCCGATCAGGGTAGGTGTTACCACTGTGACCCGTCTAGTAATCATTGATTTTGATTACTATCCTCGGTAGTGAGGATGTCGCCTGACTACCTAGAGTTGTTTTCTTAGTTGTGGTGCGGTACACCTATTCTCAGGTGTTAGCACCACGACTTTAGGAGCTTTGATTTTCCAGTAGAAGATCAGCTCCCGAGTTTCTTTGCACCCCTACTCTCCACATTCATACTCTACTCCTAGCTGCTAGAGTAGCCCTATGGATGTTGTGTTGTTGCTTTTTCTCCCCATAGGGTCCTGCCCGATCAGGGTAGGTGTTACCACTGTGATCCTGCTGATGATACTTTACTTCTATACATGATAACCGTACTCAGGTGGTAGGTGTGTCCCCTTCACTACCTAGAGCTACTTTTCTCCTTGTGTTGTAGTATACCTTGCCCAGGATACTAACATCACCACTTTGAGAACTTTGATCTTTTAGCAGAAGATCAGTTCTTTTACTACTTTTTCGTGACCCATGTTACCATTCATACTCTAGACTCAGTTGCCAGATCAGTCCTATGAATGTGTCGAGGTCACTTTCACTTTTCACAGGGTCCCACTAGTTTGTGTGGGTATTACTACTGTGAGATTTTACTTACTTAGAGTTGTTTCCCTTAGTAGAGAGGATGCTCCCTCGCTGCTTTGACTCTTTTCTTCTTATTTGATGATACGGAGCATCACACCTTAGATGCTACCACCACCTTCTCCTTGAGTTTTGATCCTCTAGTAGAGAGTCAGCTCCTACAGATACATTTACCACTTGTTTTCCCATTGAGACCCCACTCCTAGCTGACGGAGAGGTCACTTGGATGTTTTGATACTACTCTCACTTCTTACAGGGTCCCCATCAGCTGGTCTGGGTTTACCACTGCAGCCTCTTTGAGGATTGTTTTTGTTACTAGAATTAGTCCTACCTTTCGTAGTGGAGGTGCCCCCTCGCTACTCAGTTCTCCTTCCTTTGGAAGGAGATTACTCCTTTGTGCACTCTACTAAGGGTGTATCTCTTCCAGCTTTGTTTGGGAGACATCACACTGATGTCTTCCTCCCCTTTTGTGTAGGGATAGAGCTCTTTAAGAAATCTCGACGGCATTCGGATACTCATGGCCACGACGATTTGTCCTCTACCATGTGGTTGCCAGAGCGCTAGCTTGAGATTCCTTAAGTAACTATACCCTTAGAATTTTTACATGTACCTTTTCCTTCTTTCCTTCCATCCTAGTGCAGGCATATGCGCCTGGTGGATATTAGGTCTCTGGTTGAGAGAGCCCGACAGAGTCCCTGGGAGGCATTCCTCACCACCCTTTCCTCTTCACGTCAGTGCTGGCATATGCGTCAGATGATAGTGTTGAGCTTTTTTGTCTTTATTCTACTATAGGCATATGCGCCAAGTAGAGACTCTGCCACTGGCACATACACCGGGCAGAGGTGACCTTTTGTTACCTTTTATCCTAGCGCCGGCATATGCGCCTGGTGGATATTAGGTTTCTAGTTGAGAGAGCCCGACAGAGTCCCTGGGAGGCATTCCTCACCACCCTTTCCTCTTCACATCAGTGCTGGCATATGCGTTAGATGATAGTGTTGAGCTTTTTTGTCTTTATTCTACTATAGGCATATGCGCCAAGTAGAGACTCTGCCACTGGCACATACACCGGGCAGAGGTGACCTTTTGTTACCTTTTATCCTAGCGCCGGCATATGCGCCGGGTGGATATTAGGTTTCTAGTTGAGAGAGCCCGACAGAGTCCCTGGGAGGCATTCCTCACCACCCCTTTCCTCTTCACGTCAGTGCTGGCATATGCGTCAGATGATAGTGTTGAGCTTTTTGTCTTTATTCTACTATAGGCATATGCGCCAAGTAGAGACTCTGCCATTGGCACATACACCGGGCAGAGGTGACCTTTTGTTACCTTTTATCCTAGCACCGGCATATGCGCCGGGTGGATATTAGGTTTCTAGTTGAGAGAGCCCGACAGAGTCCCTAGGAGGCATTCCTCACCACCCTTTCCTCTTCACATCATGGCTGGCATATGCGCCAGATGATTGTGTTGAGTGTTTTGTCTTTATTCTACTACAGGCATATGCGCCAAGTAGAGACTCTGCCACAGGCACATACACCGGGCAGAGGTGACCTTTTGTTACCTTTTATCCTAGCGCCGGCATATGCGCCGGGTGGATATTAGGTTTCTAGTTGAGAGAGCCCGACAGAGTCCCTGGGAGGCATTCCTCACCACCCTTTCCTCTTCACGTCATCGCTGGCATATGCGCCAGATGATTGTGTTGAGTGTTTCGTCTTTATTCTACTATATGCATTTGCGCCAAGTAGAAACCCTGCCACAGGCACATACACCGGGCAGAGGTGACCTTTCTTTCCCTTCTATCCTAGTGCAGGCATATGCGCCTGGTGGATATTAGGTTTTTCTAGTTGAGAGAGCCCGACAGAGTTCTTGGGAGGCTTTCCTCAACACTTTTTCCTCATCATATCATTACAGGCATATACGCCGGGTGATTATGTTGAGTGCTTCTTCTTTATCCTACTACCGGCATATGCGCCGGGTAGGGACTCTGCTACAGGAACATACACCGAGCAGAGGTGACTCTTTCCTCTCCACATCATTGCTGGCATATGCGCCAGATGATTGTGTTGAGTTTTCTTCCGTTACACTTCTTTTGGCACATACGCCAAATAAAAACCCTGCTGTAGGCACATACACCGAGCAGAGGTTTTCTTTTTCTTTTGTCCTACCACAGACATATGTGCCGAGGGGACATCGACTTACTTGGTAGAGAGAGCCTGACAGAGCACCTGGCTGGAACTCCTCGCCACTTTTTTTCCCTGAGTGTCTTGTTCCGATTAGGTAGACACCAGGCTTGTGATTCCTTTGTTTGCTGACTCGATTTGGTCAAGTAGATATTGAGTCACCCCAATCCACTGCTATGAGATAGGCAGGAGGATATGAGACCCTTTCACCTTCTATTCTGCTGATTCGATATAGTCAGGCAGATAGTTGATATGCTTTTGCTACCTTACTTGTGATTCTTCTCTTAGCTCTACCCTTGCTACGGGGTAAGGCCAGAGGAGAATCCATTTACTTTTTTCACCCTTGAGGTGACCTTTACCTTTGATTCTCGTTTCTGCTCTGCCCTCGCTATATGGCAAGGCTATAGGAGAATCCCCTTACCTCGTTTTCACCTGTTTAGGTGATCCTTACCATTGGTCCCATCCTTGGCTCTACCCCTGTCAAAGGGTAAGGCCAGGAGAAGACCACACTACCAGTTCACCATTTTGGTGATTCTTGACTTGTGCACTGCTGCTTTCTCTTCTTTCCTAGGCTCTGCCCCCGCTATGGGGCAAGGCCAGGAGAAGAATTTTCTTCTTTTTCCACCATACTCCTGATATTTCTTCACTCATGACTTTCACTCTACCTTTCTGTGGCTTAGTCGGTCAACGCTAACACGAGCGATTTACTAGTTGTTCGCCACTCCTGTCGGGGGTCCGTTTGTTGACCTCGATTTTGTCAAACTCCTGGGCATGGTGGACTGAGTTGACCAAGTCAACCTTTGACTTGGTCAACCCAAGTCCTAATGGGTCGATTTTGACCCATTAGGCCCATTAAGAGCCCAAATCCATTTGAAATCAAATCGGATCCATGTCATGGCTTGATCTCTTCCCCCATTGACCTATTTTGACTGGTTTGACCAAGTCAAACTCTGACTTGGTCAAACCAAAGCCTTTAATAGGTTAATATGACCTATTTATGTGAAATTAAAGCATAATTAATAGGTTTAATGGCCCTTAATGCATAGAAATTCAAAATTCCGTCCCAATCAGATGAATTTCCCTCCTAATTGCCCTTGGATTCGATCCAAGCCGTTGGTGATAGGGTTGGGATGTTTAAATAGCCAAAGTTAGGTCTATTTTTTGGATTTTTTTGCTCTAGCACGATCTAGAGACGATCTCAGGCTCTGAGATTTTGTGAGAGCGCTCCCACATCTCTTCCCCACTTTCCCGAGCCGAATCCCGACGACCCCGAGCCACCGGCGGCGAGATCTCCGGCGAACCGAGGCCAAAGAACTCCAAACTCGTGTTGCGTGCGATCTAGACGTCGAAAGCTCGTGGTTTCTTCTACAACTAGGAGCGTGGACAGTCTACAAGTGCAACAAGCCAGAGATCTCTCGATTTCATCGAGTATTTTTGGTAAAAAGCTTAACCCTAGTTAGAACACTTAGGGTTAATTAACATCGTCATTAGAGCGTTTTAATTCGAACAAAGTATACCCCATGAATGCTCTTCATACATAGGACCTAGATCTCAAATTTCATGTTATTTGGTTGAGTATCGAAGGAGATCGAGGCAAAAATAGCCCTCTGGCTCTCGGTCCGGCCGGTCTCCCTTCCGCCTGAGCCAGGCGTGTGCTGGGCCGTTGATCTTCCGATCAACGGTTCAGATCCGGTCGCACGGTGGATCTGTCCGACCGTGTATGCCGCTCGGCTGCAGGGATCACGGTCCGCCGAGATCTGGACCGTCCATCCAGAACAGCGCGGGATCGGACGGCTCCCACGCGTGCCGACGTGGATAAGTCATCCGGCGGGACCGCGGGTGATTGCGCAAATCATTGCGCAATCATTGTCGGCGGCGCAGTGATTGCGCCGCCAGACAATGATTGGCGCGAACCGCGGAACGAGTCCGAGCATGCCAAGTGTCGCGCTGTAGGCTTTTTCTGGGATTTTTGGATTATTTTAAATGCTTTTTGAACTATTTTCACTAAATAATTCGCCAAAAATCTATTTTTTGTCCGATTTTGACGTATAATATCTCGTTTTGTTCGTATTTTTATCCTCTACATTATAATTTTTTTTTTAAAATAATATATATATTTTTATTAATTAATAAAAACAGTAAAAATACCTTTTTTTAATTTTTTTAATATTATTTTAATATAATAATTATTATTATTTAATTATTTATTATATTATTATTATTTTGAAATGTTAGTTTAGTTTATTATTATTATTTTATTTTCTTTATTATTATTATTATTATTATTATTCTTATTATTATTATTATTATTATTATTATCATTATTTCTTTTGAAAATAGCCTTTAAACTTCCAAAAAATCATAACTGCCCCGTTTGAAATCGGATTTTTGCGCACATCACCTTGATTTGAACGTATTTGGATTCTGCACATGCTGGAATTGGTTTTACTTGAAATTTTTGAGTCTGTGTGCAGTTATTTTCAAAACAGTCAGCTGCATTATTTTAAAATTATTTATTTATTGCCTTTAAACTTCGAAATTACATAACTTTGTCGTTTTAAGTCCGCTGTCGACACACAGCACCTTGTTTTGGATGTACTGTGAATTCTGCATAGTTTGAAATTTTTTTCAGATGAAAAGCATGTCTGTATTTTCTGTTATTTTAAAACCAGTAAAATAGGGCTATTTTAAAATATTATTTTATTATGTTTTAACTTCGGAAATTCATATCTTCGCCATTTCAAATCGGATTTTTGCGTATAACCCCTCGTTCTTTTCAGAAAAGCGAGCTTTATGTTTCGAAGCCATTTCCAGCCCTTGATTTTGGCTGTTTTGACCAATCACTATTTGGATTCGATTATTCGGGTATCTTTGATATTAAATATTAATTATGATAATTATTTTCAGGATACAAATTATTTTTAAACCGTTTTGAGACTGGTGAGAGTGTTCAGTGGGTCTCCCTATATATATGTATTATGAATTGACCTACTTTTTAATTACTTTATTTTCTAAAAAGGTATATACTTATATTTATAAGTATTTTTGAAACTATTTTAAAAACTACTTATACATAAATCCTAATTTTGGGAGACTCGCTACTTCGTGAAATTTTAGACATAGATCCTATGTGTGAAGAGCAATCATGGGGGAGCGGGTTAGTGAATGGTTGAGTCCCAATCATTCACTAATCCTTTCTTTAGGTGTCTGTCTTTTTTTATTTATTTTCGTAGAATGCATGTATAGGACTGCACCACGAGCACTTAGCCTAGGCTCTCCTAGATCTAAGGACATGGTGTGTTTATTTCATTTTTGTACTCCCATGCATTTATTACCTGAAGGGTTAGACTAAACATCATTTTAAACTCCTACAACGTAGTGACACCCTAAGGACAAAAATTAAGGACCCGTCTAGCGAACTTAGAAGTCTTCTAGGAGCTAGGATAGATCCTAGAATGACTTGAAAACTACAACACTTAAACTTAGTGACATCTAAAACATCACTGAATTTTCTAGGAATTTTTAGGAGCTTTTAGAGCCCTTAGCTAACTAACCCTAATTAACCGCTAATTAAGGCCCCGAGACCTTCCGGAAATTACAATAAATATATATTAGGTCAGAAAATTACCCATAATACCTCAAACTGACCAGAATCTGACCCTTGACCTTAGATAAATAGGGCTCCCTAGTTTGACTTTAGGTTGACCCTTAATTTGACCATAGGTGGAAATTACCGTTTTGCCCCTAATAAATCATTAAAAATTATTAAAAATTTCAAACCTCCTCTAAACACTTGGAAATACTTTCTTTGGTCATTCCTGACCTTTGGGGGTGATTCCAATCAGTTTGGAGCTTGTTTGGAGCAAAACAGTAAAATAGGCCCTTTCCTAGTTAATTTAGAAATTTCCATAAAAAACCCCGATCTTTAGAAACTCATAACTAATTGTAGAAAATTACAAATTAGGTAAACTCACTTGCATTAGACTCCAATTAGGGCCTAGTATTTATTAAAAATTTTAGGTTTCCAGAAACTGGCTTAGATTAGAAAGTCAACTTTTTGGTCAACCCTAGTCTATAGGATAGGGCCCGAAACTTAGAAAATTCATAACTTTGCCTAGAAAACTCTGATTCCAGCCTACTACCTGTCTAACTACTCGTATTAAGGTCTAGTATTTTCCTAAGGTGTTAGAAATCCCAAACTTAGCCTTTGTCCCATAGTGACTCTTTGGACCCATAGCTTAATACCTAGGAGGACCTAGAACTTTCCAAAATTAGCTAATGCAATTTGAACTTCAAATATGAATATCCCAACTCCTTAAAATTGACCAACAAACTGAAATAATTAAAATGGACCCTAATTCACTAATATTTGGATTTTAACAAAATTTCCTTTTCAGACCCCCAACAAACCTGAACTCTAGCTAACTTTAACTAACTATCCTACTTAGGATCTATCCAAACCACACTAACCTTACACACACATAGAATTGTTTGCTAGGGCACCACTTCTAGAGCTAGGTTAGGCCGCTGGGATTTACTTTTCTGCTGTGTGCCGGAGCTTTCCGTGGATTTCATTGTATGCTATTTGAAAAATGATTGCTGTGTTTGCTTACTTTTTCTGCACTCTGTGATGTGATAAGCGCTAGATTTACCCATAGGTTAGGAACGCCATATATATATTGTTCTTCCGTGCAGGTGGCCATGCTCAATGCCAATAAAAAGGGGGGAGCATCATAATGATTTCTAATAATATTTTATGCAGGTGCTTGCTCAGCTTCCCCCCTAAATAAAATGAGGGCTAAAATTTATAATTATAACTGCACAGATGGAGCTGCTTAGCCCTCATAATTAAGAGCATGGCTTGGCACAGGATCAATGGTGTTAGCACTTTCTTTTTTTTATATAAACTGCTTGGGATGATGTTTATTAGGATAACCTTGCAGGGCTTCTTAGATTTACTGCTTTTAATTAATGTAATTTGTTTGTAATAAATTGTTAAGAGTTGTGAAAACAACCTTGAGTTGGGATATTCTTATCCAACTTGGATTCCAAAAGAAGAAGACATCCTTAAAGGGGAGAGTCTTCTTCCATTTGGAAGACTGAGTTGGATGGCTTTAGATATCCCAAGAGAAAAGGCAATGCTCCCTATCAAGGGGGAATTGTCTCTTCGTTTGGATATTCAAGCCACGACGGATCCAAGGAGTCCAAGGAGGAGATTTCCAAGAAGTCCAAGGAGGAGACCCAAGGAGTCCAAGGAGGAGAGTTCCAAGGAGTCCAAGGAGAAGACATCCAGAAAGCTAAAGATTGAAGACCCAATATCCCACTCAAAGTTGTTGGCGTCTATCATAGGTTTAGAAATCCGGATTGTTGGCAGTGGTGCCCGGCCACTTTACTTTTCTGCATACCCTGGGTTGTAATTAAAGGGCAGTTGGCCTATGGACATTTACTTGATTTGTTGGATTTATATTGATGTGTTTACCTGATTGTGCAGTAGAAATTGCCTGCTTTTTCTATGTTTATTTCTTGCATGCCGCTTTTATTTTCGCCTGGATCGTATTAGGCTCATTAAGGATTATAAAATTTTTCTACTCGTAATTAATACTTAAAATTTTAGGATTTTAAATAATATAGAAATTTAACGAACCTAGGGAATTGCCGGAATCGTCCGGGGTCGCATGCATATTACTGCATTCTTCTCTCCTTCTTATAAGACATCTCCCTGCCTGCGGGTTGAGTCCGGATAATCTGGCCTATGAGGATGAAGTGCCGGACCTAGGGAGACCCAGTCTTTTCAAAAAATTATTTTTCATAAGCCTGTTTTTAAAATTCTATAGCATTCATGAGCTGACATTTCAACTAGCATGCATTGCATTAGTAACCAACTAATTAAAATTTAATTGTATTAGCTAGGAGCATCTAACCCACATAAGTCCAGGACCACTTAGGAAATTCTCTAGATGTCGGTCCTATTTCCAAAGAACTGTACCACCCACCCATCTTTCATAACTGACTTGACAGCATGGTTTTAAATCGATTAGGTGGTTAGCTGGCTCCCCCAATCCAGGCCGGGGTAAGTCCAGGTTTTGCATAGCATTAGCTAGGACACTGGTCTTAGTGTGTGTCGAACACTAAGTTCAATCTAGATTCAAGGTTCGAGGCTACTACACTCGGTCTCGTAGTATGCCTTAAATAGTAGGTAGGCCTCTTCTTTCCAGAGACCCTAAATCCTACTTATCCGCGTCACAGGATGACGCCACCTCCATCTTTCTCTCACGCATGTGATTAATTGCTTGTCTTTCTTTCTCCAATTTTTCTCTAGTACCCTAGAGCCTCCGAATGCTGGTATGAGCCGCGCATGTTGATTGAGCCTCTTTGAGACCTTTCTTTCCTTTGAGAAGAATTTCCTAGTCTTTACCCAGGTGCCAATCCCAATTTGGAAAAGATAATGTATGATTCTTAATCGAGAGTTTTCTGGGGCTCCGGCCCGAGATGTAATTAACCACGGGGGCTTGCGCCCATGGGAAACTTGGCCCCGCAATCTACTTTACCCCACCCGATCTCTCGTATCGGGTGGGGGAAACCCGTGACTAGATCGTGTATATTGCTACCCATCGGGGTGTGCTGGCAACAGCATCTATCTCCAATGGTCAGTCGTATGCGCGATCCAATCTGCCCTCCCATCGACCCGTTCGTGTCGAGCGCAGAGGCCTACGATCGTTTTATCCTATGGGATAGTGCGGCCGTACACTCTGCATTCGAACCCCCGCGAGCGGTGCTCCTTCGGAGGCCCACAACCTTGATTCATTTTGAATTCGTCGAATTTCGAATTATGGTTTCTCTCCCTTCTCGCTTCACTTTCTTCTATCATGAGTTAGTCCTCTACGGAGCAAGATAACTCCTCCTTATGAGAGAGAGAGAGGACCAATAGTTATTTCCTACAGATTTTTCATAATAACCCCTCATGAGAGTTATTTTACAATAACTCATAAAATAACTCATAGGAGTTATTTTACAATAAACGCTCATATGAGTTATTTTAGAATAACTCATAGGAGTTATTTTATAATAATTCAAAGGAGTTATTTTATAATAACCGCTCATAGGAGTTATTTGATCAAACGGTTCATAAACGAATGATCAAATTATCTTTTCTTGACCAATAGGATTTAAACATAAATAATTAAATTATAATAATTCAAATATATGGGCCACATAATTGTTTATAAAATTAAATATATATTCTTAAATAATTATTGTGACGTCTTGCATAATTAATATATTTAATTATTCTAACATTAGGAAGCAAAAAGTAAGCCGTCCCAAATGAAGCCTAAGTTTACTAGAATTTGTGTTCATTTAAGGACTGATGTCCAAAAAATACAAAAGATAAATTGGCCTCTAAAAAAAGAATTATGTGAGTAAAATTTTGGAATCGAGAGAATTTTAATACTCTGTCTCTTAATACCTAATTTTCAATGTTGAGCAACTCTAATGCTTACAATTTTTATTAGTCGCCGTTATTGCGGGGATGAGCTCAGCGGGACACTGGGGCAAGCGGGGGATGCTAGGGAAAGCACGAGGCGGGGTCACAGTGTGACCACGGGAGGTTGCAATGTGAGCTTGGGGTTGGGTCTTGGTGCGAGGCTGCGAGCACAGGGCGGGATTGAGCTCGCTGCTGTGTGGGAGCCGACTGGGTCAGTTTCTGGTTGAGTTTAGGTTTACCTAACCCTAGCCCGAATTTAACACATGAATTCGACCCTTTTTTCAAACAGATTAGTCCGAATCCAAAATTTTTGAATCACATATTCGTTTGGTTATTGAAACTCTTAAGAATTTCCTTGTGATCTTAGGATAATAAAAAGACAGGTTTTACTAGACAATTCTCATAATTATTTCAATACGATCTACTATGATGAGGAAGCACTGCAGATACTTGAAATGGCCAGCCCGGAGTTGCTGCCAAGTGGCAAGTCCTCATCAACGTTAGTCACTTCTCCGTCAAAATTTATTTGGTTAGTCTTAAGTATCTCAACAAAAGCATACAAATTATGAATGAAAAAAATGGTATAAAGGTAAAGATGATGTAAATGCACCAACAATTTGGAAGTTTTGTGTGAAATCTGATTGAGTTGATTTATCGGATTTTATTATTAATTGTACAACACTGCTGCACTACATATTCAAGTGTTGTGGCGTTGCACACTCATGTTGATTAGAAAGAGAGAGCAGAGTGCAGCGACACACCAAACCCCTACGTGGTGTTATAAATTAGACTGGAGACAAATAGAGGAATGCAAGAAATAGAGAGAGATAAGGAGCGAGTGAGAGAAAAATAGATGTAAAAATTCTCTCAATGTTCATGATAGATTTCTTGATGTCGTGTGGCTTCGTGATTTTTTTTTTATTTGAATTTTTCACGCTAAATCTTTATGTACTTTTTTCACTGCTTTTTTTGTTTGTGTTTGCTGCATAATATTCCTTCATGAAAACTAGGGGTGACAATATTTGACATGACACGAAAACCCGACTCAAATTCGACACGAAAATTTCAGATTGGACCTGACCTGATTTCAAAACGGGTCGGGTTCGGGTTCCTAGATTCGACCCGTTTGAAAAATGGGTTAGGTTTGGGTTGACCCGACGGGTTGCCGGGTCAACTCGAAAACCCGATTAAATTGAGCTACCCCAGCTGCCTGAGCTGCTTCCCCTGCCCGCCTGCCAGCTACAGCCCTCACGCCGCACGCTCGAGGCTGCCCTTGTTGCTCCTCGCTCGCAAACCACCGCCCGCTCGTACGCGTCCGCGGATGCCCGCAGCCTGCCGCCGGCCATCCTACGCGCCTGATGCTCTTCGTCCCGCCACTGCCATATGCGAATCCGTGTCGGGTCGGGTCAACCCCGAACCTGATAGGTCGTGTCCGGGTCTGAGTTTCCAACCCGTTTATATACCTGGGTCGGGTTAGGGTCGACGAGTTTCAATCGGGTAAGCTCCAGGTTCAACCCGAACCTGACTTGAAACCCGATTTTGACACCCCTAATGAAAACAACTCTTATTACGTTCATGATTGAAAGTAAAGACAGCAGGAAATGGTGAA
This sequence comes from Dendrobium officinale, assembly GCA_019514585.1. Classification (NCBI taxonomy): domain Eukaryota; kingdom Viridiplantae; phylum Streptophyta; class Magnoliopsida; order Asparagales; family Orchidaceae; genus Dendrobium; species Dendrobium officinale. The sequence goes on from CM033686.1 coordinate 9,285,837, forward strand.
GAGTAAGTTATGATTACTAAGTAAACAACACAAAAAGTGACACCAAAATGTAAGTGATTCAGCTTATTCCACCACGTTTGCTATTACATTAATATCTAGGCATTTTCACTAATTTAGGCTATGTTTGGGATGGCTTTCTTACTGCTTCTTAAAACGATTTTTTAGTATAAAAATTTTATTTTTTATACTAAAAAATAGCTTTATGAAGCAGGAAGAAAGCCGCCCCAAACGAAGTCTTAATAATGTTTGTTTCTACAAACATATAGCTTCACCCTCTCTTACGATTGTTTTTAGATGGAATACCAAAGCTAAAAAAAGTCCCCTTCTTACTAAAAACCAAGGATGAAAGTACCTTGCTGCTGCTTGTAAAGCGAGTTCTTATGGTTGATATGCTATAGATGTTATGCCAAACTTGGGGTCTATTTGGTAAGTAAAACCACACAACAAAACAACTAAGAAAAATAAAATTTTAACAGAGAGAAAAAAAAAACAATAGGGTTTAATGCAAAAAAATATGAAATATGAAAAAAAAAAATCACAGAGTCACACCATAGTAAGAAATTCACAATGAAAGTTTGGGATAAATAGTACATATCTCTCTTCTCTTGCTCTCTCCTTATCTTGCTTCACCATTGCACTATTCTCTTACAAACAAACAAATAGAATCACATACAAAAAACATCAAAGGGCACAAACTTGAATGAAAAATGAAAAAAATAAAACTACCCATCATGTTTCATATTGTCACGACACTAGGGTTGGAGCTCCACAATGCTCAACTTTCTGTCTCCAGCCTACCTAATAGCACCGCAGCACTTATCTCTCTATTTACCTTCAACTAGATAATTTTGGAAGACAAAATTAAAAGATGAATGGATCATTAGACAGCTCATTGCTTTTCCTTAAAAGCCTTTAAATATTTTTTATGAAATAACTGTTTTTTAATTTTTAAATCTCAAAATAAGAATTTTTTTTTAAAATGAAGCTAAAAAATAATAATCACTCAATCGATTGATTTCTAATTATTTTTAGTAACGCAACATGGGAAATGAAAATATTCATTATTATAATTTTTTTTTCAAATTATTTTTTCTTCGGCTCACATATTAAATTTTTAATGTTAAAAGAGTGAAATAAATTTCCAATAAATATATTTATACTTTTTATTTAATGTTTGAAATATTTCAAATAAATTTAAAAACAACTTTAAAATTATAAAATTGTTTTATAAAAATATCCTATTGTGAATGAGATTTATGCTCAAAATAATAAGGAAATAAATGCATTATTATTCTATAAGAAAACAATAAGAATATAATTTAGTATGCTTGAGAATATATTTTGTTTGTCTCATGGTATCAGCTAGTTTAGTTTGTAAAAATATTAAAAATTGTTACCAATGTCATCGAATTAATTGAATTTCTCCTAAATATTTATTGTTTTATATTCAAAATTTTTATTACAAAAAATAGTGGGATTCACATAAATGCCATTAAATTCCAATATATTTACATATATATCAAATAAATATTTATATTTATTTAGATATTATTATAAATTTTAAATAACATAAGAAAATATATAATTATATATTTATGATATATTTGATATCATCCAAGAAAATAGAGTGCTATATCAAATAAACATAATAATTTAAATATTAGATAAATAAATATATTGGAGTTATATAATATGCATATGAATCCCTAAACAAATATTAAAGACAAAAAGTGGTGACATAAAAAAAATAAATGCCATAATTAAAAAAAATATATCAATATGCGATTAATTAAAACATTAACTAGTTTGTGAAGTGAGATGAATCCTTAAATAAGTGGAAGAAATTTTAATAACAGCTGGGACTCATGCTTCATTTTAGACAACTTTTTATTGCTTCTTAAATTAGTTTTTTAGTACAAATTTTTTAATTTTTATACTAAAAAATTATTTTAAGAAGTAGTAACAAGTCCTTCACAAATAAAGTCTTAGGTTTCGTTTGGGGTAACTATTTTATTATTTTTTAAGGCAGCTTTCTAGCAAAAAAATTTTAATTTTTTATTAAAAAACTGATTTAAAAAATAATAAAAAAATTATCTCAAATAAAATCTTACTCAACTTGAAACTAATAAAATCTAATCTGAATTCAGCACCCTACACAGCTCACTTTGACCTGTTGGTTGAGAGCTTAGGCTTTCAACTAAGAGGTCTTGAGTTCGAGTCTTTGTATGCGTGAGTTTCCCTTAAATGACCTAAATGTCCAAAAAAAAAAAAAAATCAGCACCGTTATCCATAGTCAAACAACAAGCACTGAATTTGAACAGACAAGAAGACCAACACCTACTGCCATCATATCCAAACTCCTCATAGAAAACTATAGATAGATAGACACCTTCAAATAGCCAGCGATGGCGACGGCGAAGGTGACATCCGCGTTGGAATCGTCCAAACAGAGGCCGAAAGCAGCCGGCGAGACTTCCAACTCAGCAAGAGCTTGTTTGACGCATCATCTTCTACTTTGTATCCATCATTGAAGAGCCCAAGCAGCAGCCGAGCCTGACAGAGGTTGGAGAAGCTCAACCCCACCCTCGCGAATCCGGCCGCCGCCATCCACTCCCCACACTCCTCCGCTATCGGCTCGCGGATGCCGTTCCATCCGTATGCCCTCCTCACTGCACCGATGATCCTCGGTCCTAGTATCACCCTCTCCACCATTTCCCTAACCCTCCCCTGCTTCGGGAACCCTGCTTCCAGCGACTCCCAGATCGCCATGTACCGCTCCAATTCAATCATGAATCTCCGCAAAAAGCTACCTTTTTCCTCTCCGGCAGCTGCACCTATATCTTCTTCGATGAGTGTGACTAGCCGGGCTCTGAGCCCCACGGCGCCGACGAGGAAAGAGCCAACTGAGGTGACTGAACCGTGGCCGTAGCCGACCTGTCCGGGGTTCAGCACACAATTGACCACCACCGGCTCTCCTTTGACCAACTTTACCGCCGCCAGATGAAACCGCTTATGTTGGTCAAGCCGGCATAGCCGGAAAGAGAACGGCTGGCCGACGGATGCCGCGAAGTCGGAGAGTCTTCTTCCTGTTTCCTTGGCCGCCGACGCCGATCTCCGTTTACCGTTCGTAACTGCCGTGATCTTAAGATGTGGCGGTGGCAAGCCGTCATTCCTCGATGCCATCTCTTGGATTAGGGACGCCCACTGTATTCCCTCCGCTATATCGTAATCAACGATGTGAACGCGGCACTCGCCGGCGACGGCCTCGATTATGGCTTGGTTGGCAGTGAGGTGACCAAAACTGGCGATGGGAGACATGTCCTGAAGCAATTGGAAAGCCGTGAGGACTTCGGCCGCGGGGTAATGGCGGTAGGGAAATTGGTTGGATTCGCTGCGGCGAGGGAATGTGGCGTCACCGTCGAGGAGTGCGTTGAGCCCTTCGGTGAAGTGATTGGTGAGGCGCTCAATGCCGGAACCAGCGTTATCAGTTGAGAGTAATTCCCTGAGCCGAATCAATATCACTCTAGCGAGATCTTGACCATTGAGGTCTCCCGATAGAGCCTCAGCAGCCGCCGTAAGAAGGTGGAGGAGCCTCTGCGTCTTGTTGGATTCGACGGGGAACTTGGTGGGAGGTGTGGGATCCTCTTCCGGAGTGGTGGTGGTGGTTGAGCTGGTACTGGAGGACTGGTTTTGGATGTTGTGAGGTGGGGTGGCAAAGTAATGGTCGCCGACGGCGGGGAAGAAAGGGTGGAAGTCTTCGTGGGACCAGTTGAGTTGAGGCGACGGCCAGTCGTCCCAGCTGATGTCGTCGTTGACGGTTGTTGTTGTTGTTGTGGTGGTGGTGGTGGTGGAGCTTCCGGCTGAGAAGATTAACGCCGGCAAGTCGTCCAGGACTAATTCCATTGCCTTTCGATTTTTGATTTCCGATTTGGTCTCTCCCCTCAGCAGAGATATTTATATTAATGGAATCGAATAGCCCCATATGTTTGGCAAAACGGATCGGTGTGCGCTAACATGTCATGCAATTTAAAATCGGCATTACTTTAAGCGGGGCGTATTATATTAATCTCAAAAAGAATTTAATATTCTTAACCAAATATTTTTTATAATATATATCTAAAAAATTAGAATGAATCTCAAAGCAAATTTTAAATTGAAAATATTTGAAATTAAGATTATATGAAATCAAATTTTAACAAACTTATAAATGAATTAAGCCTCTCGATAAGGCAAACCAACCATATAAAAAATGGTACAACCCAAGTCAAAGCAAGCTAAATCAAACTTCAAACATTAATTGCATGATTGAATGATTTCCAAATTCAGCATGCTTATAGTCTAATTGAATGTCTCAATGAGATGAATCCAACAAGCCCAAATCACTTAATTGTGCAGCAGATGCTTCATGACCTAGGGAATCATTATGGATTGCATGATGGACTGCTATGAATTCTGACCAAATTTATCAAAATGCCTATCTAAAAAAACCTATAAACAGAGTCTCATTCTCTACATGTGAAGGGAGAGGTGTAGACCTGTCAATATTGGACCCGACCCGAAAACCCGACCCGAACCCAACCTGGAATTTCCGGGTTTGGGTTGACCTGAAGCCAAAGTGGGTCGGGTTCGGGTCCGAAAAACTGACCCGTTTGCAAAAACGGGTCGGGTTCGGGTCCGTAAAACCGACCCGTTTGCAAGAACGGGTCGGGTTCGGGTTGACCCGACGGGTTGCCGGGTCAACCCGAAAACCCGTTTATTTTAAAAAAATTTCAAATTTCCCTGCCCCGCTGCCTGCCAGCCCCGCTCGTTGCCCGCCAGCCCCGCTAGCTACCCACCACTACGCCAGCCCCCGCCCAAGGCCCAACTGGCCAAGCCAGTTCCACGCAGGAGCGCCGCGCGTAGCGTCCTGAGACTCCCGACTCCCGAAGCAGGCCAGGCCATTTGGCCCATTTCCGAGGCAGGCCAGGCCAGACCAGGTCAGACGGCGGCCAGTGGCCAGTTCCGCGTTCCGTACCGAAGCGGCGAGGCCAGGAGGCAGGCGGCCCAGGCCAGTTCGGCGTCGCCAGCGTCCGTAGATCAGCGTCGGCGTCCAAAGGCAATGTCGTGTCCGCGGCTACGCGGGTCGGGTCGGGTTGGGGTCCAGAAAATTGACCTGTTTGCAAAACCGGGTCGGGTCAACCCGAACCCGAATAATACCGGGTCAGTTTCGGGTTTGGGTCAACCCGACCCGTAACCCGAAATTGACAGGTCTAGAGAGGTGTGTAGAGAGAAGAGAGCTCTCTTGCATTTCCATGCTATCAACACGACGACCACCAATTATCGCCACTGACGACCACCACTAGCCATTGTCACTATGATGACCACCATCATCTCTAGTCTCGTATCAAGTCCAACCCTATTATATATTGAAACCATTGCTAGCAATAGCCGCCCCATCTCTAGACTCCTATCAAGATCTAATCCTATTGTTGGGTATTTTGTGTTCGCCTATGAACACTATTTTTCTAATCCCTATAGAGAATTTATACATTTGTTCTCAAATAGTCCTCTCATCTTCAATTGTGAGAAAGAGATGATCATTGTATCTCCTATTATATAGTGATTTTTTTAACAGGGTTAGGCCCTATGATTTTTTCCTTTTCGGATTTTCTAAGTAAAAAAAATTTAGTCTCTTGCAAGTTTTATCTGTGCGGACTGAATTTTTGTGAAAAGCTAAGATATGCATCTTCTACTCTACCGACATAAGATTTTTAGCACGCAATACACACATATATAATTTACTCTTCAAAAATGCAAAATTTGTATATAATAATTGAACATCTACTATATATTAGCATATCTAGAGCATATGCAATAGATTAATTAACAATAGAAAGAACATATAGTATAGAAGAATAAAAAAATAGATTTGGAATGCTTAGGATAATAAGTATCTAGCAGTATGAAACTTTTTATATAGAAACAAGCTGAACTCTTATATGTTGAGGCATCTTTTGATGTAACGATTATTATTTCACTAGAAACTTTAAAGATGAACGAGCTCATATGAAAATACTATTGGGACATGTTTCCCCCTTAATAGTTATAATAATAGAATAAAATCATGAGACCAAGAAATAATGTGTATAATACTTTTCTGGTTAAAATGTTTGTGCTATTACAGATTGAATTTAAGCATTTCATGTGAGAAAATTGAGAATTGGCCATTTTTTAGGAAGGAGCGCATTTGTGTTGAAAATAAGGAAAAACAGCGTTTTAGGATATAAATTTAAAAAGCAGCGAATATGCCAAACGGTTTGGCGCATTCAAAGAATGCGCCGAACATAATGGCGCATTCTTTGAATGCGCCGAACGGTTAAGCGCATTCAAAGAATGCGCGGTGTTGTTTAGCGCATTCTTCAAAATACGCTTTAATGCTTGGCGCAATCTACACATCTGCTTCCTCCCTCTTATCCCGTTATCTCTTATCGGCCAGCTGTCGACATGCTATGGATTTCCGGATTTCCTTGTCGTAAAGGCCGACCAGATCCGTCAATTGCGGGCATTCTTGGTGCGGAAATAATTGAAGGATTTAAAAACGGGTGGTTGGGGAGACGAGCGGAGAGGCTATAAGTATCGGTTGAGTTGAGTATTGAAGGGCACAGCTTAATTCGTCTGAACCTCTCGGTTTTTAGAAGAAGAGCAGGTACTTTTAATTTTGCTTTTATTTGTTTATGTAATTTTTTTATGTAATTATTATAGAGGTTTTTAGTCATGTTGAAATTGTATAGTTTGAATGTTTAATTAATTTTTTAATTTTTTAAAGATGTTGTTATTTTGATTTATGTATTTATTATTTGTTTGTGTACTCATGAAGAACTTGCAAATATCGTTTGGTTTATTAAATGTAATTTGCCTTTAAGTAATAATAAAACACCAAATCAAATTAAATATTTTTGCTATAATAATTTATGTGTGACATGATATCTCCTTTACTGATAAATCTTCCTTGGTCTTTGAATTTTTTTCTAGTACTTCCGAATGGTGAAATGGTAGAATAGATAAGTTTTCTATTAGGATATGGTGCAATGATATTCATAAACATGTTCTTATTGGTCAAATATGTGTAATTGGATATACAAATTGGAGGTTCGTTAGTGGATTTTTGGTTAATATGCTCAACATTTCACTCGTAATTTACTTGTAATCATAGATTTTATTGCCTTGCGTTGGAAGTTTGGATTGACATCTATTTATTTAATTATAATAACAGCATTACACTAACACCATGGGCACTATTGCTCTGCAAAAATTATATTTTTTCTTGATGATGATGCCAAGATATATAATTATTTATTGTAGATTCAAAATGCGCTCTTGGAACGCAAATAATTGATCATACAAGAAAAGCCAAGGTTTATTTAAATATGTAGTTGAGGCTTTCTATGAACATAAGTCCTCATAGTTAAATTTTCCACTTGCTCACCAAGGAGAATTCTTGATTAAATATATCACATGGGCTCAATTTTAAGCTCATCTTTGGTATTTTGAATTTTAGTCAAATGAAAAATGGTTTGGTGTGGATGAAAGAAACTTGAACATGATCTCATGATTTCTTCATCTTGGGTCTAATAATGGACCTAATTTGCCAGATGTTGGAGGGATCCAAACCATTTTACAAAATGAGAAATTAAGAGTTATAAAAATATATCTATTTATTTAATCAACAAAAGCTTTATACTTTCATGATATATTTTGTTTATACTTAAAAAAAAAAAATTTAATGTTATAAATATTTTTAAAATAAGAAGGACTAATATAATTATATTAAAGAAATGTTAGGTATTAAATTAAAAAAATATTTATTTATTTATTAATCATTACATATGCTTGAATATTGTTAATAATTCCATCCAATATTTTTATCGGTGAAGTTAAGGAGTGATAAAAGCAAGATAGAACTTCTGAAAGAAAATTGAGAGAGAATATGTATTTTATTTGATGAAAAAGTTATTTTGTAATAATAAATTTAAAATATCATATATTTTAGAAGATAAAATAATAAGTTAATTAAAGAGCAATATGATTAACTTATATAAGAAGTCATCCCAAACGGAACCTTACTGACCATATTTATAGTTGTAATTAAAATTGATCAACTCACTTTATTTTTTCACCTTTTTGTTGGCACTAAATTTAAAAGAGTAATGACGTTTGAAATATAACATAAATTATGTAATTAGAGCTTTGTGTTGGTAACAACACAACTTTTGAACATAAACTAAATAATGACATAAATTTTCTGATCTTGATAGCATGTCTCGATTGTTACTGTATTTCGACGGAGAGTTACGTATTTCGGACGAATTCACACCAACTTATATCGGCGGGAGGATTAGACCCATCCATATCGATGACACTATTTCCCTTGAAATGATAAAACAAAGAATAATGCGTGCACTCAAAATAAATTCAACAACAAGCACTATTAACCTCACATGTCGTCTGCGAAATAATGGTGGATTCTGTGCGATTCATGTCACCGATGATGATGAGGTCTGTGAGTTCATGTTGATGGAGGCTAGAACACAATCTGTTGTTGTATATGTGGAGGTTGAGCAAATTTCACCCCCTCCACTTTGTTGCACCACACGGTTGAAGAATTTATGTAAGTATAAATCATTGTATATGTAAACTGATTTACTGAAGTAGTCCTTACGCCTAACTGAACTTTTATGTACTAGGCCCACACGTACATCTGAATCATTTATGGCTAGTGTTAGGGATGTTCCGAGAATTGTGGAAGATGGATTAGGGCAGGTTCCAAGAGTTCAACCTAGACAAAGTGTAGGGCAACATTCATATTACGACATAAATAATGATACATTAGCAGAAGATATCAACCCCTCCGTGCCTTCCATGGTAAATAATTCCGAAAATGAAGATGAAGGATATGAAACAATGAATAGCGATAGTACTAATTCTTCGAATGATGGTAGCCCGATTTTGGAGTCCCACGTACCTATGGATCAATTTACTAGTACGGGGATGTAATGGAGAAGAGTTCATTGCAGAGCACGCAAGACAAAATCATGTTGGGATTGATGGCATGAACATCAATAACGATTTTGTTGAAACAGTTCGTACAACTCAACAGTGGGATAATGATGAAAATTTTGATGCGCCATTTGCTAACATTGTCGGCTCGATAGAAGCTACAACTTCAATGGAATTATATGAAGGTCAGATCTTCCATACGAAATTAGATTTGCAAGTCGCAGTTAATGGTTGGTCGATACTCCATAATGTACAATTTATAAATTCAACATCCAACAAAAGCCGATTGAGTGTCCTTTGTGCTCATCATCAGGCTCCTGATCGTCCATGCCTTTGGCGTTTTACATGCTGCACGGAGTAAAAGGTTAGGTGGGTTATGGAAAATATCTACATGTGGACCTCCACATACATGCACCCACCCAATCTTGGCTAGTGGACATCATAATTGCAACTCAAAATTTATTTGCAGACAAATAATTCCTATAATTAGACAACAATTAGACATGAAGCCAAAGGAGATTATAGCTAGAATGGAGTCAAAATATGACATAAAGATATCATATATGAAGGCTTGGGATGCACGTAGAAAAGCTATTGAAGCAACTTTTGGTAGCTACGAGCAATCTTATTATTCTCTTTTTTGTTTCATGGAAGCCTTAAGGTTATCCCAACCAGGCACTGTATATAATATTCAAGTCGTTCCTCCTACACGATTTAAGTCACTTTTTTGGGCTTTCGGTCCTTCTATATATGGGTGGCAACACTGTAGACCGGTGCTTAGCATGGACGGGGACATTCTTACTTGGGAAGTATCGAGGGACACTCTTAGCAGCTGTAGGCATTGATGGAAATGGTGGATTATTTCCACTAGCTTTTGCAGTGGTAGAATCGGAAAGCAATGAATCATGGATTTGGTTCCTACAAAAGCTTCAACTACTTATTCCAGTGGTTGCTAATCGACAGAAGTTGTGTATAGTTTCAGATAAGCACCCAGGATTAGTTCGCGGGTGCAGGGAAGTATTTCCTAATGCTGTTCATAGGCATTGTCTTCGTCACTTACGTGAAAATTTTAAAAAGATGGTCCGTCGTTTGGGTACTCCAGATAGTGAGGGTTTGAGTAACAAAATGTATTTTGCCGGGAATACTGAAGATTACGCATATTTCAATCGAATGATGGATGAAATCAAAATGACAAAGCATGAGGCTTTTGATTGGTTGGTCCAACGCGATGTGGCCAAATGGACCCTATTATTTGATGAAGGTAGTCGTTATGGAATAATGACCACAAATGCATCTGAATGTTTTAACGGGGTGCTTAAACGAGCCCGAGGATTGCCGATTCAAGGATTAGTAATGGCAATTTACTATAACCTTGTAGCATTATTTTTAAGAAGATCAACTGAATCTGGAAAGTGGGGTGAGGAAGCCCAATCAAGGTTTGTTCCACGCACCATGCTAGTCTTACAAAGAGCTGAACGTGATGCTCGACGGTGTCCTGAACCAGTCATGATTAACAGGAATGAATTTGAAGTCATTGATACGTCTTCTCGAGCAAACAAGGTCGAGATCATCAATACAAGCACGTGTACGTGCACGTGTTTGAAACCACAGATTTTTCATGTTCCTTGTGTTCATGTTGTTGCAGTCGCTGGTTATAGGCGATGGGATCATAATGCTTTCGTATCACCAATATTTATGGTCAAAGAGTATATTGCGACGTACTCCAAAGTTTTCCATGTCTTCCCACCGAAAGACATTTGGCCTACCTTCAATGAAGATCATGGAATGATCCCTTTGCTGGCACCAAGTTTTCGTCGTCGTGCTGGCCGACCACGGATGAATAGATTTCGTAATACTATGGATGAACGCCCGATTAGATCAAACAAAGCTTGTGGCGTTTGCAAACAAATAGGTCATAATAGATCAACTTGCCCACAGAACCCTTCATCATCAAGGTAAAGTATTTTTAAACATTATAATTTTGCTCCAATAAATTAAACTGTTATAACTATATGATTTGCTTATTTTTTATTTGGGATAGGTATGGCCGACCGATCTAGACGTGCTCGTTCAGGTCGGCGCACATCGCAGCGTACTGCTGCAGATACTGTCCCAGTACAGCTCAGCATCGCATCACTTGGAGATTCCCACAGAGCACATGACCCAGAGCATGTACGTAAAATAATTTGATGCTATTATTTATTACTTACGTCTAACTTAATATCTAATTATATTTATTTAATATGAAATTTGTAGGCATCTCCGGTGGTTGCGTCAGCACATCTGCGAATGGCTAGAGAATGGCCAATTGATTGCCCAAGAATGATTTACGTACTGACAAACCTGGGGTTTCAAAACCTCAGGCATTTACAGTTTGTTAGACTGGATCACAACCTGATTCAGGCATTGGTGGAGAGATGGTGCCCATTAACTAACACATTTCATTTCACAATTGGCGAGATGACAATCACATTGCAGGATGTCCAAATTTTACTGGGGCTTAGAATTGATGGACCTGCAGTCGTTGGCCCAAATGTTGTTGGGCAAGGACGTATTTGGCCAACATGGCCGAATTGCTGTGATGAGTTACTTGGAACGCATCCGGGGAGGGAGACAGTATACCATGACCCCAATGATGAGGATGCCGTAGCGACATTCAGGATGGGTTCTTCACAAATTGATTCTATGCTCCCACTACGTTGGCTGCGCTGGACATTTTACAGAGAGTCCTATGATGATTTGGCACCAGAGATTTTCCTACGACACGTTCGTGCGTATATCCTATTCATGATAGGCTGTTTTCTAATTCCCGACACATCACGCAGTCATGTTTCGCTACAGTGGCTACCTCTACTAGCGGATGTTGACAGCTTCAGTAGGATGTCGATTGGTGGTGCTGTTCTTGCTCATCTTTATAGGGAGCTGTGTTATGCAACTCGACCAACAAGGACGTATATAGCGGGCTGTGTGGCACTCTTGCAAGTTTGGTCCTGGGAAAGATTGTATATTGGAAAGAATGGATCAGTCATTCAGGCGCATTGATGGTAGGGGTCGAGCAGATCAAGATTGGACAATACAATACCGTGACTACCTCCAGATCTGGGAGGAGAGAAGGGCTTATGTGGTACCCATCATTCCAGTGACAGGTACAGGCAACCAAGAAGTTGGTGCTTATCTACGGTGGTATAGATCTTGGGCTTCTATCTACCTGTTAAAACCTCAAGTTGAGCCTCCGGAAACCTTCTTTCCTCGATCACCCGGCGAGAGATTAGTGGTACGTTTTGAAATGTTACATATAAATTTTTTTTTTTTTAACAAATCCTTAAAAAAAAATTCTTCTCTTAGGCGGATTACTACATACGATCATCTGCGATACTTGAGCTCAAATGTTGGCAGCAATTACAGCAAATGTCATCATCCAAAAGCTAAGGATTTTCTCAATGGACAAGATTGGCAGCAATTACAGCAACAATTCCAGATCGAGTTCAAATGTTGTCCTACACAGACACAGCTCCAGACTCGTCTACGATATCTTCTTAATAATATGAAGTAGTAACTTCAACTTTACTCCTATCACGATGCTTTCAAATTGTATTTCATGTTGTTATTTACTTTCTCGTTCGAACTTAAGTTTTAAATGTTTTTCTTGTTGTTATGTTGATGATTAGTATTCTTGTTCGTCATTGTTGCTAAACTACTAATTCATTATATTACTTTCGCTCATGTTCTTCAAATTTACAATTTAAATTCATTCATTTAATATTATTTTCTTAACGACAATCTAAATTGCATATACTAAATATTCAGCTACAAATGTCATCATCATCAAGGATATTATCAATAAAGCGGTCACCATCAAGAGATTGCCTTCATATTATTCCAAGAAAGCAGTTGATCTATGATGGTACTATTCGATTAACAGAATGTATGTTATATCCCAGAGATGAATTCTTGGAGGACAAAACAAGATCAAATGAATTTTTTCGATGTTGTCTGCATGAATGGTCATGGTATGAAGACGATAGTTTATGGGATACATATCATGAAGTACTCAAATGTCGTGAACCCATGTATGTGGAAGGAAGAAACTATTACTGATTTGGGCTGGCAATTTGTACGACAAAGGTTTAGAGATCATAATGGTCATTTTGCTCCTATAGGTACTTTAAAGACAAGAATCAGTGAAATCACAAAAACAAAAGGATGGTTCTGTTGTGGTCAATGTTGAGAATCCAATAACTGATGTGCAACATTGTATTCTATATAAAGAGTGGCATACTTATCAAGATGCATTTCTATCACAAAAATATCAAGAGCTGAATATTATAGATGGTAAAAAAAAGGAGTTCTTAAATATCAAAGATTGGCACCTGATCCAAAAGCAGTTCACAGAAAAATTCTTATGTTGTCCTACATTAACCCAAATCCAAGCGCGTATGCGCATTGTACTAAGCCGCTCGTAATTATAATTTCTTTACCTTTCTTCTAATTCTAATGATATGTACTTCATTCTATTAATGAACTTATCATGCTTTCTCAATAACTGGTGTTTAATTAGTTTTCGCAATAAATCTCATTCAAATAATTAATATATTGATATTAAGGTACACTTGTTTCCTAATTATTAACCAAATTAACTATATTTTTATTAATAAGCGTTAAAAAGAAAAATTAAAAGTATTAATTACTCAATGTTAATTACGTATTTTAAAATTATTTAAATGTATCAATTAAACTTTATTAAATTTAAATTTTTATAATTATAATTACTAATTTAATATTTAAATTTTATTTATATTTAAGTTAAAAAAAGTTTATGGGTTTATAACAAAAATTAATATTTATAACCTTCTCATGCGCCCAAAAAGCCCACATCTTTTTTAATTCATTACAAACAAAATTGGGTTCTAATGATTGTGTTGTAATTTAACATTTCTTTAACAAAAAAAATTAACTCTAATTGAACTAAATTTATCAGACCCGACCTCAAACGTAAATACATAACAACTAATTTTTGTACTATAATTATTTCAAATATTACCTCAGATATAATGAGATTTTGGTAGTTTATATATTTAAAAAATTTTTTTTTTAGCTACTTTTTATAAAAAAAAAAAATATATTTTAAAATTTAAAATAAAAACAATTTAAAAATTTTATTCCTAATTTTAAAAAAATAAAAAATATTTATTTATACATTTTAAAATCTCACACATTAAAAGTAATAAATTTCTTTCATTAAAAAATTTATATACTTAATAATATTAAATATTAAAATTATATATATACAAATTCAAATACTTAGATTAATTAAATATAATATTAACACTTAAATAGTCACATATTTAACATATATACATTAACCAACGTATTTTAATATTACATCAATATTTCAATTTATAATCTTATCAAGCTAATTTATTTAATAGCTTCATTTTTTTATTTAAAATTTAAAACATAATTAAAATGAAAATGTTACTAACAATTTCAAAATTATTTAAAAATAAATTAAATATTTAAAATATATATTCCCAATATATAAATATTGAAAAAATAAATTCCAATATTTCCATAGCAATAAACTACATCCGAGAGCAAAAGTTTTAAATTCGGATTACACCTACTTTCACGGAGCCAAATTTATGTACAACTGAATACACGGAATTTTAGAGCACGCGAAATAACGGAATTTGACACCAGCTAGAAAATACTTATGACACTGAATTTCAGACCAGTTACACGGAGTTTGAAACCAGCCGACAGAATACGCGCTGAGACAAAAACGTGAAGAATACGCTAAACTGTTTGGTGCATTCTTTGAATGCGCCAAATTAATAAACGCATTCAAAGAATGCGCCACATCATTAGGCGCATTCTTTGAATGCGCCACATCACTAAGCGCATTCAAAGAGTACGCCAAACAGTTACGCGTATTTGCTTGTTTTCAAATTCTTTTCGAATCACGCTGCTTTAGCTTAAATAAGAAACAAATACGCTCGTTTCGAAAATTTGGCCTTGAGAATTTAGTGCTATATAGGACAAGATGTTGTATGATGGAAGCCATCTCTAGAATCCTTATGCCTTCTGAATGTTTATGGGTTAAGGATGCTGACGATGACATTAGTTATCTAAGTGGATTAGTATATTAAGAAATATGATAACTAGAAAAAAGCTAAGCACTTAAAAATTGAGATGCCTTTTTATAAGATTGTTGGAATTTGACTTCTTATTGTGTAATGGTTGAAATTTCATTGTAAACTCCATGTTAAGCGCACTTATATAAGAACACTCCTTAGATGAGTGAACTCTAGAGAGGTTACACCAATAATATAAAAAACATAAGAACATTTGGCTGAGAGGATAACATATCGACGTATGTAAGTTTGAGATATTACAATAGGAAATATCCCAAATAAAATATTTGAGATAAGATTGGAATACATGTACTTAGGGGTGTAAATTTTTTATACGACCAGAATTCGACCCAAA
Source organism: Dendrobium officinale (assembly GCA_019514585.1). Classification (NCBI taxonomy): domain Eukaryota; kingdom Viridiplantae; phylum Streptophyta; class Magnoliopsida; order Asparagales; family Orchidaceae; genus Dendrobium; species Dendrobium officinale. The sequence continues at coordinate 9,301,362 of CM033686.1, forward strand.
AAAATTCGGGTTAGGGTCAAACTGGACCGGAAACGGGCTGTATTTGGGTTCAACAAGTCAACCCGTTTTAAAAATCAGGTCGGGTTCGGGTTGACTCAGCAACCCGAAATTGACCCAAAAATGCTCCGAAATTGACACGAAAACTCCTATTTGACCCGGAAACCCGAGATTGACCAATTTTGACCCTTTTTTTACCCAAAAACTAGCGATTTTATGTCCATTTTGGGTCATTCGTGTCGGGTCAGGTTGACCCAGACTCGAATGGGGTCAGGTTCGGGCCTAAAAACCTGACTCGTTTTTAAAAACAGTGCCGGGTCAATTCCGGGTTCGACCCGAACCCGACCCATTGACCTGAATTGACACCCCTACATATAATGTAATATATTAGATATGGAGAAGTAATCCACCTAGGGTATTGATAGAGAACTTGTTTGAGATTAGATGAAAAGTTCAACAGCACCAGGTCATTCTTAAAAATGAGTCTATTCCGAAGTCAATATTTGGTGTAGGAAGCAAGATTCGATTAATTTGTTGTTATAATTGAACTGGTTCAAGAATTGATGTTGTTTAATGGTACAACTACTCGACGAGATGGCAAGTGAGGTTAGAAAGCAGTGTGAGACTTGTGACACATTCAAGAAAAATATCACCATGATTGTCTATCTATGAGATTACATATGCCCTCTTATTAGTGTTGCTCAGTTTGTACTTAATGTTATATTCATTGCCTAAGAGTTTTATAAGAAAGATTACTTCTACAATGTTTGGATTTTTTGTGTCAAGAATTAATGGATACTTTAGTTTTTTTTTTTATGTGTCAAAATGGTAAATGTTAAAACCTATAAATATTTCTTCCATTTCTTCATGCCCTATGATAAATGTTAAAACCTATAAATTAGAATACAATTGAATTACTTTGTTGACTAAGAACTGCATTAATGTCAATGTTGGAGGCACCCGCATCAAGTATTAAAGTTTGTGTAACATCAAGCAATAATAGCAACGATTGGTTTGTTAGAATTTATTACAATTTGTCGAAACATTTAAGTCAAATAAGACAAACATACAAATATCACATATGCAAGCTTCAAACCAACGACCTCTTAGTTATTAGTCAAATCTCTCAACCAATAGATAGTTCATTATGAGCTACGTAATTTTTCATAGTATTATTAAGTTATAATTTTACATAGGATGTTGTACTTTTATTATAGGTTTGTTAGTGTTGCAACTATTTGGAAAAAGTTATGGATGAAGCATTGACAGTATCTAACGAGGCCTAAGAACTTGTTGAGGCTCTTGATTGTAGGAATTGTCCACTGAAGAATACTTGAGTTCCTGTCTTATTTTGGTTCACAGAATTGCTTGCCAATGTAATCGATGTAGGTTTGGCTTAAAGAGCATTTTGTCCATCATAGGTGAAGGAAATGAAAAAAAAATACAATCTGAAGGTGTAAGAGATGGTTTTGAATGGTTTTGATGCATGCCAAAAATATCATAAATAAAATAATAACAAAGTTTTATAAGGCTTAACTATATCATTTATGATACTCAGAAAGGTAGTCAAAGCATTGTTGATGCTGAAGGCCATCACCATGAATTCATACTTTATGAATTTTTTGGAAGGTTGTCATGTGTATGTTAATGGTATAAAATTTCTTAAGTAAAAGAAAGTTAACTCTTAAACGTCGAGGTGCTTTTTGAAGTAATTGTTGGAATTTTTATAAGAAACTCCGCAGTTAAGTATGTTCATCCCAAAGAAATTCTGAGATGGGTTACCAACTGGGAGCTTACATCAAAAGGACAAAACTGTGAGGCTCTTAGGCCAAAATAAATAATATCTCGATAGTTAAGAGTTTGTGTTGTTACCAGGGGCGGAACCCCATTATGGCTAGGGGTTGCCCCCCCTAATTTTATTTTTCATTACACTATTAATTAGGTATTTTTTAGTCTTTATTATAAAGGTTTTAGGTAATTGCCCCCCCCCCCCCCCCCCCCCCCCCCCCCCCCCCACCCCCTCTAAAAATGTTAAAATACTATGATCTCTAGGCAATTGTCCCCAATATAATTAAATATATTGTGTATATGTGTTATTGCTAGGGAATGATGAATCAAATACAAAGAGAAATAGTAATCAAAATTTGTTTAGGGGGCGTTGCCCCCGAAAACCTCTGCAGGGATGCTGTCCCTAGACCCCGTGACCTGATCGGGCAGGTCGAACCCCGTCAGGGGGTGCTGAAAATTCATTTGGAACGGTAGACTAGTTGAGTTAATGATAATTGACACAAGAAATGCCATGAACCATCTATTTTCTTTCTACCAGAATTGGGAAAGTGAATGTACTTATGCTCGGTCTAATCAACCATGGTTCTGCAAGCATTTCTTGGCGTAGTTTTCTAATGGAAATTTGTTTGGATGATGAGGGTAATAATTTGGCGGATGATAATAGGTGTAGCACCTAATTTCAATTGAATTTGGTGATCTTTTTTGTTCACTAGGTGCAAGAGTTATGAGTTCTTTAAAGAGGTCAAACCAATATGTGAAAGATGGAGTAGTCGCGTAAGTGATGCCGTAAAATTTAACGGAAGGATTAAAAGTCTAATCCTATAATTATAACTCAACTACCAACAGAAACAACTAGAGCTACTACAACATTCAAATAAAAATGACAGTGTAATCACATTTCATTTCATCAAAATGAATATATACAATAATCCAACCCAAATGAAAACTATACATCACAATAATTAAAATTGTATTACAAAATAATACTTGATTACTTAGATTCAGAGATTTTGACTCTATCATCCCTACTCAATCCACTTTGCCTTTTCCTTTTTTTGAAATATCACAAATATCTAAAATGAGACAACATGCTCAATAGATTTTTTTTTTATCTAGCTTATCATAGACATCAATATCCATTTTAGATAAAATATTAAATAGCATTTTAATTAAAACTTAATAACTTTGTAAAAAATGATTAAAGTACTAGTAGAATATGATCCACGTCAGCAAGAGCCGCGACGGAGCCAAAATAATAGTGCTACGACGTTAGTTCATTTTTTGGGCACAATGGATCCAATGTTTAAAGCGCAACAGTGCCAATTGCCTACTTTATGTTTTTCAATAAAAAACCGATATGTTATGTTTGTAGGAGAGTTCAGTCACTGGTTTAATTTTATTTCATTTTAGAATAATTCTCTAAATCTCTCTTAGGGTGACAACTAAGAGAATTTAGAAAAGTATTTGAAAGAATAGTTAGTGTTAGTCAGTGTTTGTTGGAGCAACTTATATATTTATGAAGAATGAGTATATAGGAGATTTATTGAGCATTTCTGGTGATATCATTATCTTGTATTTGCTTTGTTCTATGATTTCAATGAAAATAAGTTTGCTCATCTTTTCTTTTATGTCTGACTAATTTTTTTAGTTTTGTATGTATGATCGATGTGGATAATATATTAAGTGCTAATGAAAATTCTTATGGCCTAAAGTTAAAAGATATTTTCAATATTATCCCGCTCTTTATTTAAAGCACGTAGTAGTCATATATGTAATTATAACCTAGTGTGATGTATAGCCTTGATTGAGGAATGCAAAAACAACCAGAAATATTGGAATATTGTATTTACATACTTAGACATAAGATGTAAAACATGTTAGGTCCTTAAGCAGATGATATAATTGTAGAAGGTGAAGGAGTATCCTTTTTACCCATTCAAGTTTGACAGAGATCTAGGGACGCATGCATATGCTATGATTCACATCACAATTAAGAATTTCATCTGGAAAGATATACAATTTATATTCATCAATCCAAAATATTTTATTCAAATATTATATCCACTATTTTACTATTTTTATTCAGTAATTGAATCTCCACAACAAACATTTTTATTGAAGTAGATAATTTTGCGATTAGAGTAAATAGTAGTAGCTGATTACTAGAAAACATACTTCTCGTGAGTTTCACACTCTACCCTAGCACTTTATTACTTGATTTGACACGTATACTTGAGTATATTAAGTGAAATTTGTTAATTTATATCAAAGAAAATATAAGAATTATTTAGAGAAGATAGAACCTTACGTATACATTTTTATAATTCAAAATTACACTCCATTGCAGCCCTTTCCCGTCAAGTTTTTGGTATCGTTGCCGTAAAAGTATTTCACTTTTTTGTAACATTTTAACTATATTGTTAAATTAATTTCATAATTACACTTTAATATTTTATCTTGTGTGTTGTTTGTGATTGCATATTTATTGTTGGATTAGTTGTTTTAAAATAATTTTGAATTCTAGTTAGTAATAATAATTAGAGTTATAATCTAAATATTAGTGCATTACTTATTTATATATAATATTATGCACTACAGCACTTGGTCATTTTAGTCAAAAAGTTGCACCTGCCAAAAAATCGGAAGTATATTATACGGTTATAACTTTAATTATAAGGTTAGATGAGCACTGCGACATAATTATTAAGCATAGGGGTGTCAATATTTGACACGACACGAAAATTCAACCCGGAAAAATGGGTCGGGTTCGGGTTCGCAGATTCGACCCGTTTGAAAAAATGGGTCGGCTTCGGGTTGACCCGGCGGGTTGCCGAGTCAACCCGAAAACCCGTTTATTTTAAAAAAAATTTAGATTCCCGCCCTTGCCTGCTGCTCCCGCCTGCTGCCCGCTGCCCCAGCCCGCGCTGCCTGCTGGACCACAGCTCCGCGCCATCGCCCGCTGCCCCCGCGCGCGCCCCGCGATGCTGCCCCCCGCCCCAGCCCGCTACCCCCTGCCCTGCGCCGTCGCCCGCTACCGCGCCCCGTGCGCCCACTGCAGCGCTGCCGCGCCGTCGCTCGAAACCGAGTCGGGTCAACTCGGCAACCCGTCGGGTCGGATCCAGTTCGAATTTCCGACCCGTTTACCTACCCGGGTCGGGTCCGGGTTCAAATTTCTGACCCGTTTGAACCCGGGTCAGTTTCGGATTCAATCCAAATCCTACCCGTGATCCAAAATTGACACCCCTAATTAAGCATCATGGAGTAACCATTAATCATAATTATGCTGTTTATAGAGTTGCAGCGGTTCAATGTCATTAGCGTCGAGGCTTCGATACATATCGAATGACACAGTAGTGGCTCTTTACAAAGCAATGATTTAATTTCTAAAAACCAACGCAGTTGTGCCCCATGGCCTGAGCCTATTGCAACGTTTGTCAGGTGACCATTTCTATCATTTTGTTTTTGCATTGAGCACCGCAACGCCGTATCTTGCAACATTGACTCATCTCCACCAAAATCATTGGCTTATCTCCACCTTCAAAAATAGTCCACGATAATTCAATTTCTTGAGTACATACTCTCTTCTTTAGTCATAAGGAACAGTAAACCTTTGCAATTTTAACTCAAGATAAGAGGATATATCCGAGAAATTATTCTGTGTGGAGGCCGAATGTAGCTCTACGTTCAAAGGCGAATCAGGTGCAGCCACATAAGCGATACCGAGCCGTGGTACCGAGCAGTACTAAGCCGGGTCATATATCCAAGGGGTAATGTGGAGTATTCTGATTGGTCTCCAGACGGTATTTGACATCTGCACAGAATAATTTTTCGGTATATCATGACTGAGCATAGCTCCGCATCTTTTTCCTTTTTAAAATTTCTATGTAAAATAATTTTATATCTCCTAATCACAAATGACATTACATGAAATCTTCATACAAATTAAAACCTAAAATTTTTAGCATCATTAATTACTATTAAGATTTACCACATGCAATTAAGAACTGCAAGTTATAGGTTGAACAAGCCTTTATTTACTTACTTTAATCGCATTTCCAAATAAGCTTGCAAATGTCTCATCTTAATAACAGATACGTAATCCTCACCACTTAGAATTATGCATCTGGAACAGCGCAAATTGACCAAAGGAGCTAAATCCAGAGATCCAATTTTGTCTTTTACAATAGCCAATTAAGTAAATTTAATTAAATTATTTTTATGTTAAAGAGATCAGTTTTCTTCTAACTTTAGGGCATTTGTCACTTCACTATTATGCTGTTCGATAATTTTATTTTTTAATATTCCGAAATATGGATTTGTCTGATAAAAAAATATGCCATAGTTAATAAGTTAAAGGCCTTGCTTGGGGATTAATTATTCTGTGCGGACGTCAAACGTCATCTAAAGACTAATCAAAATGTGATATGTCACCCCTTTGTTCTGTATAGCAGCTCGGTACTGCTCGGTACAGCTCGGACTGCGGCTCGATACCATTGACGTGACACATTTTGATTTTTTTTTTCTGATGATGTTCTTCGTCCGCACAAAATAATTTCTCTCGTTTGAGACAATTTTTTTTACTACTTTTTACATTAATTTTTCAGCTAAAAAACTTATTGGAAGTAATAAAAAAATAGTGTTCGAAAGTTTAAACAAACAAAGCCAAAGTCTTAAACTAATTTTTTGCTTGTAAACAATAATTAATATAAATAAGAGTTATAAAACAAGCCTCTGTATTGCAGGAAATTATTCTGAGCGAAATCCGGATGAGGAGAATTGCTTATTTATTGTGTATTTGTTGTGTATTTAATGTGTATTTGCTGCGTATTTATAAATACTAAGTTGGTAGTATTACTGGGTATATTGTAAGCATTTGCTAAGTGTTTTGTGAGTTTTCTATGAATATTTTGTAAGTATTTGCTGATTTACTACATATTTATAAATACTCAGTCAATTAGCAATAATTCTATATTGAATAATTTCTGGTGTGTTACATGCGTTATATTAGTAATTATTTACTTTTAACTGTACGACGGATTGGTGCATTTGATGGAGTGATGAGCTATTCTTTTTTATATTAGTTCAAAGTGGGACCTGAGCTTTGTAAGAAGACAAAAAGTTTTTATTTGGGAACCTTTCATGATCATTAGGCCGGCAATTTAGCATATGATAAGATGCGCTTTAAGCCGTCTAATTTATCTTGAAATTAGTGTTATAGATATAAATTGAAAGATTTTAAAGTAAATCTGATGCATTTTACATCAGGATATTCAAAAATAATTTTTTTTTAATAAAAAGGAGAGGTTTTATTTATTTTAATTTTTTATTTTTTTTAATAAATTTCAAATATAAGATTAAAATTATTGGTGTCAATTTTGGTTCGTGGGTCGGATTTGGGTCGAATTAGGAATTGACATATCACTATTCGAGTCAATCAGAATACGAATCGTTTTAGGAAATGAGTCAGTTTTTTTGGACTCAAACCCGACCTGCTTTGGGTCCGGTCAATCCGGCCCGACCCGACCCACGGACATGGCAAACAGCGGGTTAGCACGCTTCCGGTTCGGGTCGGCAACAGCGATGCGGCAGCAGCGGGTCGACGGTAGCGCGGATCATTTTCGGGTTTCTGGGTCAATCCGAATCAAACCTAGTTCTACAAACGAGTTTAAATCTCAAACTCGAACCCGACCCGCGGGTCAACCCGAACACAAAATTTTCGGGTCAGGTTTAAGTCGGGTTTTGGGTCATGTCAAATATTGACATCCCTAATCAAAATCATTTAATCAATTTTTGTAAGATCATTAAAACTATGTATGCTTAATTAATTTATGACATTTTAATAAAGTTTATCCATAATAATGCACAAAAATATTTTAGATAGATGATTTTGATTAAAATATAATATAATTATAATTTTCGACGTGTAGAATCTTCCAAAAAAAACTTGAAATTATATATATTTTTTATTATTGATATTTAGATTTTGTTTAATAATTTTGGTTGAAAATTAATAAAAAAAAACTAGAACTGGGTTTCATTTTATCATCTAATCTTCTTAGATTTTGTTTTTATGTTTAACTTCTTTGATGAATAGTTACAATCAATGAAACTCATCCATAAATGTTAGAAGAAATTCATCCACATATATCCATTATAAGTTGGTTTAACTATGGTTTTTGTATTTTTTTAGTGGATTATATGTTATCTTATTTATTGTAGATATAAGCATGTAAAAAAATAAATTATGTAAATATTGATGTTTTTTATGTAGTCAATAGAGGGAAGAAAGGGCTTTTTTTTAAAAAAAAAATCATTCTCAATATTTATAACTCTAAAAACCTTATACATACATGGGTGATGAGACTTAATTAGAAGAAGGTCAATTCTTGATTAGTCACTCACGAGAGTCATTATAACTACCTAAAAAACACATCATTTGTGCCAACCTTTAATATTACACATAGGAAATGGGGAGCTTCTTAGTTGATGTTCGGAGTATGTGATTTGATTAAACTATTAGTAGATTATGTGGTGTTGTAGGCATGCATGGTGGAGAGATTTTAGAACAATTGACTTAAAGCTTATCAATGATAAACTATAAGTATGATATTTTAACTAAGAGTCAAAGCATATTAAGATGATCAGATGATCGATATATATCAGTTAGCAATAAAATCATTTAGGTTTCATTTGACATGGCTATTTTATTGCTTCTTAAAATAGAATTTTAGTACAAAAGTTACTAAAATTTTGTTTTAAGAAGCAATAAAATAGCCGTCCCAAAAGAAGCTTTAGACCTATCGATTAAAAATTTAATTTGTTTTCCAAGTTATGATAGTCAAATGGGAAGATTCTATTAAAGCTAGTCGGGAAACCGCATAGCTAGCAACAAATAAGTTAATAGCTAACGAGAATATCAATTAGGCCATTGTTATAGCAATTGGTAATATTAAAATAAGCTTTATTAGTAGTTGTAATTTATTAGTGACCACTAATCATGTCCTCACAAATGGCCTGATTATTTTCCTTTTTAAAAAATAATTTGATTTATTTTAAAAAAATAAAATATAAAAAATGTAAAAAATACTCTAAATAAATATATTATTTAAAACAAAATAAAGAAATGAAAAAAAAAATTCAAAATAAAAGTAAATCCAATCCACCCCTAAATAACTTAAAATTTAGAATATTTATCTCTCACATATTAGTTATTCTAGGAACAAATACGCGTGGAGACTTCCAAAACATGACGAGCACCATTTTCTCTGGCTAATAGGCTGATCAACCGTAGCTTATGTGGTAAAGACTTGCGACAAGCGACGGCTCAGATTAAACGACCTCTATATTATAATAAATGCTAAATCTATCGCACCATTGACTGAAATTCATCTGCGAGGCATAATGAAAGTGTATTGAGCTATATTTTAGTAGTAAAGAGTATTTATAACATTTAATATACTACATTACTTCATTCAATTAATAAGTTTTAATAACACAGCTCACTTTGACCTGTGGGTTGAGAGCTTATGCTTCCAACTAAGAGGTCTTGGGTTCGAGTATTTACGGATGCGTTGTGTGTGTGAATTTGTCTTAAATGACCTAAATGTCCCAAAAAAAATAAGTTTTAATAAAGCTGCAAATGAATTGAGTTGCATTGATTGGAAGTTGGTTCGAGTTTGAACATATTTGTCAAAACGGAGTTCAACCCACTACCAAAAAATAGGACTATTGTAGCACAAAGAATGAAATTTCCCGGAGATTTGGCCCGCCACAAAATTCTTTGAAGCGGTTTGAAAGCTGCTGCATGACCGAATGGGATGAAACGTTTCTTTTACGGCGTGCAAATGAAAGAGCAGGGAGAAAGAAATTAGGGCATTAGCTAGCACTATTGAACTACAGGAAAATCGCTTATTATGAGCAGTATTTTCCGACAGATATGATGTATTTTCTAGCGGTTTGAAAAATTTCTGGCGGTTTATAAACCGGCCGAGTAAACCGCGTAGGAAATGCAAACTAGTGGCCAATTTCTTGTTGCGATATTTCCTATTCATTTTCCGGCGGCTCAATTAGCCGGAAATTAATGAACTCAAAACCGCAGATAAACCGCATGAAACTTCCAGCGCAAAAACCGACGGCGAACACCGGTTTATTACCAGCGATAAAAATCGCCGGTATTTGACAACAACGTAACGTCGTCCGATATCGAAGTTTCTTGTGGCTAAACATTCAATTGGACTTAAACGACGGTAGTTGAGATGCGACTTTAATAAAACTCTTAACTCCCTCAATAAATTCATCTGTCACTCCTCTTTAACCCAGTACAAATTTGTTATACATCTAATATATCTCTTATTGGATAGTCATTTGGATGTTAAACCAAATGTTCCCTACATAATTGTGAAATGAATTATTAGAAAAGGTGTAGCCTTAAAATCTAATTTAAATCTAATAAAGAAATATAATTTCTAATATTTTCTAGCCAAGTCATTTTAAGTCTACCTCTACCTTTCTTAATATAAGTCAAATTTAATACCTCTACTTTCCTACCCGGGTCATAGGAAGGCCAACGTTTTAAGCGACCAAACCATATAATGTTACTTATCTATGTGAAACTTAACTTAGTATTATGCTTCTCTTTTAATGGCCAACATTCGGCACCAGAAAACATTGCAGGTCTCACCACCATCTTATAGAATTTTCCCTTAAGTTTGAGGGGGACTTTTCTATCACACAACAAGCCTGATGCATTCCTCCACTTCAACCATTCCACTTGAATTCTATTAATAATATCTCCATCTATTTCACCTTTACTCTGTACAATATATCTAATATGTCTAAAATGTGTACTCCTATTAATGACTTGATTGGTCAAAGACACAATCCACTCACTAGGTGTGTTACTACTAAAATTACACTCTATATATTCAATTTTAGATATACTCAAGAGAAAATCTTAGACTCTAAGGTTGACCTCCATAATTCAAATTTACCTTCAACTCCCTCTCTAGTCTTATCAACAAGAAGAATATCATTAGCAAAAAAGTATTGATGTATCATCAAAAAATTATCTTGTTTGGGCACGAATCTCGAGGCAAAATCAAGCTGTAAATTTCAATAATTAAATCTAGAATCACCTAAACTTTGATTTCAGTAAACTTACAATCAAACCGAACATCTTGGAAATACGAACCCAATGACACCAAATTCGACTCAATCCGAGACCAAATGAGTCCAAATCAAGTACACGAAGCGTCGTTGGAAAGTTCGTACCATAATTTGAGTTACCAAAAAGTTTCCAAATATGATGAGCTTATAGTCGAATCGAGCGGCTTGATGACACAAATCCAACGAGTCTAAGATCGCTGAATTTTGACATCACTAAGACCTTCAAATGTCTGACGAACGGTACACGATCAAGGGATTCATTATCGGCCGTCCATCGAACCACTCCACATTTGCCCTTGATCATCCTCCTATTTACAGGCCATGCCACTCCAGAATTTCTATAAATAGACCCCTCATTTTTCTTGAGATGAGACTCAAGCAAGAAGAAGAGAAGAAGAAGAAGGAGGAAGAGAAGAGAAGAAGAAGAGAATGATTTGAAGGAAGAAACTCCTCCACGACCACCGTCGGAATTCTTGCCGAAGCCCGAGTGACGCCGGAATTATGCTCGACGCCGGAGTGACGCCGGATTTCTGCTCGACGCACGAGTGACGCCGAAATTTTGCTCGACGCTCGAGTGACACTGGATTTCTGCTCGACGCCAGAATTCTACTTGGCATTCAAGTGATGCCGACATTTCTCCCGATCTCCAAGTGATGCCGGAACTTTTCCCGACGTCATAACTAAATTTCAATCTAGAAGTGATTCATTGTAATCTGATCATCTTAAATTTTAAGGACGAATCAGTCTCTTGTATTTCAAGCAAACACTAGTGGAACTCTTTTAACTGGGCGTGGCCCCATGATTTTTCCCCTTTCAGGGTTTCCACGTAAAAAAATTGGTGTTGTTATTTCATTTCCTGTTTGTGTGCTGGATATATATCTGTACAACGCTGAGACAAATTTTTTAACTCTATCGCCGCGTAAATTCTTGTCCGCAATAAGTATAAACTAAGGTACATGCTCTTGCAAATGTCTACGGAGAATATCCATGACTAAGACAAAATAACATAGGCTTAAGGCTTTCTCAAAATCAACCTTTAGATTCAAAAGTTGACCTCCATAATTCAAGTATACATTCAATTCCCTCTCTAGTCTTATCAACAAGAAGAATATCAACAACAAAAAGTATAAATTAACCTAGGTAGATCCTCTTACAAATGTCCACTGAGAATATCCATAACTAAAGAAAAAAAAATTAAGAAGATACATGGAGATCACATTCATCTAGGGCGGTGAAACACTAGTGAGGGCGTCAGGGGCGAGGGCGCGGGCAGAGTTCAACAGGCCGACATTTTGTTGACGAATCGAAATGAGTACGACTGTGGAGTTCGACGAGGCCGCTGACGTCTGAACGAAATAAAACGAGCCAGACGAAGAGATGAGGAAAAAGGGTTGGGGTTCAATTTTAGGTTAAAAATGGCAGCTAAACTGCCGATAGAAGTCGTCACAAAAAGAGAATACATGCGGTCTTTCTGGTGGTCAGTTGACTGTCGGAAGTTTCGACGGTTTTGCATTTAATATCGATGGTCAAATCGTCGGTTAGTAGCGGCGGTCAAACCACCGGTATTCAGTAAATTTCCTGTAGTGCTGGAAAGGTTACGCCGGCGGTTATAATCTTGGTAGCGGTTATGACCGCTTGTACAAATTGTTGTGAAAAACTTATTTTTTTAGTAGTGAACATGAGATCATTTGTAATATCGATCAAGCTCAATTCATTTAAAAGTATGATTATTTGAATTTAATAGAAGCTTGGCTCTATAACTAACCAAATAAGATTATTAAACCTAATAACGAGCAATGCTGATAAATAGCTAGCTAGTAAACTGAATAAAATTTAACGAGCCTTTTATTCTCCTCTTCTCTGGCTGGCTTTATAAAAAACTAGATCACAAGGAACAATAGCTACCACCCGTCCCTATTTTTGTCCATCATTATTTATAGACTATTTTTTTCATGAATCACAACCCATAGACGGTACATCTAATAACTATAGATGAAACGAAACAAACAAACAAAAATACACAAAAATAGCTAGCTGTAGACATAATCTAATTTAACACTTTGCATTGAGCTAATAATTATATTGAAAAACTGTCATCTCACCGTGGATTGCCGGCGCTGTGAATTTCGGAGGCGGAAATCCAAGCGTTGGCTGCTCCGTTCGAATTTGCTCTTGTTTGGAAATTTCCTAGCCGTATACCTTCCCTTGAGGCCATCAGGAGTTTTTTCTTTAAGCTCAAATTGAATGGTGAGGTTTCTATCAGTGTTTTGAATTAACGGAATGTTTTGATTAAGCTTTTTAACGACCTCGATTACTGTAGGATCTTTGCCCATAGGTCGTATTTTGTGAGTAATTGTTTCATGAAATTGATTAAATGGTCCCCCTCTTTGGATATTGATATTGAATCCCCGGTCATCCCCATTTGGATTTCTTTTCCTAATCTCCGACCTCATTTGTTTGCTACTCGAATTCTTCATGGTTTAGGTTCTATTTTTGGCAAACCGTTGAAAACTAATAACGCTACTTCCATTGGATCAAGGCCATCTGTTGCACGTGTTTTGGTTGAATTGGATGTGTCCAAAAGCTACCCGGACAAAATCTGGATTGAATCGGATTGCCTTGGTTTTGTCCAAAATGTGGTGTTTGAAGACTTTCCTGAATACTGTGTGCATTGTTCGGCCTTGGGACATTCGATGACTGGTTGTAAAATTTTTCATCCTAACATTGAGTCTGCGCCTCCTCCTTTGGGTGTTTGTGTATCTGAGGTTAGCCCGTCGAATGTAGTGGTTTCTGATGTTCCTGAACCCTCTTTTATTGTTGCTCTTTTGTCTGATTCAAAAAATTTTGTTTTGGGCTCGGGGCAGGATGTTGTTGAGGGTGGGCTTATTGTTCTTTCATTTGCGGACATTGCTCCTGTTCTCCCTCTCTCTGTTAATGCTGTTAGTAGCCCAATCTCGAATGCTTCTGTTTCGGAAATTGAGAATTTTGATTTGGATCAATCAGTTTTGGAAAAAATTAAATCCCCTGTTTTGTTGGTCGAATCTGTGGGTGTGAGTAACTGCCCGGTTGTGATTGTTGATGAGGTTAATCATTCGGATGATGCTAATGAATTTTTATTATCACATAATGCTATTCCTTTTGTGCCATTGGCTTTGCTGGATGGTTGTGACCGTGAAGATGTCATTTTGGTTTCTCCGACGAATTTGGTGTCGGAGGTGGGTTCTAGTGTGGTGAATGTGATGTATTCCGGTGGATCACTTGTCATGGGGGTTGTGACAGCTAATGGAGGTGATCAAGTTTTAAAGGTTTCAGATAGTGTTGACGTGGTTCCTGCTGGAATTGAGGCGAAGCTTTCGTCTCGTGGTCGAGAGGAAGTTATTTCTATTTCTAAAGGTTTAGTTGAGGTCTCTGTAAGTGAGGTTGATACCCAAGTGATGGCTAACTGTGTGGGTAATTCCTCTGGTTTGGATATTAGGAAACAAAATAATTGGTTGGTTGATTCGTCAGAGGATGATTCAGATTTGGAGCATATGGAATCTGACCTTGATTTTGCTCTTGTGAGTACTTCAAATATTGGCACTCGCGGTAAGTTTTGGGGGAGAGGTAGACGCAGAAGATGAATTTTTCGCTTGGGTTTCTGATCTGCTTGCTGCTTCTTATCGGGATTGGTCGACGTTACTATTCGTTTTGTTGCTACGTGAGGCTTAGAGCAATGATGTGGTCGGGGGTCGCGTTCCGGCCGTTTTTGCTGGTGGCAACCGTAGGCGTGTTGATACACTTTACTGGAGGGTCCGTGCGGGACGTCCTGGACACTGGAAGCCTTGACCAAATACTGAGCTCGCTTTTAGCTTCTACTTTTCTTTGTTGTATTCTTTTTTCTGCTCATTTTTCCTTTTTCTTTTGCTGATGTAACTTTGGGTTTGATGATTAATATATTATCTTTTGTTAAAAAAAAATAATTATATTAAAAAACTATTTTATAAAGCAATAAAAAAAAGCTGTCTTGAAGCCTTAAAATTCTTTTCAGTGGAAAAGTACTTACAATCTTCTTCTTAGGACGTATCCAGCCGAACTCCAAATGACTGTAAGGCATAGCCGGTTTGCTCCATTCAAATGGCAAAAAAATTGCTAATCGGTGGAGGATGAACAGTGCGACCCCAATATTGGTGTTGCACTGTTCACCTACGCGATTTTTTTGTCTCAATCAGATTTGCTGAAGAAACGCGCGAAAGTGGAGAAGTCGGTTACCTTCGCAGAAGCGCGCAAAATGAAGTTTGAATGGAGACGAATCACAGTATTTTTGAGTTTAACTATATTTTGGAGTGAAAAATGAGATTTTCTGTTGGAGATGCCCTTATAGGAAAAGCATATCCTCACGCTTAATTCTTTCAACGTGCAGCGTTCTCTAACGGCAAATTATTACGTCCAGTGTCCGGATTCGCCCGGACACCAATCCAGACGCGCCACATCACCAAAATATGCATTTTGTGCCAATCTTAAGAATTTATTTATTATTTAATTATAATGTACTCTATCGATCGAGATGGTCATCTGTTATTCATTGTATTATATTTAATTTTTATCAATGTCATGCTTAGCATTTTGTTTGTCGAATCAATGATGAGATGATAAAGATTGATAACTTGGTGCTACGCAATAATTCTTTCTTTGCATCGTTGTGTAACTTGTGTTCAATGATTTTTAATTCGGTGAACTTTAATGAAAATGCAGCAAAGAATGCAAACTCTTCCATAAAACTATAAGTGACAATTCATACGTACATTTGGCAATGATTTTTTTTTTTTTTTTTGAATTCTTCAAATCGCATTATGAACTTTAAAATTGCTGCTAAACTAAGAAAAAATAGGCTGAAAATCACAGCTAGCATTTGATTGCAGCAGTTTTAAAACTACTGAAAATTTATCTATCTTATTCTTTTTATCTTAAATTGCTAATTTTATAATTTTAAAGCTCTTAAAATGGTTGCAAAAGCTAAAATTAATTGCAGTTTTGTTCACTACGAAAACGTGGCGCGTGGTTATTGGTCTATGAATGTGTTCGGTAACAGGACGTAATAATTGCTCCAATTTAGAGGTGTCAAAATGGGTATTCAGGTCTAGTTCGGATTGAACCCATAATTGATCCGAGTCTAATTCATCCAACCCGAACCTGACTCGACTTAGTAAACGGGTCTTAAAACAAGACCCCCAGATTTCTGGGTTGACCCGACAAGTGAAAATATAGGCTTAGTAGTCTTGAACTCCCTACAATTACTCTATTCCCGTCAACTTTATTTCATTTAACTCACACATATTTGACATGCATGGCCTACAACCTCTTATTTATCCTTCAAGTGAAGCCTTCTGATGCAGTGCATCACCTACAACATCTTTGTAGGGGTGTCAATTTTGGGTCACGGGTCGGGTTCGGGTCAGACCCGGAACTGACCCGGGTTCAAACGGGACGACCCTAACCCGACCCGGTTAGGTAAACGGGTCGTAAATGCGAACCCGGACCCGACCCGACCCGGGAACTGTCGCGCGGGGTCGCGCGGGTCGCGCCTACTGGCGCAGGGTCGCGACAGGGAGGTTGCCGGTCACGCTGGGGGTCGCGCGGTCGCCGGTCGCGGTGGGGTCGCGCGGGATCGAGAGTTGCGACAGCGGGGTGCGCGCTGGGGTCGCCGGTCGCACGCGGTCGCGGCGTCGCGCCTACTGGAGCGGGTTGGTGACAGCGGGGTCGCGCTGGGTCGCGACCAGCTGGGTCGCGGGTTGGCGGGTTGACCCGGCAACCCGTCGGGTCAACCCGAACTCGACCCTTTTTTCAAACGGGTCGATTTTTGGAACCCAACCCGTCTCGTTTTGAAACCGGGTCGGGTCCAACCCAGATTTTTTGGGTCGGGTCCGGGTCAGGTTTTCGTGTCATGTCAATTATTGACACCCCTACATCTTTGATCCTTAGTACTTTCATTATTATTTAAATATTTTCCGTACATTAGTTATTCATACACTAGCCTGACACATCACATTTTCTTCCTTCTTTTCAGTTGCAGGTACCAATAGTACTGTTGACTTTGATTTTCGTTCGAGTGCTCTCAAGGGCCTTTGATTGATTCGATTGAACCTCTTCGAGCCCAATTTGAATTCGAATGAATCCGAATTGATTCAAATTCGAATGAATCTGAATTGATTCAAATTAGACTCGACCATATTCAATTAAGCCCAAGTAGTTTGTTCTGACTGCATCAAGCTCAATTTGACACAAATCTACTTCAATTCGAGTCAGGTTTTATTTAATTAAATAGATCAAACACAATCGGATTTTAAATCGATCCAATTTGAGTCAAATTTGCATCCCAAACCTAACTAGAACCAACCCAATTAGTGCAGGGATGTGTGTGGTTTACTTTCTAATTGATACGTCGTCAAAAAATTATCTTAAACGGGCGCGAATCTCGATGCAAAATCAAGTTGGAAACTTCAAAAATTATTTCGGAGACCATCAAAACTCCGATTTCAACAAACTTACAGTCAAATTGAGCGTCTCGCAAATACGAATGCAACGACACCAAATTCGACTCAATCCGAGCCGAAATGGATCCAAATCAAGGACCCGAAGCACTGTTGGAGGGTTCAAATCACAAATTGGATTAGCAAACGGTTTCTAAACATAACAAGCTTATACTCGAATCGAGAGGCTCGACGAGACGAATCAAACGAGCCCAAGATTGCCAAATTCTGACATTATTAAAACCTTCAAATGTCTAAAGAACGGTGCATGATCAAGGGATTCAACATCGGCCATTCATCCGACCACTCCCCATTTACCCTTGATCTCTCACCTATTTACGGGACATGCCACTCTAGAAATCTATAAATATATATCCCTCTCCTCTTGAAGAGGGACCCCCATAAGCCTAAGGAAAAAAGAGAGAGATCAGAGATCGCTCTTGCTTCCTTGCCTCCTCGACCACCGCCGGAGTTCCGCCGGACCACCACTTGAGGCCCTCACCTCCGCCGGACCACCGCCTGACGTCGTTGCTCCGCCGGACCACCGCCTGACGTCGTTGCTCCGCCGGACCACCACTTGAGGCCCTCACCTCCGCCAGACCACCGCCTGACGCCGTTACTCCGCCGGACCATCACTTGAGGCCCTCACCTCCGCTGGACCACCGCCTGATGCCGTTGTTCCACCGGACTACCACTTGAGGCCCTCACCTCCGCCGGACCACCGCCTGATGCCGTTGCTCCGCCGGACCACCACTTAAGGCCCTCACCTCCGTCGGACCACCGCCTGACGCCGTTGTTCCTCCAGACCACCACTTGAGACCCTCACCTCCTCCGGACCACCGCCTGATGCCGTTGCTCTGCCGGAACACCACTTGAGTCCCTCACCTCTACCGAACTACCACTTGAGGCCCTCACCTCCGCCGGACCACCGCCTGACGTCGTTGCTCCGCCGGACCACCACTTAAGGCCCTCACCTCCACCAGACCACCGCTTGGTGCTGTTGCCCCGCCAGACTATCACTTAAAGCCCTGTGCTCCATCAGGCCACCACGTGAGGCCTGGACATCCACCGTACCACAACCTGATGCCCAAACTTCTTCTGGGCCACCACTTGACGCCGAGAGTTCTCCTGAAGTATCGCTCTCCTACTACGGTCTTTCAGACCCCCGTCTCCTCCAACTACGGTCTTCCAGACACCTATCTCCGGCCTACTACGATCCTCCCGACCTCCGTCATCTACTACGGTCCTTCCGACCTCCATCACAAGACAACGGTCTTTCAAACTCTTGTATCCTGCCAACTACGGTCTTTTGGACTCCTATCTCCTGCCGACTACGGTCCTTCAGACATTTGTCGCCTACTACGGTTCTTCCGACCTCCATCACTAAACAACGATTTTTCTGACCCTGGTCTTTTGCCGACTATGGCCCTTCCGGCCAAACAAACATCTATATGTAACTCCCACAATGTAATGCGTTCTATATGATATATATTTGTAACATCAAGCTAAGGCCTTCTCCCTAAGAAAGGCCTCATTTGTAATCGACTACAAATACCAGTGGATTCATTCAAATTGGGCCAGACCCCGTGGTTTTTTCCCCTTTTCAGGGGTTTCCACGTAAAAACTCTGGTGTCTCTTGTGAATGCTGCACCCTCTCACTTATCTAATTGTTTGCTGGATCTTCGTACAATGCTAAAGACGTTAAGCTATGAATTTCTCTATCGCCGCGAATACTCCAAGACGCAACACTAATAAATTTGAATGTATTTCTAAATCCAGAAAATCAATTTGACGGTGTGGATCTTCCCGAAATTTGAAATTCGTCATTGCCAGATGTTTCAGCGGTATGACCCCTCATCTTAGTATATGCATAGTTGTCTTTAGCAAAGGTTTAGGCGGCATAGTGCCAATTTGATGCTTAGAGAGGAGCAAAGCGTTCAGAAGGCGGCAGACCACGGTTCAACGGAGAGAAGGCGAAGCTTCCCATACAAGGCTCTGAACGGATTCTCATTGGGGGGTCGGTTGATTCAAGACTCAAGAATTCCCTTGACCGAATCCTCTAAGGCCATTCCTCTCTTCCTCTCACACTCTCTCTCTCTCACTCGGTTCGGGTAGAAGCTCTAGGCGAAGCTTTTGATCTCCCCCTCCGTTCCCCTTGCTCCCTCTCGCCCGATCCGTCCCAAAGAAGGGACCGAAATCCTCGTTAGGGGTGTCAATTTGGGTCGACGGGATAGGTTCGTGTTGAACCCAAGTTGACCCAGCTCTAAACGGGTCAACTCGAACCGACCCGTTTTTACAAATGGGTCAGCTTTTTCAACTCGGACAAGACCCATGCGGGTTGCCGGGTTGACACGACCCGACCAGAATTTTTTGAAATTAAATCTAAAACGTACAGGTTGTCGGGCTACTTCCACTTCCGTACTCCGGTTGCTACTCCCGACGAACCCAACGACTGCAACATGCAAAGAGGTAGGCGGTAGCAGCGGCAAAGCAGCGACCCTAGACAAACCAGCGGAACCACGCGAGGTGAAGTATCGACGCAGGCACAACGGCAACATCGTCGTAGTGGCAGCATGCGAGGCAAAGCAGCGGCGCAGTAGAAGCACGCGAAGCAAAGCAGCGATGTGTCACGCTAGCACGTGAAGTGAAGCAGTGACGCCAACATGCGACTGCAACTCGACTCGACGTTTCGGGCAACGCGAAGCGACTGCGACTCGACGTTTTGGGCAGGGCGGGCAGCAGGCTTGGACAATGTGTTTTAGGTCATTTTCGGGTCATTTTCGGGTTGCCGGGTCAACCCAAACCCAACATGATTTTTTAAACGAGTTTGTTAAACCTGAACCCAACCCATTTTACAAATGGGTCGACCCGAACATGGATTTTTCCGGGTTGGGTTTCGGGTCGTGTCAAAAATTGACACCCCTAAATTCCTCCTCTCTCCCTCTCTCTCTCTCTCTATTCGCGGACGCCAGAGGCACCACGATGCTCTCTCCATTCACAAGCCAGGTGATGGAACCCCTTGCTCCCGTCGTCTCTCTATGTTCGCGGACACCAAGGCTGAGTCCGACGACCCGGCTTCGCCTCTAGGTTCGAACCCTACGCCAGCTTCTCCCATTCTATCTGCAAACTCCAGTGAAGCGACAACTGCAGGGAGTCGGCCCAAGCCTGCTTGCCCAAACCGAACTCAGGTATCCCTATCCCTGTTCCTTTTCTTCCATCTTCTTGACTCTTCTCTACATCTTTTCCCAAATCTTCTTGTCTCCTTCTAAAACACGGTTCAGATTTTCCTTGTAGAGATAGGAATATGTGCTGCTTTGCTCTTATGGTCCTCAATCAGCTATTATCTCTTAAAAAAGAGGGAAACTTGGAAAATCTAGTTGAGAGATTTGTCTTACTTCTTGTTTAAAAAATCACAGTGCATTTCTTGGGATTGATTGAGGTTGAAATATGTGTTCTTTTATAAAGATACATTAACAATAAAAAGGGTTATGATTCTTGCATTTTTAATTTCAATTCACCCAATCATTTTGATTTGTTCTCTTCCTATCTACCTGTACAAAACATCTCATGGGCCTTCGTTCGTTAACGTCGCATGCTTCTATTGTTTCTAGTGAGTGAAGTGTATTAAAGTTATTACCATTCAGGATTTGTATCTATAGGAAGATAAGCTTTGCATAAATTATTTCTGTTTGTTAGAATATGTAATTTGTGTTGAGCCGGCGTTTTCATGCAGCTAAAACTTCAATTCATCTTTTAGGTGGAAAATCGAATGTCTTACTTGAGTCTTCTTTTGTTGAATGAATAGGCGTGGCATGAGTTACGTTTAGTTTCTTTGGCACTTCTTCAAATTAATCAAGTATGCTTGTGAGGCTTATTTCATTACATGGTTGGCGTGCTTATAGACTTTGGTTGCAATGATTGGTTTTGTTGATAAGAGATATTCCTATGAGAGGAGGCCTTTTTAAGTGTGCATATGAATGCCAGTATTATCTCGAAATGAGTTTAGGCTTTCTTAAAACTTAGAAATTTTTTAGGAGCCCTCATGGTTGCATGCTCCACTTCTTTTAGGGTTTTGTAGAAACTTCAATTTCGTTAGAATATTTTGATTTATTTTAAATCCCTAAACTCCTTTACATACGCGTGAGTCTAAAAGGATTAGAAATAAAATTTCTTTTCATCTCAAAACTGTAGTGACACCTAAGGAAAAAAATTAAGAACCGAGTCTTAAATAACATAAACTTAGGATTCATGCACTCTATAGGATAGAGATATCAAAACATAAACTTAGTGATACATTTTTCTAAGATTAGTGTCCCTTAATCTATTAATAATTAACCAATAAAATCAATTATAATTCAACTCTTAAAATACATTAAAATACCTAACTTTAAATTAAATCATAATTAAAGAGTATAACCACTAAAATGTAAAACTTAAGCCAAGTTTAACCGACCCATTAATCGACTTCTAACCAACCTAAAACTTAAAAGATGTAGATTAAATTAGGAGAGCAAATCTAAACCAAAATTTGCTTTGATAAAAGACTCCTAAGATTAATCAAACCTTAAGTCAACATTTTAAAATCAATCAACAAACTCCTTTTATTAATAAATCACTTAAGTCACTTTTCCTTTTAATTTACAACCAACTGAATTAAATTAATAAAATTGGTTACCACTGAGTAACCCAGGCCTACAAGACTATTAAGTTAGACATAAGGAGGGTGAAATAAAACTCACGGTCTTAGTGAGAAACAAAGGTGGTAATCAACTAAATACTAAAATAAAATTCTTAAAATCAATCTTAAGACATTAATCTTAAATTCAAACTAAAATTTTTCTTTTGGCCTTTAACAAACCAAAACACAAGCAACTTTAACTAAATCATCCTACATCGAACATTCCCAAAACTACATAGCCTACTACACACACCTAGACTTGCTTGTTAGGACATGACTTCTAGTTCTAGGTATGGCCGATGTTTTTTTTTTCTTTCTATCTCTGTGATGTGATGTCTTGCATGTGAAATGTATGTAGTTTGCTTTAGCTTTCTGTGATATTTTCTGTAATGATTAATAGTTCTTTTATGTACCGTTCTGAGCGATAGAATACCCATAAGTTAGGAACGCTTTCATACTGATGATATTTCCTGTATGAGGCCGTGCTCACATGTACCGCACCTAAGGGGGATAAAAATAAATAAATATATAACTGTTATAGGTACTTCAGCTGTTTAGCCCCCAAATAAAATAAGAGCATGACCAAATATGATTGGTTTGAGACCTCGTGCAAATGCCAAAGTTGTTTACTATGACAACTATGCATTCAAATTGTTGATCAACTATAGGGATGGCTTTAATATCAAGGGTGAGGTTGTGGTCAAAGACCTCGAGCAAATGCCAACAGTTGTTTACTATGACTTGCCTAACTTCCCAAGAGGAAAAGGGCATAATGTAATAGTAATCGTCAATATTCTGGAAGTTAAGCCATTCCATGATTGAAATTCCACTGCACCATGGGTCCCATATTAGAGATAATTTGATATTAGCTTGAACAGTAAAAGTGAAGCATTGTTTAACTTTGGCAGCCACTTTACTCAAGAATTTTCAATAGGGAGATCAAAGAGTGTTGCTCATTGGGTTTCCACGGGAAATGATATCTATTTCGCCACCAGTCAAATAAAAGATTGTTAGTCTCATAAAAACTCCAAATGAGAGTACAAGAATAAGCATGATAAACGGAGTCCAGTGCATGAATGCCTATACCACCTTTGGTCTTTGGTTTGCAAGCATATGAAGAATATTTGAAACCATTTCTTTTCTCTCTCTGTTTGTTATGGTTCGCTATGAGATTGCCTTCTTTCATGGGACTCTCTACGTCACCTTTATACACATCATAGCATCTTTGAAAGAGTCTTTAGAACAAGTCATTGTCTGAAAAGGAAGTTTGATTTTATTTGAAAAATGAGCAATGAATATAGCCGATTTCGAGGCTCAGTCCATACTGAATCGAAAATTGTATTCAATTTCATTTACTGTCTTTAATAAATGTATAAAAGCGACCTTTTGAAAAGGATTACTGTATAATGTGAAGGATAACTCGGGCATTGATCTTAGAGTCCACCTGGACTGGCTTCATGATTACAGTTCTGAATTTGAGTCTCTTTCTGATTATGTGGAATCCATTGTTTATGGAGATCCTGGTAATTCTTTCAATTTGTTGCGTGCTAAACCACTAGTGCCAGCTGCTTCTCGTGCTAGATCTCATGGGAGGGGCAAGCGTGGTCGTTGATTGTTGGTTGATGCAATGGATTTGTTATATTTGCCATTAAGTGTAATTTTGGTTGCTGCAATGGTTTGCATTTCTGGTTGGTGGGTTGGCCATTTTAATTGGTTCGATTTGGAAGATGAGGAAGCGGCGAGGAGGCTGCAAGCGCCGTGGCCGGCCAGGGTTGGTTGGCAACCTGGTTGGCCCTTCAATTTTGTTTTTTACCAGTGGATGGCCTTACCCTGGCAACCCGATGCTGGTCTGAGTCCTTTGATATCACCTTTTATTATTATGATCTTTTCTTTGGTTTTGCTGTTTTTGACTGTAAGCATCTAATGTGGCCCTTTGAGGGGTCTTTTTGTTGTAACTTGTCTTGATCTATATATGTGGCGGTTGTTTAAAAAAATGTATAAAAGCGACGTTTCTTTTTAATTTTGACGAGAAAATTTTTGTTAGAATTCTTATTTAATTTGGTGATACTTTTTATGTTAAATTTCATCAAATGAACTAATTTGATTTATAAAATGAAATTGGAATTATAATAAGAAAATATATAAAGAATATATTACTTCAATTATGACAATAATGATAGAGAAATATAGATTCAAAATTTTCATTATTGTAATAAATTAAACAAGCCTATATATTTGGCAGATATCTTGCACTTAGGGGAACAACAAGAAGCAAAATACAAAGAATGGGATCTGTATGCAAGACAATTCCATCAATAATAAAATATAAATTTTTACTACCGTTTTGATATTAAAAAATAGAATGCAAAATGCCAACGAATAAAGAATCAGGCCAAAGTTTAATTAATTACATTTATTTGTCAAGACAATAATAAAGCTTCTTGAAAAGAACAGCATACAATTTTTTTTTTTTTTAATTTTCTCTTTGTCATCGTAAAGTTAATATAATAAAATTTATTATGACATAAAAATTTTAAATTTTAATTTCGACAAAACTTTCTACACTTCATATTTTACATAATATAGATCAATTGATATTGTATTAATATACAACCACATTTAATTAGTTTTATTATTGTTGTTGTTGTTGTTGTTATCTGAGTGGTTGCCTCATCCCCTTTGATGAAGAGGACATGATGAAGAACTGATGAACACTGATATATATAATAATTAAAAAATTTCTCTCTTAATAACCGCCGCGAAATGTCTTTGTAGTGTATTATAATCACGGCGGACATCCAACGATCCCAAAACCGCAGCAAAAAAATTTGTGGCGGGAAAACTGTCAGGAAGGGTTGAAATTTGTGCTGCGAAAGCCAGATTTTTTGGTAGTTATAAGATCTAATTGTATGGAACATCTTTTATCTTTTAATTTAAATAAACCACAGAGCCACTAAATAATATCAGATAAGATATAAATTACAATCCTAAAAAAATCATTTTAGTCATCCCTATAAAAATTTATAATTAAAATATTTATTTACGAATAGTATATGGCACAGAGTAGGCTATACAAAGATAAAAATCCATGACTATAAAAAAAAATCTAAAAAGAACATATATATATATATATATATATATATATATATATATATATAACACGTATAAAGACTAAGATATCAAAACCTGTAATATATCTATGCTCAATCTTCGATCCCTCTCTCTTTACCCTGACCTAAAACATACGCAGAATAACAAATATGAGCAAATTACAACTTAGTAGGCTACAATGAACCTATCTAAATTCTTAAAAATATTTATATAATGGTCCATAAATAGAAACAATTAAGCAGACTATTCTTATAGACTTTAAGCAGATTACTAAGAATAGTACCATTATTCTCAATGTTTCAAAGTTGATAGATATATATTTTTCAAATTTAGTGTCAGCTTAGAATAATTGAAATGCATATTGTCACATACTCACATATAATAAAAATAGAAACAATAAGCAAACCACACCAGAGCACAAATAGAAGAAATCTAAACACACTACATCAATTGCTAAAAAAATTTGGTATTTATACCTCTCAACATATACATAATTTAGAAATTAGACCCTTATAAAACCCTGTGTTAGCATATTTTATAACAAATAACTGTAACTCAAATGGTTAGAACCACCAATATCAAGAATTTCAAGCTCTTATAATTCTCATTTAGACATTAGATACAAAATTTCAGACATTTATAACTCTCAATGTATATTTATATCAAAACTCTCAGTTAATTATCAGAACTTTTCCAATTTACATGTTTTAGACATAAAAATAAAAAACAATCACATTTTTAGATATAGTAAACAGCATCAAACTTATTATAAAATTTCATAGAATGCCCTACTAATAGTAAAACAGACAGAACTTTGTTGTAAATCTTTATATAATTTTTTACATTTCCAGTTGACAATTAAATTACAACATATTGTCATAACTATGCTTCAAAATTTTATTGTACTATGACATAATTTATCAATGTCAAAATATTTTTTAGAATGCTTAAAATAGCGGAAAATCAAAGCTGCTTGGTCAAAATTCACAAATAATATATCGAATTATACATAATATTATAATATTTAACATATCAAAAATTACTTGGTGAAAATTTATTAGATGTTGAAATATACACACTTGGGTTGAAATTTAAATTTAAAAAATCTCAAACTATCACATTATTAAGAACTGAGATTAGGTAAATGTAACATATATTGAACCTGAAAAATTTTCAAACTGGCTTAATGGATAAGAACTGTCCAAAGCTATTGGAATAAAACTCTCTCTAGAAATACTCCTATCTCTCTCTCTAGTTGGTTGCCCTTCATGTGAGAAATGAAATAGTTTTATTTGATTTAGTGTTTAGAATACATATATAAAGTTTTATCTCACAGCATCAGGAAGCTAAAAAATTAGGCTCATAATAAATTTTGCACATGCAGATATTCACACACATAACCCTTGATACATGTTCTAAAAGTAGAAATACAGCATTTATACAGATAAACATTCACATATAATAGAAAAATGCATAAATGTAAACACACAAGACATACTAGATCAATTCAGAACATTGTCATAGTGGACATTATAATATGTTCCTAAGCATTGATATATTATCTTTGTGGGATGGCACTACTTATTATTATATATTAGCTCATCTTCTAAGGAGTATTCTATTCGTAATGTTGCATTTATTTATTTCTTATGATTGATGATTCTATTAAATATTATGATTTATTTGTAACTTTTTTCTTGCATAACTTCATACTCTAGGATTCCATATTTCAAGGAGATCTTTCATAGCTTTTATCTAATTATTACCTTCACTCTTCTAAAAGAACTTAAAATAAAATTACACAAAATATCAAAGTTGTGAAAATCAGACTGGACAATGAACAAGAAGAATAAGAGGTTCATAGTTTGAATGGTTGACTTAATAAATAATACTATTATTAATGATTGATGATTCTATAAAATATTACGGAGCCCTAGCCGCCAGAGAAGAAGCGCACGAGCTCGAGAGGAAAAAAGTGAATGATTAAGGTGTTGATACAATTGATGGGTGTGCTTGATGTGCATTCTATCATACATATAAAGTATCCAAACTAAGAATGACTTGGAGGTCTAAATCACACTTTATGTTCTATATTTAGTTATGATTTATGCATATGATATAATAGAATAATTAATATATATAACATAAATATATGAGCATTTAATAATATTTATAAAATCTAAAATATATATAATAAAAAGTTATAAACATAAATATCATCTAATATTAAAATATTTATATATTTAAAATTAAATATATTTATAAGAATAATATTTAATATAATCTTTTAATTTATAAATTAAAATTTTATATTATTAATTGTTATCATATACATTATAAGAAATTTATAATACACAAAAAAAATTTTGAAGCCTAACCAACTCAAATTCATAGGCTAACTAGTCCAAATTTTCAGCCCAACTAAACCCAAATTCACATTTTAATTCATATAGCATTCATGCAAGCTTTTTACTATTAGTCAATTACTAAAAATATTATGTGAGATATGTAAGATAACATATATATATATATATATATATATATATATATATATATATATATATATATATATATAATATATATATATATATATATATATATATATATATATATATATATTATGATGTAATTAATCACCATATTTAATAAAAATATTTAAAAAAGTTAAAAGAGTTTAATAAACTAAAATAAGATTTTAATAAGAAAGTTTTTTCCTCCAAGGAAGGGAGGGCCAAGACCACTTGGTTTAGTATCATTAATATTTTCTTTTGATTGTAAAATTAAAAGAGTACATATGTTAATCATAAATATTCTAAAATAGAATTATTCCAAATTTTAATTTCATACACAAAATAATGTTAAAATGAGAATCTGACTTTTAACCGGACATAATGACGAAAAAGGATTCATGTAGCCGACCCCACGTAGTGGAACAAAGACTAGATATTATTATTGTTATAATATTTGATAAAACCTATTATGTTGATCCATTATATTTTATACATCAACCCCATTTTACCTATGAAATGCCGCATGTGAAACATGTTAAAAATTTATTGAATTTATGAATATAATAATGAAAATAAAAACAGTAAATAATTTAGCTATCAAACCAAGGAAAAGTTAATCTATGCTTAATGCCAAATTAATGTCAAGCCAAAGTTACCAAACACTTCTTTAGAAAAATCATTAAAAGAGTTACAGAAACTTCCAATCGAACTCCATCTCTTACACGTAGAAAGAAAAAAAAAACTTACCATTGCGCTAAATGACCATTTTCACAACCCAGTTTATACCAAATTGAACTAACTAATTACAACGATCAGCAGCTGAAATTAAAGCTCCTCGCCGCCGGCGACACGGTAGACGGAGCAGGCCACACAAACGGCGAAAAAACCGAATTTTTTTACAAAAGAAAACAAGGCCGCCGCCGGGACGCCGGAGAGGAGGCGTTGGAGCGGGTAGGTTAGATACTTCGATCGAGAGGCGTTCTGCGCTGGTACGTAGCGTCGCCTGAGCAAGCAACTCCTTGAGCCGAATTTACCAATATCACTCGAACCAAATCACGGCTTTTGTTAGCGTTGCTGATGGGCTCCGCTACGGCCATCTGGTGGTGGAGCAATCGGACTCCCAAGTCGCAGTCGGCGAAGGAACCTCCGCCTGCAAGCCGAAGCTGGTGCCGCTGACGCTATTTGACCAGCTGTGGTGCGCCGGCGTACAGAGAAGGCCATAGGATTCAAATAGGCCATGGAATTAAATTGTCGTTGCCGGAGTAATACTCCCAGTCTTTTGCCGGTGAATAACTTAACCAGGCGAGCTTTCCGGCGACGGTGGAGACGCTGCAACCGGAGATTTCGAGATCTATCATGCCTTCGATTTCATCTTCCATGTCTGTTTTTCTTTGTTTTGAAGTATATTCATCTCTGGTTTAAATATCAAAAAATGTATGCTCATCACCGCTATATGTAGATATATAGCGAGAGAGAGATAGATAGAGAGTGGTGGAACCCCATTAAGATTAGGGTGAGCAATTTTCCACCCAAAAATAATATTAGTAATAAGAGTTATCAAACATCCATTATATAATAAAATAAGTATTGATACCCACCTTTGCTTAGCTCAGTTGATGGGCAAGTGCGGTTGGCTACCCCCAGCCCGCGTTCGATTTCCCTCGAGTGGCAGCGCCTCTTGAGTGGGGCCCATGAAGTGCGGGCCAGGAGGTGGTGGGTGTCTCTTCTAAGTCAGTCGAGGATTAGTCACGCTGCCAATCACCTCTACGGGGTTGGCTGCGAGTGGATACCCCGTTCCCAATAAAAAAAAATTATTGATTAGTTCAATGACAATCAAATACCTCACATTGAGGAAAAAATATTCTACTTGATTCATAATAAATAAGTAATGAAACATTATTAAAAAATAAATAAATCGAAAATCTTGTAATCATTTTTCAATTCATCAATCATAACTAATTATTAGACTTTATTTTGAATTATATATTATTTATTTATTTACTTTTTATATTATTTATTTATGAATAAATATGCTCACTCTCAAAAGAAATATTGGTTTCCCCTATATATACATATATATGTGCGGAATCAATCTCTTTTTTGAGAGTTATCAGGACATGCATAATTTTAAAGGTGAAATAGAAAATAAAAATTATATATATATATATATATATATATATATATATATATATATATATATATATATATATATATATATATATATGAGAAATAAATTTATGGATGGGAAGAGGAGAGATGAGATAAGATAAGATTAGGGACAAACCGAAGACTAATACGGTACAGATAGGGATCTACTACTGAATGGTTTAGTTTTTTAGGTGGAGGTATTGACGGGTTTCCAGCTTGTGATATTAGCATGATGAAAGCGCCTTCTAAAGGGTAAGACAAACTAATTACATTGAGAGGACAAATCCGATCAGGATGAGAAGGAAATATTAGTTGAAAATGTCTTGTTGATTGTTTTATAATGGTGTTTGCCACTATTTCTGATTTATTTATACCTTTTAGTTTGTTTTATTAGGGATTGGGTGCTTCGTCAATTATTATATGATAATTATGTTTATTCATCTCAGTCATTCAATTCATTTTTAAATGATAAATTTTAAGAGAGATTGGGTGATGTTAATTCATTTATGTAGGTTAATTTTAAAGAGTTAGATCGATAATGTACATCTTAATAAATGATCAGTTTGAATCTTTTGGGCGATTTGAATATTGGTGTAAGTCAAATTAAGTAAATCATTATGAGAGCCTGAATCTAGGGCTGCAAACGAACCGTGTGTAAAGCCGAGTATGTGAGTGTTTCTATTTGAGTTCATTTATTATAAGATTGATCAAGTTTGGTTCATGTTTGATTCCAACTTTATTGTTTGTGTTCATTTTTGATTCGTTTAAATTAATGTGTTCATATTTGATTCATGTTTAGTTCGTTTAGTGTTTATCAAGTTTTAAACAAACAAACCTTAAGGAGTTATAAATGATCCATACTTCTAGATGTTCATTAATTTAACAAACGAGTTTTATCGAGCCTCCTAACAAACAATTACATCGAGCATGTTCATGAGAATATTTAACGATTTTTTTTAGTTAGCATATATTAGAATATTTTATTAATTTAAATTTTATTATTTAACAATAGTTATATCATTATGTTATAACAAATATAAAATATTTATATTATTTATGTTTCTTAATTTTATAAGTCAATATTAATTAAGTTTTTATCGAGCTTATTCAAGAGTTCTGAATTGAACACAAATCGAGCTTAATGTCGAGGTCGTTCACGAGCTTTAAATAATCTTGTTCATGGATATCAATAAGCCGAACACATTAGTGTTCAAGCTTGTTTGTTTCAAGATCGAGTATTTAAAATATTATTTAAATTTGTTTATTTAGTTAATTAAATCATAACAAACAAGTTTTAATCGAACCAAGCAACGAGTAGCTCGTCGAACGTTTGGTTCTCTTGCAGCCCTATCTGAAACGGGTTCAACAAGTTATTAATTGCTAACTCACTTCAACCACATATTATTAGAACTTAGACAAAGCCTTGAGTCACCTAGAACTGAATCTCACAAACGCTCAAGTGTTTGCTACAACTCGACCCTTAGTACTAAGCATAAAACTAACGTGGGAGAGTCACAAAGTCACATATTTTTGCCTGAAGAACATGACAAAATGCCTGAGGTATCCACCTTACGACTTGAGATTCTCTTCAAATGAACTCGGAAAAGTTTCGTGCCCTTTTGAAACTCACCCAAAATTGCCAACCAACAAATGAAATAAGCTTAACGTCGTCCATGCAATCTAAATTGCATGATAATAAAGACATGTCAATTAAGAAAGCACAACACGTCATTTGATGCCAACACCACCATATTGTTGGGATGAAAGTAAACATTGCAGCGAAACAAACAAGAAATATAAAACAGCATTAGAAAGTAAAGGACACTAATATTTAACGTGAAAAATAATGCTCTTTGTTGTTTATGCCAGCAAACTTTGCAGTACCGGGACACTTGGGAACATAGCACTAGGGCGCTCGATTACGTAGCGACAGGGAGCTTGGATACACAACATCGGAGTGCTCAGGTGCATGATGCCATGGTGTTGTATGAAAAAATAATTGCACCCGAACCCAAGTAGGGAAAGGACCCCCGCACCTCTCAGCGAGCACGATAAATTGACTTGAGATTTGAGGCAACAGTAAAACTCGATTGATCAATACAATCAGATTCAACACATAACTAATACATATGCTCTACCGCAAGAATTAAAATAGGATAATATCAAACTATTACCTTCAAAAAGGAATAACTTAAGGGCCTACCTAGGGCTCCTTTTGGGTTTTTAGTTCAAGAATTTAGTTTCAACCCATTACAAATGTGTTTGTAAGAAATGAAAAGGTTTCTAATGTGCTTATGAAGGTTTAGGGTACACTCCTAAGGCTCCTAGATACCATCAGAGAAAAATTAGGGTTAACATAACCTAGGGGTCTCATGGGAACAAAATAGGGTATGTGGTAACCCTAGGATTCCAAGTTTGCTATGACAAGCTTATGCTAAGTTCTTAAGAATCCACCTATAAAGGTCCTATGAGGAAGGACCTACACTGAAGAAGGAATCCAAATAACTAAAGCAAAGAATATGAGAAAGTTGTCAACTTCATTTAGAAATGAATTAAGAAGAGTCAAGTGCCCAATAAATGACCAACCCAATATGACCCAAAAACATAACATGTCATATCTTGTTTTATGATGAAAGACCAAGCTTAAGATCTATGTTTTGAAGACTTTTCATATTTCTTTAATTTAAAACAGATGAAAAAACTACTAAAGAACATCCAATACACAACAATTAAACTCTTTCATAAATTTCTTTCTATTTCGTTCATCTTCAAGATGTATATGTATAATAAAATCTATACACTATGGTACATGACTATATAAATAATATAAAGTAAAGAAAAGAATAAATATGATTGTATAACATTAATAAAACTATAAATAATGTCTTACTAAACTCAGAAGATCATATCGTGGACCTTTAGCTACTCAACTGGCTCCACCTTTTTCCTAGCCTAAAATAGAAAGCATAATACATGTGAGCCAACATAGCTCAGCAAATCATAGCCAACATTCTAAATTTCTAATACTTAACTCATTTTGTATTTAACTAAATTTAAAAGCAATTATTTATATCAATTGTACCGGAATATAAAAATCCTTACATATAACTAATAGCTAACATATTTTATATTAAATATAAATAAGTAATTCATATATTAGAGTATAAAATAGCAAATTTCTCTCAGACCCTTATACTTTTCATCAAAAATAGATGTTAGAATCCAGGCCCTTAAGACTTTATATGCTAGCATATCAAAAAATAAATATTTATGACTTCAAATTGCTTATCACATTAAATATTAAAAAATTCAGTCCCTTATGGCTAAGAGAGCATTCAGCACAACTGAACTTCCTTCAACATCCGAGCTCTACATAATCACATATTTTAAGCAAATATACATAGATATAATTGCATTGTAATAAAATAAATATAAATAAAAAAATTGTAAAAAATTATAGAGTGCTCTATCGATAGCCATGCAACAATTTGAATCACTGAGTAGAATTTTAGGTTTTTAGAATTTTATAAGAATACTAGGGATTGTTTAGAACACTATTTTGAGGCTTTAAATATTCTACAATATTATTCTATAAGATTAGAATCATTTTTTAATTCTCTAAAAATATTGCATTTTTTTATTTTCTTGGTAAAATTTTTCTAAAAAAATATTAAACTACTCAAAATGATCATATGTATAATATACATAAAATTAGACAGTTAAAGTTTAGCGGATTTAAAACTATCCCTATTTCTACACTACAAAATTATAATTTTAATCTAAAAAATACTTAAATTTTCTTAGTTTTAAAAATTGAGATAGGCGGAACGTAACCTACCTAGATTCGAATAATTTTTTTTGAATTGGATCAATAACAAAAAATTCATTGAAGTCACCCAAAATAGATTTTATCTCTTTAAAATCTCTCCCATTCTTTACCTCAGCTACCTCACTTGGGAAAGAAATTTGGCAAAGTGGTTTTTTATATTTTTATAAAAAATCGTTTTGTACCACGGTGCTCCAAACAGCAGTGCTTTCAACAGAGGGCACGGTGGCACAATGCCCATCCTAGTGTCGGAGCACTCCTTTCATTTTTCAAAAAGACAAAGAGATCAAAGCCACAGTTCCACCAGCTCTAGCATCATGGTGATCCAAGGTAACTAGCACAGAGACCCTTGAGATCGACTCGCTTCAGGATAATTTTAGACATTCACATGCATACAAAAATACTAACTAGCACATGCAAGATATAGAGGTGCAGAAATTTCATTACATTACTATAACTATATTGGTTCAGAATATATGCAACTGTATATTGCTTCAATGGGTATTACATGAAGATGGTGGAACTATGAAAGTGATGGAACTATATGAGGTGAAGATCTATCGATTTAAATCCTTCAAGGTCCAGGTGAAATGGATATTTATAGACTGACCCTTGGAGAGGAGAAATTATTACATGCAGTTACCAGACGCATACGGAGATCAATCATGATGCGCCACATCACTATTTTGTTGTGTACCAGTCTGTACCGGGTGACTTGGTGCATCTTAATTCGCCTCCGGACTGTATGGTGACCGCACATAATAATCTCTCCTTGGAGAGAGCCCTAACTCTATTTGATGCAAGTTCTATAATGATTTTTCAACTATAAAGCTATTTGATATGGAGCATAAGCTTTGATGGATACAGACAAAGAAATTTGACATGTATAAGAGGGTGGATATGATCATGGACCTAGTTACTACTATAGAAAAGAACATTTTCTCCATCTACAATAATATGTCATATAATACATGAAAGTTTTATAACTTCAAAAACTGGACTCATTTGAGAGATTCACCTAGAGGCCACAACTTTGGTAGAGCGTACTTATTTTAATGTCCTGAAGCTTCAAGTTGCAAGACTCATTTCAAAAGTACAATACATGTTCTAGGCTTTATTGATCCAAAAAAACTTATACAAAGTGAAGAATGTGTGTCAATTTTGTTGAATCTTGGATAAGAGGAAGAAGTACTTCCTCTTGAGCTTCTTGAAAGGAGAGAGAGGGAAGAGGAGAGGGAGAGAGAGTCTGAAATCTCAAAATAATCTAACTAAAGAAAGTGCATATTGAGAAACTATATAAATCTTGGACCAATGTCAAACAAATTTCATAAATCTGAATCAAATTTGTCTCAAGGACCATTACACACTCGCATGAATAGACAGTCTTATTTACTTAGTAATGGATTGTCCTATTATAAGTTATTTTTATGCCTTCCTAAACTATCATAAAATTTAAAATTCTTCACATCAATTACGAGAGGGTTGCATTCATTACCTGTGATAGATTTTGCTGCTACAATATCATGTCATTTGGCTTTAAAAATTCAAAAATTACTTAAAGTTAATTATGAATGATGTTTTCAAAGACAAAAAAAGTCAGAAGGTTGAAGCCTATGATAGTGAATTACTGATTAAAGTAAACTCCAATACAACACATCACAAATCTTCAGGAGAATTTTGTTCCACTAAATAAGTTCTTTTTTTTTTAAACCAAATTTTATTCCAACAGAGAAAGGATTAAAATAGCGACCACAATAGACACCAAAATACATCAAAAGAAAAGAAAATAAAGTAACCTAAATAAACAAGACAGAAAAAAATGCAATAAATAATTCAACAGTCAACAGCGAACTCAGGGTGGCAGCCCTCTGCAACCAACCCGCAACTATGCACGGACCATCCATTAATAACAACCACTCATTAACAACCCACACAGGCAACCACTAAGCACAAGGGCATACCATCAAGGTTTCCAACAAGCCTAGACCAAAAGGGAGAAAAGCAGGGGGCCACCTCATCATTGTCCAAAAAGTTAATAATGCCCACAACAACGAAAGCGAGAAGAAAACCCAAACACAGTTCCGTCTTTTACCTCCGCCACTAGAACTATACTTAACATCATAAACGTGGTCATCAAAATCATCACCCTCCCCAAAAGAAGAAGAGGAAAGGTTCTCATCCAACTCCAGCCAGTCCGATTGAAGCAAGACAGAGTTATTAAAAGGGAGATATATATGAGTTTTTAAATCTACATTATACATAACAGAAATAGGAATATAAACATACACAATATTCCCCATCTAGACATTTACAAAATGAGTCACATTCGACTCAGCATTAACAGGTAAAACAGAAGTCAAATAAATAGCCTAACTTTAACCTCCCGTGCCACAAGCTCCAAAGGAATGGTGCCATTAGAAATAACAAACGCCTAGGAAGGAGAACTAGGTAGATCCTCACTAAATATAAAACCAACCCTGAAAGCCACCTCATACGAAAAATCACTTGAATCAGCTACAACAACCTCACATGAATGGCTAGCTATAAGATTTAGACCATGATAATTTTCACTCACAATTCCATTCACTCCATCACAACAAACCTTCTTAGACAGATTCGAAAAAGCAACAAAAGGAGTAGGCTCCTTCACCACAAGAACAAAGTCACTAAAAGCTATAGTAGAGTCCAATGTCACAACATTAACCCCCAAACAGTCAGCAACAATCCCAACAACAACACCAACAATACTCAAAACATTAACAACGTCAAAATTTTCCATCCTATAGGTATCAGGGCCAGAAGAAGCCCCGAGTCAAATACACACATCTGAAAACACACCCACATGAGCCAGTTCCACACCGATAGGAGCGAAAATAGCAGTGGTAGGGGGAAGGGAATTCACATGAACAAAGGGATCAATAAGATCCAAAAGAGCGTTCACAACGGGAACAAATCCAAACACCACAGGAGGCTGAATAGAAGCAGCAGCCTGCCGCAAATGAGTAAACAACTTAACACATTCAGACTTCTTATGCATAGATTTGCAATAAAGACAGTAACCAGGAAAACCCTCTAAAACAACTTTCTGGATGTAGCCTAATTTCTCAGAGCCAAGCTAAACCGAATCAAAATAAGTTTTAGAAATGTCCATTTCCACAAGGATACGAGCAACTGATGGCTTCGAACCCACAACAGTTGCATTGTCAGTATGAAGAGGACGACCAAATAAAGACCCCATACCAAAAAGTATGTGAGGAGAAAAAAGATGAGGGCGAAGCTCTGGAAAGGAAATCCATACATGGACGAATATTGGAGACTCCTTCAATAGATCAAGGAATGGTGTCCATTTAATCACTTTCATAAAAAAGCCAAAAATAAAGTATGATCTATGCACAAAAACCCTATCATTGTCGAGATCATTAGAAAGCTTGATCGAAACATTTCTCAGATCCAAAAAAGTAATAGAAAACTCACCAGATAATTTTGATTTAAAAAAAAAATCTTAATCGAGTCAAACACTGGACGCCGCAATGAAAATTTTCTCACTAAAGCAAAATCAAAAGGCTTGGCAAGATGAAGAACTTCATCCACCAAAATTCATAAAGCAGGCAAACCCCGAATCATAGTGACTTGCATATCCGGAAACTCCTTAGACGCATCAGAGCCAGACAAAACCTCCTTGAAAGATCTTGAGCGATTCTTACAATCTAGAAAGCCAGTGTCTAAAAGCTTAACAAAATTTGCTATAGCACTAGAGAAAGAAAAAAAGCAAATAAAAACAACCAGATGAAAAAATGGACATATAAGAGATCAAAAAAACTCCCCTCAGTTTGAAGGTGCCAGAGCGAAACCACCTCCAACGACGGTTAGGGCAAAAGCCCTAACAAGACGAAACGAAGTAACCCGCCAGCGTAAGAATTTCAACTTTTATGCCTTTCCTTCAACCACTAGATATTCCACTCAATAAGTATAACATGTGTCTTAGGCTTCGTTTGAGATAACTCTTTTGCTATTTTCTAAAGCTGTTTTGTAGTATAAATTTTTTTTTTTTCAAAAAAATTTGTACTTCAAAAAATTTTGTACTAAAAAATTGTTTTAAAAAAAACTGTAAAAAAATTGCCCCAAATAAAATCTTAATCTTTTGAAGTGTATCATCCGAGCCAATAAGAGGAAGATCTGGGCTTCATACTCAATTTTGAAAGCTTAAAAAAAATCTAATAAAGTTAGTGTGATCATGAAGATTTCATTATTGAGAATAGCTAAAGAGTTATATTTGATGATTTAAAATGTGGATTGTGGAACAAAACTGCCTCATATTTTAATGAGACAAGTACTCATCTTTATTATGTTGTAAATGAGCTTAGCTGGCTCAAATTTTTTTTAATAACGAAATCACAAGTCGAGTTTATTGAGTCATCAGCTTGAGATCAAGCTCAAACTAGAGCTCGAATATCATATAAAAGTAGCTACACACTCAATGAGTTCAGACAATAGTACGAGAGTGGAGTGTCCATCTATAGTATAGCTTAAATGCCAATTGTTTGATTATAACATCTTACTTAATCTTATCCTCACACCTATACATCACTTACACTTATATATACACGCAGCTTATAGTAAAAAATTTGTACAGTTTAGTCTTTTACATAAATGGATGTCTAATTTCCTTTCTCTTTACTCTTCTTACTAACCTAGTGAAACTAGTACAACTGCATCATCTTCACATGGTATCAAAGCCCTTGGCTCATAGCCCCATGAATCCTTAAATGGATGCATCATCCTCCTCTCACACTAAAGATGTCTCCATCGACCCCTCCGTCGAAGACGTTGCCATCCTATCTTCCCTAAAGTTTCACATTTCTAATATCGAGACCATTGCTCCCCTATAGCTGTCTAATGACAACTATCCCAATTGAAAATCTCATATCCTAAAATTATTTCGAGTAAACAGCTATGTTAGATTCCTTGACAAAACCACCACATCACCAGCTGCCCATATTCCCATAGATACCAACGGCAACTCTCGTCCAAACCCCGCCTACAACTGATGGATCCTAATAGGCCAAAACCTTGATGCAGCCATATGTTCCACGATCACCACAATGATCCTCTCCTACGTCCTACATCGAAACGCATGTGCTAAAATATGGAGCACCGTGGAACATTGTCTGCAGGCTACAAATTGATCCATAGTGATACAACTCAAGAAACATGTAGCTCACTATGCTTCAATACCGCACTAATATCAAGACACTAGTTGACAACATTGCCACTGTTAGATGTTCCATTGACAGCGAGGACATTCTTCTCTACACGCTAAATGGATTCCTGCCGTAGTATAAAGCCTTCATGACTTTCATCCAAACCAAACTAACACAAGTTGCTCTCGAGGGCCTCTACTCCCTTGTCCTGAGTGAAGAAATTAACATATCCACTAAATCAGCCAAAGATTCATCCACCCCAAACATAAACACCGCTCTCTATACCAACTGAGGAAGCTTCAATTCATACCCCAAAGTGCATCAAGTCTGACCCAACCACCTATTGCAAATCCCGGAACAACCTTTTGTCATATTTGCTGGAAATGTGGTCACACAACAAATAATTGCTGGCATCATCTGAACACCCAATATCCCACCACGCCAGCAGCTCTTCTAGCGTCCAACTCACAGCCTAGCACCAATTGGATCTTCAACTCCTGGGCCTCAACCCACCTCACCAACAATCTTGAAAATATCATCCATCCAACGGATAGTGTTTCAATCGGTGACTATAGATCTCTTCCCATAGCTTACTCTAGCCAAGGCATTCTTCCCCCACCGAGCCGTAAGATTCTTCTCCCAAATCTACTTCACATTTCTCACATTGCTCACAATCTACTTTTAGTTTCCACACCCACCAAGGATAACAATCTTTCTATTCTTTTTTATGCCTTTGGCTTTCACATAAAGGACACCACAACCAACTCGATTCTTCTCTCCGGCCCCCTTTAGTGACGCTCGCTATCATCTCTCCACTTCAACCCACAACAACCGAGACCGCCTTAAGCTCTTGCCGCAACTATTCTCACTCCACTTCGTTGGCACCATCGAGTCCAAGTTTGATTAAAAAGATTAAAAATTAAAGATTTTCTGGTGAAATAAATATTTAAAACTGTTATTCAAATTTTATATATTTAATAACAGCATTTAAATGACCTGTACAGCACAGTAGCTTTAAAAAAAACTATCACCATTATATACTGTACTTTGTACAGCTTTTTCAGAAATAAAAAATAAAAAAGTTGAACACGACTTCCTTCTTCTTCCCCGAAATCCAATATTTTTGATGAAGCAAGCTCTAGCTGTGAGCAAATTATTATGTTAGGTGTTCGGATCCGTCCAGACATCAATTCAGATGTGTCAAGTCATCAAAATAAATTGGGACCCAGTGTATTCGGATGACGTGACACGTCTGAATTGAGTGTCCGGACGTCTGATGAACGGACGTAATAATTCGCCCTAGCTGTGCAACCTCCGTGGCTCCACCACGGTCCGTGATTTCATCAATGAAGCATAAATCCCAATGCAACTATATTTGCGCAACTGGAGCTCAAGCTGTTTATTTGCGCAACAAGCCAAGCTCTAATTATCTATGACTGAAACTCACCTCGACTCGTTTATACCCCTAAAAGCACCAATCTCTTTGAACGAATTAAAGAATTTGACTAAGAGTTTGATGCGGTGCACACCATTACATCTCTGGATGCAGTCATTAGCATTCAGATAATTATCCTTTTATTATGAATTTTACTGCTTTATGTGTCTGCTTAGGCGTTAGTGGGCATGTGCTCCACTTTGTTCGTTTCTTTAGTTAGTTATTTAACTTTTTCAGTACTTTCCACGTGTAGGGCTGATAATAGCAAAGCCAAGAAGGTAGAAGTAGTCTGGTTACCGGGAAGATGGATCATTAAGAAGAATATCATAGAAAGTTTACTGTTCCATTGCCTCTTGCATTGCATCTTTTCCTCTGTTTTCAATCTCTTGCAGGTATCTGGTGATCGACGGAGCAGCTTCGGCATCATAGTGGTATCAGAGCAAGGATGGCAAAAGGGAGTAATCGGGTGGCTACCGATGACGAAAACAGCCTGAAAGACCTGTGGACCGAACACCGCCAATTGGCGAGACGAACGGAAGAAATGGCAGGGGATATGCACTGTTTCTTCGGGGAGATGCGCCGCGAGTTAAGGTTGATTAATGCTCGTCTTGACAGGAATCAAGCCGCTCGAACAGCAGGTCCGGTTAGGGGACAAGCAGCGAGACGTGGGTTCGTGGGAGATGGGGAACGTCAACGGAACGATCTGGCGCCGGAGATGACCGATTCAGATGAGGAATTTGAACGCGGTCGGTTGGTGGAACAATCTGATTCAGAAGACGAACTGATCCCGAATCGTAGGAGGTATGCCGGAAGAGACAGAACACAGGGATAATTTAGAATCAAATTGGACATACCATTTTTCGACGGAAGGTTGCATATCGAGGATTACCTCGATTGGGAGAGATCTGTTGAATCTTTTTTTGAGTATATGGATATTAGCCCGGAACGGCAAGCAAAATATGTTGCCTGCAGATTGAAGGGGGGTGCCAGCGCTTGGTGGCAGCAAGTGCTTCAATCCCGACGGCGAGATGGCAAGGGAGCAGTTCGGAGTTGGTTTCGAATGAAACAGTTACTCCGGGGACACTTTTTACCAACCGATTACGAGCAGATGCTGTACGTACAGTATCAACATTGCTCGCAGGGGAACAAGACGGTGAATGAGTATACCGAAGAATTTTATCGGTTAAGTGCCCGGAACAATCTCAACGAATCTGAAAACCAGTTGGTGGCAAGGTATGTTAGTGGGTTGAAGGAACCAATTCAAGACAAATTAGAGCTCAACTCAGTTTGGTCATTGTCCCAAGCTGTAAATTTTGCTCTTAAAGTGGAGTTACAGTCAAAGAGACACTATCTCAACAGGCAGAGCAGGAGAAATTGGGAACCAGCCGCAGAAGGAAATAAGAATTCTGCTACTTCACAATCAGCTAGTTTTACAAAGCCAACTGCAGTATCCACGGCTGCTGGGCCACCTCCGACACCGGGGCTAAAGGCATTGGAACCAAGAGGTATTCTGAAAGGCAAGAATCCAGTGAAGGAAAATCCGTACGCTAAGCCAGCTACATTCAAATGTTTCCGTTGTTTTCAGCCGGGTCACAAGTCCAATGAGTGCCCCACACGGGCACAACTTCAATTACTAGAAGGGGAAGACGAAGAAGGAGAAGAAGATGATTTTGAAACTGTAGAAGAACGGCCCGAAGATGTGGTTGGTGATGAGAGAGAACCTGTTCTGTGTGTGCTGCAGCGCTTACTTCTGGCACCTCGGCGACCCGCCAAGACTCAAAGGAATGCTTTATTCAAAACAAAATGCACTATTATGGGTAAAGTTTGTGAAGTACTAATTGATACGGGGTGCACGGAAAATGTCATTTCTCGTGCAGTTGTACAATCGTTGCAG
Organism: Dendrobium officinale; assembly: GCA_019514585.1. Taxonomy (NCBI): domain Eukaryota; kingdom Viridiplantae; phylum Streptophyta; class Magnoliopsida; order Asparagales; family Orchidaceae; genus Dendrobium; species Dendrobium officinale. The sequence goes on from CM033686.1 coordinate 9,343,621, forward strand.
TTGAAGACATCTAAAAGTCCTAACCCATATAAAATTAGTTGGGTTAAAAAAGGAATTGATATGGCAGTAACAGACATGTGCAAGGTAAATTTCTCCATCGGCAAACACTATGCAAGGGAAGTTCTTTGCGACGTGGTGGATATGGATGTATGTCACTTAATTTTGGGAAGGCCATGGCAATACGATGTGGGCACAATTTTCGATGGTAGAGCTAATACGTATTCCTTTGATTGGAAAGGTAGACGTTTAAGACTTCTTCCTCGAAGTCCTAAACTGGATGTCAAAAATGACAATTCTAAGGCGTCTCTGGTAGCTGTCTCAGGAAAAGCCTTGATTAATGCATGGAAGGAGGCATCACAGTTGTTGGCTTTGGTTGTCAAAGAACAGAATAGTGACACAACTAACACAGAGGAGAATTCAATTCCTGAAGAAGTCCGATCTTTACTTGAGCAATTTTCTGAAATTGCTCCACCGGAGCTACCCAGTGGATTGCCACCTATGCGAAACATTCAGCATCAGATAGACCTAATCCCTGGAGCAAATCTGCCAAACTTGCCTCACTACAAAATGAGTCCGAATGAACATAGGATACTGTAGCAGATAGTGGATGAAATGCTAGATAAGCAACTGATTCAGCCAAGTCTTAGCCCATGTGCAGTGCCTACATTGTTGGTGCCTAAGAAGGATGGTAGTTGGAGGATGTGTATGGATAGTCGATCTATAAACAAAATTACAACTAAATTCAGGTTCCCAATGCCGAGATTGGAAGATATGATCGACAAGTTGTCGGGAGCTCAAATATTTTCTAAGCTTGATCTGTGGAGCGGATACCACCAGATTCGAATTCGTCCGGGTGACGAGTGGAAAACCGCATTTAAGACGCGACAAGGATTGTACGAGTGGAAGGTAATGCCGTTTGGTTTGTGCAACGCGCCTGCCACATTCATGCGTCTAATGAACGACGTCTTAAGGCCAGTTTTAAATCGCTGCTGTGTGGTACTTCGACGACATACTAGTATTCAGTTCATCGGTGGAGGAACATATCAAACACTTAACTGCTGTCTTTGAAATTCTGAAGCAGAACAAGTTATATTTAAATCTAATCAAATGTGAGTTTGCTTTTACACAAGTATCCTTTTTAGGATTTCTCATTTCAGCTGAAGGAATTATGGTGGATCCCCGCAAGGTGACTGCTATCGTGGAATGGCCAATACCGCGTACTCTACATGACATTCGCAGTTTTCATGGATTGGCAAACTTTTACCGCCGTTTTATTCACGGGTTCAGTGTTGTGATGGCGCCAATCACGGACGTCTTGAAGCAATCACAGTTTTCGTGGTCTGAAGAGCAACAGAGGAGCTTTAAAGCTATTAAATCAGCGTTATCCACTGCCCCAGTATTGGCACTGCCGGATTTTGACAAGCCTTTCATGGTCGACACTGATGCTTCGACAGTGGGCATTGGCGCGGTTTTGTCCCAAAGCAACAAACCGGTGGAATTTTTTAGTGAAAAACTAAGTTCGTCTCGTCAACGATGGACAGTTTATGAGCAGGAATTATATGCTGTGGTCCGCGCGTTGAAGCAGTGGGAACACTATTTGTTGCATCAAGACTTCGTTTTGAGCAGCGATCATAAAGCACTTCAGTACATTAATTCTCAAAAAAATATCAACAGAATGCACGCTCGATGGATCATATTTTTGCAGAAATTTTCTTTTGTATTGAAGCACAAAAACGGTACTCAAAACCGTGTGGCCGATGCATTGAGCCGAAGGTTGGCTACGTTAACTAAATTGGAAACAGAATTTACTGGTTTATCGGGGCTGCAAGAGTTATATCCTAGTGATGAGTTTTTCCAACAATGGTGGAATAAGTGCATAAGCCAAGAACCTGTGCCTGACTACTCCATACAGCACGGATTCCTTTTTAAAGATAATTTGTTGTGTGTTCCGCAGTCCTCTTGGCGGCAAAGGTTGATCCAGGAAGCGCACGCGGGAGGAATGTCCGCTCATATCGGACGGGATAATACTATTGCCCAGCTTCAACGGCGATTTTTTTGGCCTCGCCTAAGAAGAGATGTAACTAAATTCATACAGCGTTGTGCGATTTGTCAAGGTTATAAAGGCGGCGGACAAAACACTGGATTGTATTTACCCCTACCGGTTCCGGAGACGATTTGGGAAGATTTAAGCCTGGATTTCATCTTGGGTCTTCCAAGAACCAAGCGCGGCAATGATTCCATCATGGTTGTAGTGGATCGCTTCTCCAAAATGGCCCATTTCGTCGCCTGCAAGAAGACGTTTGATGCCCTCAATATTGCCAAATTATTCTTCAAGGAGATTGTGCGCCTCCATGGCATTCCGCGGAGCCTTACGTCGGACAGGGATGTGAAGTTTATTAGTCATTTTTGGCGGGAATTGTGGAAGAAATTGAATACAAAAATTCAGCTAAGTTCTTCATATCACCCTCAAACCGACGGACAAACTGAAGTAGTCAATCGCACACTCGGCAATTTACTTCGCTGTTTAGTACAAGAACACCCAACTCTTTGGGATGAAGTTTTAGCCCATGCTGAGTTTGCCTTTAATTCAATGACAAACCGATCAACCGGTATGTGTCCTTTCAATATCGTATATACTAAGATGCCCAACACTGTTGACATTGCAGTATTACCGAAGATCAACAACAAAGCTGCAAATGCTTTGGCGGACCAATTTACTCAACTTTTGGCTGATGTCAAACAAAATCTTCAGGAGACCAATCAAGAGTATAAAGCAGCTGCAGATTCTCACCGAAGGGAGAAATTATTTCAGCCAGGAGATTTAGTTCTTGTTCGCTTGCGTCGCGAGCGTCTACCTCCGGGAAATCACTCTAAGCTTACCAAAAAAAAATGGGGTCCTTTTCCTATCAGTAGAAAAATCAACGACAATGCCTATGTCGTAGATTTACCAAGTGAATTCAGCACCTCGCACACGTTCAATGTTGCGGATATTTACTCTTACACTCCCACTGATGACGGAAATGCGGAATTCGAATCTGTTCACACATATTCTATTGAAAGTGGGGGCGAATGATGCGGTGCACACCATTACATCTCTGGATGCAGTCATTAGCATTCAGATAATTATCCTTTTATTATGAATTTTACTGCTTTATGTGTCTGCTTAGGCGTTAGTGGGCATGTGCTCCACTTTGTTCGTTTCTTTAGTTAGTTATTTAAGTTTTTCAGTACTTTCCACGTGTAGGGCTGATAATAGCAAAGCCAAGAAGGTAGAAGTAGTCTGGTTACCGGGAAGATTGATCATTAAGAAGAATATCATAGAAAGTTTACTGTTCCATTGCCTCTTGCATTGCATCTTTTCCTCTGTTTTCAATCTCTTGCAGGTATATATCTGGTGATCGACGGAGCAGCTTCGGCATCAGAGTTCAAGCAATTACACTTATCATGATCATTATCACCTCGTGTTAAAAGCCCATAACCTAGTGATGACACGCTTGTTTATTTTAGCTTAAGTGAGGTGGCGGTTAAATCTCTCTCTCTTCAAAGTTGAAAATAAGAATGAGATTTCATTTGGGGTAACTTTTTTATTGTTTTCTAAATCAATTTTTTTTTTTGTATAAAAATTTTAATTTAAAAAAAAAAATTATACTAAAAAACTGTTTTAAAAAACAATAAAAAAAATTATCTCAAACAAAGCATGAAACTTAAGAAGATTTACACTAAATTTTTTTTTTGTCGTTGATGCCTCTAGGTCAAGGATGTCACTACTAAGAACATGAGGTTTTCACAGCCTTTAGTAGTAGTTGTTAGCAAACCGGTGCTATAAATAACTATTCAAACTGGTTTTCATCAATGCTAGAAATGGACATATTTACCCTCTTCGTGTCCAAACCGAGCCATTCGACCCTTGCTTCGTCTGCGCGTGATTCCTCTGTTTCCTACCTGCATTCGCTCAATGTTGATTCCTCCAATGTCGTTGAAATCACCATCAGTGCCGAATTCTTGGTCGCCATCAAATTGTTGTCGTCAACCCTTCGTGTGAAGTCCCCATCATCAATCCTTTGTGTGCAGTCCTCGTCATCAACCCTCCGTGAGACGGCGACGCCGAATCCCCGCTAAAATCACCGACGTATTCCCGATTGCCATTCAGTTGCTCGGTCCATAGGTATTTTTCAACTAATCTCTCATCTGCGAAAGCTGTTTTAATAGTAGTGTGTTGAAGTGTCTTGCATTAAAATTACCTGCACCTGCATTCAAAATTTGCTGTTAAATTTCAATGTTTATCTCCTTCAGGAGGGTGAACACAAACAAAATTGGTTTATACGATAACAAACTTATGTTTGGCGTATCTCACGAGTTTATAATGTTTTCAAACGGTATACCTCAATGATATATAGGTGAATATATTGAGTGTCTACAACCATATAAGAAAGTTGAAAGTAATAAAATTATCTCAAATACTTCACATGAAGTTCATAGAAGACACAACCATTATTTTAAAGATTATTTGAGGTCGTTTGCATTATTGAAAATCTTATTATAGATTTTTTGCTTATAATATTAGGCTTATGCCCATTAAAATAAATATAAATTTTTTTTTTATAATTTTACATTATTTAAAAAATTAAGTTTTGATCATTAAACCTCATTTGAATTCTTTGTGCTCAACTCTTGCAAAAATTAGAATTAATTTTGAGCATATTTTCATTTTATCATATTATATTGATTTTTTTACTGAATTTTTTTATTTAAAATTTTGATAACTTTTAATATACTTTCAATTAAAGCATGATTATATTTCTGTTCGATCCATTTCTATTACTCTGTGTTTTTGGTGATGTTTTCATATTGAGTTATAAGCAAAATATATTCTTATATATGTACCTATTTAGCTTCATCATTTACTGATGCAGGCGCTATCTCTCTCGGGTGATCCGGCGGACCATCTTACCCACTTCCTGCGCCACTCCTTCTTATTCCCTGCCTAAAGCTGTTTTCTGTTATTTTTAGTACAAGCACTTTAGACTCTATTTTATTTTTGCTTTCCTAAAATTAGTCTTTCTTCTATATGTTCACTGGATGTAAGGAAACTCGGCAGACTTGATATAAAAAAAAAAAACCCTTTTCCCGGTTACTGTTTCATTGGAGCTCAGCTCTTGTTCTTGGCTTGCGTTTTCTCATAGCTGCTGCACCAGAAATTTGGTATCAGAGCTAGGCTATTCAAGCGAATGGCGGAAGGCAGCAGCCACCCCCGACCCGACGGTGATCGGAGTCTTGAAGCCCTTTGGGAAACTCACCGACAAACGTCGAAGCAGCTTGAGGAGCTGATGACTACCTTTGGCTGATTCGCAGAAGAGATGCGGAGCGAGCTTCGTCAAATAAGGGTAGCTACTAATCCAGGAGCTAGGCCATTCGCTCCGACAGCCATACCGGAACAGAGACCACCCGTGAGACAAGGCGTAATGCATAGACGAGCCCCTGTCACGATTCCGGAATATTCGGGGTCTGATGAGGAAGAGGTACCCAGGCAGGAACACTCCGATTCTGAAGGAGAAATTTTCTTCCCACAACAAACCAGAGGACGACGGCACCATATGCAGCGAACTGAATCCGAGGGATTCCGTATAAAATTAGATATACCCTTTTTCGATGGCAGGCTACATGTCGAGGATTATCTTGATTGGGAAAGCGCTGTAGAAAATTTCTTTGATTATATGGAAGTCCATCCGGAGAAGCAGGTTAAGTATGTGGCGTGCCGACTCAAAGGAGGAGCTACTGCGTGGTGGTCGCAGCTTCTTCAAAATAGACAGCGGGAAGGTAAGGGTCCAATACGTAGTTGGGTTCGAATGAAACAGCTCATGAGGCGGCACTTCTTACCCACCGATTTTGAGCAGCTCCTCTATCTACAATATCAGCATTGTCGGCAGGGACAGCGATCAGTCAGTGAGTACACTGAGGAGTTTTACAGATTAAGTGCCTGGAACAATCTGATGGAGTCGGAGAACCAGTTGGTAGCACGCTATATCGGGGGACTGAAGGAAAATCTGCAAGACAAGCTCGAACTCAATTCCGTATGGTCTCTTTCGCAAGCGGTAAACTTCGCGCTTAAGGCGGAGGCTCAAAGCCAACGTCAGTTTCGTTCCCATGCTTCTCGCAGAACAGTTACAGATGGAAATATGGGAACCTCTCGAGCAACAACCCCTCCGACTAAGCCGCAACCCACTGCACCAGCTGCCCCGAGCAATGTAGCATCGGAAGTTAAGGGAGTTTTAAGGCCGAGAGCCTCCATCCGAGAAAATCCTTATGCTAAACCCAATGTCATCAAATGTTTTAGGTGTTTACAGCCCGGGCATAAGTCGAATGAATGTCCATCGCGTCACCAAGTTCAACTAGCTGAAGGAGAAGATAAAGCAGATTTTGCCGGAATTCTTGATGAAGCTGATGATGGAATCGAAGAAATTAGAGCTGATGAAGGAGAACCGGTTCTTGGGGTCATGGAGAAGGTGCTCTTGTCGCCACGGAAACCTGTCGAGACCCAACGACACTATTTATTCCGCTCCAAGTGCACCATAAACGACAAGGTTTGCGATTTGGTGATTGATAGCGGGTGCACCGAGAATATTATCTCGAAGGCGGCTGTTCAAGCTCTACAACTCAAAACAACTAAACACCCGAATCCCTTCAAGATTGGGTGGGTTAAGAAAGGAGTTGACTTCCTCGTATCCGAGCTATGCAAGGTGTCGTTCTCTATTGGCAAGAAATATTTATGTCAAATTACTTGTGATGTCCTCGAGATGGACGTATGCCACCTCATTCTGGGAAGGCCATGGCAGTATGATGTTGGTGCAATACACGACGGCCGAGCAAACACTTACACTGTAGATTTCAACGGGAAGAAACTGAAGTTAATGCCAGCTAGTCAAGTCCTAGGTGGTGTCCCAACCAGTCTTGCGTCAGCTTGCATTGTCGCGGGGCGAGAATTGTTCCAGCTCAAAGGAACAGGGTGTCCAGTATTCGACTTAGTTACAAGTGACATGCAACAACCACAGTTTACTCTCTTACACCTAGACATTCGGCATCTACTCGATTCATTCCAGAACATTACTTCTGCTGAATTACCTCCAAGTCTCCCGCCCATCCGAGACGTACAGCATCAGATTGAACTACTTCCAGGCGCAGTCCTACCCAATCTACCATATTACCGCATGAGCCCCCGTGAACATGCGATCCTTCAGAAAATAGTGTAAGAATTGCTGGACAAACAGTTCATACAGCCGAGTTTGAGTCCGTGTGCCGTACCAGCTCTCATTGTGCCGAAGAAGGATGGTCAATGGCGACTGTGTATTGATAGTAGAGCCATCAATCGCATTACCGTTAAATACAGGTTTTCGATACCGAGGATCACCGACCTGCTGGACAAGCTCTCGGGCTCCTCCATCTTCTCGAAATTAGATTTGAGAAGTGGATACCATCAGATTCGCATAAGACCGGGAGATGAATGGAAGACTGCCTTCAAGACCGTCGAGGGACTGTTCGAGTGGAAGGTCATGCCCTTCGGTCTTTGCAACGCCCCATCCACTTTCATGAGACTCATGCATGAAGTCTTGAAACCATATTTGGGTCAGTTTTGTTTAGTTTACTTTGATGATATTTTGATATTCAGCTCGTCTCATGAACAACATGTTGATCACCTCAAATCTGTCTTAGAAATATTACGGGATAATCAACTCTTCCTTAGTCTAGCCAAATGCAAATTTGCTGTTGCTAGTGTCTGTTTCCTGGGATTTATTTTGACTGCTGCCGGTGTTATGACCGATCCAACAAAAATCGCAGCTATCCAGGATTGGTCGCAGCCAACGTCTCTTACAGATGTGCGTAGCTTCCATGGGCTCGCCAATTATTACCGTCGATTCATCAAGGGTTTTAGCAGTATCATGGCCCCGATTACAAATTGTTTGAAGTCGTCCATCTTTGCTTGGACCCCGGCACAGCAAAGGAGTTTCGAACGGATCAAGGCTGCTCTCTGTTCAGCTCCAGTATTGGCATTTCCCGATTTCGACAAACCATTCCAGGTGGATACTGATGCTTCGGCCGTTGGCGTAGGCGCGGTCCTCTCCCAAGATGGTAAACCGGTAGAATTTTTTAGTGAGAAGCTGAGCACAGCAAGGCAGAAATGGTCCGCATACGAACAAGAGCTATACGCCGTCGTCCGAGCACTTAAACAATGGGAGCATTATTTGCTGCATAAGGACTTTGTGCTATGTAGCGATAATCAAGCCTTGCAATACATTAACAGCCAGAAGAATATTAGTCGTATGCATGCTCGATGGATTGTTTTTTTTTCAAAGATTCAGTTTTGTTATTAAACACAAGGCCGGTCGCACCAACCGAGTAGCGGACACTCTCAGCCGAAGAGCGGCTTTACTTACTCATCTGCAGACGGAAATTACTGAGTTGCAGGAATTGAAAAACTTGTATGCCGCAGACAAGGACTTCTCTCAGCCTTGGACCGATTGCACTCAAGGGAAGCCACAGCAAGATTATTCGCTTCAAGATGGATTTCTGTTTAAAGGGAATAGTTTGTGTATTCCCGACTCATCTTGGCGAGCCCAGTTAATCAAGGAGCTGCATAGTGGGGGGTTATCTGCTCATGCCGGTCGTGACCGAACTCTTGAACTTCTCCAATCTCGCTTCTTTTGGCCTCATTTACGCCGAGATGTAGCGAGATTTGTTGAAAGATGCTCCGTTTGTCAGCGATACAAAGGTACAAGTCAGAATACGGGACTTTATTTACCGCTACCCACTCCCGATTCCATTTGGGAGGATTTATCTCTGGATTTTGTTTTGGGCCTGCCTAGAACCAAGCGGGGTTCGGATTCGATCATGGTAGTTGTGGATCGATTCTCCAAAATGGCGCACTTCATACCTTGTAAGAAAACATTCGATGCCATTAACATAGCTCATCTATTTTTTTAAAGAGATTATCAGGTTGCACGGCCTACCCGAAGCCTCACTTCGGATCGCGATGTCAAGTTCGTCAGCCATTTCTGGAGAGAACTTTGGAGATGTTTGAAGACCGATCTTAACTTGAGCTCCGCTTACCATCCCCAAACAGATGGCCAGACCGAAGTCGTCAACCGCACCCTGGGTAGCATGCTGCGCTGCCTTGTTCAAGAAAATCCGAAGAAGTGGGAAGAGCTCCTGTGCCACGCAGAATTTGCTTACAATTCGCTGACGAATCGCTCCACTAAGCGTAGTCCGTTCCAGGTGGTATATACTAAACCTCCTAATCATTTAGTCGATTTAGCCATTTTGCCTAAATGCAGTCGAACGGGAGTCACCAAAACCATCTCCCAAGCCACCGAAACTATCCAGGCCGTGAAAGCCCAGCTCGAAGAGTCCAACGCCAAATACAAATAGGTGGCTGATGTTCGTAGGCGTTTCAAGAGCTTCAACCCTGGCGACCTCGTGATGGTGCGCATGCGGCGTGAACGTTACCCTCAAGGCAGCTATTCTAAACTCAGCCCCAGGAAGTTGGGACCTTTTCCAATTCGCCATAAGATCAATGACAATGCTTATGTCATTGAGCTTCCACCGGACATCCACACTTCACCAACATTCAACGTCTCCGACATTTATGAGTATCATTCTCCCGATGGGACTATAGTTATCACCAGCTCGTCAGAGTCGAGCTCTTCGGAAGCGGGGGAGATCTGATGCAGGCGCTATCTCTCTCGGGTGATCCGGCGGACCATCTTACCCACTTCCTGCGCCACTCCTTATTCTGCCTAAAGCTGTTTTCTGTTATTTTTAGTACAAGCACTTTAGACTCTATTTTATTTTTGCTTTCCTAAAATTAGTCTTTCTTCTATATGTTCACTGGATGTAAGGAAACTCGGCAGACTTGATATCAAAAAAAAAACCCTTTTCCCGGTTACTGTTTCAATGGAGCTCAGCTCTTGTTCTTGGCTTGCGTTTTCTCATAGCTGCTGCACCATTTACTAGCTAGTTAATTCATTGGTTGTAATTTATTTTGCTTGAGCAAATTTCAATTGATGATATGTTATACAAGAAAGCAAATCAAATTGATTATTGATCTGCTATGTATCCCGATTATTGTGGTCCGATTAACATTTTCTTGCTACTATTTTCCGCTAACTTTTTTTTTTTTGGGGACATTTAGGCCATTTAAGGCAAACACACACACTCAACGCATACACATAGACTCAAACCCTTAACCTCTTAGTTGGAAGCCAAAGCTCTCAACCAATAGGCCAAGGAGAGTTGTGTATTTTCCGCTAACTTCATCATCAATAATTTTGCCTCATATAATGACCTATAAAGTTGATGCAAGCTTATCATTGACGCCAATGCCGACACCTACCAATTTTGTCGCATATCCTCATCAACAACGATGATGCACAACATCTTCTATAATAACAATGTTGTTAGAGCACATAAATGAACCTCAACCACATGTCACTTAACCTACTCCATCTACATCAGCTTACGGAGGCAGCACTACTCCATTGCATGACAGTCTATCATTAACGGATTGTTGTTCTCTAACTCACCATTATCTTCTAGTTTTCCTATTTATATGATTGTATACAAGAACATAGAAATTAATGAAAATGAACCACTGAAAGCTTCTTCATATATTCTTCTGTTCTTCTCCTTCGCTAACTTCTGTTGTGCAGGTTTCTTATAGATGCATGTCATTGAAGCGCCTTATTGCTCTTATAAGCTAAGATGTTAAAATCTTTATTTCTATCATTATAAATGTTCTTGCATGCACGTAATATTATTAATAAATAACATATGATAAACAAACTCCATGATTGCTCCCAAGGAAAAAGAATTATCGACATAATCATCTTACAACTTCTGATGAATCATAGATAAATTCCTCAGTAAGTACTCTAGAAGAAATTAAACTTAAAAACTATGTACTGCTTAACTATAACATCAATTTCCTACCCTTATTTATGTTACAGATTAGAGGCAAATGAAGGAGAATATTAACTAATAAAGTCCCCACACTTGCAAGATATACTAATTGTCTCCAAAATAGTAGATTAAGGCTTTCTAAGCAAACTTTGTCCACTGAAGCCCACATAATAAGAACGGAGTTGTCCAAGCGGTTGCGCTGAGGATGATTAAGACAGAAAACAGCTAAAACACCTTAGTTATCAGTTCTAATATCAGAAATATTCCATAAACACGTAAGAAAGAAGTGTCAGTAAATTCCATATACAGGATGATGAAGACAGAGCCTTCAACAGGATAGTGAAGCATACGGGTTTAAACGAGTCTTGTCGAGCTCAGCTTGTCAGTCATAAAGCGAGCTCGAGTTCAACTCATGCGCTCGATAAGCTCTGCTCTCGAGCCCATAAACGAGTCGAGTTTGAGCCGGCTCGCCTGCTTGGTAGCAAAAAGCTGTTGTATAAAGTTGTAAAAAAACTGTCCCATACTATGCCTTATAAATCATAAAACTCAGTTGCATATGACAGAACATTAGACGATGAACTTGACCAAAAAAAGTTGTTTTAGAGAATAAAATTTCTTAAACAGAGTAACAAAATTGTTAGCCATATACCAACATCATTATGGTAGTAAAAAGAATAAATAAAAGCACATAGAAAACAATAACCAAAAAAAGAATAATAAATCATGAACCTTCATTCTCTCTCGCCAGTACTCCTGCACTGCATGCCAACTCATATATAGCTTTACAGAACGCCAATGGATCAATAGAAAGACTTGGTATTGCACACTGATGAGAAAACGATGCACCACAATTGATTAGCGATATAGACTGCCTCACGCTTAATGTAGCGAATCGGCGGAAGAATTAGACATACAAGAAAGAACATCTAAGTTGGGGAATAAACTAAGCTCCAAGGCTTCAAAAGAGTATATAATTCATCAAGCTCTTTCCTACTGCAATATATATATTTATAAGCTAGCAAGAACATTCTAGAAGGCATGTAACAAATATATAACAAACTTAGACAAGCTATTCCTAATGGCTTATTTAGCTAATGATGCACCATATCAACTCTTCTGCAACCCAGTTTAATCTGTTAGTTCTCGGTTTAGAATATCAATCAAAATATCTTAAATTTACAATTAATCGTGTCGCAAAATAAGGAATCATATATTTGTTGAATTATTGAGTTAGAATTGTTATGTTCTGGAAAGTTCGCATTGGTAGAGAGAGATAGTTTAGCATTTTAGTTTTGCATGGAGATCCAACAAACAAACAGATAAGCGAGTAGGGTGTGACATTCATAAGAGGCACCAAGATTTTTATGTGGAAAATCACAAAAGGGGAAAACCACAAGGCTGACTCAGTTTGAGTAAATCCACTAGCATTGATAATTGAGTACAAATGAGACATTTCCATAGGAGAAGGCTAAATGTAGCAAATGTAGATCATGATGGGCATATTACATGCTTGGAGTCAGAAGAATCCAATGACATGAGAGTTGTTCTCAAGAGAATGTTGACATATTTATTTAGCCAGTAGGACTGTATTTGAGTGATTGAGGTTAGAAAGATTATCGGCGACAGGCGACAGTGGTCAGAGAGGATCTTAGTTGGTAGGTGACAGTAGTAGGAGGGATGGTAGTATGGTAGTCGGCAAGTGATGGTAGTTGATGGTGACACTACAGGAAAACAGTTCATTTCTGACAAAATTTCCGGCGGAAATAAATTCGTCACAAATTCCGACGGAATTTCCGGCGGATTTCCAACGGATTTTTTTTAACAAATTTCCAACACATTTTTTGACTGGTTTTCCGACGGATTTTTTTCGACAACATTTCCGGCGGACTATCTGACAGATTTCTGACGGAAATTAAAAAATTAAATTATATTTTAATAACTTAAATTAGAATAATTTTTTATAATTATTTATTTTGTTAAATTAAGTTAAATAATTTAATAATTTATTGTTAAATTAAATTAACTAATTTTTTAATTCATTGTAAAATTAAATTTTTTAATTTAAATAAAGATTAACTAACTAATTAAATTAAACAGATTTTGTTAAATTAAATTTACTAAAGTCTAAGTTTTAACTAATAAAACAAATACTTTATCAGTTATAGGCTAAATAAAATAAAGTCTTAAGTTTTAACAGATTTTGTTTTGTGGGATAGATGGCAGATGGCGCGGATGCTAGGCGCGCGAAGGGGGCGCGGTTCGAACCCTGCCGAAATCATTCAGCGCCGGCGGGCTCACGCGGAAGGATCTCACGCCGGCGGGCTCACTTCAGCGCCGGCGGGCTCACTGCGCGAATGCTAGGCGGGCGGAATTGGGTGCAGCGGACGGGAGCTGGCTTTGAATATTTTTTTAAAAAAAATTTCTTTACTTTCCGGCGGAAAATAAATCCGCTGTCAATATTTTCCTGCGAAAAATTCGTCGGAAATGAGCCTGAAATATTTCGACGTATTATTTTACGCCGGAAGGCCTTTTACGGCGCGCGTCAAACCAGCGCAAATATTTCCGCCGGAAATGCTAATTTCCGACGGAGATTTTCCAATTTTCCGGCGAAAATGTCTGCCGGAAAATGATTTTTTTCCTGTAGTGCAATGATAGTTAGAATGGGTCGTTGTCGGCGGGCGACGGTCATAGCAGTTGAATGTAGTCATCGGGTGATAGTGGTTTAAAAGATCATAGTCGTAGGGTGGCAATAGTCAGAGTGGACCGTAGTCGGTGGGCAATGCCGTGACAACAGTCAGAGTGAACCATAATCGATGTGCAACTGTGGTTGGAGTGGACTGTAATCAGCATCATGCAACTGTACGTGGTTGGAGTGGATTGTAGTTGGTAGGTGACAGTGGTCGGAGTGGACCATAGACAAGTGACGTTGGTCAGAGGGACTATAGTCGGGCAACAATCAATGGCTGGACGGAAGTTCGGCGAAGGTCAATGGTCGGACAAAAGTCCAGAGAAATACTAGCAATGGTCGATGGATACGGGTGGTCGATGAGGAATCTGGTGAAAAGAGAACTCTTAAATTTATTTTCCTCTCTCCTCTTCTTTCTCTTACTTCCTCCCCCTTTTCAGTGAAGAATGATGGATCAATTTATAGTTTTCTAAAAGTGGCATGGCATGTAAATAGGAAGAAGATCAAGTGAATGTTGGAAGTGTTTCAAATGGACGGCTGATATCAAATTTGCATCGAGATTCACACCCAACTAAGATATTTTTTTGATAACATATCAAGAATACATTTTGTTCTTCACTCCAATTTATGTTGGTCAAATGAATCAGCTTTGTTTCCCTTTTATTAACCCTATCTAGGCCGAAGGTAAGATTAATATGATTCGAATGTGTTGATAGGGGAATGATTATTGTGCAACTGATGCAAAAAAAGAGCAAATAGAAGCAATTGAATGTCCCCATACTTTATTCCAGCCTCCACACAGTTACATTAAGGATGTCCATGACTGGTCATCGTACTAGAAAAATACAGGAATATTATTAATCTATTTTATTTTAAACCTATATTTATAGTAAACGTAATTTGAAGCAATAGATAACTTAGGGCAATTTTTTATATAGATAATTATTAAACTATTATATAGACAGCTTTTTGAAAGCTACAGTAAAAAATAGCTTTCTAACACAGTTTATTGAAAGCAATGAATCAAATAAAAATTATGATTATATAATATGAAAAATAAAACAATAAAAAAATTATCCTAGATGAAACAAATAAATTAATCTTCCTTAAATATGTCCTAAAAGTAAATGATTTATTTCTATCATATTAGCTTTAGTTGTAGAAGCAGATTTCAATAGATTGCTCAGAAAGCTATCTCAAATGAAGTCACAATCTGCACTGAAAAATTTTTAGGTGCGGAGTGCGCACCGTCAGCACAAGTATTGGGTGCCTAGCGGTACCGAGTGCGGGTATCACTAGGTACCCAATACTTGTGCGGACGGTACTCCGCACCTAATAATCTCTCCAATCTGCTAGGCTCCAAGTACCCAAATGACTTAGCTGTACGATTATTGGGCTTTGCGATAATACATGATCAATTTCATTGCCCCGAACTCCCATTTTTCGCTCAATCGAAAATTTGTTGTAACTCAAAATAAGAAAATTGGATCAGAATGATGAACACATGGATCAAGACCTAAGCTTTTAAGCATCTAATGATGCATGTACGTGGCCCAATTTTAGCATCCTCTCACCTGAACTGCCAAAACCTCTTGTGGATAACAAAACTACATTTCGTTAGCTGTCAATTAAGACAATTAGCTGTGTAAAACAGATATATTAATTAAATGGGTAGATATTAGCTTTGAAATTATCATGTAATAGAATAATAGATACCCACCTAATTTAATTAATGTACTATTCAATAGCCAACATGAGAATGCACACCCATCATACCATAATCATCATCACCTGGAAAAGTTATTATATGCAGAGTCCGGACACGAATAATCGCTCGGATATGTGAGTGTACATACTGTATACAAATTTGTACACATAGTATATCAAATTTTTATACACACTGTGTGCACTTACTGTCCGAACGATTCTTTCCGTCTGAACTCCACACATAATAATTTCTCCATCACCTAACATGTCTTTTATGTTGGAAGGAGCATTTCTAGAAGAAGCCCTCTCTAAATGATAACCCAGCTTATTTAATAATTAAAATACAATTCATGACCTGAATATGGTTTCCTGTTATAGTTTAATTAAACGCATATAAATTAATTATAAATAAAATTGTGAAGAATATTAAATAAATTATTGATTTTTTTTTTAATCTAAGTTAATATACTAATCACATTTTCCTCTATGGAAGCAGCTCGCAGGTAGTAATCACCCGAGGAATTGGGTGACTAATTCATACTTTAATCTCAAACCAAACATCTCATTCAAAACATTATTAATAGAGATGCATAAACATCTGAACTGAAATGGAATCAGGGAAGTTCCTTAGATCCCATTGTGCTAGAGAATCTGTTTTGACAACTTAGATTATAACAATTGAACTGACTCAGTACGATGATCACCAGCTGAAGCAGCTCGCCGCCGGCGACTCTGTTGCCGGAGCTGACCACACAGACGCCGAAAGAAGTCGACAATTCTTCCAGCATAGGACGAGCTTATTAGGTCCTTCCTCATCCACTTTGTACCCGTCATTAAAAAGTCCAAGCAGAAGGCGAGATTGACAGAGGTTGGAAAAGCTGAGCCCAATCCTTTGAAATCCAGCTTCTTTCAGCCATTCTGCCCAGCCTTCTCTCTCCTCTCCGCTCTCCTCCCGCCTCCGGTAAGCCCTACCCACTGATCCGGCGATCATCGGCCCTAGTATCAACTTCTCAACCACTCCCCTCGCCTTCCCCTGCATCGGAAACCCTGCTTCAAGAGAGTCCCACATCGCCGAGTACCTCTTCATCTCCTCCATAAAGGACCCCACAAAACCCCCGCTGCCATCACTGCCACCGAAAACGACGGCCTCCTCCACTACAGTCACAATACGGGCCCCGAGCTCGCCGGCGCATCCGAGGAAGGAGGCGATGGAGGTGGCGGAGCGCCATGGAAGATGCGGCGGGTGGAGAGCGCAGTTGAGCACCACCGCTTCCCCTTTCACCACCTTGACCGCTGCCGGCCGTAACTGATCGTCGGCGTCCAGTCTGCACTGCCCGAAGGAGAAGGACAGCCCAACCGACGCTGCGAAGGCCGCCAGCCTCCTTCCGGTATCTAGAACCGTGGTCCCCAAACGTCGGCTGCCGCCCAAGCGCGTGACAGCAGTGATTCGGAGGTGCGGCGGAGGTGTGAGCGAAGGAGTTTCCTGCTGAGAAACCATAGCCTGCATAAACGAGGCCCACTGCACTCCTTCCATGATGTCGTAATCAACGATGTGAACGCGGCGCTCGCCGACGACGGACTCGAGGATGGCCTGGTTGGCCGTGAAATGCCCGAATTTGACGTAGGGAGACATGTCCTGAAGCAACTGGAAGGCCTCGAGCACTTCGCCGGAGTTCGGCGGCTGATCTTCGTGCCTGCCTACTCCGTCGAGCAGGCGTTGGAGCGCGTCGGTGAAATGCTCCGCGAGGCGTTCCATGTTGGTTGCTCCACCTTCGGCGAGCAACTCTCTGAGCCGAGCCAATATCACTCGAGCCAAATCACTGCTTTTATTGGCTCCGGTTAGGGCCTCCGCCGCCGCCATCAGAAGGTGGACGAGGCGGAGGCCCCTGTCGTTATCTCTTTCGATTTCCATCGGCGGCGGGAGTTGCGGCTGAAACTCTTCCACCGGCGTGCCGGGGCAGTTGGTACTGGTGGGGCTGACGTTCGTTGACCAGTCCTGGGCTGCCGGCGTGCATGGGAGGCCGTAGTGCTCGAGAAGGCCGTTGAAGTCGTTCTCCACGGAAAAATGACCCCAGTCTACCGCCGGCGACCAGTCTACCCATGCGAGGTCGCCGAACCCCGTGGTAGAACTAGTTGAGCTACAGCCGGAGAAGGCGAGCTCCATCATATACTCCATGTCTACTACTTCCATCTCTGTTTTTCTCTGCATCAAAGTTTGCTCTTCTTTGGCATATATATATACACACATCATATATAAATATTATATATAAAAGAAAGAAGGGGATGTTGGCTGTCGGAGACTCGGAAGAAAGGGTAACAAAGTTTAAAGTTAATTATGATTGTGATTTGGTTAAATGAAGTGTGATTAGGGGGCAAATCATGGATTAAAAATAAACCCTTAATTAAGGTGGAGATAAGGATTTATTGATTTATTATGGAATTATTTATTTTTTGAAAGGGGAGATAGTGATGGGGTTCGAACTTCTAAGCTTATCAGTGATGAAAGCAGCTTGAAAGGGTAAGAGATTGATTAAATTTTGAGGATAAACAACTGGATGAGGATGATTTATATTAGTTAAATTTTTTAATTACTTTTGAATGTTGCAATCACAAATTATCTCATTATTTTTTTAATATATTTCAAGTAGTATGTGTTTTGCAGATTTCTTGTTCAGATTAATATCATAATTATCTGATAAATTTTGTATTAATTATCAATTATCTTGCACAATCTTTCATGTAATGAGAAATTATTAGGTGCGGATACTGGATGGAATGAACTGTTCGGTTTTCTCGCTGTCTACGATAAAAATATAGTCAAAGCATAATTAAAGTGCAGCTCCTACAATAACTTTGCTTTGATTATGTTTTTGCTATAAACAAAGAGAAAATTGTAAGGTTATCTCTCCGTAATAATTTGCCTCGTGTAACAAACTCTATATAGTGAGATAAAATTTTGATGTTGTTAATTATTGTTGCAGACACAGCTCACCTTGGTTTGTTGATTGAGAGCTTATGCTTTCAACTAAGAGGTCTTAGATTTGAATCTTTGTATGTGCGTTGTATGTGAGAGTTTATCTTAAATGATCTAAATGTCTAAAAAAAAAATTTATTGCTGCTGCTGTTGCTTTGAAATTTGAAGTTTACTTTTTTTTTTTTTTTGGGACATTTAGGCCATTTAAGGCAAACTTACGCACACAACGCATACACAAAGACTCGAACCCAAGATCTCTTAGTTGGAAGTATAAGCTCTCAACCAACAAGCCAAGGTGAGCTGTGTGAAGTTTACTTATTTTATGGACGCCAAAGATTGTGAGCTGTTGAGCAATAAAAGAATTACTTTTATGGGCATTCTTCCGACATCTAGACAGTTCCCGTTTTAGCTATTTTTCCGAGCAAGCAGCTTAGCTATCTTTGGAATTTTTTATATTTTTGTTTTTAATTTTATTTTTAAATATATTTATTCATTATTTTATTTGTTTTCTTAAAAAGAAATTAAATTATTTATTGTAAACACCCAAAATGTTTTTGAATTATGTAGAGTATTTAAATAAAAATTATTACTATCGGCCTCTCCATGCCATTATCAACTATTGCTATCGCCAACAAATGAAATTTTTTTTAGGTCCGGACACCAGACGTAGCTCTACGTTTGGAGTCCAATAAAGTCGCAACACTTGGCATGCCCACGTGGACATTAATTTCAATTTTTTTTTTTATTGACAGCCCGGGCTGACCTGGCCAAAAAATTCATGTTCACAATTTTATTATAAGAATTGTTTTGAAGTAACGTTTGTTTTCAAAGTTTGTAGTACCTAGCAATACCGAGCAGTATTTAGAAATACCGAGTAATACCGAGCAGTATTTATTAAAAAATATCGGGCAATACCGAGCAGTACCGAGTGATACCTAACATTTGTACCAAGCAGTACCGAGCAGTACCGAGCGGTACCGAGCAGGAATATTTTGGGCCGGGTCGATCGGGCTAGCAAGAAAAAAACAAAAATAAATAAAAAATTAATATCCACAAGTACAGGACAAGTGTCGGGATTTTATTGGACTCCGGACGTAGAGCTACGTCCGGTGTCCGGACCTAATAAAAATTCAAACAAATGCCACAGTCCTCATTGTTTTGGCAGCAACCACCGTTATAGCTCAAGTCAACTTATTTAATATTTAATAAAAATAAAATTAATATATTTTTAACATATGAAATATATTGTATTTTGTATTAAATATAAAAATAAAATAATAATAATAATAATAAATAATTACAAATGGTCTTTTAGAGATGACTTGCTTCATTCACCTATTATCTTGAATATATAAATAAGAATTAGAGGACTCATACATAGCCTTCACATTTTAGGTAAAATGCTAAATATCAGGTTGATGGTAAAATTTTTTTGGTACATTTCGACCAATTAAAATAAACTCACATACACAGCACATATGTAAGACTCAAACTCAAGACCTCTTGATTGATAGCCAAAACTACGTTATTACTGTGCGAGAGATTAAGATTTTATTAAAGAGATTTAGGCTTCGTTTGGGACGGCTTTTTTACTGCTTTCTAAAACAGAGTTTTAGTACAAAATTTTTTATTTTGGTACTAAAACTCCGTTTTAGAAAGCAATCAAAAAGCCGTCCCAAACGAAACCTTAGTCAATTACATAGTTCATGCAAGTAATTGTTATTATAAAAATAAAACCACCAAAATCTCAAGAAAAAAAAATTTTGTGTCAATCAGAACTTCAAAGTCATAATGTATTTTGTATTAAGAGATTCTGACATAAATTTCTTTAATCTCACAAGCCCCAAGTCATCACTCAACCTAGCCAATATTAAATGTTCAACTAGGTGATAAAGAAATAACAATAGATTCATCAAAAAAAAATTTAGACATCAATCTCAATGCCCCTCAACTTCATGAAAAAATTAAGAACAATGACCTTTTTGTGACATAAGGTTCATAAAGTTTTATTTCATATATTTTATAAAGAGGTGCAAGGTCAAAA
Source organism: Dendrobium officinale (assembly GCA_019514585.1). Taxonomy (NCBI): domain Eukaryota; kingdom Viridiplantae; phylum Streptophyta; class Magnoliopsida; order Asparagales; family Orchidaceae; genus Dendrobium; species Dendrobium officinale. Next base: position 9,363,982 of record CM033686.1, read on the forward strand.
CTCAATATCAAGAATTTAAGAAAAATCATTGAATTTATAATAATGTGCGTGTTTCATGAGTTGAATATTTTAGAAGCAGCATCTTTGTTATCTAGTATTAATCTAACTTTCATCGAAAATGTCCTGTATATTAGCAAATCACTCAACTCATTCAAGTCGTACGTGCATGCTTCCTTCGCACGTGAAACTTCTCATCTTTCTTCTAACACTAGGCGAATATGAATTCAAGAAGCCCTTTATGTTTTCAGTAAAACCCATAACAACCTTTTTCTCTCAAAAATTCTCTATCAAGTTGTTCAATTCAAGTTAAAAGCTCAACAATTTGAAACATACAGAGGTATTATTGATCCCTCTATTATTTGGGCACCTTTGAGCTTGCCATTTCTTTTAGGTGACATCAAGTTTCATCTAGTTGCTTCTATATTGAAAGATATTGCTCAAAGATGACTCAGCTCAGCTTCCTATCAATATCATCAAAATCTTTTAGAGATTTTTTACACAAATTTTGTTGCCTCCTCTCATTCAATTATATTAAACATCTCAACATAGGAATGAGCTTTCAGGAATAGTATCTTAGATAAAAAAAATATATTGCAAAGCACTAAGAAATCCACTTGCCTCCGTTCATTCAGTCATGTACAACAATTCAACATCAAATGATTTTGACATTACTAAATTGACTTTCTTTTTATCCAAAATAAAAATGTAAAGCTTAACAATAATTATTAATGCTTAACACTTTTTTTTTTTCGATTAGCCCAATTTTAGAACTTTCTCGATGCACCATTTTTTTGATTTGGAAGATGCTCTTCGGCACAATTACATATGCCATAAATGTTCTGCTCTCAGATTTTCTTCTTTTGCTTGGCTGGCAATTTGTGATGGGTTAAAAACGGCTAATACGTTAGCTAAAAGGAATATTCAAGTTAATAGAACTTGCTCTCTTTGCCGTAATGAGGATGAAAGTGTTAAGCATTTAATGTTTCAATGTGATTTTTCTTTCTCTGATGTTTTCTTTTCTACTGATGTTTTTGGATGGATTTTCTCTTAGTCTGACTTTGCTGCAACTGTTTGAATTTATTGGTGATCTAAAACACTTTAATTCTCTTGATAAGAACTTCTATTTCCTTGCAATTTGTTGTTTTGTATACTTCCTTTGAAGTGAACGTAATGATAAGCGTTTTGAGAATTCTGAAGCTGCTCTTCATCTCATCCGCATCAAAATCTTCAATACTCTTTATGTGAAGGTTTCTAAATGGAAAAATTCTGAAGCAATTCACCTTGCCTTCCCCTCGTGCTTCAGGTCATTTTTGAGACAATAATGTGTGGATCCGACCTCTCTATTGGGATCTCCCCTTGGATGGCCTAGCCTCCTCGTACCTCCAGATCTTTCTTTCTGCATTTGACCTTACTATTTTTGGGCACCCTACAAAATTTTTCATGGACTGATCTGTTGGGACCAGGGCTTTCCATTTTTTGTGGCTTTCTGCGCGGGACTACTAGATGAATCTTCTATGAGTTTGTTCTAGTCAGGATTGGTCGATTCCATTTTTTACTCAGTCATCTTTTTTTTTTTTTTTTTGAATTTTTATGTCTGTTTTTTCTACGGATTTTTTATTTGTTTTGATTTATTTTTGTTACAGATCTCTTTTATATTTATATGTAAATTGGTTGTAATTTCTTTTAGGCTTTTTTTCTTCCATTTTACTGTTATGAGCTATGCTCTTATTTTCCAAAAAAAAAAAAAACCTTTTTTCCATATCCATATCAATTTTCTGTGATTTTAATTGTCCTTTTGGCATTTGTACGGTATTGCATCACTCAAATATGTAATTGAGTTTGAATTGATCAGCCAACCAGGTCATTGGATTGTTGGTCAACCGTTGACTTTTTCTTCCCTCATTAGTTTGCTTCACACACCGCTTACGGAGTCAAGACACATAAACGGCAATTGACATATGCATAACACAGTTCGTACAGCCGATTGTGGCTTTCTTTTATAAATTTTTAATAAATCCTGAGCATCCTTCGCTCCTGAAATATTTGATGGCCATGTCAACGGCTGACTTTGATGTAGGACATCTCGCTGGAAACTCTAAAGAGGACAAGTCGAGTCAAATTGGGGGCCATAATATAATATTAGGTGTCTCAATTTGGTCAACGGGTCAGATTCGAATCGAATCCAATTGGATCCGAGCATAAATAGGTTGATCTGAACCCAATCTGTTTAGCTAAATGGGTTAGGATTTCTAACCCAGACCCGACCCGCACTAATTGTCGGGTTGACCTGACCCACTCTGCAAACCCGCATGCGAGTTGCTGAGTGGCGTAATCTAGGGCTTGGGCATCGATGCGCCATGGGCGAATGGCAACTGGGCAAAGGCGCATGCGTGTGCGCGTAGGGGTTGAACGTGGATGGACTGACGGAGGGCCTGGGCGAGGCGATGTCGACGCATCATAGGGCCTAGGAGAGGCGAGGTCAAGGATGAGCGCATGAGCGTAGGGCCTGAGCTCGGACGGACTGATGGAGGATTGGAAGTGAGGCGGCAACCGACTAGCGAAGGTGTATTGACTATATAAGCAGATAACACAGGAGCTCTTAAAACGGCAGAAGCTCGCGGAACTAGGTTAGGTTGTGTGGGGATCCAGGTTAGCTGGGTCATCTTTGGGTTTTCGGGTCAACCCGAACTCGACCCATCTTTCAGACTAGCTAGAAATCTAAACCAAACCTGACCCGTTTCACAAACGGGTTGACCTGAACTCGGATTTTTCCGTGTAGATTTTTGGGTTGTGCCAACTTTTGACACCCCTAATAATATATAAATATTCGACTTTATAGTTGCTATTTTTTTTTAATTAGTTGGTATATCTAAATGTTCAAATTATCCCAATAAGAGATTAAACTCATATATTGAAGAAGCTAAGGTTTTATTTGGAGAAATTTTCTTACTTTCTTTTTTAATTATTTTTTAGTACAAAAATTTTTAATTTAAAAAATTTTGTTTTAAAAATCTGCTTTAAAAAATAATTCTTAGGCTATTTAAAAAAAAAACCCACGTCAAACTGTAAGAAAATTGCCATTTAGATTCACGCTAAAACTAGTGCAAAATCTAATATGTAAATAAGAGGAGCATGTATTATTATATCCTCATACAAGCTCTTTGGAGTCTAAGTGCATTATATGAGTTGAAAATGTTCAAATTTGATCCAACCGCAAATTCAGACTTGATTCAAACGAAAATTTGGTTTCTACTAATTTGAATTTTGTTCAAATATGATTAGAATAGTTAGGATGCAAAATAATTTGTAGAATTCAATTCAAACCTAGTTCGACAAGGGCTTGAAGACCTCTTCGCCTTTGTATGTCTCACTCCTGTCGATGGTTTCCTCAATGAGCTATGTCAACCACTCCTTTTTTTACATGTTGGTGGAGCTTATCAGTCGATTCAACCCATTCCCCCTAGTAAGCTCCAATAGCGAGCAACTCTTACGTTTACATATATATAATTATCATTGACATTGTGACGCCTCAAAATCTAATTTAAAGAATTATTCTTATTTCTTTAATATATGACATTCAGAGTTATATACTTTTTTATTAATATAAATAACATCGGAAACATAAAACTATTAATCAAACATCAATATAGACATGTATTCATTTATCTAAAAATCGTATATACTACTCAGAATTTATACAATCATATCATAAATACTCTGTCATAAGTGCAAAAGATTAATTAAAATAACAAGAATTTGAACATTAAGGATCATGGTCAATCATTCACTCATACTCTCTTGCTCGGACTTGAATTAAGTTAATCATTTATAATGAGCACAAAAGTCAAACAAGTAATTAAATCCTACAAATAAACTCAAAAGCACAATAAATGAGCAATATAAATGTCAGCAGTCAGTGGCGGAGCCAGAAATTTTATTTAATGGGGGCTCAATTTTTTGAAATAATCTCTAAATTTTTTATTCAAATTTGAGGTCAAATATTGGCTGTTTAAATTTTTTTTGCAAATAATTATTATTTTAAAAAGTTAAAAATAAGATAAAACTCAAGTTATTTTTGCTTTTATAATAAAAAATAGATTTATTTTACATTTTGTTTTTTTTTTTAATTTCACTCCTATCTTTTACTAACTCTTAAAATATGATCAGACTTAAAATTTTACCTCCATACTGTCCCGAACAAGCTCCACAGCCATATGACTTTATTTTTCTCTTTTTGGCCCTCAAGATATCAAAATCTTAAACTTTAATAAATCATGGCTTCCTCGAGTATCTCTCCCTCACTTCCTCTCTTTCTTCTGAACTTGAACAAGTAGAAGTTCACAAAGAAGGAAATGGTGCAAGAAAGTTGGTAGATTATTTCTTCTTCTACATCAAAACTCAAGTGCTCTTGCTTTCTATTTTTTCCATGGCCTCACTCAGAACCAAACCGAATGTAGAAATAGTAATATGCACATGTAGTAGTGATGCAGTGCGGAAAGCAGAAAAATAGTACAATGAAAAAATCAATAAATCAGTACACGTATCATATCACTAAAGCAGTCGTCATATCAGTACTATTAATCAATAGATATATTGTATAAAGTAATAAAACTAAAACATTGGTGAAGATTATCAAAATAATATCAATGCAGTGAAATTATATAGGAGTATACAAATACTATTAATATATTCTATATCAGTATCAAATCAGTATATTACATTATCAGTATGTCACATACTTAGTATCAGTATAGTAAATCAGTAGTGTCAAATAATATTGGTATTTATATCGATAATAATAACAACCTAGTAATATGAGCAGTAAAAGAATATAGTTACAATAAATATATATGTGCATTAATAGTAAATTTGTACTGTAATATAAACAATATCTCAATAATATGAATTTTAATAGTTACATTAAGCAAGTAAGAAATATTAGTTTAATCGGTGTATTTTCAGTATCATATTATAATCAATAAATCGTTGGCTTAGTAAACAGAATCGTCACTCTTTGCCCGTTGGCATAATAATTATCTCCTTATAACTCACGATCAATATCATGTGAATTAGTAGAGATAATATCAAATCACAATATTTAATGAAAAATTCGTTGGACTACCATTCTGTATAGGTCAATCAGTCTCTAGCCAATGTTAGTTAATTACCAGTCTTTACTTATTTTTTCTCATACGTATTATTCTCATATTATTATAATAGTAATAACGACCAGCTATTAATTACTCAACCACATACTCACATTTATTTTCAACACATTGCAATAAATAAATCATAATTTGTCTTGATTTAGATAATGCTAAAATATACTAACCGTAAGCAATAGAACTATTGAGATAAAACTCATATTTTTAAAAATTAATCAAATTAATAGATATCGTGTATAATAATATTCTGAAGCTTTAATTGAACTATAACACTTTTTTTTAGATATCAAAATAAAGTTCTAATTTACAAAACTTGCTGCTTTCTCAAAATCAACTAGCAAAAAATTTAAAATAAATATTTAAAACGTACATAATTTTAAATTCTATAATATACAAAAAGTTAAACGTTAAAAGATTTATCAATACAAAATTATTCTTATTTTTTGTAACGACAATATAAATTTGATCAAATAATTTCATAAAAACATCAAATTATTAAAATCAGAAATGGGATAATGATTCTTAACAATGAGATGAGCCAATTTCCCAATAGGGTCGACTGACAAAATCATTCGACAGCCTCCAAATTTCATGTTCTCTTTTCTCTCTCATATATTTTCTCTTTTATTTCTCTTCTTTTCTCTGTTCAAGCAAATGAATGGGAAATGGCTTATCAAATGAAATATTAAGTGTTTTAAGATATTTTTATAAAAAAATAATAATATAATTTATTCAATTTTTAACCTAAAATTCATATAAATCCTTTTAGGGCTTTAAAATTTATTGAAAAATATTCAAGAAAAAGCACAATTTATTTACTATTTTTAATGTAATCATTTTGCAAAACATACACATGACAGTCACAAAACTCACACTTATATATATATATATATATATATATATATATATATATATATTGATCATTTTTATATCATTTACAAAAGTAGCATCCTCCCTTCTCTTATTTTAGCATTTAAGTATCAGAGTTCATAATAAAAATTCTACCATAATTTCTTTTCTAATACCAAAATTCTCTACAATTTGATGATTAAACTCAATAATTATAGTAGTTCATAAGTTAAGAAAATGCCATAGGCATTAGTTTTATAAATAACTATGATTTGAATGTTACATAAGTAGTTCCCTCCAACTTAAAAAGTTTAATCTTTAAAAACCCCCTACCCCTTTTATTACTTTTTATAGAATAAAATTTAATATATAAGATGTTGGAATATTTTATATTATTTTATTTATTATATTTTTATATTTTCTTCTCAAGAATCTGATAGAGTGTTCTATTTTCTACTCTAGTAAATAGCTCAGCTACCTCCTTGTTTAAGTCATAAGATTAAACTAATCTAAATAGTTTTAATTTTGTTCTCACTAGGGATGTCAATTTTTGACACGACCCGAAACACGACCTGAATCCGATCAGAAAAAATCCGGGTTTGGGTCAACTCGAACCCGAAACGGGTCGGATTCGGGTTGAACAAGTCAACCCGTTTTAAAAATTGGGTCGGGTTCGGGTTGATCCAGCAACCCGAAATTGGCCCGAAATTGACCAAAAACTCATATTTGATCCGAGATTGACCCGATTTTGACCCGAAAATCGAATATTGACCTGATTTTGTACAAAAAGTCATATTTGACCCGAGAACCCGAGATTTCTAAAACAACTTTTTAGCACAAAAAGTATTAGTGTTAAATTTTTTTGCATTAAAAAATTGTTTTAAGAAATAATAAAAAAATTATTCTATAACATCACATAGTCAAAAAAAACATATTGATATGCAGCATTTTTTCATCGGCTTAAATTCTTGAGTTAGAAATTAAATGAATTTTACTGTCTTCATTTGTCACTCTAAAAGAGCTAAATCTTTTGATTTTCACCAAAATAATTGAAATTCTTTCTATTCTCAATTGAAGGATCTTAAATGCCTCGTAATGCTACATCTGTTCGAATGAAAATACTACGTATAATTTTCAATGTGATCTAATGCTGCTGAATCTATTTGAATCAGACCAAGCCAATTTATGTGCCGTAATTTAATCGGTAAAAAATTGTATGAGCAAAAATAAAATAAAATAAAATTTGACAGTTTTTTATTCAGATTCTTTTTTATGGTCAATAATTTAATAATTTCAGAAAAAAAAAACGGAATCTTTTTAACTGTCGACACGTCTTTGAGAGGCTAATTTTGATGACTGTATGGATGACGTCGATGCCTATTATGACGAGGACTGAAGTATGGCACTATGGCCCCTCCACATAATTAAGCGTTGACAACAGCTTTAATTAGTTTATTAACGCTAGGGATAATGACATGTAGGTTAGAATTTGTCATTTTTATGATATAGACGGTCATTAAGTGCTTGATTGCAAAATTTATCTCATAATTGCCTTTTTTTATTAAGTGAATCATATTCAAATTAATTGTATATTGAGTTTTATTTTGGATAACCTTTTAACTATTTTCGAAAATAGTTTAGTAAAAAAAAAATTAAAATTAAAAATTTTGATATTAAAAAGCTATCTTTGAAATAAATGAAAAAACTGTCACATATAAAGGCTAAGGTTGTCTTTAATTTTTTTTGGTGTTGTAAAATTGCTTGCAAGCAAAGATATTTTTTGTTATAAAATTCACAAAGGGATCTATATGTTAATTTAAAAAAGAAAATTACATCTTTAAAGAACCTTCATCTCTTTAAAAATACAATCATTGAAATAAAACATAAGAGCTGATGGTTTTACCTAGGGGTGTCAATATTTGACACTACACGAAAATCCGACCCGGACCCGACCCGATTTAAAAACGGGTCGGGTTCGGATTCCAGAAATCGACCCGTTTGAAAAATGGGTCGGGTTCGGGTTGACCCGACGGGTTGCCGGGTCAACCCGCGAACACGTTTTAACCTAACCAGCGGGCCTACCCGCATAACCCGCCCCGCTGTCGCGCGAAAAACGGCACGACCACGCCTCGCTGCCGCGCGAGTCGCGACCCTGCCTTGCTGCCGCGTCGCGCGACCCCACTGCCGCCTTGCCGAGCGACTCCGCTACCGCCGTGCTGCGCGAGTGCGACCCCGGGCGAGCACGACCCCTGGATAGCGCGACCCCGCTCGAGAGCGAACCCCGCGCGAGCGCGACCCTGACCCCGTGCGAGCGCGACCTTTCCAAGCTCCGCTCGCGACCCTGCCCAGCTCCGCGCGCGACTTCGCTCCCGGGTCGGGTCGGGTCAACTCGGTTTTGACTATATTTATAATCTATTTTCCCAACAAAAAATAATAATTTATATATATTAGCCTTGATTTATATTCAATTAATTAATATTCGCTCAAAATAAATTCTACCTATCGCATATACTCCTTCAAAATTTGCCAGGATTGGCATCGTTTTATGTTAGCCATGATTTCACATGCAAGTACTTAATATAATTAATCAAGCAAATTATCTACAGTGATAAGGAGATGATGTGATTTTAATCGTAAAATATAGGCCAGGTGTACTTCCTCATATTATATTCTTCTCCGTTGAGTCACACTGTAGCCATGCTTAGATTAATTAGAGGTTGTGATGGAGATAATTACGAACCGTCCATTTAATTATAATAATGACCGTTTGACTATTTGTTATTTATCATTGGAGATGATCAAAAGCCTTTTTCATTTTTTTTTTTTTTTTTCTCATTTCTTCAAATACATCCACAAGTCCTAAGTCTTACTATTCGATATAAATTAAGGTGAATATTCCTTTTAACAATTGGTGGCAAATTTATATTTGGCCATGGAAAAAACTTTGTCATTGTTGTATGGAAGATTTACGTCAACCATGACAATAATTAGTGAAGAAAATTTTGTTATTTTTAAGACTTAATTACACAACTAAGAGTCATTTTGATGAGTTATTAAGCGAGTTTGAAGTTTGAATTGAGTTCAACCCATCGTTGTTGAGTCTGAATCATCTTAAATCACTTAGGAAAAAATTTGCCAAGCTTAAGTTGCTTGGATCTTAAGTCGGGATGAGATGGCTCTACTTGATCCTTAGTGCAAACTTTATGAATTTGCTCGAGGGACTCATGATATCTCCTTTTTAATGCAAGTTATTTGTTCAAATAATTCGGTAATGCATCCAAAGTTCTCTCATATAGATTAGGGGTTCTATGAAGCTTACCCTTAATTTAGAACTCACCCAAAATTTGAAACTCGAATGAAATTCTAGACCAACAGTCAACTATAAGCCATATTCGTTAATGATACGATTAGCTATGTTGAATTCACTTTATTAAAAATTTGCATCACTAAACAAAGGTTGACACAAACCCCTTCAAAAGCAGAGAAGTCACAATAGTATTCAATTTCATTGACTTAAACCTCACTTTGTGTTTCATTATTCAAGATCATAGCTTCACAATAAGGAATATTTTCGTCATATGATACAGCTAAGTATATAAATTCTTCCACAAATTAATATCATAATCATAAAATGGAGGTTTGCAGCCACCTCCATGGTCTAATGGAAGTATGAGTTCGATGTAGGATGTTATGCCTAAGTGAACTATCTATGGGCACACCAATGTGAAAGCAAAACTATCACTCAATGCGGAAGCTAATACACTTATCAAAGGTTACAATAATGGTGATGATAATTTAATCAACATAACGAAATATCATTCACAGATTTTCAATCATATAATTTTTCACATAAATAAAATGCATAAAGTAAAGTGCAGAAAAAAATTATAATGAACACACCAAAATTTTATAGTGGTTCGGTTAAATCATGACCTACGTCCACTCCCTAGAGTCCTCCTCTCCTCCTCTCCATGCATTGCACTATACCTTTAGTGACACTCATTTAGCCCCCACTGTTAGGCGGAGAATCCCTTACAAAATTTCTTCCACCAACCCAGTACGACAAATGACCATAATCTTTTCACTGTCTTGGTGAGGCAGAGAACCTGGAGTCCTTTTTCACCCTCATGATGAAGGCACAGGACCTGGAATCCTTTCTGACCCTCCTAGTGAAGGAAAATTGATTTTTGTGTAAATGTTCAAAAAATTGGCAAAGATAATTAAAAATAGGCTCGTAAAGTATTTAAGGAAGCAATATGCAAGACAAAAAATTTAGTTTTTAATTATTTCTATAATATATTAGAAACTAAGAATAGTGAAAGATATTTGTATAAGTTAGTCAAACAAAAAAGATAAGAGAAGTAAGAATTTAGTTCATGTGAAGTAGAATAAGGATGAAGATCAAAAATTATTTTTATTAGGAGAGGATATTCTACAAAGGTAGATGATATATTTTGATAAACTTCAATGAAGATTATGAGAATACGATTGACTTTACTGACCTTAGCACTATAAATAAAAATGGATATTTTTTTTTATTGGTTTATTAGTAGAATGGAAGTTAGAGAGTAGTTTTTCCTAATTCAGTTGTATTACATGCATCAATGATCGGCTTTAAGCATGTATCCTTTTTGCTTTAGTAATGTTCTTACTAAACATTTATAAGAAGATGTTCCCTATGTATGCTTTTTGCTAATGATATTCTTCTTGTTGATAAGGCTAGAAAGGTGAAGATAAATTTGAATTATGAAGGTCAACCTTAGAATATAAAGGTTTTCATTTCAGTATATCTAAAATTGAATATATAGAGTATAATTTTAATAA